>OZ030007.1:15495950-16085950 GCA_964023405.1 Apodemus agrarius
AGGACTCCCCTCCCCCTGATGGAAGTATGCTGACAGGCCAATCAGTCTGCCAGTGAGTGTACCCCCATAAATTATGGGGTAGTTCTTATCCAGGTCTAACCGCTCCCCTTCTGAGCCCCCTTATAGCTCCCACTTGATCCTCCAGTGGGGCCCTGCCTTTGAGACCATCTCCTGACGACTCTGGCCCACTTGGTCTGCCCAGAGGCCCGGCCTGGCTTCATTGGTCAAGGCACAGGACGAAAGGGTGGCTCGAAACCCCACCAGGCAGATCCCACCCTCTGCTTCTTCCTCCTGGAGCCCCGCTCTCTGTGTGCTTGGAAGTCTGGGGTCAGCCCAGAGTACAGGCTATGCAGCAGGAGGCGGCAGCAGCAGCAGTGCAATCTTTGCTTGGACGTGCACCCATTGGCTCTGTATCCAGCTCTCTCGGCCTCCAGCCTGGTCCACAGCCCGGCCTTGGCCTGGCAGCAGAGAATCGGCTTCAGAGCACTCCACTAGGCAAGTACAATGTGGTACCCTAGCCTTTGCCGAGGGCCCTGGTAGAGGGGAACGCAGACATCAGTCCAGGCTGTGGGTGCCCCGAGCCGCTCGCGCCACAGCTTGAGCTGCCCACGGGGAGGCAGTCCCCACGGCCATTGCAACTTGCCTTGGTGCCTCTGTGAGAGGAACTCAGTGGAGAGAGCTCTATGCCTCAGGCCAGTGGCCCCCTCCCACACTCACTGACCTGCAGCCTTGTCCAGGCCGTTCCTGCATCATGCTGGCTCAAGGGGCCTTGCAGATGGCGCTGGAATGCCTCATCATGGCCATGTCACTTCGTGTTACTGGCTCTCACCACCTCCACCCACATGTGCCACTCCTGCCCTTTCTGGGCTGGCAACTCAGTGCTGGTGCTGGTGCTGCTGCTGGTGGTGCTACTGCTGCTGCTGCTGGTGCTGCGGGAGTGGGGTCAATCAGCTTTGTAAGCTGTGGAGGTTTTCATGAAGTAGGAAATGGAAATCAACTACTTGCTCATTGAGCTACAGTTGTACACCAAGCATGGGACTTTGAATTATCAGCTGGACTGTGCTCCTAACAATGTCTACTTTACGATCCCTTTGTGTGATAAGGGGGATTTTATCCTGAAGATGAACCTCCTCTAGGCTGGAGTTTTGAGCCAACCAGTGTGGAGCTCCACGTGTACAGTGTGAGGGACATCTGCACAGAGGGTGGGGACATCAACTTCGTGTTCACCAGCATCTGGTCCTTACCAAAGGGCCTCCCCTGGGCCCCGCAGGTGTTCATGTATCCCTGAGAAGCACCAACGCCAACTCGAAGATCCAGTCCACTGTCACACAGCCTGCCGGAAAGTTTGTGTTTTTCAAAGTTCTTCCTGGAGATTACGAAATCCTTGCCACTCACTCAACCTGGGTGCCGAAGGAGACAAGAACCACAGTGCCAGTGACAAACTCCAATGCTCACACAGCAGGTCCCATCATAGTGGCTGGTTATGTGTCTCTCTCTGTTCACAGTGACTGGGAGCCCATGAAAGAGGTAAAGTTTCTTCTCTAGTGAACAAAGAGGATGTCCTGGGCTACAATGTGTCCCCAGTGTCAGGGTTCCAGCCCCCGCATGACAGCCTGGTTAATCTGTGCTATTCATCTCCAAAGAAGACGCTCATTTCTTTCGCTTCCTTGCCGAGTGGTACCTACGCTGAGGTGCCATTCTACAGAGGGGAAAAGATCAATGTGGTGCTTCCCGGGCTTGACTTCACCGTGGAGCACGACAGCCTGAGAATTGAGCCCGAGTTCCATGTCATGGGCTTCGCTGTCACTGAGAGAGTCTTGAATGGACCTAGCGGAGAAGGTGTCCCAGAGGCTGTGGTCACCCTGAAAAACCAGATTAAAGTTGAAATGAAAGCCAGCTCCTTTCGTCCAGAGAACGTAAAGACAGGGACATAACACCATCCATGCTTAGAAGGAGACCCTCTGCTTTGAGATGGTTACTATCAAAATTCCACCCAACACCTCACAGCTAACTGACCTCATCGCTACAGGATTTAGTATCTGTGGTCAGATATCCATCATCCGCTCCCCCAACTACCTTGGTGTGCTAGAGAAGACCACATTCGAGGTCGCCCTTGACCAAAAGCACAAGGATCTAGGTGACTAACTGGACCCACTGACCACTGTCAGGCTGAAAACAGATGAGGCGAAGAGGCTACCTGATATTTCCCACACCCTGAAGATGGGAAACTTCCAGCTGGCCAAGGAGATTGCTGATGAGGACCCCCATCTACCTGAACCTGATCAAAAGGGACGGGGCGACCCCACTGATGCTGGCTGCTGTCATAGGGCAGTTGCCCTTGGTCCAGCTCCTGGCGGGGAAGCACACAGACATGGACAAGCAGGACAGTGTGCATGGCTGGACGACCCTCATGCAGGCCACCTTCCGCAGAGAAAAAGAAATTGTCAAGTGTTTGCTAAAAACAAGGGCCTGATGTTGCTCTTCGAACCAAAAACAAGCACACAACATTTGACCTGGTGATGTTGCTGAATGATCTTGACACTGAACTTGTTCAACTACTGGCGTCTGTGCATGCAGGTGAGTAAGGACCGAGGTTGGTTCAGCCACCCGCCACGCCTGCCCCACTCGAAGGCCAGGCAACCCTGGAGCATCCCCATGCAGCCCGAAGACAAAGGAGGTCTGAAGTCCTGATGGAGCCAAACATCCAACAGGTTCCGAAAGCTCAAACTTATACAGACACTGCCACGTGTGCTGGCTGCCAACCGGCTTTTGTCATTCCGTGATGAGCCTGAGCTGGTGATGGACTCCACCATGTGGGCATCCCCTGCAGGACAGGATTAGTCACCTTGAGCCACCTAGAGCAGCCCATACAACCAAAAATAGTGGTTCTGGGAACCCAAGAAGAGAGGAAGAAGATGTGTTGCTGTCAACCATGCTGACAGATCCAGATATCAATGCCAGTGCCTACAGCAAGTGTGCCTGCTTGGCCATTGTCATCGGCTTCTCCATTCTGGGCGTGGTTTTTGATAAAGGGAGCACAGCCTTACTTATGCAAAAGAGGGAGCCCATACAATGGATTCACCTTTCAGTTGGTGTGGTTCTCTGGGTTTATTCTGTGACCAATCAGATTGCTGATTGTATCCTCAGGGGAAGAGATGTTTCGGTTCTACTTTTTGGGACTGATCCTCAATCCACAGTTACTCCCCATAGGATGGCTGATTTTACCTGGCTACAAAGAAATAATGAACGTGTCACCCTGGCCCTCAAAGGCTTCCTGGGTGAGATGGATTGTCATTCTGGTCCCCATAGATGGATCATTTTCCAGGTTGGAGTGGATCCCTCCCAGACCCTTCTTATTTAATTAAGCCTGACCCTAATTCTCTCACAGTCTTTATACTGACAATGGGCACCTGAGATCATAAGTGGTCATCTATTCCCCTTTTGGGGAAAATGACAAATCTAGACCCAGATGAGTTCTGAGGTGTATGAGATAGAGGGGTCAGTCCAATTTCAGGAGCTCTTTGCTGACGTAATGTCATTGGATTCCATGCCTGATACATTCAGTTTGTTTTCTGATAGTTTATATGTGGTTATATTACTCATTATTCTCCTTTTGGAAAGCTTAAGTATGTTTTTGTATCTGTTGATACCTTTTCCCATGCCTGCTGGGCTTCTGCCCATACTGGAGAAAAAGCCAAACATGCCATAAGTCATATGCTCCAATGCTCTGCTATTCTTGGACTGCCTAATCAGATAAAAACTGATAATGGCCCCTGCTTTATAAGTCAAGTCTTTTTAGGGTTTTTAGAGATGTGGAAAATGAAGCACTCAACAGGGATTCCATATAATCTCAGGGGACAAGTCATTGTAGAATGCTACAACCAAGTCCTTAAGACTCAATTACAAAAACAAAAGGAGTCTCTACCCCCACATGAAAGGCACTATTTACCTTAAATATTTTAAATTTTTCGAAAGAAGATCCATGTCTGTCCCCATTTCAAAAACATTGGGCCTCTTCCATTTCCTGTAGCTCGATATGGGTCAGGTAGAGAGACCCACTGACCAGAGCTTGGCAAGGGTCAGAACTGTTCTTGACAGCTGGAAGAGGGTTTGGCTGCGTGTTCCCCCAAAATGAGAAAAGACCAATCCAGATACTTGCCAGAGACATAAAATACTTGCCCCAAAAGGGGGATGATGATGATAATCACTCCAGGGTAATTCTCAACCCTGAGAGTCCCGTTTCTGCTTCCTCCACATATTTATCAAGAAAAAAGAACAAAGATTCCCCTGTCAGTGACAATGAAGATCCTCCAAAAGATTAATGGGAGATTCAATGATCCAAGAAGACTTAGAGAAGAGAAAAAAATAAAAATAAAAAGCCTGATTTAAATAATGTGTATTGGGATATAATTTCCCCTTTTTGTTTTTTATGAAGATTATTTTTAAAGTTTCACAATACCCTGTACTTGAAAATTATAAAGAATCCCAGTAATATGGGTAATATTAAATTGTCTACAAAACATCTCAAATGCTTGACTACAATAGCCAGTTCCATTATCTGTTTTAATCTGATTTGGAACACCAAGCATAGAAAAATAATGCAGGCAATGACTAATTACATTTTTAGTTGCTTCTCCTGTTACAGGAGTTGCAATTAGAAAGTCTGAAAAGGTGTCAAGTCACACCTACTTACTTTAATTTTCCAAAATCAGAAATATGAATACCATCCATTTGCAATAATTGGTTAGGTATGAGTCCTGAAGGATTAACACCATTATATGGTATACATAGAAAGTGAGGACATTGAGGACAATTCTTTACAATTTGATGTGGACTTTCTCTAAAAATACCAAATTATTCTCTCAAGCTATTATTACTTTGATGATGTAAAGAATGAGATTGCATGTACAGTTGTTCCTGTGCAAGGCCTATAATCTGCCTGATATAAAAATCTGCTGAGTCATTGCCCTTAGAGATTTGTCCAGTCAATCTAGTATGACCTTCTAAATGTACTATAAAGTAAGGAACACTACATTCTCTTAAATTGAGTTGTATTTGTATAAATAATTGCAAAATTAGAGAATTAGCAGGACCTAAAAAAAGGAACAATTTCAAGCAATTGTAAACCATGAGCTATATAGTAGTTATCAGGATACAAGTTAAAACCTTGAGTTTTCAACATTTCAAAAACAGGGACAATGGCAGAGAATTCAATTATTTGTGCTGGAGTAGAGGGAAACTTAAGAGAATAAACATGCCATCCCATTACATATGCTGCTTTCCCATTAGATGAGCCATCTGTAAATACAGTAAATACTTTCTTTGTTGGTTATATACACAAAATTACAAGAAATACAAAAGCATGCATAGAGGCAAATTGTAACAACTTGTCTTTTGGATAATGGTTATCAAATTTGCCTAAAATGTTTACACATGCAATAGGCCAAATTTCAGAATTCTCCAATAGCGAATTTAACTACTGTTTAGAATAAGGATTCTTATTCATAAGGTTCTTAAGACATTATTTCCAAAATACTTCCATGATTTTATCTTACAATTCTGCATTAACACAACAAAGCTTCATAATAAATAGGGTGTTCAAACTTTACATGGAGATTAAGAAAAATGAATGCACATTAATAGTCCCTTTTGCCACAGAATTGCCGTGGGCACATGAGTGGCAATAATGCAAACAGCCAATAATTGATCAATAGTCTATATAATTTATCTGTTCTTGGCTAATGTTTCCTCTACTTTCTGCAAAGCTATTTGTCCCTAACCAGTTAATTTGGATCTCACTTGAGAACATCAAACACAAACTTAAGTCCTCCTGTGGTAAGCTTAAGGTGAGGTCTAAGGCAATTAACATTCCCTAGAAGCTTTTTAAAGTAAGTAAACTACCTTTTCTTACTTGAATTTTCTGTGCCACAGTTTGTTTAGGATATAACTGATGCACCCAAATATTGAAAAGGATATTGTCTTTGAATCTTTTTTGGAAAAACAACTAATACCCAAAAATTTAATTCTTGTTGTATAAGAGCAAAGGTTTGTAGTAAAACCCCTTCAGTTGGATCAAACAATAAAATACCATACATAAAATGAATAATATACACTGAAAGATTCCAAGTCCTAACTCCTTGTATTGAAGTAAAAACAATTTTTTTTAAATAAAATAAGGCTATTAGCCATTACTTGAGGCAAAACTTTCCAATAATATCACTTCTTGGGTGCTTTAAAATTACAAACTCACTAAGAGCAAACCCTTTACAATCATCAGGATACAAAGGAACAGTATAAAAACAATCTTCCAAATCCATAATGCATTCCCTGGAATGGCAGCAAGAGTAGGCAAGCCAGGCTGCAATGCCTTCCTAAGTTCTTAGTTTCATTAACATTTCATAAATCTTAAATTTTAACTTTGTTTTGGATTAATGCACTAACCAATCCCTTGGAGGTAAGTGAAAACATCAGCTCCAGCGTGTATTAATCCTTGAAAGACCTTTTTCATCAACTAGTATTTTAGTGTTAACAAGAACAGTTATAATGCCATGGGAGGAAGTAACCATAATTTTTATTTCTCCCCATAATCATAACACCTGGGAAGATCTGCAATCCATTTAAAATAATGCTGCTTCAGCCTAAAAATAATTCCCATAACCCTGGAGGCAAGAGCCCAAAAACTCCTGTAGGCAGGGTTTGCAAGACAAAAGAAATGCAATACAAGCCTCTGCTGAGGCTGCTCTCTGAGCTTTGCATTAACTCAATTGTAATTGTTTATAGTAATCCCACACACACAAGGTAGCAGCCATAGCTAGACCATGATTATATGAGGGTTCAATTTCTGTTTACAAAAATTCTACCAGCTGCTTTTAGCAGACTACTCATATATTCCTTAAACAGTTCATCACCTTGTTTGATCCCATATAAACTCCTACTGAGATCTCCTTTCCAATCATGGGGGATTAAATTTGCTTCTATCACTATATACAATAAAGTTTGAGTGAAAAGTACAGCAGGCACGTACTGTACTACAGCTGTTTTTAACTCCCACATCACTCTTACAATCATCTCTACTTTCTTGATTTTTTCTTAATTACAAATATGGGTGAGTTAAAATTGCAAACTGCAGCCAATAGAACACTGGCAGTTTATCTATACTTTTTAAGTTTCTTTTGCAATACTAGAGCATAACCATAATTTTGGAAAGAAAAACTCGACCTTCAACTAACAATCCATTCTCTTTAAAATCAATATGAAGTGTATCACCCCTATGCTACAAAGTGTTTGTCTGCCAGTTCCTATATATGAATGCATGACAGTGAAGCTTTTAATACCTCACTAAAGAGACATTGTTTTAAATCATACTCTTTATAAGTCTAGTTTCTAGGATAAGAATTACATAAAATGTTTTCTCAATTTAGAAGTATCTTTAGAGACCGGTTTTCCTGGGTTGGCTCATGCCATATGTTGTTGTCTAGAATGACTCCAACCCTGAGTTACAAGTTTTAAGCTAACTTTCTGTTACCAATGCCATAAATGTTTAAATATACACAATAATTTATACGCCAATACTCTATAACCAAGACATGCAAAACATATTTATACTTTTAAAACCATTTAGAAACAAAAATGAAGCCAGGTGGTGGTAGCACACACCTTTAATCCCAACACTAGGGAGGCAGAGGCAGGTGGATTTCTGAGTTTGAGGCCAGCCTGGTCTACAGAGTGACTACACAGAGAAACTCTGTCCCGAAAAAACCAAAATCAAAACAAAACAAAACATGCACACACAAAAATAAGTGACTACACATGTTATATATTTAGACCAAACAAAATTTTTACTTTTTCTAGCTATAATTTCAAGAGAAAAAAAACATCTTGTCACTTGCTGAACCTAATAAACAGAATTGCAGAGATTTAAATAGGAAAAGACAGATATCAGCTTACTAGCCATAAAACTTGAGAAGCTTCTGGCCCCTTTAAGAGCAGCTTTTCAGCTCCTGTAGGGCTTCTCCTGCTGTGCTTGACTCCTATATAAAAGTGCAGGGAAACTTACCAGCTTATGCTGTGCAAATTGAGAATGCCTTCTAAACTAGTTAAACTTAATCAAAGGATGGATAGCCAGCAGATTTCGTTTTACCATGAAACATAGGACAACAGTCATTCAAACAATAAAACAAAAACAGACATAAATTGACATGTGGACATTTTGGTGCACCAAAGACAGACAAGAGACAGAGAGGGAAGAGAACTTGAGGTAACCAGAACTAAGGATATCTCCAGTAGGAGCCAGAGAGGAAGCAGGAAGTCTCCTGATTTCCTCCTGTTCCTAGGAGAGTTTTGACCATTTTCCTTCTATTTGCTAATGCATCCCAGATCTATTCTCTCACTCTCACTCTTACTCTCTCTTTCTCATGTCATTTGTGTATTTACTGTTCCTACTTCTGGGAACCATGCACAACAAAAATATACTTGAGCTCAGAATTTTCTAACTTCTGTTTTGTAAACAAGAAGGGAGAATATGCAGCAGACCTGTAGCTTCATAGAATGAATTGATAGTGTTCCTTCTATTTCTATTTCTATTTTGTGAAATAGATTGAAGAGTATTGGTCTAATAGAATTCTACACTAAACCCATCTGGTCCTGGGTTTTGTCTGGTTTGGAGACTTTTAATGACAGCTTCTATTTCTTAGGGGTCCCTCTTGCCTGATGCAGCTCTTGGATGCAGACAAATGCTTATATAGAATTCCCTCATCCCAGGCTGGTGAGATCATTCAGAAGTTAAGAGGATTGACTGCTCTTCTGAAGGTACTGAGTTCAAATCCCAGCAACTACAAGGTGCCTTATTAGATCCTACTACAAAAACCTATATTCAACCAAACTGGAAAATATGCATGGAATGGACAATTTTCTAGAAAGATACCAAATACCAAAGTTAAATCAGGATCAGATAAATGATCTAAACAGTCCAATAACCCCTAAAGAAATAGAAGCTGTCATTAAAAGTCTCCAAACCAGACAAAACCCAGAACCAGATGCGTTTAGTGTAGAATTCTATTAGACCAATACTCTTCAATCTATGTCACAAAATAGAAATAGAAATAGAAGGAACACTATCAATTCATTCTATGAAGCTACAGGTCTGCTGCATATTCTCCCTTTGAGATGTAAATGTTTCGGTCTAATCAGGAACTTGTCACAAGTTCCTTTCATAGAGGACATCCTAAGAGATTTTTTTTCTATTTCTATTATATTTAATGTTCCAAATAGATTTTAAGAACTGGCTGAGTGCATATTGCTTTTAGCTTCAGAAGATATCATGTATTTTTAAGAGGCATTTAACTATTATAAATTATTTTGATGATTTAAAAATATGTCAATATTGAGTTATATATTTTAAAATAAACTTTATTGGTTTTAAAAAACACCCTAGGATCTGTTTTAGGTGTTGGCTATCCTTGTTTTGATTTTCAGCTTTTGAGAAAGGGGTGGAGTGATAAAGTAAGGTGGTGTGGGATGTGAGAAGAGTCTATAAGGAACTGGGGTTGGGGGAAATATGATTGAATATATAGTTTGAAATATGTTGTATGAAAAATATATGAAAAGAACTTGATGTTGTTCACATGAAGTACCAATGAATCACCTACAATGAAATATTTTAGAAGATCTAAAAACGGAAGCCCCGAGGACCAGCAGAAAAAGTGGAGACTGACAATGCTGGGAGGGAGGAGGGAGGTGTCCCAATTCCTCAGAGATGAGGGACTCAGGACTCACAGGGGTGCAATGCCCTACAGTGGGGAGAGGGAACCTCCAGCAGAAAGAAAGGGCATCAAGTGAGGGATGGGGTTGCTATCCCACAGTCAAAACTCTGACCCATAATTGTTCCTGTCCAAAAGAACTGCAGGGACAAACAAAGAAGAGTCCAAGGAAAAGAAGGTCCAACAACAAGCCCAAAGTGGGATGCAGCTGAAGGAGAAGCTCCAAGGACTGACACTATTACTGAGGCTATAAAGTGCTCACAAAAAGGGACCTAACATGACTACCTTCATGAAAGGCCTAGAATCTTGGAACACCAAAGACATAATCTACATACCAAATGATGTCCGAGAAGAAGGAAGGAGTGGACCCTGGTTCTGGAAAGACTCAATGCATCAGTGTAGGGGAATACAAGAACAGGGAAGTGGGAAGGGTTGGATGGGGGAACAGGGGGAGGGAAAAGGGCATATGGGACCTTTGGGGGGGCAGGGAACCAGGAAAAGGGAAATGAAATGTAAATAAAGAATATATCCAATAAAAAAAGTCTAACTTAAAAAAATGAAAGGCCCAACAAGCAGCTGAAAGAGTCAGATGCAGATATTTATACCCAACCAATTAGACAGAAGCTGCTGACCCCTGTGGTTAAAGTAGGGAGAAGCTAGAAGAAGCTGAGGAAGAGGGTAATCTGTAGGAGGACCAGCAGTCTCGATTAATCTGGACCCACGAAATCTCTCAGACACTGGACTACCAACTAGGCAGCATATATATGCTGATATGAGGCCCCCAACATATATACAGTAGAGGACTGCCAGGTCTGGATTCAGAGAGAGAAGATGCACCTAACCCTCAAGAGACTGGAGGCTCCAGGGAGTGGAAAGGTCTGGTGGGGTTCAGGGATAGAAGAGTAGGGACACCCTTGGAGAGACCAGGGCACAGGTAAGGAGGGGGTATGGGATGGGAAACAATCAGATGACTGACTGGATGGTGAGGGGATGTAGGGGAGGATAAAAACTGGAGTGTAAAGAAAAAGATTAACTGAAATTAAAAATAATAATAATAAAGCAAAAATAAAAATATAAATAAATAAATATCTAAAAAGTAATACCAAAATAGTATTGTTAAACCTGAAAATAGCAAGGAGAGAGGCGAAGACCACGAGTGCCCAATTAAAGCAAGTTTTATTTAATACTGGCCATGAAGATAAACACTGGCCAAGCCCATACTTGGAATTCCCAGAGAACTGTGCTATCAGGTGCTCTTAAAGGCAGAACTCACAAAGTTATGGCACTTTCTGCTGATCTCCCTTTGGGGGGCAAACATACACCCTGATGTATTTCCTAACTGTGTTCCTCCCACCTCTATATGACCAAGCATATCCTATGCAGTTGGGGCAGCCAACACTGCACACTGAAGTGAAAATATGTGATTTGTTATTTTACATGAACAACAGCCCCAGCATACCAGGAAGTTGTCTGCCCTTGGGCAGGTGGGGCTTACAGGGTAACTTTAGCTCTTACAGTATGTTCTTGGCATAGTCATTTTTCTATAAGGAAGATATAAAGAAGTTTTTCATGATAGTTATGACATGGGGAAGGACAAATACATTTCCTTTATGGTTCTTCAGAGAAGATTATTGTTGATCCACGTTGAGACACGAAGTGAGCAGAAGGAATTATTAACAAACTAAAGATAAGATATTTAAGTTGGCAGAGATCACGCTTCCTTCTAAATCTCCATGCATGCCATTAGACAAATGCCACATTCAGCCAAGCTCAGAGAAGCCTTTGTTGCAGTGACAAGAGAGATTGCAGGGACTCATGGCTAGTTAAAGTGTTGAGAATGCATGATATTTGAAGGTTCAGACCTAAATAAGATATTTACACTGTCACCTCAAAGGGTCAGGGAACATCACAAGAGGGGATAGAAGGAATAAAGCAGCTGGCTACGAAACCATTCTTTCCGAGAATGACACAGCCTTTGTAATCATCATCTAACAGGAGATAGGGCTGCCTGAACAGGGTCTCACAATACTAGGCCTGTCAATCAGGGATAAGGGAGGGGCTGAAGGGGCCTATGCCTCCTAGGCTAACCACTGGCTATTGCCTTTCTCATGGAGAGGCTGTCACTGTTTTCAGTTGTGTACCCCTGATGAGCTCACTGGCCTCCAACATATAGTTCCCAAGCCATGGACACATAGATGGCCATACCTAAACTTAGCAGGTCACAAAGCAACAAAAAGATGTACATGTGTCAACCAGACTTGTAAGGAGGTGGGGGGAGGTGACTGGAGATGTGGTGAAAGTAAACAGAATGCATTATATATACTCTGTTATATATGTCCCCTCAAAGAACAAAATCAGTTAATTAAAATTTATTTTGTTTATCCTTCCTCAACAGTGACCAGCAAAGTATGATGTAGAAAAATAAGCTCTACTCCTGTATAGTAGGGATGGTCTGTTTGTTTGTTTGCTTGTTTACTCTATTAACGTGACTTCATCAAATCTCCTTAAGTGTATCAGATGGTTTACAGTCTTGGGTTTCAAGCTCATCTTACCTAGCTTTCTATTTGTATCATTGTTGTTAAGATAACAGAAAGTATAGATAATAATGAATTTACTCTTTCAAATGGAGGAAGGACTTTAGAGTGACTGTACAATTTATTGTGATTTTATTTTATGACCCTATTCTATAAATATAAAAATCTGTATGCATTCTCAGGAAATTAACTAAAAATGGGAAGCAATGTATTATGTCTCAAGAAGAGAGGGTGCTATACACTTTATAATTTTCTGATCATTTTAAGCATTACCAAAGCATAAAATAAAAAATAAAACCACTATTATATTACCTGGTGGTGTGTTTTCTGTGCATGAACATTGACCTTTACCCAGTCATCATCCCTCTATCAACTAATAGGTGATTTTAGGAGTATATATAGACCTGGTAAGACACACCAAGAATGAAAGTCCTCTGGGAGACCAGGCCAGAAATGATGGGGTTCTCCAGGGAGGTTGTTTTCCTCTTCCTCCTGCACCTGCTTCGGGGGTCAGATACTTCCTTGGTAAGGCTGAATGAGAATGGGTATGAAGACATCATCATTGCCATTGATCCTGCTGTGCCAGAAGATGCAACAATAATTGAACACATACAGGTAAGAAAATTGGGCTTTCTCCTATTTGGGTTATAAAGAATAAAAAGGTTAATAGTGATAGTAAGAGTTACTATGGAAATCTCTGAATGTTATGAGGAGGTTGAAAACAGAGCACACAGTTTCGGGAGGCATGGAGTGAGATGAAGGCTCTAAGACATTTTAGATGAAGGGTCTAGAGGTTCTAGAAATGATGTTACTGTCTCACCAAAGCCTCTCTGATCTTCAGCTTCCTTCTCTGTCATTTAGAAGTTGGATTCTCTCTCTGTTTTTGTAATTTATTTATTTTTTGTGCATGCATACACATATTCTTGTGATATTTTTGAGGAAAGAGAAATAAATTAAAAGAAAAATGAATTATAGGTATGCCTTCTTTTTCAGGGACATCAGTAACATCAAAGTGAGTGGGAGAGTAGATCTGATGTTAGTAGGTTACTGTGGGGCATGCTGCCTCAGGAGAGCGAGACAGAGCAGAGTACAGCTGTGATAGGCAAGAGTGTAAGTCAATTATTCCTGCAGGGAAGCCCTCAGAGAAGCCCCCACTCATGATGTGACATGCGAGCAGACACCAAGACGAGAGACTTATGTGGGTAATAGCAGCTGTGTAATCAAGGAAACAGTGACTGAGATGGAGGAAGGATGCCCGCCTTACACTGAAGCTGGGAGAGACTCCTGCACAGGGGCAGAGCCCAGACCACTGGAAAGCGACTCTTTACTTTCCTTCTGAATAATAAGACTCCATGAAAGAGTTTAGCGGAGGATGTGTACATTGTGGTGCCCCTTCTAGGACCACTCTGGCTACCTGAAACCACAGAATGCTCACTCATATCACATCACTGTATGAATGTAGCATAGGGGTGTAGAAGGAACCAGGCTGTGGTTATGGATAGGGATGTTGACTGGGACAAGGAGGTGTCAGCAGTGATGCTGAACATATTGGAAAGTGGCAAAGAGAGCATTCATGTTGATTTAAACTTGTGTGGAAAGGAGAAGGTAGAGATCAAAAGTTAAGAGGCAAGGCAAACTTTACAACTTTCGCTTAACTACTTGTAGAGAACTTTTGTCAGCTGGGAAGGGAAACTCTAAGAAAGAACTGTACCTGGGGAGGAGGAGTTAGGTCAAGCTGGTTTCAAATTGAGGTGCTTTCTGACACCCAGGTAGAAGGGACAGAAATCTGAATTCATTGGGAGAGGTAAAATGTGTACTTGGATAAAAGTTAGAGAAGATCAGCATGTGGAGGACGGGAGTCCACCCAGTGTTTGCCACAGAGGAAGAGGCCCCCTCAACTGAACCTAGGGCTTCGGTTCACCAAAGTCTCTTCCAACTCCAACATTCCATGTCCAGACTGGCATTTCTGTTACACGGTCATGTTTCATGTCCTCAGGGGCAGCATCCACCACTTCTACTTGGTTTGGGTCATCCCCACTGGAGCTAATGCTCACTGCTGAGCTCCCTGCTGGGCATGGACTGAACTATCCTGGTGAATTCCATTGGCTTCCATTTGTCACTCATTCTCTGTAAACCACCCAGCAGCCCAGAGGTGTCACTACCTGGTGACCTTTGAACTCTAAAAGACAAAAGAATGTTTTTCTCATAGAATATGAAGAGCTGACTTTGAATGATAGATTCTTGGTGTTCAGGAATAGATGATTGGCTTCAAACTTTTTGAATTCTGAAAATGGATATTTGATGAGACTATTTTTAGGGAAAAAACGAGTTCTCAGCATAGTCTTCTATTGAACATTGCAAGTAGAAATTCAATCCTTTGACAACACATCTACATTTTAACGGTTTTTGACACTTAGCATTTTACAAACTCCTCTATCATTAGGCAGTATTGTGATTTGCTATCATCTACTTATACATGAAGATTTTGGAAAACTCTTTTAATTGATGGCCTAATATTCTCCATTTTCAAGTTTCCTGTATACATTTGGTTCAAGATCCTTTTGGGTTTGAAACTTGACCACTTCTGTATTTCTGCAACTACTGATATTTCATGTATTATATATATGTATATGTATGTATATATATATATATATATATATATATATATATATATATATATGAATTCTAAGGAGGAATGTACAAGGAATACCATAGGACTTCTGGTTAACTTCTGGTTAAAAACATCAAGAAACCATTATTAGGCCCCTTGGTATCCCTAAAGATTAAAGTTAAATATACGGTCTCTAATAGCTAGATCTCTATGACCTACAAACAGGCTGCTGAGAAAGCCAATTGAGCTATGGAGACCCTCAAGGAAATGCAGTCCTTGGAGTTATATAATACACAACATACACAGTTGTACACAGCAAGCCTACTGGTCCAACCCTTAACTCAGTTTGAAGCACCACCACTTATATGTCATCTCATATGTACTCTCTTCCTGAAGAACATGGAAGCCTAAACATCTCTCATTTTGAAAGAAGGCATCCAGGAAGAAAGAGAATTATTTTATCCTCCTTCTGTGTGTGCTAAACAGCTTCCAAGTCACTTTAGAGTTCATCACAGCCTTCCTGCACTGGACCTTCATTCTATGGACTCTGACACTCTGACTGATCATGTGACTATACACTAATCAGTTTGCTGAATCTTTACAATGCATGAGAGTCAGAGTGTTGTACTCTCAAAGAGCAGCAGGGAGAAATGGAGGCCTTCAGGAGCAGAGGGCTTGGGTTAAAGCTGGAAGCATCGGGGGTAGAGGTCTGTCCTGATAGACACAGCAGTGTAGAAGCAGATGGATCCTGCAAAATGAAGATGATTTTGCTTTCATTTATTTTATTTTATTTTATTTTATTTTATTTTATTTTATTTTATTTTATTTTATTTTATTTTATTTTTGTTTATATTTTACTTCCCTCTGAGAGACCTGGTTATCAGGAACAGTCACCTTAATTGCTTTTCATCCACGTTTCTCTTTATTAGACAGTGACTCTGTGGAGAGAGAAATCCTCTAATATATTGCAATAATTTTGGACACAAGATACTGGGGGAGAATGGGTACGTTTACATTGAGAGCAGAGTAACAGTTCTGTGATCAGTTTTTTACATGTGCTATGGAATTTTCTCTTACCATGCTCTCCAAGGGTCCAACCCTCCAACATCTTCCAGGAGTATGGAAAGAAAGCTCCAACCTGATAACGGCTCCCATGGGATTTTCTCCTTAGCTTGCATCTGCTAGAGCTATTTTCAGTTCATTTCTAGAAATTAGGAGTGTCTTTAGTCTACTAAGGGAAAGGTAACCAGGCTTCAGACATCCCATAAGCCAACAAAAAAGTGTTCATCCCAATATTAGAGCCAAATAAATGACTCTAAACTCCAGGTGTATAGTAATATAAATCAATTATTGTAATCAGCAAGTACAAACCACAAGCTGTCTTTTGAGGTAAGATGATGGAGGACCCAGAAGCCTTTCCAGGAGCAGAGTGAAATGGGTTTTGGATTAACAGAAGTCAGGTTAGAAGGGTGGGCAGAGACTATTGATGAACGATCTTGATGAATGGCTGCTTTTGTGGTCAAGGTATCAGGACACTCCAGAGAAGAGGGCCTGAGACATGATTCCTCTTTCATGATCATTTTTACATATCTGTTTCCCTTTGATAATAGGAAATGGTGACTGAAGCATCTACATACCTTTTTAAAGCTACAGAAAAAAGATTTTTCTTCAAAAATGTATCTATATTAATTCCCGAGAGTTGGGCAAACAGTCCCCAGTACAGGAGGCCAAAACAGGAGAGTTACAACCATGTAAGTATCAATTTTTCTCTAACAACAACAACAACAACAAAAAAGAGTTTTCTGGTGCTTACTAGTTTTGCTACAAATTAATTGATTCAGACTTTGTCTAACTATTGTCTTTTCTGTTCTTCAAGTGTTAACAATCTTTTTAAACATTCCCAGGCTGATGTTAAAGTTGCACCTCCTGCCCTCGAGGGCAGAGATGAGCCCTACACCAGGCAGTTCACAGAGTGTGAAAAGAATGCAGAATACATCCACCTCACCCCTGACCTTGTACTGGGGAGAAAACAAAATGAATATGGAGATTCAGGTGGGGAATCTGGTTAAAGCATTGCATGTTTGCAACAAGCAACTCTATACTCTATTGAATAAGTAGATTGGAACAGAAATCCTTGGGTCCAAATCTTGATTGCTCTATTAGCTTTGTGACTTATTTTATGTGACTTATTTTATGATGCTTATTCCAATCCATTTAAATTTTCTCAAAATTCACCAAACTTTTGATACAGTATCTGATATAAATCTATATAATCTAAATAGCATATCTATATCTTTCTTCAATCAACCCCCTCAGGAACATTTTAGTCTGTTTTTTCCCTAAAGTTACACCCTCAGAATATCTATACAGTGGAGTTCTGTGTATCTCTGCAGGGGTGGTGTGGAGGGCACAGGACAACTTGAGAGGCAGGTTCTTGCCCCTTACCACATGGGGATCAAGGACTGAACACAAGTTGTCAGGTTTGGTGGCAAGCACTTTTACCCACTGAGCCATCTCAGTGGCCTGGAAAGATTGAGTTATAAAATTTACCAAATGAATTATGATCATTTTATTTGAAAACAATGTCTTACAGGAAAAGTGTTGGTCCATGAATGGGCCCACCTTCGCTGGGGTGTGTTTGATGAGTACAACGAAGACCAGCCATTCTACAGCGCTTCCTCGAAGAGAATCGAAGCAACAAGGCATGGCATGACTCCTACGTTCCCTTAAATGACCTCCTGATTTTAATGGCCCTATAGTTTTTCTAATGACAAGCAATTATTTTTTTGTCCCAAGGCAGATATCAGATGGAATATCACAAGCCTATTTTATGTTTATTTTAGATTATTTTCCTTGAAGACAATGACTATCCGTGCAAAAATACACATAACCTCAATGGCAACCATTTGTTTGCACTTTGATGCTTTTCATTTACATGAGTCTCTCATAGATGGCAGAGCCCATTTAGAATTTGCTTACTGGATTTGAACTTCAAGTCAATGAGATGCATTCTGGCTAAAGCCTGGTGTGTCTGTTCTGATCTCTGCGGGCTCTGACTCTCCCATGGAATAGCACACATCAACCCTCCTTCATCCTATTGCCTGTCTTGGCAGTCCCCCATTCTCTGATCCCAGTCACATTGTCTTCTGGATGAAAAGATTCTCCTTGATTAGTCAACGCACATGTAGTAATGTGATGCCCCACTCTTCAAGATGTCTTCCTGGAAAAGAAGACTGCACTGCACACCAAGAATAAATGGTCCAAAGGTTCTGTCAATCATATGCCTGCAGATAGTTAGTACAAGGCCAGCTGCAGGAATGTCTAAGGGAAAGACACACCCACAGCTTTCATCCCAGCTAAGAGCCCCATTGTGTGTGACTAAAGATACCCCTTGGGTTTGGGTTTATGTTTTCTTTTGTTTTGTTCTTTTCATTACAGTTTCTTGAAAAACAAATTACTTTGATTCACCCTCTTTGCCAGCAGCTTAGGAAGGTCCTTGTACCTACACAAGAAATACTATGCCACAAAGCTCAGAGGGAACAGGAGCACTGTTCAAATGAATGTCTGAGTTGTCTCTCAAATTCACTTCCATATTTGCAGGTGCTCCACAGGTATCACAGGTGTGAATAGAGTCCATAAATGCCAAGGGGGCAGCTGTGTAACCAGAAGTTGCAGAACTAACTCCACCACGAAGTTATATGAAAAGGATTGTCAATTCTTCCCTGATAAAGTTCAATCAGAAAAGGCATCCATAATGTTCATGCAAAGTATTGATTCAGTAAGTATACCAGCCACTGTACCCAGAATCTATAATCAAAGCTTTTGTCTATAATCATTAATTTTAAAATGATAATGATGATGATGTGATGATGATGATGATGATGATGGTGGTGATGGTAATGGAAATAAAAATAAGAAACTACACATTGCTAGGCAAGCACTCTACCTGAGATATAATGGATGTTAAGCATAACATGAAGATTAAAAATGTTACTCTACCTGAGATATAATGGATGTTAAGCATGACATGAAGATTAAAAATGTTAATGTAGAGTTCATTGAACATTGACTGACACACAGTAAGTATTCATCCTCTATTGTATACTATTGACATTACTATCTATTAATAGCTGGATAATTATTGTTAACTATAATAATGATAAATCTATTTTAGTACTAACAGTATTTTACTTGAGCATGCACATTTGCTAAACACTATACATATTTTCCTTTAAATTTTTTTTTTAAAAAATATGTTTTTAGTTAAAGTTGAATCCTCCTAGAGAGCCTCCTTTAGGCCAGTCCCATGCTCCCGACTCTCAACAGCCACTTTTTCTTTGATAACTATTGTTACATATATCCATAACAAAGTATCAACTATAGTCACTTTGCTAGACCAGCATAATTCCTTTAACATTCTATCACTGGGCATACTTTAGCTTTGTTTTCCAGATCACTTTATCACTTTGTAAAACATGAAATAGTAATTTTCTATACTTTACTACACGTGTAGGTGACTGAATTCTGTAAAGAAGAAAACCATAATCGAGAGGCTCAGACTCTACATAATCTGAAGTGCGATTACAGAAGCACATGGGAAGTAATCAGCAGTTCTGAGGATTTTAAGAACAGCACGCCCATGGAGGGGCCACCCCCTCCACCCTCCTTCTCGCTGCTGAGGATCGGGGAACGAATTGTGTGCCTAGTTCTCGATGTGTCTGGGAGTATGGATGTGAGTTCATGGGCTCATGTTCATTTGTATTGGTTTTGAGTATAGAAATGTACTTGAGAAATTTATAGCTTATTTAGGATGAAAATATGTTCTTGTAATCCTAGCATTTGGGAGACTAGGAAAGTTCAAAGTCAGTTGGGTTGCATATTAAGACACTGTCTCATAAGACAAACCAAAAAAGCAGATGTTGTTATATTCCAGAAATGTTTTTCTCTGTCTCAGCATCACCTACCTGTGTAAATCATTCCTGTCCTCCACAATTTAGTAGAGACACTCATTTTCACCAAGAGAAGGGCTGGGATCTAGGGGTACTCTACAGGAGCTCACCCTTTGCCAATTCCAAAACTGCCTTTTGCATATCCCCAGTTCTGTATATTTTATGGATACTGCCTGTGCCTCTCCCAACCAGACTAAGAGTTTCACTCAGAACTACAACCTCATCTGATCCAGAGTTCATAATATATGTGTGACCAATATAGCTGCTAAAATGTATATGAGCCAGAAACAAGCAACAGTAATATGATAAAGCCTTCAGTGACTGCACTGTGGGGTGGGACAGACATACTAAATGTAAATTAAAGTGTCAGCAAGTAAGGGAAGGTCGTTTTTGAAAGGGCAAAGAATGAGAAGGACTGAAGAGGTGAGCCACAGTGACATGGGATTTCATGGAAGACAGAAGAATGTTCAAAATCACTACATACAGGTAGCCTGAGAAATGTCACTGCGGAGAGAAGAGAGATGAATAGACTACCCCAGATAGGGTCCTGGGAGATCCGTGTGTAAAAGTGAAATAGAACTGGTATGATGGCTCAGCAGGTTAAAATATTCTATCAATAAGAGTTCAAGAATCAGAAGAGAACTGACTCCTCAAAACTATCTTCTGTGTGATAGTCACATGGACACCATGACACACACACACTCACACAAACACACATAATAATAATAATAATAATAATAATAATAATAATAATAGATAATAGATAAAGATGATAATGATGATGATGACAGAGGCAGAAGAGATTTGCCATGTGCAAAGGCATTTTTGGCTAACTCTAACAACTTGAGTTCAAACTCTGGAATTGAAATGGTAGAAGGAGGCCGGGCAGTGGTGGTACATGCCTTTAATCCCAGCACTTGGGAGGCGGAGGCAGGCAAATTTCTGTGTTTGAGGCCAGCCTGGTCTACAGAGTGAGTTCCAGGACAGCCAGAGCTATACAGAGAAACCCTGTCTCGAAAAACCAAAAACAAACAAACAAACAAACAAAAAACAACAACAACAACAACAAACCAAAAAAAGAAAAAGAATGAAAGAAAGAAAGAAAAAAAAGAAATGGTAGAAGGCAATTACTGAGTAGTAGCTGTCCTCTCACCTCTCTATGTACACCATGACATGTGCACTGTGGTACAAGTATCCTTGCACACCCACACGCTCACCATACCAAAGAATTATAATAAAAAGCAGAAGAGAGAAAGTGATAGATGAGCAGGTAAAGCAAAATTGTAGATATGTAGGAGTGTTGCAATCTAGTTCGAGAACTTTGCAAACCGGTTTAGGTGCACAGGGAGGATCTACAGGAAATAAATGTGTGACATGTACGTCCTGGGCTGTTATCTAGCTAAAAGAGACATGGTTACTGGTGAGTTACAAGAAAGCCAGTGCAGTTACCCCACTGATAGAGAAGCAGGGGAAAGGTTAGAAGTAGAAGGGTCAGGGTAGGCGGGCCTGTCAGAGTTAACAGGAGCTCAGCAGGCTCCTTGTTGAGCTACACAGCTCAGCCATGTTTGGAGATAAAGAGAGGCTGGTCAAGGTCTCAAACCCTGGGTCAGGAGTT
This sequence comes from Apodemus agrarius, assembly GCA_964023405.1. Lineage (NCBI taxonomy): Eukaryota > Metazoa > Chordata > Mammalia > Rodentia > Muridae > Apodemus > Apodemus agrarius. The sequence goes on from OZ030007.1 coordinate 15,517,418, forward strand.
TATTTTATCAGGAGTGATTATGGGGGTGAATGTGGCACTAAGATGTGAATCTTCGCCTTAGCTTCAACCCAAGCCCCACCTTTAACTTGGTTACTTAGCCAGTGGGAGCAGCCTCAGGTAGAAAGCCATGAACTTCCTCATGTGCCCCATCTTACATATAACCACACTTGTTAATTTGCCAGTTAAAATTATAATTGCATTCTTTCATAGTACAGATTAATAGTTGTCCAGGTCTTGTCAAGAAGCCCCAAGCACAGTTTTATGAGATCTGCTCTCATCTTCCAGTTGGAAACCATTCATTTCTTTTCTGACTTTTTGTGCTCAGTCTTATGATCGCCTCAATCGAATGAACCAAGCAGCAAAATACTTTCTAAGCCAGATAATTGAAAATGAGGCCTGGGTAGGGATGGTACACTTCGAAAGCAAAGCCACTGTTAAGAGTGAGCTGATCCAGATCAACAGTGACACTGAGAAAAACCAGCTCTTGCAAACCTTACCTGAAAACGCCAGTGGAGGGACGTCCATCTGCTCTGGAATCCGGTCTGCATTTCAGGTGAAAGTCCCACTGCACATGTATTTTGGTCTTTGTTTTGCTTTTAGGACAAAGGGAAGTTCTACTGCTCTTGTCTCCTAATTTTAACAAAACTAATCTTAAAAGGTTCTAGACTAAACACACAGGAAAGAAATAGCTTTGACATATATGCTATCTTAGCACTTGGGAAATTGAAGCTCAAGGATGAAAATTTCAAGATCATCTTTGGCTAGACCATCTGAGGCCAGCATGGGATGAATGAGGCCCTGTCTCACCTGCAACTTCAACATGCTTAGACCATTAGCCCCCTGTTATCTAAGTATTCAAGGGTTTTCTAATTTGGAGTCCATTACCTGTTAGTGCTGGTGTGGTGGCTCACTGTACCTGGCTGTAAATACAACTAACTTTGTATAAATTGATTGGTTTGTCAGAGGATAACAGGTGAAGACAATGCATTCCATATTTTAAGTATCTATTTGCATGGGTTTTCTGAGGTCAGATGTCATTTAATTCATGTGGATTTTTTCTAATTTCTGATCCCACCCATCTTTCAATTGAACAAACATCCCCTGTTTTGGGAGGAGACAGAAAAACTGTTTATGTTCTTCAAGGATTATTGAGCATAAACTCTATGATTCTAAAACAGAAATTATCTCTATCCTATACTTTTTCTATAGTTTCTTTTTTCTAACTTTCCATCTGGATAGATGATCTGATATGATAATGGTATTCTGAATTATGTTTGCAGGTATTTAAAAATGGAGGACACCAAACAGATGGGACTGAGATCTTGCTATTGAGTGATGGGGAGGACAGCACAGCCAAAGGCTGTATTGACGAGGTGAAAGACAGTGGGGCCATAGTTCACTTCGTTTCCTTGGGACCCTCGTTTGATTTAGCTGTAAGAAACATGAGCATTTTAACAGGTAAAACACGGTCTCTACATTACAGACTTTCAATTGTTGTGTATAAATGTAGAGCTGACATTCAACTGCTTCATCTAAGCTCAACTTTGCAAGTCAGGCCAGGGATTGGAGAACAGAGTCAAATAGACGCATCCTCTGTTCTCATCACATTCTTTGTACAGTTGACTGGAAAAGACACATAAAACGCTCAGTCCAAACACAGATCACATTCCTTCATAACAGGAAGAGTATAGAATAAAATTAAATTAAGACTTACAAACTTTCCATGCTCCCAAATTTTGTAAGAATGAAGGAAGGGAAAAGGAGTTATACAAAATCAAAGGGCTCCCAAGAAAGTCCTTGAACTAAGTCTGGGATTTTCCAGGACTAAAAGACAATGAGAAAATACAATTTATGGTAACTTATTTAACATTAACTATGGTATCTTATTTAACTTAATTTACTATGGTAACTTATTTTAATATACTGATGTGATGAAAACTAATTACATGCTACTAGTACCTTCTCAAACATAGCATACAAAACCAATAGTACATGTATCAATTATTATATTAGTTTGGCTTTATTGTACTAAATATATATATATACCTGGGTTGTTTTTTGGTTTTGGGGTTTTTTTATTTGTTTGTTTTTTGTGGCTAGCTAGTCAAAGTCCTACTATTCCAAACCCTTTTATTGTCATTTTACAATTTATTTCTGTCACAAATATTCTACCCAATATGCAGGCATTGTCAAGATACCTTGATACAACAATTCTTTCACCTTTCCAGTTTTCTGCCTCTAAGCTATTTTCTTCTGAAAAAAATCTAAATGATGTCCATAAGAGTTCATAATTCCCCTAAAGGGCTATACAAAAATCCATGAACTTGAATATGCAGAATCTAGTACATTTTATGTCTATAACCAGATGAAGTACCTCATGCAACTGAAGTTATCATACTAAGATAATAAGGTGGTTTTTGCTTTGCAGTTATGATGAATTAAACTAAACTAACATTTCAATGATGACCTTAAAGGCTTTCTGACAAATTAATTTAATCCATACGGAAATTTTGACTTTATGTGAACTGTTACCTTGTTAATCATTAAATTATGGTAAGTACTTTTGTCCTACAAAAGAACGTAGCCTATTCATTCACATTTTAGGTGGAAAGTTTGTCATTTCTTCAGATGAAGCCCAAAACAATGGACTCATTGATGCTTTTGGGGCCCTGGCTTCCGAAAATGCTGATGTCACCCAGAAGTCACTTCAGGTCAGCATTTACCCATCCTTAGAGGTTTTGTGGTTGCTTAAGTAAGGAAAATTGTAAAGGTAGATTACATAAAACTAGCCAGAAAGGGGCTGGAGAGATGGCTCAGGAGGTTAAGAACCCTGACTTCTCTTCCAGAGGTCCTGAGTTCAAATCCCAGCAACCACGTGGTGGCTCATAACCATCTGTAATGGGATCTGATGCCCTCTTCTGGTGTGTCTGAAGACAGCTACAGTGTACTTACATAAACAAAACAAAAAATAAATATTTAAAAAAAAACAGCCAGAAAGGAAACATTTATGTGTAGAGATATTCACAAGACATTGAGTGTTGGTTTGTATGTTTTGGTTTGGTTTTTAATGAGTAGAAGGAGTTGAAATACATTCTGTTTTGCTAATTTGAGGTATTTATGATAAGTTCTTAAATAGAAAAAAACACAAATATTCAAAGTTGATCTGAAATCATATGCATGATAGGTGGAAATGGGAGTTAAATAGTGACCATTTAGAAGCATGGTCCAGTCATCTGAGTTGAAGAGAAGCTGTGCTTAGGGATGCGATCTGGAATACAAAGGAAAATCTGCTTCCCTCAACTATATATCCTAATGCCATTGTGGGACCAACGTGACCTTGTTTTCTGAGACTTTGCTGATGAAGAGTCAAAAAGTGGTATTCCCATGCAAAAGATCTCCACATCCAATGAGACAAGTACCAGCTTAAGCCAGGACTGTGAGTTTAGCGTGATGCTTCCAAGAATTGCCTTGTTCCTATCAGGACTGAAGGCATTGGAGGGTTGACATCCAGGATATAGTAGAAATGTATCCCATTCCTTCCAGTGCTCATAAAAATGGCACCCCTAGGAAGCACCCACATCAATAAAGCTGGAATGCCTTGGGTTTCCTGTTAGGTGAAATAAACTGAGAACAGAAAGATCAGGTTCATGATCTCATGCACACCTGAAATTCAAAACAGCTGCACTCACAAGTATAGCTAAAGCTATAATGCCATAATTAGCGTCAGCTGTTAAGATGTGCAAGAAAGAGGCAATAGAAACAAACATTCAATTAAATAATAATCAAGTTCCAGAGATGTATTACATAAGCATAGTGACAACTACCATTAATAGCATTTTATCATATTGAGGCAATAGATGAGAAAATGGATTTAAGAATCTCCGCTGTAACATAAAAAAATGAGTAGTGAGGAAACCCTTGTGTTAATTAGTTTGATTTAGGCCATTTGTAGTGATTCAAAATATCATGGTTATATGACAAACATTCAATTTTGTAAATTTTAAAAATCTATTTAAAATATTAACTTTTCTCAGCTAAGAACTGTCAGCAGATATGAATAGCCACTCTGTGGCTCCTCCCAGAAGAGACCCTATAGCTTGTTTTCTCCCTTCTCAGGAATCTTGCCTTCAACATCAGTTTTCCCTCTTTGGCATGGACTCCAGGTCCAAAGCTTCACTCTCAATCCTCTGTGAAACTTAAAGATTTCATATTAGCAATCTTCCCAAGAGTGTTTTCTCTATTGTCTTTCATGCCTTCCTAGGGACTGAACCTAGAGCCTCTAACAAACTCGGCAAGCTTGCTACCACTGATCTGTGTCCAGCTACAGACCTATTTTCCAGTTAAATTACTCTAATCACCCCCAAGCATTATCTTTCCGGTCAACCATGAGATGAGTAAACATGTATCACACACACTCTCTCTCTACACTAATTCTCTGTGGGTTTTAGCATCCTTTACAGCCAACAGTCAACAGCAGCATTTTCCAAAAAAACTGCTGAAGTATAGCAGGGTCATAGTCCCAACTCCTCAACTGATGTTTCCACTTTAAATTTCCTGTTGAACCCTGCCCTTTCTTCAGGGTCTGCATTACCAACCTTCCAACTCTCACATCCCAAGAAACCTTCAGGATGTTGGCAAATCTATTGGTGGGGAGGGAGGCAAGGAGGGAAGAGAGAAAGCTAAGGTAGTTCAGCATTTGTAAGACTGTTTTCAGAGCAAATATGATGAATTCTCTAGAGAAAATAATAATACCATTTTCTTCTGTTGTCATCACATTTTTTTTGTTTTTCATGTTTTTTACTGCTTCCTTTACATTTAAACAGCTTGAAAGCAAGGGTGCCATACTGACTGATTCCCTCTGGCTGAACGGCACTGTTGTAATTGACAGCACCGTGGGAAAGGACACATTCTTTCTGGTCACCTGGAGTCAACAAGCCCCTGACATTTATCTCAGGGATCCCAAAGGAACACAATTCACGAATTTCAAAAAAGACATACCATCCAAAATGTCCTATCTCAGTATCCCAGGAACAGCTCAGGTAAGCCACTAGCATTTTAATGTCCCCCTAAAGATATTTTTCCAAGGAGGGTCTAAGCACATCATAAATGTGAGTACGATAAATTTACCATCTCCAAAATGAAATGCAAATGTCTGTCCTTCCCTTACCTGTGTGATCCTGAGAGCTGTGGTGTCTGGTAAGGGGGAAAGAAGCTGCAGGTTGAGAGAAAAGAGAAAGCATCTGAGAACAGGGAGGAAGAAACATGAAGAGTCCTGGTAACCTGGCGTGCCATTTTTTCCAATTCTGCCTGCCAGAGTGATGGAATACATGACACTGAGACCAAAGAATAAGGCTGAAGCAAAGGCAGACTTATTAAAACATTATTTTCCAATTGAAATATGACAAAATGCAAGTATCATGCATAACATCAGATCCAACTCTCTCAGCTTCAGTACCTGAGGAATCAAGACCTTTTTTTTTTTTAACTTCCATACTGTATTTTAAAATCACATAGTGGAAAAAAAACATGTCGTTGGACTCTAAATGCTTGCTGCATGTTTCATTGAAAATTTTAGGTGGGCGTTTGGACTTACAGCCTGGAAGCCAAAGTGAACTCAGAGATACTAACGATTACAGTCACCTCTCGGGCAGCAAGTTCTTCTGTGCCACCAATCACTGTAAATGCTAAAGTAAACACGGACACTAACAGCTACCCCAGCCCAATGATTGTGTATGCAGAAGTGCTACAAGGGTACACGCCCATCATTGGAGCCCGAGTGACAGCTACCATAGAATCAAGCAGTGGAAAAACAGAAGAGCTAGTCCTGCTGGACAACGGTGCAGGTAAATCACACTTTTAAGAATACGTCTATTTGTTTCTATTTCCAAATGTGTCATGTGTTCCTGTGGCAGTGGAGACAGCAAGATGGGCACCTGAAGAGTTAACACAGATTAGGAAAGAACAGCAAAACCACCAGGAAATGCAATCTGGTAACGCCCGAGTGCTTGGTGAGCATCTTGTACATGTAAGCATTCTGTTTATGTCAGCTACTGCCAAATGATGTTTGTAATCTCGACAGCCAATGCCTGACTCCAGATAAGACAGGCTTGTTCAGAAGACAGAGAACACACAAGCATTCCTTCTAGGTACCTGATTCTTAAGAGATATCACCAAAAATGTGTGATCAAAGCAGGTGATGCACAAAATGTCTCTCCAATGGGAGAGGGTAACAGAACCTGGGACGCTGACAGCTGAAGGGAAAGAAGCAACAGGGATTCCCCACAGCTGGAACAAAGCACAGATAGAGTCCTGGGAGCTGGGACCCAGGAGAGGTTAGTGGTAGGACAGAGAGGGGGACTGCGCACTGCAGCATCAGATGCAGGTCTGCATGGCATTCAGATGTACTGTAATGGCTGCTCTGCAGGAAGGTGGTGCAGAAACCTTTTCCCTGAACTCTGTATTCTTCTGTGAATGGAACCCTCTGCAGAAGTCAAAGAATAATTTAACAAATCTGGTCCACGTGTGGACAAGTAAAGACGCCCATCAGTGCATTTTTCAATGGCATTTTATGTCATTCTGCAAACTTGTCTTCAGCTACATTCGACTATTCTTGGTGTGAATTTTCTTTCATTGCAACAATAATTCCACAACTACCTCTCCCTGATACCCAGCACATGGAACTTCATGCTCTTTGCTTTATTTCTGGGTATTTTACTAGATTACCAAATGAGCATTTAGTTGATAGGGGGAAGAAACTAATTTAAAATTCCTTTCCTGGAAAAGAAGAAAAAGAAGACTACCAATAAATGAGGCCAGCACTGCATGCTTCTGTATAGAGAGGAGGCACTTGAAGGACTGCTCAGGTGCTTCTCTAGGTAATCTGGGAAATCTGCATGTCTGAAAATCCCCAGACATTTAGAGGGACACAGATGTGGCTCATGCAAGAACAAGAACATTGCTCTCTCCTGACTAGATGGAAAACTCATTTTCAACTTATCAGGTGCCCCCTATGCTCATCCTTGTAAGAGTAGACTTATGCTACAATGTTTCTGATATCCCCCAAACATTTATTCCAAGAGTAAAATGTATTTTTTCTCTGTTAAACTGCAGAGATAAGTGATTGAGAGAACAAAAACAACACAAAATAAAGAAAAGAAAAGAAAAGAAAAGAAAAGAAGAGGAGAGGAGAGGAGAGGAGAGGAGAGGAGAGGAGAGGAGAGGAGAGGAGAGGAGAGGAGAGGAGAGGAGAGGAGAGGAGAGGAGAGGAGAGGAGAGGAGAGGAAAGGAAAGGAAAGGAAAGGAAAGGAAAGGAAAGGAAAGGAAAGGAAAGGAAAGGAAAGGAAAGAAAGGAAAGGAAAGAAACATAGTTGTTGATTATAAATCAAAATAAGTTAATTTAGTTGTCTGTTAGGAATGATGATAATTAAATCTTACATGAAGGTACATTTGTGATAGGAAGTGCCTTGCTTATATAAACAGAAGAAAACACAGGAAGATTAGTGCAGGGAACTAGAAGTCATTCAATTGAAAGAGAAATAGTAAAAAGAGTCTTACTACCTCTTCATAATTTTGTAGGGCACAGAGAGATAAAGTGTTAAAGTATTTATAATACATACACAATTATCTGTGTGAGTAAATGCGTTATATGAGTGCCAATATATATATGCCAAAGTGAGTCAGAGTACATGCATAATTCAATAATTTATTATTTGGGAAGAAACTGATGGAGATATACTCCATTGAAATGTGAAATTGTAAGCACAGGAAGACTGTGTATGAGGCCATGTGTGTGTGACAATACACACCAACTTCTCATCTGTCACAATGACTGTCATTCATGTCTTTATGCTTTTAACAAGGGGCTGATGCTTTCAAGGATGATGGCGTCTACTCCAGGTACTTCACTGCTTATTCAACAAATGGGACGTATAGCTTAAAAGTCCGTGCAGATGGAGGAACAAACTCTGCCAGGAGAAGTTTGCGGCATCCGTCAAGCAGAGCGGCGTACATACCAGGCTGGGTAGTGGACGGTGAGTGTCGGAAACCCAGTGCATCATATTCGTGATTCCATAGGGTGGAGGGTGCAAACATTTTAGAGTTCAAAATACAACTCCCCCCATTTCTAGAGTGAGATCTTTATATAATTGTCTCTACATTAATCCAATCTAAGCCTGGAAACCAACAGATGATGAAAACATATCAGCTAGTATTTGTTAGTGTGGAACATCCTTAGACTACCAGCAATAATGCGTCCACCTTTCAGCTCAGGACAAAGGAAATGGCCACTGCGCTAAGAACAGAAGTGCCAGCCAGTGGTGCCGTCTGCTCTTGGAGTTACATGAGCTTCCGTGTTTGAGCTTTGCTTTCCTCACTCCTCATGAGGAGAGGTGGGTAGCTAAGCAGTGCAGTGAGTCGAGAGAGTTATTTCTTAGCAGATCTGCCATGGAGGGAAGGAAGCCACCTGAGTGATAAGGATAAAAGTAGTGTTTGTTTCCCCAGACACATTTCTAGTCAGAAACAACCTGAGAAATAAAGCAATACTTTTCTTAAGGCATATGTTAGAGAGGCAAGTGGCACAGACCTGTGATCCCAGCATGTAGGGGACAGAGGCAGGAAGGAGGATAAGGATTTCAGGGTTATCCTTGGCTACAGAAGGGCATTAAGGCTAGCCTAGGTTTCATGCCTGCCTGTTTGATTTTGGATTTGTTTTGTTTTGTTAATTCATAAAACAAGTTGCATAACATCCTCATTTGGTGCAGTTTTCAGTTCAAAGCAAGTTATTTCCCAATTTGACTTGATAACATCCTGGTAAGAATTCTGAAGGATGAATTTTCCCACAAATGGAATGCTTACTATTGTAGCACATCATAAAAATGCAACTGTAGGAATGAAGAGAGAAAGAAGAAAGGAAAGACAAAGAGGGTCAGGAAGCTGACTTAGTTCTAAAAAGAGTATACAGTTCCATCCAATTCAACTAGAGAATTTTAAATGCAGGACAAATTCAAGGAAACCCACCCAGACCTGAAACAACTGAGACTACTCAGCCAGTATTGGAGAATTTCAGCAGAACAGCTTCTGGAGGCGCCTTTGTGATGTCCAATGTCCCAAAAGTTAAAAATGATACATTGCCTGATCTGTACCCACCAAGTCAAATCACAGACCTCCAGGCCACACTTGAAGGGGAAGAGATCAGACTGACATGGACGGCCCCAGGAGATGATTATGATGTGGGAACAGGTAAGAACAAGGACCCTGTGGGTTTGCCCAGAGTGAGAGATGTCCAGGGTGGTGCAAGAGCAGACAGTCAGCCAGAGGAGAGTCAGCCAGAGGAGAGCACTTGTGACTGACGCCTCAGCCAAGCAGGAATGTTAGGATCTGAGGTGTTATAGTTTATCACACAGGTCTTGCTTTTCATGCATGGCTATCTTTAAAAGTCAGAATTCAGCTGGGCAGTGTTGGTGTATGCCTTTAATCCCAGCACTTGGGAGGCGGGGGCAGGAAGATTTCTGAGATGGAGGCCAGCCTGGTCTACAGAGTGAGTTCCAGGACAGCCAGTGTTATACATAGAATCCTTGTAAAAAAAAAAAAAAAAAAACACCTAAATAAATAAATAATAAAAGTCAGAACCCAGCTTTTAGCTTTTACAGAAAAGTGAATAAGACTTTTGATGTAATCATACATTGCATGACTAAATCTTTGTGAGGACAACTAAAAAGACATTTAATATGGTGTGATGCAGTAACTAACCCACAGGTAACATTTTTCTTAGTTCAACAGTATATCATAAGAACAAGCAAAAATATCATTGACCTCAGAGACAATTTTAATAATTCTCATCGGGTTGATACAACTAACCTTAAACCAAAGGAAGCCAACTCCAAGGAAACCTTTACTTTTAAACCAGAAAATATCCCAGAAGAAAATGCAACCTACATATTCATTGCCATTGAAAGTGTCGACAAAAGCAACCAGCACTCAAGACTGTCCAATATCGCACAGGTAGCACTGTTCACCCCCCAGGCTGAGCCCATCCCTGATGAGAGTCCACGCTCCGGAGTTAGTATTTCCACTATTGTGCTGTCTGTGGTGGGCTCCATTGTACTAGTCTGTATTATCATAAGTACAACTGTTTGTATCTTAAAGAACAAACGGTCCTCACCAGGAGCTGCAACAACATTTTGAAAAGCAACATGAATAAAAAGATATTTCTGAGTTTTTAAAGTATATCCCATGTTATCCTGAACTCAAAAATAAATTCAAGAGGGTCGAAAAGAGTAATTTAAGTACACCCATTAATTGGAAAAAACAATATTAATGTTAATAACTTTATTCATTTATCATAGTGGTAAATAAAACTGATTCTATATTGATCTCTAGTTGTGTTTTTTTTTCTGATGTGGAAGTTTTCTGAAATGATAGTTCAAATTGCCTGAAGAAATACAAAGTGTCTAGTTAAGTAGCCAAGATACAATATAAAAGAGAAAATTAATAGGAAAAAGGAATTTGGTCTTCGTATTATCAACATAAGTTAATGGCATAATCGTAACTCAAAACCCCCCAACTCTGCATTATCACAGTAAAGGTCATTCTTGCTTTAATTCATAGATATAGAAGATACTATTTTAATTATTTTACTTTTATTTATTTTGTGTGCACATGTGTATGTGTGTATGCATGTGTGTGTGTATATATATGCATACATGTGTGTATATGTGCATGTATGTGTATATATGTGTATGTATTGCAATCATGTGGATGCGTAGATCAGAAGACAATTGGTGGGAATGGATTCTCTCTTTCCATCATGTGAGTTCTAGGAACCAAAATCCTGTTGTCATGTTTGGAAGCAAGTTTCTTCATACTGGGTCCAGGAAGATACTGTTTTTTAACATCAAATACCACCTGTTTATATTTCAATTTAACCTAAACAGCTTTTTTCTCTTGAAACCCCACCAACCTATGTACATTTCATTCATCTCAAGAAAGAATTTTTGAAGCTATTGACTATTGATTTTTTTCAGAGAAAAGAAAGCAAGATATGTTTTAGTTACTTCTTTTTGTTGTTTTTTTGGATTTGAGTTTGTTCTTTTTTTGTTGTTTTTGTTTTTTGGATTTGGTTTTTTGAGACAGGGTTTCTCTGTATAGCCCTGGCTGTCCTGGAATTCACTCTGTAGAGCAGGCTGGCCTCGAACTCAGAAATCCACCTGCCTCTGCCTCCCAAATGCTGGGATTAAAGGTGTGCGCCACCACCACCCGGCGTGCAAGATATGTTTTAATCCATCACTGAAAGGGACAACCTAGGGATCTCAACAATATTGATGGAAAGGAATTAAGGAGAGAAAGAAAGGAGGTTGTGAAGAATAGATAAAAGAGATTGTGCAGAGTAGTTTCACATAGCAGGTCGTTCTTACAATCCTTCCACGAGAACAAGTTAGCTCAATTATGGCTTACTTCACACAACACCAAATGCTGGTGAGGATGTGAAGAAAGAGGGACCTTCACTCATGTTTTATGGGAATTCACATTTGTGAATTTAAAACATGAAGGCCATGTGACCCAGGTGAATCACTCCTGAGTACACACCCACCTGAAAGACTCAATGTCTTATCGCAGAGGTCCTTTTACAGCCATGTTGATTTCAGTACAATTGGCAATGGCCTAATGTCCATTGGCATATGAACAGGTAAGGAAAATGTGGTACATTCGTATACCAAATTATATATAACCACCCATAAAGACAAATAAAATCATGACATTTCAGAAGAATGGATAGAGCTGGAAATTCCTATGTTAGCAAGAGTCCCAGAATCATAAAGAAAAATTCTCCTGTTTTTTCTCAAAGGTCAATTATGTTTTAAAATACTATAATAAATGATATGATATGATATGATATGATATGATATATGATATAAATACTATGCTCCTATAATACTTCTTGCCTCTTCAAATTGAAATTTCATAGCCATGTTACTTTAAATATCTATGTGTCTATGTTGCAAACAACAAAATGATTGGAACAATTATATGCCCATATTTTTCTTTGTTTACTTGCTCTTAATTCTTTCTTCACTAAAATGCATCCCATTAATGTCATTAGCAAATGTGTCATTGAATTCAGAGGCCATCTTAGTGCTCCTAAAGCCAAGACTCTGAAGGAGAGGTGAGGGGTCCTGAGGTCACAAGAGTTCACATCTCTGCTCCCTGTGTTTATGAATGAGGGCAAGATCCCCTCATCCCTCACAGAGAAGTCCCTGGCCATGCCTTGACAAATCATGGCACTATGGCATACTTCCATAGTTATGCTGTCCTTTCTCACCCTAGTTCCATAAAATCAGAATCACATGTTCCAGAAATACTTTAACAATATAATTTGATTAGAGATTGGTCAAATGATTGATTGCCTTGTTTGTTTGTTTTTTCCTACCAAAGGTAGACACATAATTTAGGGATATGATATAGAAAGTTGTTTGGGTACTGATTTGGTTTGGTTTGATAATGTTGGAGGCAAAAATACTCTAATTCTAAAACACTGAACTCACTGTCTTCACCTATACCTTATAAATTTCTGGCTATTATAAATGGGGCTGCTATCAACATAGTGGAACATGTGTCCTTATTACATGTTGGGGAATCCTCTGGGTATATGCCCAGGAGTGGTATAGCAGGGTCCTTCGGTAGTAGTATGCCCAATTTTCTAAGGAACTGCCAAACTGATTTCCAGAGTAGTTGTACCAGCTTGCAATCCCACCAGCACTAGAGGAGTGTTCCTCTTTCTCCACATACTCTCCAGCACATGCTGTCTCCTGAGGTTTTGATCTTAGCCATTCTGACTGGTGTTGAGGTGAAATCTCAGTGTTGTATGGATTTGCATTTCCCTGATGACTAAAGATGTTCAACATTTCTTTAGGTGCTTCTCAGTCTTTCAATATTCCACAGTTGAGAATTCTTTGTTTATCTTTCTACCCCATTTTTAATAGGGTCATTTGGTTCTCTGGAGTCTAATGTCTTGAGTTCTTTGTATATATTATATATTAGCCCTCTGTTGGATGTAGGTTTGGTAAAGATCTTTTCCCGATTTTTGGTTTCCATTTTGTCATATTGATAGTATCCTTTGCCTCTCAGAAACTTTGTAATTTTATGGCTTCCCATTTCTCAATTCTTGATCTTAGAACATGAGCTATTGGTGTTCTGTTCAGGAAAATTTCCCCTGTGTCCATGTGCTGAAGGCTTTTCCCCAGTTTCTTTCCTATTAGTTTCAGTATATCTGGCTTTCTGTGGAGATCCTTGGTACACTTGAACTTGAGCTCTGTATAAAGAGATAAGAATGGATTGATTTCCCTTCTTCTGCATGCTAACTGTCAGTTGAACCAGCACCATTTGTTGAAAAGGCTATCTTTATTCCACTGGTTGTTTTTAGCTCCTTTGTCAAAAATCAGGTAACCATAGGTGTGTGGGTTCATTTCTGGGTCTTCAATTCTATTCCATTGATCTACCTTTCTGTCACTGTACTAATACCATGCAATTTTTAACACTATTGCTGTTATAACAGTACAGCTTGAGATCCAGGACACTGATTCCCCTTTAGAAGTTCTTTTACTATTGAGAATAGTTTTAGCTATCCTGGGTTTATTGTTATTCCAGATGAATTTGACAATTACTTTTTCTAAGTTTATGAAGAATTGAGATGGAATTTTGATGGGGATTGCATTGAATCTGTATATTGTTTTCGGTAAGATGGCCAGTTTTACTATATTAATCCTGCCAATCCACAAGCATGTAAGATCTTTCCATTTTCTGAGGTCTTTGATTTCTGTCTTCAGAGACTTGAAGTTCTTGTCATACAGACCTTTCACTTGCCTGGTTAGAGTCACACCAAGATACTTTATCTTGTTTGTGACTATTATGAAGGGTGTCATTTCCCTAATTTCTTTCTCAGCCTGTTTATCCTTTGAATAGATGAAGGCTACTGATTTGTTTGAGTTAATTTTATATCCAGCCACTTTGCTGAAGTTGTTTATCAGCTGTAGGAATTCTCTGGTGGAGTTTATTTGGGGGGGGGGGGCTATTTAAGTATACTCTCATATCATCTGCAAATAGTGATAGTTGGAATTCTTCCTTTCCAATTTGTGTCACTTTGACCTACTTTTGTTGTCTAATTGCTCTAGCTAGAAGTTCAAGTACTATATTGAATAAATATGGAGAGAGATAAAAGCCTTGTCTAGTCCCTGATTTTAGTGGGATTGCTTCAAAGTTCTCTCCATTTACTTTTATGTTGGCTACTGGTTTGCTGTATATTGATTTTACTATGTTTACTTATGGTTCTTCAATTCCTGATTATTCCAAGACTTTCAACATGAAAGGATGCTGAATTTTGTCAAATGATTTTTCAGCAACTAATGAAATGAGCATGTGATTTTTTCTTTGAGTTTGTTTATGTAATAGATGACGTTGATAGATTTGCATATATTGAACCATCCCTGCATCCCTGGGATGAAGCCTACTAGATCTTGGTGAAGGATCTTTTTGATGTGTTCTTTGATTAGCAAGAATTTTGTTGAGTATTTTTGCATCATTATTCATAAGAGAAATTTGTCTGAAGTTCTCTTTCTTTTTTGGATCTTTGTGTGGTTTTGGTATCAGTGTAATTGTGGCTTCACAGAATGAGTTTGGTAGTGTTCCTTCTGCTTTTATTTTGTTGAATAGTTTGAAGAGTATTCGTGTTAGGTCTTCTTTGAAGGTCTGATAGAATTCTGCACTAAAACCATCTGGTCCTGTGATTTTTTTTTTTTTTTTTGGTTGGGAGACTTTCAATGACCACTTCTATTTCTTTAGGGGTTATGGGATTGTTTAGATGGTCTATCTGATCCTGTTTTAACTTTGGTATTTGGTATCAGTCTATAAAATTGTCCATTTCTTCCAGATTTTCAAGTTTTATTGAGTATAGGCTTTTGTAGTAGGATCGGATGATTTTTTAAATTTCCTCAGTTTCTGTTGTTATATTGCCTGTTTCATTCCTGATTTTGTTAATTTGGATACTGTCTCTGTGCCCTCTCATTAGTCTGGCTAAGGGTTTATCCACCTTGTTGGTTTTCTCAAAGAACCAGTTCTTGGTTTTGTTGATTCTTTATATGGTTCTTTTTGTTTCTACTTGGTTGATTTCAGTCCTGATTGTGATGATTTCCTGCCTTCTACTCCTCTTGGATCTATTATATTCTTTCTGTTCCAGAGAGTTCAGGTGTGCCGTTAAGATGCTAGTGTATGCTCTCTCCAGCTTCTTTTTGGAGGCACTATGAGTTTTCCTTTTAGCACTGCCTTCATTGTGTCCCATAAATTTGGGTATGTTGTTCCTTCATTTTCATTAAAATATAAAAAGTCTTTTGATTTCTTTCCTTATTTTGTCCCTGACCAAGGTATCATTGAGTAGAGCATTGTTCAGCTTCCATGTATATGTGGGCTTTCTGTTGTTTTTTGTTGCTATTGAAGACCATCCTTACTCCATAGTGATCTGATAGAAGGCATGGAATTACTTCAATCTTCTTATATCTGTTGAGGTCTGTTTTGTGACCAATTATATGGTCAATTTTGGAGAAGGTATCATGAGGTGATAAGAAGAAGGTATATTCTTTTGATTTAGGATGAAATGTCCTATAGATATCTGTTAAATCCATTTGTTCCAAAACTTCAGTTAGTTTCACTGTGGCTCTGTTTAGTTTGTGTTTCTCTGATCAGTTCATTGAGGAGAGTGGAGTGTTGAAGTCACCCACAATTATTGTGTGAGGTACAATATGTTATTGTGTGAAGTGTTATTGTGTGAAATGTGCAATACCCAAGACACATTTCCCATATCAAATAATGCCCAGGAAGGAGGAAGAACAAAGTTTGGATCCTTGGGTCCTTTGTAAAAAGGAAAAAAAATACCCACAGAAGGAGATACAGAGACAAAAGGTGGAGCAGAGTCCAATGGAAAGACCATCCAGAGACTACCCCACCCAGGGATCCAACCTATATACGGTTACAAAACCCAGACACTATTGTGGATGCCCACAAGTGCTGGCTGACCAGAGCAGGATATAGCTGTCGCCTGGGAGGCTCTCTTAGTGCATGACAAATACAGAGGGGGACACTCTCAGACAGTCATTGAACTGAGCACAGCGTTCCCAATGGGGGAGATAGAGAAAGGACCCAAGGAGCTGAAGGGGTTGGCAGTGCCACAGGAGTCACAACAATATTAGTCACCCAGTTCTCCCAGAGCTCCCAGGGACAAAACCATCAACCAAAGAGTACACATGGAGTTACCCATGGCTCCAGACACATAGGCAGCAGAGGATGGTCTATTTAGACACCAAAGGGAAGAGACACCCTAGGTCTTAGAAAGACTTGATGCTGTAGTGTAGAGAAATACCAGGACAGGGAAACAGGGGAGAGTTGATCAGGGAAGCAAAGATAACTTATGGGATTTTGTGGGGAAAGGGGAACCAGGAAAAAGAACAACATTTGAAATGTAAATAAAGAATTTATCTAATAAAAAAGATTATTACTTAATTATTTAATTATTTTACTTTTATTTATTTTAATTTAATTTAATTATTTTACTTTTATTTATTTTGTGTGTACACATGTGTATGTAGGTATGCATTTATGTGTGTATGTATGTATGTGTGTATATATATATACATACATGTGTGTATTTGTGCATGATGTATGCATATCTGTATGTATGTGCAATCTTGTGGATGATTTGTGGGAATGGGTTCTCTCCTTCCATCATGTGGGTCCTAGGAACCAAACATCTGTTGTCATGTTTGGAAACAAGTGTACTCATTCTGGGCCCAGGAAGATACTGTTTTTTAAAGATCAGATACCACCTGTTCATATTTCAATTTAACCTAAATGCCTCTTTTCTCTTGAAAGCCAACCAACCTATGTTCATTTCATTCATATTAAGAAACAATTGTTGAAGCTATACACTATTGACTTTTTTTCAGAGAAAAGAAAGCAAGATATGCTTGAATCCATCACTCAGAGGGACAACATAAGAATCTCAACAATATTGATGGAAAGGAGTTAAGGAGAGAAAGAAAGGAGATTGAGATGATTAGATTCACACATTGCGGGTTGCTTTTACGATCCATCCATGAGACCAACTTAGCACAATTATGGCTTACTTCACACAACACCAAATGCTGGTGAGGATGTGAAGAAAGAAAGACCTTCACTCATGTGTTATGGAAATTCACATTTGTGAAATTAAAACATGAATGCCATGTGACCCAGGTGAATCACTCCTGGGCATACAGCCACCCAAAAGCCAATAAGTCCTATCGCTGAGGTTCTTGTACAGCCAGCCATGTTGATTGCAGCACTATTGGCAATAGCCTAATGTCCATCAGCAGATGAACAGGTGAGGAAAATGTGGTGCATTTATATACCAAATTATATATAACCACCCATAAAGACAAATAAAATCATGACATTTCAGAAGAATGAATAGAGGTGGAAATTACTATGTAAGCAAGTGTCCCAGAATCATAAAGAAAAATTCTCCCATTTTTTCTCAAAGGTCAATTCTGTTTTAAAATACTATAATATTTTAATATAATATAATGATTGATATAATATAAAATAAAATAAAATAAAATAATATAATATAATATAATATAATATAATATAATATGATATAATATAATTATATCATATCATATCATATCATATCATATCATATCATATCATATCATATAAACACTATGCTCCTGTAATACTTCTTACCTCTTCAAATTGAACTTCCATTAACCATATGTGTCTTTGAATATCTTCTTGTCTATGTTGCTCTCATCAAAATGATTGGAAAAATTATATGCACATATTTTCTGTTTACTTGTCTTCAATCTTTCTTTACAAAAAGCATCCCATTAAAGTCATTAACAAATATGTTATTGTATTCAGAGGTCATCTTTGTGCTCATGAAGCCAAGGCTTTGAATGAAAGGTGAGCATACCCAAGGTCACAAGACCCAGAAGTTCTTCTCTGTTCCCCATGTTTATGAAGCAAAGGCAAGATTCCCTCATCCCCTCACAGAGAAGTCCCTGGCTATGCCTTGGTAAAGCATGGCACCACAGCATATTCCCATAGTTATGCTGTCCTTTCTTACCCTAGTTTCATAAAATCAGAATCATATGTTCCAGAGATAATTAAACAACATATTTGAATAGCAATTGTGCAAATGATTGGTTGGTTTAATTTTTTTCCTACCAAGTATAGACACATGATGTAGGGACACATTATAAAAAGTGGTATGGATAGTAATTCGGTTTGTTTTGTTTGTTTGTTTGGGTTGCTAATGTTGGAGGCAAAATAATATAATTCTAAAACACTGAACTCACTGGTCTTCATTCATACCTTACAAATTTCTGACTCAGTGTAAGAAAGTCATCTCACTCCCTGCCATTCAAGTCCCAGAGCACAGGCAACCCTTTCACCTGCCCATTTCTTTGCCTCTTATATTCAGTCACTGTACAAGTCTTACCCTCACATCCTCTTCTAAGGACTACTGCACTCATGTGCTGTACGAATATACACTCAGGCACACACTTACACATAAAATACATATTTCTTAAAGAGGATCCCTTTTCTCTGGTTTTCCATTATATCATTTCATTCTGTCCCTAAAATCTACTAATAGAAATGTAGTCTTGCCTTCTGCTTTCCATCTGAGCCCAGAGTTGACCCAGTGACACAGCTCTCCATACCCAAATCCCACTGGGAAAGAGCTGGTCTCCCAAAAGTGCTGACACACCTGAGAGCACAGGGGAGACCACCACTTCTGCTCAAATTCATGGCCCAAGAGGAACACTACCAAAGCCATCAGGACACAGGAACCAAGGAACAGACAGGGTCAGGATCTTTCCCGTTTCTGTCTGCACTCTAGAGTTGATCCTGTGCCACAAATTCTCCCCATAGAAAACTGGTCTCCCAGGAGTACTAACACACACATACCATAGAAATCATTGACAAAGCATTCAAAGAAAATGCAAAATTCAAAAATCCCTTAAACCAAACATCAGGAAATTTGGGACACAATGAAAAGGCCAAACCTAAGGATAATAGGTATTCAAGAGAGTAAAGATTCCCAACCTAAACAGACAGTAAATATCTTCAACAAAAGTATAGAAAAATGTTTCCTAGCCTAAAAAAAATACAGATGCCCATAAACATAGAAGAGGCCTAAAGAACTCCAAATAGATTGGACAAAAAAAGAAATTCCTCCTGTCACATAATAGTCGGAGTACCAAATGCACAAAACAAAGAATATTAAAAGCAGTAAGGGAAAAATGTCAAGAAACATAAAGGCAGACCTATCAGATTTATACCAGATTTCTCAACTGAGACTATGAAAGCTAGAAGATCTAGTGCAAATGTTATGCAGACTCTAAGAGAAGACGAATGCTAGCCCAGGCTACTATACCCAGCAAAACTCTCAATTACCATTGTTCGTTTTTCACGCGCGGGCGGCCAGGGTGAACCGCGGAGTGAACCGCGGCCCGAACCGCCCCGCGCAGGCAGCCCTGATCCGCCCACTGCGGAAAGCCGGGAGCAGACGGCAGGCTTAATCCGCAGCGCCCGCGGTGGAGCCGGGAGGTGTGGGCTGAAACAGTTAGACCAGAACAAGTAGCTCCACGTGGTTTATTTAAGATGGGGGTACAAGGGGAACGGGGTAAAGGGAAGGCTGGGAGCGATGAGCAGAAAGAGAAAGAGAGGGGGCACGCTACTCCTTCTTATATGCATGATTATTCAAATTACAGGTAGGCTAGGTGGGCCTATTGAATTCTGGGTACATGGTGGTCGTTGCCTTGGTAACAGGAGTACACCTGCAGGGCTGCATTAGTGTCGCCTATATGACGTCATAGGTCTCAGGACCAACAACCATAGATGGAGAAACCAAGATATTCCATGAAAAGAAAAAACAAATTTACACAATATCTGTCCACAAATCCATCCCTACAAAGGATAATAGATGGACAACACCAACACAAGGAGGGAAACTAAACCCTAGAAAAAGCAAGAAAGTAATCTTCTTTCAGCAAACTCAAAAAAAAAAAAGGAAAAAAAAAAAAAGATAGCCAAACAAATTTAATCTACCTCTAACAACAAAAATAACAAGAAGCAACAATCACTATTCCATAATATCTCTTAATATCAATGGACTCAATTCCCCCAAAATGACATTGAATAACAGACTGGATATTAATATGTAAAATGATGCATACAGAAAACACACTTCTCAGTGTCAAAAACAGACACTATATCAGAGTAAAGAACTGGAAAACAATTTCCAAGCAAACAGTTGCAAGAAACAAGCTGGAGTAGCCATTCTAATATCAAATAAAATCAACTTTCAACCAAAAGTTAACAAAAACAATAAGCAAGGACACTTCATACTCATCAAAGGAAAAACCTACCAAGAATGTAGCTGTCCAGCAGCCATGGATTAACTGGGTTACCTGAAATGGAGGCTGGAAATGAAAAAGGAAGGGGGTTGGGGGAGAGACAAAGTTTCTGATCAAGGTTCAAAGTAAAATATTCAGCATTGTGTTTATATAGGGAAAGCCCACAAACCTGTCCTTTGTTTCAGCTCTATTGAGTTGAAATGCAAGCTCAGCAGAAGGTCAGCTCCTGTAGGAAATTGCAAATGTAAATGTTGGGAGGCCAGAAAACTCCCAATATGCTATAAATCCATCACGGACTTGTTTAGCCTACTCAAGGCTGGGAGAGGGTCAATCATGGTTTCATTTTGTTTGTTTGTTTATTAAAAATGAACTATATGGTGGCAAAAGATTTTTCATAATGCCATCTGGGGAATAGAGTGGCTAGGCAACTATGTCTGTCTTAGGTCTGTGTCTATATTGCTCCTTCTTACCCATCATGAAGAACAAACAGCTTTTGATATACATCCCTGGCTTAGGTCGATAGGAGCTCAAGAACATGTTTACCTGTCCCTAGGTACCAAACCCCACTCTTTCCCATTCAGACCAAAGCCAAGAAGAACATATGAATATACACTCAAAGCATTTCTTCATAGCAGTGAATAACTGCCATGGTGAATAGCTGAGTTTGCTGAGCAATCCTGTGTGAAGGCAACTAATCTGTTTAAGATACAAGGTCCAAAAGTTAAAAGCAACAAAAGTTTGATTAATAGTCCAAGCAGTGTAGAAATTAAAGTTGCAAGCCGGGAAAATGGAGAATCAGGAATCAAATCATCCCTGATTCTGTCCTTTTTCTCTTTTCCTGTTGACTAGTCCTTCTCAAACTTTAGCCATAGAATCCTTTACTATTCCTGAATGATCATTATAAAAGTAACATTCCTCATGGAGTGCCGTACATACTCCTCCCTGTTGAAGGAATAAAAGACTAGGAGCTTAAACACATGCACTAACACTTGTTCAAAATCCAGATCCTGTCCAGTTTTATCCACTGCAAATGTAACTTGCAATAACAAACTGCAACTAAATTAGAATTATGTCTCTGAAAATGTCCAGAAGCAGCCTTCCAAATGAAGACTATCATTCCATTTTTCCATATTGGGTTGATTTTTACACCAGTCCATGATTGAGTCAGAATAACTGATCACATTAAAGGAAAGAGAAGAGTGATTATAACTTCTCCTTTTGAATAATTTTCCTAAATTAGTTTCTACAGTCCCTAAGTTCTCTGTCACACAAGGTCTAAAAGCATGAAGCAAGGCAGCTTGTCCAATCTGGGATACAGGGAAGCAAAGGCTAGTTAAGAACATATGTCCAATACAGCTTTCCTGTCACCATTGTCAGCAAGCTCACATGTCAGCATCATTCTTTGTCCCAGCATCAGCATGTCACACCAATCACTCTAGTGGCTAGCATGCTTCTTCAGCATCCTGCAGAAAAAAAATACAAACATGCCCTCTTCCCCATATTAAATACCTGATCAGGATCATGCCATATGGGTCATGCCATAAGTATGCCTAGATGTAGGGTGCCATAGACAATCAGCAGAGAGTTCTTTGGGATACAAATTTTAAAATTTTAAAATAAAAAGCATCCTCCCCAACCACTGCCTGCCCCATTCCTTCCAATGTGGTAAACCCGTGCCACTTCTGCCACAGGGAAGAACCCATTTCCTGATACTTTCTAGAGAACCGGCAGCAGCAGGGCATTTGGCAAGAACCCCCCACCACCACCTCTGGAGGCCCAGAGCCACTGGCTGGGACTCAGTACCCAGCAACCACCAAAATCCACCGTTCCCCAGATCACATTCCCATTCTATCCCTTCTACCCCTCCCTCCTCACCCACTACTGCCTAGCCTGTTCCTTCTGATGTGGTAGACCTGTACCACTTCTGCCACAAGGAAGACCCCATTTCCTTATACTTTCTAGAGAACCCGCAGCAGCAGGACATTTGCAGCAGCTGGGCATTTGATAACCAGCATCACTCAGGGCATTTGAACAAACAGCATGCAGAACATTCAAGAACCAGTGACCTGCAGGGCATTTGACCTTTACCAAGTCTGCCTCAGGGAAGACCCCATCTCCTGATACTTCCTGGAAAACCAGCTATATGCAGGGCATTTAACAGAAAGGGCATCTCAGGAGTATAGATACACAGGCCTGCAGAACAGAGAAGTCACAGTTAGAGACAGCAAGACCAGCTAACACCAGAGATAACTAGATGGCTAAAGGCAAATGCAAGATCATTACCAACAGAAACCAAAGAAACATGGCACCATCAGGAACCAGTTCTCCCACAACAACAAATCCAGGATACTCCATCACATCGGAAAAGCAAGAGCTGGATTCAAAATCACATGGTTGCTGCGACCCATGGCCACTCCTGGCAGCTTTGGTTGCAGTCATCTGTAATCCGTAGCCCATCATGGGAGTTCAGTTGAAGGCAAGACCACAGTCCTTGGGTCAGGAAGGCACAAATCAGTGAGAATGATGACACAGACACAGGATACTTTATATTATAGAAAAATCTATATTTTCTCTAACGAGGAGTCCTGTTTTAGGGCCCCCTACTCAGAGCATCAGGTTCTGACAATTACATAGTAAAAATGTGGCACACTAGCTGACATAGCTCGCGCCCTTAGGTTATAAGCTAAATCATTTTAAGCCATCTTTGTCTAAGCTAGAGATCTTGCCTTAGTTAGCAAGATTTTTCTTGAAATTAGCAAGGTTTCTTCCAAGTCAGACATTTTGTCTGGGCCAGAGAAATCTCTGCTCTAAGCTCACTACCTTCTCCAAATTAACAGGCTTTTTCTCAGAACCAGCATTTTGCCTGGCCCCTGAGAATCTCTGCCTCTCGACTAACTAGCTTCTTCTCCTCAGAACTAGCAAGCTTTCCTCAGAACCAGACATTTTGCCTGGCCCCGGGAATTCTGCTCTCTAGACTAACTAACTTTTTCTCTGAACTAGCAAGCTTTCTCTTCTAAGTCTGACCTTCTGCCTGACCAAGAAGAAATCTCTGCTCTCAGTAGAAAATTGCTTGATATTAACATAGTAAAAGGTGTAGCTGGCCACAAGGGCAATTTACATGACCATACCGTATGAAGGAATGTGGATTAAGCTAGATAGAGCATATCTCAAAGACCAAGCTTAGGAACGTGATTACAGGCAAATATATCTTTAGACTAAATGAGTTTTTATGAGTAAGCTCTAATACCTAGCTTTTGTCTGGTAAACTTAAATTTGTGAAACTTAAAATCTCCTATATCTTATAATGTCAGGCAAGCCAGGACTTGTCTTCTCCTTAGACTCATTAATATTTCATGAGCTGAAGTCGTAGTCTCACCAGCGAAAGAGGGCTGTGGATAGCTGGTGATTTCTCTGGCTTAGTAAGACAAAGGATGGCAGCTCTGAAGACTGTTTTGAGGAAGTCTGGGCTTAGGGCTTACTTCATATGTAGATTATACAACAAACCCACGCTTTGAGACAGGATCCGAATTATAGCATATTATGAGAGCTATGAAATATTTTCTTTACATTTTACATGGTCTTGGCTACCAGAAATAAACAGGTTAGAAAATGTGCCAAAGGAAAACTTATGGCTTCTCTGTAGTAGGATTTATGCGCGCACTCTAAGAGACATTACTTCTCACCTCCATTCTGCAGAAATATCTTACAGACACTTATTAGAGCTTAATGCAGCAATGGTGCTGTTAGAAGACATCAAGAAGGACATAAATAACTCCCTTAAAGAAATACAGGAGAACATGGGTCAATAGGTAGAAGCCCTTAAAGAGGAACCATAAAAATCCCTTAGAGAAATACATGAGATTATGGGTCAAGAGATAGAAGCCCTTAAAGAGAAAACACAAAAATCCCTTAAAGAAATGTGGGAGAACATGGGTAAATGGGTAGAACCCCTTAAAAAGGCAACACAAAAATCCCATAGGGAATTATTGGAGAGCATAGGTCAACAAGCAGAAGCCCTTAAAGAGGAATTACAAAAATCCCTAAAAGAAACACAGGAGAAAATGGGTCAACAGGTAGAAGCCCTTAAAGAGGAAACACAGAAATTCCTTAAAGAATTTCAGGAAAAAACAAACAAACAAGTGAAGGAACTGAACAAAACTATCCAGCATCTTAAAATGGAAGTAGAAATAATAGAGAAATCACAAAGTGAGATGTCTCTGGAGATAGAAAACTCTGGAAAGAATTCAGGAGGCATAGATGCAAGTATCCACAACAGAATTCAAGAGATAGAAGAATCTCAGATGGTGGAGAGTCCATAGAATACATTGATTCAACAGTCAAAGAAAATGCAAAATGCAAAAAGCTTGTAACCCAAAACATCCAGGAACTCCAGGACACAATGAGAAGACCAAATCTAAGGATTATAGGTATAGAAGAGAGCAAGGCTTTACATCTTAAAGGCCCACTAAATATCTTCAACAAAATTATAGAAGAAGACTTCCCTAACCTAAAGGAGATGCCCATGAACATACAAGAAGCCTACAGAACTCCAAACAGACTGGACCAGAGCAGAAATCTCTCCCATCACATAATAATCAAAATACCAAATGCACTAAACAAAGTAAGAATATTAAAAGCAGTAAAGGAAAAAGGTCATGTAACATATAAAGGCAGACCTATGAGAATTACACCAGACTTCTCACCAGAAACTATGAAAGCTATCTATGATCCTGGGCAGATGTCATACAGACCCTAAGAGAACATAAATGTCAGCCCAGACTACTATATCCAGCAAAATTTTCAATTACCATAGAGGAAGAAAACAAGACATTCCAAGACAAAAGCAAATTTACACAATACCTTTCCACAAATCCAACTCTACAAAGGACAATGGGTGGAAAATACCAATACAAGGTGGTGTTTACACCATAGAAAAAGCAATAAAGTAATCTTTAAACAAACCCAATAAAAGATAGCTACACAAACAGAATTTCACCTTTAACAAAGAAGATAACAGTAAGCAAAATCACTTTTCCTTAATATCTCTTAATATCAATGGTCTCAATTCCCCTATAAAAAAGATATAGAATAATAGACTGGATATGAAAACAGAATCCAACATTTTTCTGCATACAAGAAAAATGCATCAGTGACAAAGGCAGTCACTACTTTAGAGTCAAAGGTTGGAAAACAATTTTTCAAGCAAATGGTCCCAAGAAACAAGCTGGAATAACCGTTCTTGTATCAGATAAAATTGACTTTCAAACAAAGGTTGTCAAAAAAGATAAGAAGGTACACTTCATACTAGTCAAAGGAAAAGTCTACCAAGATGGACTTTTGATTCTGAACATCTATGCTCCTAACACAAGGGCACCCACATTCATAAAAGAAATGTTACTAAAGCTCAAAGCACACATTGTACTCAACACAATAATAGTGGGAGACTTCAACACCCCACTCTCAACAATGGACAAATCATGGAAACAGAAACTAAACACAGACACAGTGAACCTAACGGAAGTTATGGACCAAATGGTTCTAACAGATATTTATAGAACATTCCTATATAGAACCCTAAAGCAAAAGAATATACCTTCTTCTCACCACCTCATGGTACATTCACCAAAATTGACCATATAATTGGTTACAAAATGGGCTTCAACAGGTACATAAATGTTGAAATTATTCCATGCACCTTATCACCATGGCCTAAAGCTTGTCTTAAGGCCAAACAAAAACAAAGGAAAACACACATAAACATGCTCTTCTCAACAATAGCTTGGTCAAGGAAGAAATAAAGAAAGAAAGTAAAGACATTTTAGAATTTAATGAAAATGAAGACACATCATACCAAAACTTATGGGGCGCAAGGAAAGTAGTGCTAAGAGGAAAACTTATAGCTCTAAGTGCCTCCAAAAACAAAATGAAGAGAGCTTACACTAACAGCTTGAAAGTGCACTTGAAAGCTCTAGAACAAAAAGAAGCAAGTACACCCAAGAGGAGTAGATGGCAGAAATTAATCAAACCCAGGGAGGAAATCAAGCAAATAGAAACAAAATGAATTACACAGAGAATCAACAAAACCAGGAGCTGGTTCTTTGAGATAATCAACAAGATAAACAAACCCTTATCCAGACTAACCAGAGGGCACAGAGGCACTACCCAAATTAATAAAATCAAAAATAAAAAGGGAGACATAACAACAGAGTCTGTAGAAATTCAAAAAATCATCAGATCCTACTACAAGAGCTTATACTCAACAAAGTTTGAAAATCTGGACAAAATGGACAACATTCTAGATACTTACCAGGTGCCAATGTTTAACAGTCTTCCATAAAAAAAAAAAAAAAAAAAAAAAAAAAAAAAAAGACCCAGGGCTAGATGGGTGTAGCAGGAAATTCTATCAGATCTTCAAAGAAGAGCTAATACTGATACTCTTCAAACTAGTCCTGGAAAAAAACTCAAGGAATACTACCCAACTCATTCTATGAAGCCACACTAATGCTTATACCTAAACCAAACAAGGAAGGAGAACTTCAGACCAATCTCCTTCATGAACATCAATGCAAAAATACTCAACAAAATTCTAGCCAACTGAATCCAAGAATGCATCAAAACTAAAATTCACCACGATCAGGTAGGCTTCATCCCAGGGATGCAGGGATGGTTCAATATATGGAAATCCATCAATGCAATCCATTACATAAACAAACTCAAGGAAAAATCCACATGGTCATTTCATTAGATGCTGAAAATGCTTTTGACAAAATCCAGCATCCCTTCATGATAAAAGTCTTGGAGAGATTAGGAATCCAAGGTCCATACCTAATCATAGTGAAAGCAATGCACTGCAAACTGGTAGCCAACATCAAATTGAACAGAGAGAAACTTGAAGCAACCCCACTAAAATCAGGGGAATCAGACAAGGCTGCCCACTTTCTCCCTATCTACTCAATATAGTACTTGAAATCCTAGCCACAGCAATCAGACAACAAAAGGAGGTCAAAGGTATACAAATTGGAAAGGAAAAAGTCAAAATATCACTATTTGCAGATGATATGATAGTATACTTAAGCAACCCCAAAACTTCCACCAGAGACCTTCTAAATCTGATAAACCACTTCAGCAAAGTGGCTGGATGTAAAATTAACTCAAGCAAATCAGTGGCCTTCCTCTACTAAAAGGATAAACAAGCTGAGAAAGAAATTAGGGAAATGACACCCTTCACAATAGTTCCATTTCATACCTTGGTGTAGCCCTAACAAAGTAAGTGAAAGATCTGTATGACAAAAGCTTCAAACCTCTGAAGAAAGAAATCGAAGATCTCAGAAGATGGAAAGATCTCCCACGCTCATGGATTGGCAGGATCAATATAGTAAATATTACCCTCTTGCCAAAAGCAGTCTACAGATTCAATGCAATCCCCATCAAAATCCCAAATCGATTCTTCATACATCTAGAAAGAGCAATTATCAAATTCATCTGGAACAACAAAAAACCCAGGATGGCAAAAACTATTCTCCACAACAAAAGATCTCCTGGGGGAATCACCATCCCTGACCTCAAGCTCTGCTACAGAGCAATAGAGATAAAAACTGTTTGGTATTGGTATGGAGACAGGCAGGAAGATCAATGGTATAGAATTGAAGACCCAGAAAAGAACCCGCACAAGTATGGGTGCTTGACCTTTGACAAAGGTGCTAAAAAACATCCAGTGGATAAAAGACAGCATTTTCAACAAATGGGGCTGAATCAGCATGTAGAAAAATGCAAATCAACCCATTCTTTACTACTTGTACAAAGCTCAAGTCCAAGTAGATCAAGGATTTACACATGAAAACAGGCACACTGAAGCTTAGAGGAGAAAGCTTGGGAAGTGGGGAAGAATCTTGAACACATGGGCACAGGGGAAATGTTCCTGAACAGAACACCAATGGCTTATGCTCTAAGAATAATAATCAACAAATGAGACCACATAAAACTGCAAAGCTTCTGTAAGGCAAAGGATACAGTCAATAGGACAAAATGGCAACCAACAAATGGGAAAAGATCTTTAACAATTCTACATCCCATAGAGGGATAATATTCAATGTATACAAAGAAGTCAAGAAGTTAATCTCCAGAGAGTCAAATAGCCCTATTAAAAATGGGATAAAGAGCTAAGCAGGGAATTGTCAACTGAGGAAAATTGAATGGCTCTAAAGCACCTAAAGAAATGTTCAGCATCCTTAGTTATCAGGGAAATGCAAATCAAAACAACACTGAGATTCTACCTCACACCAGTCAGAATGGCTAAGATGAAAAACTCAGGGGACAGTAGATGCTGGAGAGGATGTGGGGGAAAAGGGACATTTCTCCATTGTTGGTGGGATTGCAAGCTGGTAAAATGATTCTGGAAATCAGTCTGGTGATTTCTCAGAAAATTAGATGTAGTACTACCTGAGGACCCAGCTATACCAGTCCTGGGCATATATCCAGAAGATGTTCCTACATGTAATAAGGACACACGTTCCACTATGTTCATAGCTGCCTCATTTATAATAGCCAGAAGCTGAAAAGAACCCAGATGTCCTTCAACAGAGGAATGGATACAGAAACTGTGCTTTATATACACAACAGAGTACTATTCAGCTATTAAAAACAATAAATTCATGAAATTCTTAGGTAAATGGATGTACATAAAAAGTGTCATCCTGAGTGAGGTAACCCAATCACAAAAGAACATACATGGTATGCACTTACTGATAAGTGCATGTTATCCCAAAAGCTCAAAATAAGCAAGTTACAATTCACAGAGCACAGTAAGCTCAAGAAAAAGGATTACTTAAGTGAGGATGCTCTGGTTCCTCTGAGAAAGGGAACAAAATACTCTCAGGACCAATAAATGAGACAAAGTTTGGAGCAGAGAACGGAAGTAAAGGCCACCCAGAGACTGCCCTACCTGCGGATTCATCCTATAAACAGACACCAACCAAACCCCGACACTATTATGGATGACAAGATGTACATACCAAAAGGAACATGCCATGGTTGCTCTGAAGGGGCCTTGCCAGAGCCTTACACATACCGAAGCAGATGCTAGTAACTAATCATTGGTCTCGGTGTGGGGTCCCAAATGGAGGAGTTGGAGGGTGGTCCAGAGGAGCTGAAGGGGTTTACAGCCCCATGGGAAGAACAACAATGTCGGCCACCCAGACACCCCAGGACTTCCAGGAACTAAACCATCAACCAAGGGGTACACATGGTTCCAGCCAAAACTGTGGCAGAGGAATGCCTTATTGGACATCAGTGGGAGGAGTGGTCCTTGGTCAGGTGAAGGCTCAATAGATGCCCCAACAAAGGGAAACAAGGGGGTGGTGGGAGTGGGTTCGGTGCAGAGGCATATACATGGAAGCAGGGGTGGGAGGAGGGATTAGGGTTTTGGGGGGAGGGGAAAAACCAGGAAAGGGTTTACCATTTGTATCACACGCATCTCTTGGACACCGTAATTTCACGCAGCCAAGCTGTAATCCCGGCGGAAGCTGTGTGATATTTACTGGGAAAAGTCTTGTATGGCAGGGCTGTCCAAGATGAATGTCAGCTGTGGGCCTCCTTGGCCAGAGATAGGGCTGAGCTGAATTTCTCATGGCAAGCTTTGTTTGTGTGACCCTTGTTTCTGACTTGTTCCTTTACTTACGAGATGTCCCTGCTAGCCGGAGGTGCGAGCATCCAGGCGTGATGGTTCACTGAGAGTTTATTCTTTGAGCTACAGCACTGGCCATGATTTATCTTCTAGAGATCCATTGCTTTGTTTTTGATCAGCTGTACAGTTATTACCTAGATACATTAAAGAACTAACCTCCCAACAATTTATATTATTTGTATAGTTAGCTGGCTTTGGCACTCTGACATGGAAACCATCAGTTAAGTAAAGTTTCTAAGTAGGCCTGAGGGAGTCTCACAAGTAGAAAGCAAACATAGTGTTTCCAAGGACTCTTGAACTACTTACTAGTTTATCATTAACTACAGAGGGACGCAATGGCTTTGTATGTATTCTCTAAAGTTCATACCTGATTGATTTTGTATTTCCTTGTGCCAGATACTCATGGTAACCATTCTTTGTAAACATTTCACTGGATACATTTCTTCTTCAGTAATGTAATACCAACTTGTGTGTATAAAAGTTCCTGCCTCAGAACAGTAAAGTGCATTCAGACGCATTCAGATCTTGTGTGTGTCTGTCTGTCATTTCACGCCGCGACCAGTGCCTTCCTGCATACCAAAGACCCTGATTCCCCCACGTGTGTCCCGACTGTGTTGGTCCGTGGCACATTTGAACTGTAAATGAAGATTATATTCAATAAAAAATAATAAAAATAATAAAAAATTAAAATCATGATATAATATGTATGGGGATATAATTTCCTCTTTTTTTATTTTTATGGAATTTTTTGTTCAAGTTTCACAATACCTTGTCATTGAGAATTACAAAAAATCCCAGTAATATGGGTAATATTAAATTGTCTACAAAATATCTCAAATGCTTGACTGTATTAGCCAGGTCTGTCATCTATTTTAATCTGATTTGGAAGACCAAGCACAGAAAAATAATGCAGGCAATGACCAATTACATTTTTAATTGCTTCTCCTGTTACAGCAGTTGTGATTAGAAAGCCTGAAAAGGTGTCAAGTCACACCTACATACTTTAATTTTCCAAAATCATATGAATACCAACCATTTCCACTAATTGATTAGGTATAAATCCTCGAGCATTAATGCCATTATGTGGTACAGGTAGAATGTGAGGACACTGAAGACAATTCTTTACAATTTTATGTGGACATTCTCTAAAAACACCAAATTATTGTCTCAAGCTATTATTATTTAGATGATGTAAAGAATGTGATTGTATGTCCAATTGTTCCTGTAAGGTCTATAATCTGCCTGGTATAAAAATGTGCTGTGGCATTGCACTAAGGGATCAATCTGGGCAATGTAGTATGACCTCTTAAATGTCCTACAAAGTAAGGAACACTAATCCTCTTAAATTGAGTTATCTTTAAATAAATAATTACAAAATTAGAGAATTGGCAGTATTTTTAAAAGGAACAATTTCAAGCAATTGTAAACCATGAGCCATATAAAGGCTATCAGTATACAAATTAAAACCTTCATTTTTTCAATATTTCAAAAACAGTGGCAATGACATGTAATTCAACTATTTGTACTGGAGTGGAGAGAAACTCAAGAGAATGAACATGTCATCCCATTAAATATGCTGCTTTCCCATTAGATGAGCCATCTGTAAATACAGTAAGCACTTTCTCTGTTGTCTATATTCACAAACTTACAAGAAATACAAAAGCATGCACAGAGGCAAATTGTAACAACTTGTCTTTTGGAAAATGGTTATCAAATTTGCCTAAAATGTTTACACATGCAATGGGCCAAATATCAGTATTCTCCAATAACCAATTTAACTGCTGTTTTGAATAAGGATTCTTACTCATCTTTCCAAATTTGGAAAGACATTCTTTCCAAAATACTTTCATGATTTTATCCTACAATTCTGCATTAACAGAGCAAAGCTTCATAATAGGGTGTTCAAACTTTACTTGGAGATGAAGAAAGGTGAATCCACATTAATAGTCCCTTTTGCCACAGAAGTGCTGTGGCCACATGAGCAGCAATAATGCAAACAGCCAATAATTGATCTATAGTCTATGTAATTTATCTGTTGTTGGCTAATGCTTCCTCTAATTTCTGCAAAGCTATTTGTCCCTAACCAGTTAATTTGGATCCCCCTTGAGAACATCAGAGGCTTAAGTCCTCTTGTGGTGAGCTTAAGATGAGGTCTAAGCCAAATAACATCTCCTAGAAGCTTTTAACGTGAGTAAACTATCTTTTCTTACTTGAATTTTCTGTGCCACAGTTTGTTTAGGATATAGCTGATGCCCCAAATATTGAAAAGGATCTTGTCTTTTAATCTTTTCAGGAACAACAACTAATCCCCAAAATTTTAAATCTTGTATAAGAGCAAAGGCTTGTAGTAAAGACCCTTCCTTAGTTGGATCAGCTAATAAAATACCATACATAAAATAAATAATGTGTACTGAAAGATTTGAAGTCCTAACTTCTTGTATTGAAATAAAAACAAATTTTTATATAATGTAAGGCTTTTTGCCATTACTTGAGGCAAAACTTTCCAATGATATTGCTTCATGGGCTCTTTAAAATTACAAACTCACTAAAAGCAAACCCTTTACAATCATCAGGATGCAAAGGAACAGTATAAAAACAGTCTTTCAGGTCCATAATGCATTCCCTGGAATGGCAGCAAGAGTAGGCAAGCCAGGCTGCAATGCCTTCCTAAGTTCTTAGTTTCATTAACATTTCATAAATCGTAAGTTTTAACTTTGTTTTGGATTAATGGACTAACCAATCCCTTGGAGGTAAGTGAATACATCAGCTCCAGTGTCTATTAATCCTTGAAAGCCCTTTTCCATCAGTTAGTATTTTAATGCTAGCAAGTACAGTTATAATGCCAAGGTGGGAGGTAGCCATAATTTTTATTTCTCTCCATAATCATAACACCTGGGTAGATTTGTAATCCTTTTTATAATAATGCTGCCTCAGCCTAAAAGTAACCCCCAGAACCCTGGAGGCAAGGGCCCAAAAACTCCTGTAGGCAGGGTTTGCCAGATGAAAGGAATGCAACACAAGCCTCTGCTGAGGCAGCTCTGAGCTTTGCATTAACTCAATTGTAAATGTTTATAGTAGTCCCACACACAAAAGGTAGCAGCCATAACCAAACCCTGATTTTTTTGAGGGTCCAATTTCTCTTTCCAAAAATTCTGCCAGCTGCTTTTAGCAGTCTATCCACAAATTCCTTAAAGGGTTCATTACCTTGTTTGATTCCATATAACCTCCCACTGAGATCTCCTTTCCAATCATAGGGGTTAAATTTGCTTCTACCACTACATACAATAAAGCTTGAGTTAAAAAGTGCAGCAGGCACATACTGTGCTACAGTTAGTTTTAACTCCCCCATCACTCTTACAATCATCTCTACTTGCTTGATCTTTTTCTTAATCCTGAGCCTGTGATCGAACTGCAAACTGCAGCAAATGGGACATTGACAGTTTAATGTTGCTAGAATATTCCAACCCAATTAAATTTTAAAGCTTGTTGAATAAATCTCAAAGAAATCTGGTAAAAGAAATCTCAACTGAATCAGTAACAATACAAGCTATAAACCTAGATTGGGCAGATCTTCCACTATACTACTCTATTCCCACCTATCTTATCCCATATAACTTGCAGCCATGAGCTTCTCTCCAGCCTCTCTGACAATCCCCCGTAGTTCCTCCCCCTTCCCATCTATCCTCTTTAGCTCCTCCCACTTTCCAACGATTCTTTTCTCCTCTCCCAAACCCTCAGCTCCTCTTCCTTCCTCCTGCACAATCATTGGCTCAAGCTTTTATTTGAAAAGTTAAGGTGGGGGAAAAGGTTCACAGGGCAACTCCTTGTCTGCAGCTCCTCCCAGGAGTGGAATTAGCATCAAAGTACAAGCCCAGGGCTATCCACAACAGTTTAACTATAATTTTTAAGTTTCTCTTGCAATACTAGCGCATAACCATAATTTTGGAAAGCAAAACTCAACCTCCAACAAATAATCCATTCTCTTTAAAATCAATATGAAGTGCATCACCTATGGTACAAAGAGTTTATCTGCCAGTTCCTATATATGAATGCATATATATGAATGACAGTGCTGCTTTTAATACCTCATGAAAGAGACATTGTTTTAAATCATATCCTTTATCAGTCTAGTTTCTAGGGTAAGAATTACATAAAATATTTTCCCAATTTAGAAGTATCTTTAGAGGCCCATTTTCCTGGATTGGCTCATGTCATATGTTGTTGTCTAGAATGACTCCAACCCTGAGTTACCAGTTTTAAGCTAACTTTCTGTTACCGATGTCACAACTTTTAAATCATATCCAATAACTCTTAAGCCAATACTCTATAGCCAAGACATGCAAAACATATTTATACTTTTATAACCATTCAGAAACAAAAAATGAAGTGGCTAACACATCTTTATATATTTACACCAAATAAAATTTTTACTTTTTCTAGTTATAATTTTAAGAAAAAACAACAACAACAACAAAAACCCCAAAACATCTTGTCACTTGCTGAACCCAATAAACACAATTGCAGAGATTTTTCTAGGAAAAACAGCCACTTGTTGGCTCCTTAAAAGAAGCTTTTCAGCTCCTGTCAGGTCTTCTCCTACTGTGCTTAACTCCTAGCTAAGGGTACAGGGAAACTTACCAGTTTCTGTTGTGCAAATTGAGACTGCCTTCTAAACAAGTTAAACTAAACCAAAGGATGGGTAGCCAGCAGATTTCTTTTCAACATGAAACACAAAACAACAATCTTTCAAACAACAAAACAAAAACAGACATAAATTGACGTGTGCACCAAAGACAGACAATAGACAGAGAGGGAAGAGAACTTGATGTAACCAGAACTAAGGATATCTCCAGTAGGAACCAGAATGTCTCCTGTTCTTCTGCTGTCCTTAGAAGAGCTCTGACCATTTTCCTTCTATTTTGCTAATGGATCCCGGACAGGGGAAACTGCTTTTCTGGGACCTATTCCCTCACTCTATCTCTCTTATTCTTTTTCTCATGTCATTTGTATATTTACTGTTCCTATTTCTGGGAACTATGCACAGCATAAATATACTTGAGCTCAGAATGTTCTAACATCTGTTTTGTAAACCCTGTTCCTCATGCTTGATGCGGCTCTTGGCTGTGAACAAATGCCTATATAGAATTCCCCTGTCCCAGGCTGGTGAGATGGCTCAGCAGTTAAAAGCACTGACTGCTCTTCTGAAGGTCCTGAGTTGAAATCTCAGCAACCACAAGATGATTTATCAGGTCCAACTCCAAAGGCCTATATTCAACAAAACTGGGAAATGTTCTAGAAAGATACCAAATACCAATGTTAAATCAGGATCTAAACAGTCCAATGACCCTAAAGAAATAGAAGCTGTCATTAAAAGTCTCCAAACCAGACAAAGCCCAGGACCAGATGGGTTTAGTGTAGAATTCTATCAGACCTTCAAAGAAGACCAATACTCTTCAAACTATTTCATAAAATAGAAATAGAAGGGAACACTGCCAATTCATTCTATGAAGCTACAGTTCTACTGCATATTCTCCCTTTGAGATGTAAAGGTTTCTGTCTAATTAGGAACTTGTTACATTTTTCTGTCATAGAGGACTGTGCCTCCCTCCCACCCCCAGCCCTCTGAGTGGGGATTTCCAGACCTCAGTTAGCCACAAGCTTCCCCAACCTAGGGCAGAGCTCTCAGACCAGGGTGAAGTCCATTGTTCTTCCAGATTTACAGTTTCCTGAATTAAGCAGGCTACCCCACTGAGGAGTGGAGCTCATGCCCACTGAGCAGACTCTCAAACCTTGAGGGAAAGGGTGTTGACCCCAACCTTAAATTCTCAGTCACTCATTAAACGTTGGACTTCTATCAGCAATTGGGTTGTCTTGGTCTGTCTCTTTTTTTCCACCTTCCCCTCTATCCTCAACTTTTGTTTCCAGGTACCCGGTTCAAATGTAACCACAGGCAGCTATAGACTGGCACCCTAAGACAGTGGCTGGACAAAGGATGGTCACCTGAGGTGACCCTGTCTTGGCGAAGCTTTGCAGAAAACAGGAAAAGATGGTATCCAGCATGGTGAGCAACTACAGGAGTTAAATACTAGCACTAGTGTAGAATTTCATCTTCTTGAAGCTGTTGTTGTAGATGCAGAAGGATATGGCTAAGTGAGACCCAACGCTGAACTCGCTTAGGGGCTGACAGTGGAATATGGGACAGGAAACTTCTAAGCAGGTGTTCAAGGGTTGCTTCAGGTGAAAGGAGTCGGGTTTGAAGAACAACGGTTAGAAGATTTTTTAGATCAGATAGATTTTTGCTGCCCATGGTTCCAAGAAAAAAGAACTTTAGATGAAAGAACCTGGGGAAAAAATTGGAAAAGTGCTAAGTGCCACCAAGGCAGATAATATTATCCTCTGCCTCTGGACACTTATAAAAGAAGCTGTTGATGAAGAGACCTCACAGGCATCAGATAGCACACAGGGAGAACTTGAGGAATCTCAAGAAGGAAGCCTGCCACAGAGGATTTTCTCAGGAAAGGGTCCTCTCAACCCTAAATTAGAAAGATAATAGAGATAGTACTGATGAGCTAACATTAGAGAAGAAAGCTCTTTTAGAGAATGGAGCTGCCAAATATTATGGTGAAGATTGGCCTCCTAGTGTACCTTCTGCTCTGCCTATGTCCTCTACTGTACGATATGATACCCAGATGGATATGCAACTACATAAACTGGAGTTTGAGATTAAGTTGCAGAAATTGACTAATGAGCTACAGGAGCTAAAAAGGGTATCGAGCAAGCCAGTAAGTAACATCCCTCCATGGCCTCTGCATCAGCTCCTGCTTCCTGACCTGCTTGAGTTCCAGTCCTGACTTCCTTTGGTAATGAACAGCTGTGTGGAAGTGTAAGCTCAATAAACCCTTAACTCCCCAACTTGCTTCTTGGTCATGATGTTTGTGCAGGAATAGAAACCCTGACTAAGACAAGTACAGGAAGGAGCAGTGATACTGAGATACACCAATTGCCACTAGAAAGAGTTATAAGTCAGGCTTGCGGGGAAGGACAGAATACATTTGACCTGCTGGCTTTCCAAGTATTTGAGATAATAGACCAGCAGAATAGAGATAGACAATCAGACCTTGGAATTCAAAGTGATAAAATAATTTAAAACAGCTGTGGCACAGTATGGCCCTATAACTCCTTTTATACAAGCTTTGTTGGATACTGTGATGGAGTCAAATTTAACCCCCCAAGACTGGAAGACTCTATGTAAAGCTACTTTGTTAGGAGTAGATTTCTTGCTTTGGAGTTCTGAATGGTGTGAAACTAGTAAGAGAACTGCTGTGATGAATGCTTAGGCAGGTAATTCAGATTGGGATGCTGACATGCTACTGGGAGAAGGTCAACTTGAAGGCAATGCTAATCAGATTGGGTTTCCTGTTGGAGGGAGTATATGCACAGTTTGCAATGGCTGCCCACCACTCATGGAATCAATTACCAACTAAAGGGGATCTCAGTGGAAGTTTAACTGGCATTAGACAGGCTCCTGATGAACTTTTTCAGGATCTTGTGGATAGGCGAGTGAAAACAGCTAATATAATTTTTGGAGATTCTCAGGCAGAAAATCTGTTTGCCACACAACTGGTTATGAGAGTGCTAATGCTGCTTGTTGTGCCACCATTAGACCTTACAAAGGACAGACAGACTTAGCAGGGTATGTTCATGTTCGTTCGGAGATTGGGCCTTTGTACAATCAGGGTCTAGCCATGGCTGCAGCTTTGCAAGGAACCACTGTACAGGGGATACTTTCACAGAGACGAGAGAATTAAACATGTTTGAAATGTAGAAGTTTGGGTCATTTTAAAAGTGATTGTCAGCCGGGTGGTGGTGGCGCACGCCTGTAATCCCAGCACTTGGGAGGCAGAGGCAGGCAGGATTTCTGCATTCGAGACCAGCCTGGACTACAGAGTGAGTCCAGGACAGCCAGGACTACACAGAGAAACCCTGTTTCGAAAAAACCAAAAAAAAAAAAAAAAAAAAAAAAAGTGATTGTCCTAGCCGGGTGGTGGGGGTGCATGCCTGTAATCCCAGCACTCTGGGAGGCAGAGGCAGGCAGATTTCTGAGTTCAAGGCCAGCCTGGTCTACAGAGAGAGTTCCAGGACAGCCAGGGCTACAGAGAAACCCTGTCTCGAAAAAAACCAAATCAAAATAAAAAAGTGATTGTCCTAAGAACAGAGGTGCTGTAAGTGGGTAATCAAGTTGCACCCTAGGAGTTTGTCCTAGGTGCAGGAAAGGTAATCACTGAGTCAGAGATTGTAAATCTAAGACAGATATTCAGGGCCATTCCTTGTTGGGAAATGGGAAGAGGGGTCAGGCTCAGGCCCCCAGATGCCCACAGCAAGCAGCGTATGGGTCCATGAAGCTGCTGCCAAGCCAGGGAAATCCATTTTTGAACATATCAGGGAAACTCCAGGAAGCGCAGGACTGAACATCTGTTGCACCTCCCATGTTGTATTAACTCCAGAAATGGGAGTTCAGACTGTACCTACAGGAGTCTTTGGACCTTTGCCTGCAGAAACTTGGGGATTGTTTTTAGGACAAAGCAGTACTATCGTAAGAGGGCTGCAGATTTATCCAGGTGTCATAGATAATGATTATAAGGAGAAATTAAAATTATGGCTGCTTCCACTCATGATGTTATAACTGTACCTGCTAACCAAAGAATTGCTCAACTTGTCTTAGTTCCCTCACATCCACTACCTTCCAAATTCATTAAAAGTAAGAGAGTGGTTTTGGTTCCTCTGGTGTATATTGGGTTCAATCTATTACTAGTAAAAGAGCTAACCTTAAATTAACAATTGAGGGAGAAAAAAGCTTTGAAGGACTAATAGATACTGGAGCTGATGTGACAATTATTAGAGGACAAGATTAGCCTTCAACTTATCCCTTATCAGAAATGCTCTCTCACCTCCAAGGGATCAGTTATGCCAATAATCCAAAGCAAAGCACTAAACTTGTAACCTGGAAAGATGAAGAGGGCAATTCAGGACAAATTCAGCCTTATGTTACACCAGATTTGCCTATTGTGCTTTGGGGAAGAGATCTCCTGTCACAGATGGGTCTTATAATATGTAGTCCTAATGAGGTAGTGGCTAGGCAAATGCTAGAACAAGGATTTTTGCCTGGTTAGGGGCTAGGAAAAGAAGGACAGGGCACTAAAAAGTTTGAAAGTCTTAAGCCTAACCCTAACACTAGAGGATTGGGGCATTTTCCATAATGGCCACTATCTTGCCTGCATCCCATGCTGATACAATTCAACAGCTTAATGATAATCCAGTGTGGGTTGATCAGTGGTCTTTATCTAAAGAAAAAAATAGAAGCTGCCTTTTAGCTAGTGCTGGAGCAATTAGAGGCAGGACATTGAAGAGACTCTCAGTCCCCATAGAATACTCCAATTTTTGTTATCAAGAAAAAAAAATCCAGTAAGTGGAGATTGTTAGAAGATCTAAGAAAGGTCAATGAGACCATGGAACCCATGGGGGCTTTACAACCTGGGCTTCCATCTCCTGTGGCTGTTCCTAGAGAACATTATAAAATAGTGGTAGATTTGAAAGATTGTTTCTTTACTATTCCTTTGCACCCCAAGCATTGCAAAAGATTTGCTTTCAGGTTCCTTCTATTAACTTCATGGAACCTATGAAAAGATACTCATGGACAGTTCCTCCTCAGGGCGTGGCCAACATTCCTACCTTAGGTCAGAAGGTTGTGGCACGGGCCATTCAGCCTGTGAGGCAGCACTGGCCAGAGCTATACCTTGTTCATTACACAGATGATATTTTGATGGGGGAGGGACCCTCAGGATCTGCTTTTATGTTATGTTAGATTTGCAACAGGCTTTGGCTAAAAAAAGGATTGCAAATAGCTCCAAAGAGAGTACAAACCCAGGATCCTTATAATTATTTGGGTTTCAGACTTACAGATCAAGTGATTTTTCCCCAGAAGATAATTATTCACAGGGATAGTTTAAAAACTTTAAATGATTTTCAAGGTTGTTAGGTAATATTAATTGGCTTCACCCCTATTTAAAGCTTACTACAGGAGA
Source organism: Apodemus agrarius (assembly GCA_964023405.1). Lineage (NCBI taxonomy): Eukaryota > Metazoa > Chordata > Mammalia > Rodentia > Muridae > Apodemus > Apodemus agrarius. Next base: position 15,557,626 of record OZ030007.1, read on the forward strand.
ATTACGACCTTTGTTTGATATTCTAAAAGGGAGTGCTGATCCTACATCCCCTAGACATTTAACCCCAGAAGGGCTGCATTGAAAACCAATTTGTTACCTATATAGATTATTCTTTGCCTTTACATCTGTTGATTTTTAATACGACTCATACACCTACAGGATTATTATGGCAAAAGGCTCCTCGTATATGGATTCATTCGAGGGTGTCTCCTAAACGTATTATCCCGCCATATTATGAGGCAGTAGCCCAGATGATTATACTTGGGAGGAAGCAGGCACTAACCTATTTGTCAAAGAACCAGATGTCATTATTCAGCCTTTTAATGTAGATCAAGATACTTGGCTAAAGTAGCATAGTACAGATTGGTTGCTTGCTCAAACAGGATTTGAAGGAACTTTAGATAACTATTATCCTCAAGATAGGTTGATAGAATTTTTAAATGTGCATGAGGTTGTATTTACTAATATGACATTTTTTAAGTCATCAAAATAATTTTTTCAGCACTATGAAGAAATCAACAGAGTGCATATTTGTAGGTCTTTTTGTGGCTTGGTCTGTACTGGGGGAAAGATGTGCTATGAAGGCCTGTCAGCCAATGATGGGCAACTGCATTCTATGCAACTTTCATCCACCTAAGCCGTAGGCCCATAGGCTGTGTTTATTTGTAATAAATGCTAAAAGCTGTGTTTGTGCAAATAAACAAGTTGTACTTGTTTCCAAAGATGGGTAAGAGAAAGTCTAGAATTCTGACCTAAGTCAGGCGGGGCTGCCAGCCACCATAATCCCCAGGCTGGATTATAAAGCTTAAGTAAATCTTTTGCCCTAGTCCAGTCAATTTTTAATAACTCAAAAGGGAGGAATTTTGCCCTTCCCCCCTCAGCACTCTGAGCAGGGATCTCCAGACCTCAGTTAGCTCCAAGCCTCCCCAACCTGGGCAGAGCACTTGGACCAAGGTGAAGTCCATTGTTCCTCAGGATCTACAGTTTCCTGAGTTAAGCAGGCTGCCCTGCTGAGCAGTGTGGAGCAGTGGAGCTGACACCCACCCAGCAGTGGAGCCCAACGCATGCTGAACTTTGGGAGGAAGGGTCTTGCCCCCAAACCTTAAATTTTCAGTCACCCATTAAACTTTGGACCTCGGTCAGCAATTGGGTTGTACTGCTCTGTCTCTTTTTTGCCACCTTCCCGTCTATCCCCAGCTTCCCTTTCCAGGTACCCAGTTCGAATCTAGCTGCGGGCTACATTCCTAAGAAGACTTCCTAAGAGAGTTTTTTTTTTACTTCTATCATGTTTAATGTTTCAAATAGATTTTAAGAACTGGTTGAGGCCATATTACATTTAGCTTCAGAAGATATGTATATTTATGAGGCATTTAACAATTATAAATTATTTTGATGACTTAAAAAGTGTCAATTCTGAGTTGTATAATTTAAAATAAATTTTATTTGTTAAAAAAAAGCTATAGGATCTGTTTTAGGTGTTGACTATCTTTGTTTTGATTTTCAGTTGTTGAGAAAGGGGAGAAGGGACAAAGTAGGGTGGTGTGGGAGGTGAGGAGAGTCTGGAAGAAACTGGGGATGGGGGAAATATGAACAAATATATAGTTTGAAATATGTTGTTTGAAAAATAAACATAAAAAAGAACTTGGTGTTCTGCACATGAAGTACCTGCCAGTGAAGCACCTAGAATGGAATATTTTAGAAGATCTAAAAACTGAAGCCCTGAGGACCAGCAGAAAGAATGGAAACTGACAACATTGGGAGGAAGGGAGAGGTGGGGGTCCCGAGACCTGGGAGATGTGGAACTCAGGACTCAAAGGGATGAAATGCCCTACAGTGGGGAGAGGGAACTTTTAAAGCCTACCTCCAGCAGAAAGAAAGGGCATCAAGTGAGGGGTGGGGTTGCCATCCCACATTCAAAATGCTGACCCATACATGTTTAAATCCAAAAGAACTGCAGGGACAAAAATAAAGAAGAGCCCAAGAAAAAGAAGGTCCAGCAACAGGCCTAAAGTGGGATCCTGCTCAAGGGGAGGCCCCAAGGACTAACACTATTACTGAGGCTATGGAGCTCTCACAGAAAGGGACCTATCGTGACTGCCCTCCGGATGACCCAACAAACAGCTGAAAGAGTAAGATGGAGATATTCCCACCCAACCAATACAGAGGAGTTGCTGATCCCTGTGGTTGAATTAATGGCAAGCTGGAAGAAGCTGAGGAGGAGGGAGACCCTGTAGGACCAGCAGTCTACATTAACCTGGACCCAGGAAATCTCTCAGACACTGGGCCACCAACCAGGCAGCATATATATGCTAATATGAGGCCCCCAACACATATACAGCAGAGGACTGCATGGTCTGGGCTCAGAGAGAGACACACCTAACCCTCAAGAGGCTGGAGGCTCCAGGGAGTGGAAAGGTCTGGTGGGGCCATAGGGTGGAGGTTTTGAGACATCCTTGTGGAGATGGGGTTAAGGAGGAGGTATGGGATGGAAACAGTCAGATGATGGATGGGAGGGTTCGGGGAGGATAAAAACTGGAGTGTAAAAAAAAAGATTAACTGAAACAAAAAAACAAAAACAAAAACAAAACAAAACAAAAAAATAATAAAATAAAAATAAACAAATATCTAAAAATCAATACCAAAATTGTGTTGTTAAACCTGAAAATTGCAAGGAGAGAGACCAAGACCATGGGTGCCAAGTTTTATTTAATTTAGTGCAAGTTTTATATTATTACTGGCCATAAAGATAAACACTGGCCAGGCCCATACTCAGAATTCCAGAGAATTATGCTAGTCAGGTGATCGTAAAGGTAGAACTCACAAAGCTATGGCACTTCCTGCTAATGTCCCATTGGGGGAAAACATACACCCTGATGTACTTCCTTTCTAGGTACACTCATAGCCAAGCATGTCCTATGCATCTGGGGCAACCAACTTTTCATACTGAAGTGAAATTAGATGACTTGTCATTTTACATGAACCACAGCCCCAGCATACCAGGAAGTTGCCTGCCCTTGGGCAGGTGGGGCTTACAGGGTAACTTTAGCTCTTACAGTATGTTCCTGGCATATTTATTTTTCTATAAGGAAGATACAAGGAACTTTTCCATGGTAATTATGACACGGGGAAGGACACATACATTTCCTTTATGGTTCTTCAAAGAAAATTATTGTTGATCCAGTAAAATGTCTGAGACACAAAGTGAGCGGAAGAGGGACTTACTAACTAACTAAAGATCAGACTTTTATCTAAATTAGCAGAGATCAAGCTTCCTTCTAAATATCCATGCATACCGATAGACAAATGCCACACTCAGCCCAACACGGGGAAGCCGCCCGTTGCAGTGACTAGAGAGCATGCAGTGGCCAGTGTGCTGAGAATGCATGATGTTTGAAGGTTCAGACCTAAATAAGATATTTACACTGTCGCCTCAGATTTTGAGGGAACATCACAAGAGGGGACAGAAGGAATGAAGCAGCTGGTTATGAAATCATTCCTTCAGACCATGACAAGCCTTTGCAATCACGATCTAGCAGGAGATAGGGCCGCCTGCACAGGGTCTCACAAGACTAGTCCTGACAATCAGGGATCAGGGAGGGGCTCAAGGGGCTTATGCCTCCTAGGTTAAGTACTGGTTATTGGTGCTTTCTCATGGAGAGGCTGTCACTGTTTTCGGTTGTGTATCACTGATGAGCTCACTGGCCTCCAACATATAGTTCCCAAGCCATGGACACATAGATGGCCATAACTAAACTTAGCAGGTCACAAACCAGCAAAAAGACGTGCATGTGACAACTGGACTTGTAGAGAGTTGGGGGGGTATGACTGGAGATGTAGGAAAAGTAAACAGAATACATTATGTATGCTCTGTTATATATGTCCTCTAAAAGAACAAAATCAGTTAATTAAAATTTTTATTGTTTATGCTTCCTCAACAGTGATCAGCAAAGTATGAGGTAGAAAAACAAGTTCTACTCCTGTATAGCAGGATTGGTCTGTTTGTATGCTTGCTTGTTTACTCTATTAACTTGACTTTATCAAATCTCCTTAAGTGTATCAGATGGTTTACAGTCTTGCATTTCAAGCTCATCTTACCTAGCTTTCAATTTGGGTCATTGTTGTTAAGATGACAGAGAGTATAGATAATAATGAATTTACTCTTTCAAATGGAGGAAGGACTTTAGAGTAACTGTACAATTTATTGTGATTTTATTTTATAACCCTATTCTATAGATATAAAAGTCTGTATGCATGCTCAGGAAATTAACTGAAAATGGGAAGCAATGTATTATGTCTCAAGAAGAGAGGGTACTATATAATTTATAATTTTCTGATCATTTTAACCATTACCAAAGCAAAAAAATAAAAAATAAAACCACTATTATATTACCTGGTGGTGTGATTTCTGTGCATGAACATTGACCTTTACCTAGTCATCATCCCTCTAGCAGTTAACAGGTGATTTTACGAGTATATATAGACGTGGCAAGCGACACAGAGAAAGAAAGGCCTCTGGGAGACCAGGTCAGAATGATGGGGTTCTCCAGGGAGGTTTTTTTCCTCCTCCTCCTGCACCTGCTTCGGGGGTCAGACACTTCCTTGGTAAGGCTGAGTGAGAATGGGTATGAAGACATCATCATTGCCATTGATCCTGCTGTGCCAGAAGATGTAACAATAATTGAACACATACAGGTAAGAAAATCGGACTTTTCTCTATTTGAGTTATGAAGAATAAAAAGGTTAATAGTGATAGTAAGAGTTACTATGGAAATGTCTGAATGCTATGAGAAGGTTGAAAACAAAGCAGAGAGTTTTGAAAGGTGTGGAGTGAGATGAAGGCTCTAAGAAATTCCAGAAGAAGGTTCTAGAGGGTCTAGAAGAGATGCTACCTTCTCGATGTAAGATCAAAGGTGAAGCAGAGAGCCTGTCTGATCTTCAGCTTCCTTGTTTGTCATTTAGAAGTTGGGTTCTCTTTCTAGTTTTGTAATTTACTTATTTATTGTGCATGCATACACGTATACTTGTGTACCATCGAGGAAAGAGAAGTGAATTAAAAGAAAAAGGAATTAGAGATATGCCTTCTTTTTCAGGGTCATCAGTAATAACACAATGAGTGTGACAGTAGATCTGATGTTAGTAGGTTACTGTGGGGCATGCTGCCTCAGGAGAGTGAGACAGAGCAGAGTACAGCTGTGATAGGCAAGAGTGTAAGCCAATTATTCCTGCAGGGAAGCCCTCAGAGAAGCCCCCACTCATGATGTGACCTGTGAGCAGACACTGTTATGTGGGTAAGAGCAGCTGTGTAATGAAGGAAACAGTGACTGAGATGGAGGAAGGATGCCTGCCTTACACTGAAGCTGGGAGAGGCTCCTGCACAGGGGCAGAGCCCAGACCACTGGAGAGTGCATCTTTACTTTCCCTCTGAGTAATGAGACTCCATGAAAGAGGAGGATGTGTACACTGGGGTGCCTCTTCCCGGGCCACTCTGACTAGCTGAAACCACAGAAGGCTCACTCATATCACATCACTGTATGAATGTAGCATAGGGGTGCAGAAGGGGCCAGGCTGTGGGTATGGATAGGGGTGTTGAAGGGACAAGGAGCTGTCAGCAGTGATTCAAGCAATGCTGAACATACTTGGAAAAGTATCAAAAACAGCACTTTTTGATTTATACTTGTGTGGAAGGAGAAAGTATAGAGGAAATGTTAAGAGGCAAGACGAACTTTACAACTTTGCCTTAACTATTTATAGAGAAGACACCAAGACTTTTGTCAGACACTTGCCTCAGCTGGGAAGGGAAACTCTAAGAAAGAGCAGTACTTGGGGCAAAGGACTTAGCTCAAGGTAGTTTCAATATGAGGTGCTTTTTGACAGCCAGATAGAAGAAACAAAAATCTGAATTCATGGGGAAATGTTAAATGTGTACTTGGATAAAAGAGGCGATCAGCGTGTGGAAGACGGGAGTCCACCCAGAGGTTGCCACAGAGGAGGCAGCCCCCTCACTGAACCTAGGACTTCAGTTCACCAAAGTCTCTTCCAACTCCAACATTTCATGTACAGACTGGCATTTCTGCTACACGGTCATGTTTCATGTCCTCAGGGGCATCATCCACCACTTGCACTACGTGGTTTGGGGTCATCCTCACAAGGTCTAATGCTCACTGCTGAGCTCCCTGCTAGGCATGGACTGAACTATCCTGGTGAATTCCATTGGCTTCCATTTGTCACTCATTCTCTGTAAACCACCCAGCAGCCTAAAGGTGTCACTACTTGGTGTCCTTTGAACTCTAAAAGAAAAAAAAAGTTCTTCCTATATAATACACTTGGTGTTCAGGAAAAAATGATCAGCTCAAAACTTTTTTGAATTCAGAAAATGGATATTTGATAAAGACTATTTTTAGAAACAAAAAAGAATTCTCAGCATAGTCTTCTATGGAACATTACAAGTAGGAATTCAATCCTTTGCCAACATGTCTACAGGTTAGGGGGTATTTTTTTGACACTCAGCCTTTGACAAAGTCCTCTACCATCAGGCAGTTTTGGGGCTTACTATCATCTGCTTATACACAATGATTTTGTAAAGACCTTATAATTGATGGCTTGATGTTCTCCATTTTAAAGCTTCCTTTGTATTTTGTATTCAGGGTCTCTTTGGGTTTGAAACGATCACTTCTGCAAACACTGATATTTCAATTTTGTTTTGCTTTTTAAATCTAAAGCATTATAGGAATTATGGGGAGGAATTTATAAGGAATAGCATAGGTGTTCTGGTTAGAACACTTTGAGAAACCATTATTAGGTACCTGGGTATCTCTGAAGATGACAGTTACTTACACAGTCTCTGATAGCTAGCTCTCCATGGCCTACAAACATGATGCTAAGATAGCCAGTTGAACCATGGAGACTCTCAAGGAAATGCAATCCCTTGGAGTTATACAATATACAACCTACACAATTGTACACACAAGCCTAGTGGTCAAATTCATAATTCCATTTGAACCACCACCACTCTGTTATCTAACAGAGAGCCCTTTCTTCCTGAAGAACATGGAAGCCTAAATTTCTCTCATTTTGGAACAAAAAAGGCATCCAGGGAGAAAGATAATTATTTTATCCTCCTTCCATGTGTGCTAAACATCTTCTGAGCCACTTTAGAGTTCTTCACAGCCTTCCTGCACTGTACCTTCATTCTCTGGACTCTGACACTCTGACCAATCTCGTGACTATTAACTGATCAGTTTGCTGACTCTTTACAATGCATGTGAGTCAGAGTGCTGGACTCTCGGAGGGCAGCAGAGTGAGATATGAAGGCCTTCAGGAGCAGTGGGCTTATGTTAAAGTTGGAAGCATCAGAGGGGTCCTCCCTGATAGACACAGCAGTGGAGAACCAGATGGCTCCTGCAAAATGAAGATATTTTTCCTTTTATATATTTTATTTTCCTTTTATATTTTACTTCCCTCTAAGCAACCTAGTTATAAGGAACAGTCACCTTAATTGCTTTTCATCTGTATTTATTAGACCGTGACTCTCTGGAGCGAGGAATTCTCTAACACATTGCAGTAACTTTGGACACAAGATATGGGGAGAATGGGTATTTTCACATTGATGAAAGAGTAACAGTTCTGTGATTTTTTTTTACATGTGCCATGGAATTTTCTATTATCCTACTGTCCACAGGTCCAACCTTCCCATCTCTTGCAGGAGTATGGAAAGAACACCCCAACCTGGTAGTGATTCTTGTGGGCTATTCTCCTTAGATTGCATCTGTAGAGCTGTTTTTGGTTCATTTCTTGAAATTAGGGGTTTACTCACTAAGGGTAAGGTGACCAGGCTTCAGACATTCCATAAGCCAATGAAAAAGTGTTCACATAAATATTAGATTCAAATTAATGACTCTAAACTCCAGGTATATAGCTATATAAATCAATTATTGTAATCACCAAGTAATCCTCAAGCTGTCTTTTGAGGTAAGATGATAGAGGACCCTGCAGCCTTTCCAGGTGCAGAGTGAGGCCAGTTTTGGATTGACAGAAGTCAGGCTAGAAGGGTGGGCAGAGCCTGCTGATGAATGATCTTGATGAATGGCTGCTTTGGTGGTCGACGTAACAGGGCACTCCTGGGACATGATTCCATTCTCATGATCATTTTTACATATCTGTTTCCCTTTGATAATAGAAAATGGTGACTAAAGCGTCGACATTCCTTTTTGAAGCCACAGAAAAAAGATTTTTCTTCAAAAATGTGTCTATATTAATTCCTGAGAGTTGGACCAACAGTCCCAAGTACAGGAGGCCAAAACAGGAGAGTTACAAGCATGTAAGTATCATTTTTTTTCTCTAACAACAACAAAAAAGTGTTTTCTGGTGCTTGCTAGTTTTGTTAGAAATTTATTGATTCAGACTTTTTACAACTTTTGTCTTCTAATTCTTCAAGTGTTAACGATCTTTGTAAACATTCCCAGGCTGATGTTAAAGTCGCACCTCCCGTCGTAGAGGGCAGAGATGAACCCTACACCAGGCAGTTCACACAGTGTGAAGAGAGAGCAGAATACATCCACCTCACCCCTGACTTCGTACTGGGGAGAAAACAAGATGAATATGGAGATTCAGGTGGGGAATCTGGTTAAAGCATTGCATGTTTGCAACGAGCAACCCTATAATCTATCAAGTAAGCAGATTGGAGTAGAAATCCTGGGGTCCAAATCTTGATCCCTCTATTAGGTTTGTGACATTAAACAAGTGACTTATTGTATGATGCTTATTCCAATCCATTTAAATTTTCTCAAAATTCGCCAAATTCTTGATGCAGTAGTCAACATAATCTACATAATCTAAAGAGCACATCTATATCTTTCTTCAATATCAACTCCTTCAGGATCATTTTTAGTCTGTTTTTTCCCCTAATGTTGTACCCTCAAAATATCTATACAGCAGAGTTCTATATATCTGGTTAGGCTGTTGATAGGGTTGATACTAAGCAAGCCATAAACGAAAATGTGAGACCTTTAACTCCTCAAGAACTGAAAATCAAATCCTAGTTTACTGTGACTGTAGTACATTCTCTATCACGTTTCATTGACTTAACATGCTGTGGAATAAAAAAAAATAATATTATGTACAGCAATGAGTACCACTTAATACAAACGCCTTTTAATAAACAAAATATAAAAACCTAAACCCAAATATAATCTATCTCTCTTCTCTCTTCCCCCCCCGCCCCATTTCTCTTCTCATCTCTCTCCTATCTCCCTCTCTTATCTCTCTCTGTCTCTCTCTCTTTCTGTCTCTCTCTATCTCTCTCTGTTTGTCTGTCTCTCTGCTCTTTCAATCTCTCTGTCTCTCTGTGTCTCTGTTTCTATCTCTGTCTCTGTCTAACTCTGCCTCTGTCTAACTCTGCCTCCATCTCTGTCTCTTTCTGTCTCTCTCTGTAGGGGAGGTGTGGTGGGCAGAGAACAACTTGAGAGTCAGTTCTTGCCACTTCCACATGGGGTTCCAGGAGGTTGTCAGGTTCGGTGGCAATCACTTTTACCTACTGAGACGTTTCAGTGGCCAGGAAATTTTTGAGATATAAAATTTACCAATTGAATTATGATTATGTATTTGAAAAAAATGTCTTACAGGAAAAGTGCTGGTCCACGAATGGGCCCACCTTCGCTGGGGCGTGTTTGATGAGTACAACGAAGACAAGCCATTCTACAGCGCTTCCTCGAAGAAAATTGAAGCAACAAGGCATGGCATAACTCCTACGTGCCCTTAAATGACCTCCTGATTTTTACTTCCCTGTAGTCCTTTCCAATGACAAGCATCCATGTTTTCTCCCAAGGCAGATAACAGATACAATATCACAAACCTGTTTTATGCTTACTTTAGACCATTTTCCTTGAAGACAATGACTGTCTGTGCAAAAATACACATATCCTCAATGCCAACAATTTGTTTTGGTATTTTGATGCTTTTTATTTACATGGCTCTTCCATAGATGCCAGAACTCATTTAGAATTTGCTTACTAAATTGGACCGGCAAGCCAATGAGATGTGTTCTGGCTAAAGCCTGGTGTGTCTGTTCTGATCTCTGCGGGCTCTGACTCTCCCATGGAATAGCACACATCAACCCTCCTTCATTCTATTGCATTTCTTGGCAGTCCCCCATTCTCTGATTCCAGTCACATTGTCCTCTGGATGAAAAGATAGGCAACGCACATGTAGTGATGTGATACTACCCTTCAGAGAATGTCTTCCTGGAAAAGAAGACTGCACTGCACACCAAGAATCAATGGTCCACAGGTTCTGTCAACCAGATGCCTGCAGAGAGTTAGTACAAGGCCAGTTGTGGGAATATCTAAGGGAAGGACACACCCACAGCTTTCATCCCAGCTGAGAGCTCTACTGTGTGTGACTGGAGATACCCCTTGGTTTTTTTTTGTTTTGTTTTGTTTTTTGTTTTTTTTTTTCATTACAGTTTCCTGAAAAGCAAATGATTGCTTTGACTGGCCCTCTTGACATTTGTCAGCAGTGTAGGAAGGTCATGGCTCCTACACAAGAATACTACGCCACAAAGCTCAGAGGGAACAGGAGCACTGTTCAAATGAATGACCGAGTTGTCTCTCAGATTCACTTCCATATTTGCAGGTGCTCCACAGGTATCACAGGTGTGAATAGAGTCCAGACATGTCAAGGGGGCAGCTGTATAACCAGAAGGTGCAAAACTAACTCCACCACAAAGTTATATGAAAAGGATTGTCAATTCTTCCCTGATAAAGTTCAATCAGAAAAGACATCCATAATGTTCATGCAAAGTATCGATTCTGTAAGTATGCCAGTCACTATGTCCAGAATCTACAATCAAAGCATTTGTCTAATATCATTAATTTTAAAATAATCATGAAGGTGGTGATGATGATGATGATGATGATGATGATGATGATGGGAAAAAAGTAAGAAACTACACATTACTAGGCAATCACTCTACCTGAGATATAATGGATGTTAAGCATGACATGAAGATTAAATATGTTAATGTAGAGTTCATTGAACATTGACTGACACATGGTAAGTATTCATCCTCTATTGTATATTATTAACACTATTGTCTATAAATTTCTAGATAATTATTGTTAACTATTATAATAAGTCTACTTCAGTGTTTTACTTGACCAGGCATGTTTATTAAATATTATACATATTCTCCTGCAATTTTTAAAAAGATGTTTTCTTTTTTCTTTTTTTATTGGATATATTCTATATTTACATTTCATTTCCCTTTTTCTGGTTCCCCGCCCCCAAAGGTCCCACATGCCCATTTCCTTCCCCGTGTTCCCCCATCCACCCTTTCCCACTTCCCTGTTCTGGTATTCCCTTACACTGATGCTTTGAGCCTTTCCAGAACCAGTGTCCACTCCTTTCTTCTTGTTGGACATCATTTGGTATGTGGGTTGTGTCTTTGGTGTCCCAGGATTCTAGGCTAATATCCACTTATCAGTGAGTGCATACCATGAGTATTCTTTTGAGACTGTGTTACCTCACTTAGCTTATGCTCTAAAATCAAGAATAGACAAATGGGACCTTATAGAATTACAAAGTTTCTGTAAGGCAAAGGACACTGTCAAAAGGACAAATCAGCAACCAACAAATTGGGAAAAGATCTTCACCAACCCTACATCTGACAGAGGGCTAATATCCAATGTATACAAAGAACTCAAGAAGTTAGACCCCGGAAAACCAAATAACCCTATCAAAAAATGGGGTACAGAACTAAACAAAAACTTTTCACCTGAAGAAATTCGGATGGCTGAGAAACACCTTAAAAAATGTTCAACATCATTAGTCATTAGAGAAATACAAATCAAAACAACCCTGACATTTCACCTCACACCAGTCAGAATGGCTAAGATTAAAAACTCGGGAAACAGCCAGGCATGATGACGCATGCCTGTAATCCCAGCACGTGGGAGGCAGAGGCAGGTGGATCTCATGAGTTCGAGGCCAGCCTGGTCTACAGAGTGAGTTTCAGGACAGCCAGGGCTACACAGAGAAACCCTGTCTCGGAAAAAGAAAAAAAAAAGCCTCGGGAAACAACAGATGTTGGCGAGAATGTGAAGAAAGAGGAACACTCCTCCACTGCTGGTGGGACTGCAAGCTGGTACAACCACTCTGGAAATCAGTCTGGTGGTTCCTCAGAAAACTGGACATGATACTTCCGGAGGACCCAGCCATACCACTCCTGGGCATATACCCAAAAGAATCCCCAGCATGCAATAAAGATACATGCTCCACTATGTTCATAGCAGCCCTATTTATAATAGCCAGAAGCTGGAAAGAACCCAGATGTGCCTCAACGGAAGAATGGATACAAAAAATGTGGTATATATACACAATGGAATACTATTCAACCATTAGAAACAATGAATTCATGAAATTCTTAGATGTTTTCAATTAAAGTTGAACCCTCCCAGATAGCTGCCTTCAGACCACTCCCTTGCCCCCATCTCTCAACAGCCACTTTTTCTTACTAGAGTCACTTTGCTAGACCAGCTTAATTGCTTCTACATTCTCACACTGGACATACTTTTGTTTTGCATTCCAGATCATTTTGTAATACATGAAATAGTAATTTTCTACACTTTACTACACTTTTAGGTGGCTGAATTCTGTAAAGAAGAAAACCACAATCGAGAGGCTCCAAGTCTACAAAATATGAAGTGTGGTTACAGAAGCACCTGGGAAGTAATCAGCAGTTCTGTGGATTTTAAGAACAGCACGCCCATGGAGGGGCCACCCCCTCCACCCTCCTTCTCGCTGCTGAGGATCGGGGAACGAATTGTGTGCCTAGTTCTCGACGTATCTGGGAGTATGGCTGTGAGTTCATGGGCTCATGTTCATTTGTTTGTTTTTGTTTTTATTTTGAATATAGAAATGTACTTAAAGAAGTACATTTAGATGATGATGAGAAGTTTATAGTTCATTTAGGATGAGCAATGGAAGGAAGTTCTTGTAATCCTAGCATTTGGGGGACTAAGAAAGTTCAAAGTCTTTTTGGGTTGCATAGTAAGACACTGTCTCATAAGACAAACCAAAACACCAGATATTGTTATAGTACAGAAATGTTTTTCTCTCTGTCTCAGCATCACCTAACAATGTAAATCATTCCTGTCCCCCACACTTTAGTAGAGACACTCATTTTCAACAAGAGAAGGGCTGGGCTCTAGAGGTGCAGTATAGGAGTATTGCGGTATAGGAGCTCACCCTTTGCCAATTCCAAAACTGCCTTTTGCATATCCCCAGTTCTGTATATTTTATGGATACTGCCTGTGCCTCTCCCAACCACACTAAGAGTTCCACTCAGAACTAGAACCTCATCTGATCCAGAGTTCATAATATATGTGTCCAATAGGTAACAGCTAAAATGTATATGAGCCACAAACAAGCAGATGTAATATGATAAAGCACTCAGGGACTGCACTGTGGGGTGGGTCAGATGTGCTAAACCGAAAGTGTCAGCAAGTAAGGTAATGTGGTTACTGAAAGGGCAAAGAATGAGAAGGACTGAGGAAGTGAGCCACAGTGACATGGGATTTCAGGGAAGAAAGAAGAATGTTCAAAACCACTACACACAGGTAGCCTGAGAAATGTCACTGCGGAGAGAAGAGACTTCCGATTGAGAGATGAATAGAATACCCAAGATAGGGTACCAGGAGATCTGTGTATAAAGGTGAAGTAGGGCTCAGCAGGTCAAATATCCTATCAATAAGAGTTCAGGAGCAGAAGAGAACTGACTCCTCAAAACTATCTTCTGACATCCACATGGACACCATGACACACACACACACACACACACACACACACACAAATAATAATAATAATAATAATAATAATAATAATAATAATAATAATAATAGATGATGATGACGATGATAGAGGCAGAAGAGATTGTGCCATGTGCAAACGTATTTTAGGCTAACTCTAACAATTTGAGTTCAAACTCTGAAATTGAAATGGTAGAAGGCAAGCACTGAGTTCCTGTAGTTGTCCTCTCACATCTCAATGTACACCATGACATGTGTGCTGTGGTACAAGTATCCTTGCACACCACACACTCACCATACCAAAGAATTGTAATAAAAATTAGAAGAGAGAAAGTGATTGATGAGCTGGCAAAGCAAAATTGTAGATATGTAGGAGTGTTGAGATTTGGTTCAAGAAGTTTGCAAACCAGTTTGGGTATGCAGGGAGGATCTAGAGGAAATCAGTGTGTGATGTGTACATCCTGGGCTGTCATCTAGTTAAGAGAGACATGGTTACATGTGAATTACCAGAAAGTCAATGCAGCTGTCCCACTGATAGAGAAGCAGGGAAAAGGCTAGAAATAGAAGGGGCAAGGTAGGGGGGCCTTCACAGAGTTAACAGGACTTCTACAGGCTCCTTGCTAAGCTACACAGCTCAGCCATGTTTGGAGATAAAGAGAGGCCAGTTGAGGTCTCAAATACTGGGTTAGGAGTTTATCTTAATAGGAGTGATTATGGGGTGAATGTGGCACTAAGATGTGAATCTTTGCCTTAGCTTCAACCCAAGCCCCACCTTTAACTTGGTTACTTAGCTTCTAGGAGCAGCCTCAGGTAGAAAGCTATGAACTTCTTCATGTGTCCCACCTTACATATAACCACACTTGTTAATTTACCAGTTAAAATTATAATTGCTTTCATCATAATACAAAGTAACAGTTGTCTAGGTCTTGTCAATAAGCCCCAAGCACAGTTTTATGAGATCTGCTCTCATCTTCCAGTTCAAAACCATTCATTTCTTTTCTTATCATTTTTCACTCAGTCTTACAATCGCCTCGATCGAATGAACCAAGCTGCAAAATACTTTCTAAGCCAGATAATTGAAAATAAGGCCTGGGTAGGGATGGTACACTTTGAAAGCCAGGCCTCTGTTAAGAGTGAGCTGATCCAGATCAACAGTGACACTGAGAGAAACCAACTCTTGCAAACCTTACCTACAAGTGCCGATGGAGGGACGTCCATCTGCTCTGGAATCCAGGCTGCATTTCAGGTGAAAATCCCACTGCACATGTATTTTAGTCTTAGTTTTGCTTTTAAGACAAAGTGAAGTTCTACTGTTCTTACTGGCCTCTTGATTTTAGCGTAGCTAATCTTAAAATGTTCTAGACTAAACAGAGGAGAAAAATAACTTTGACATACATACTATCTTAGCACTTAGGAAAGCCAAAAGGATGAAAATTTCAAGATTATCTTTGGCTAGACCATCTGAGGCCAGGATGGGATGAACGAGAGAGACTCTATCTCATCTACAACTTCAACATGCTTAGCATTAGCCCCCTGTTATCTAAGTATTCAAGGGTTTTCTAATTTGGAGTCTATCATCTGTTAGTGCTGGTGTGGTTACTCACTGTACCTGGTTTTATGTACAACTGATTTTTTATAAAATGACTGGTTTGTCAGAAGATAACAGGTGAAGACAATGCATTCCATATTTTAGGTATCTATTTACCTGAGTTTCCTGGGATCACATGTCAATTAGTCCATGTGGATTTTTCCTAATTACTGATCCCACCCATCTTTCAATTGAACAAACATCCCCTGTATTGGGGAGGAGACAAAAAATTGTTTATGTTCTTCAAAGATTATGAGCATAAACTCTATAATCCTAAAACAGTAATTATCTCTATCATATACTCTTTCTATAGTTTCTTTTTTCTAATTTTCCATCAGAATAGCTGATCTAGTATGATAACAGTATTCTAAATTATGCTTTAAGGTATTTAAAAATGGAGGACACCAAACAGATGGGACTGAGATCTTGCTGTTGAGTGATGGGGAGGACAGCACAGCCAAAGACTGTATTGACGAGGTGAAAGACAGCGGGGCCATAGTTCACTTCATTGCCTTGGGACCCTCGGCTGATTTAGCTGTGACAAACATGAGCATTTTAACAGGTAAAATGTGGTTTCTGCATTACAAACTTTCGATTGTTGTATATAAATGTAGAGCTGGCATTCAACTGCTTCTTCTAAGCTCAGTTTAGCAAGAGCCAGTCCAGGGATTGGATAACAGAGTCAAACAACCTCTATTTTCATCACATTCTTTGTCCAGTTGGCTGGAAAAGGCACACAAAACAATCAATCCAAGCACATAGATCGCATTCCTTCATAACAGGAAGAATACAGAATAAAATTTAATTGAGGCATACAAGCCGTCCATGCTCCCAAAATGTTGTAGCAAGGAAGGAGGGGAAAGAAGGTATACAAAATCAAATGGCCCCTGAGACAGGCCTTAAACAAAGTCTGGGATTTTTCAGGACTAAAAGACATTAAGAAAATACAAACTATGGTAACTTATTTAGCATTAACTATGGTAACTTATTTTAATATACAGATGTGATGAAAACTGATTACATGCTTCTAGTACCTTCTCAAACATACTAGAGAATACAAAACCACAAGTACAAGTATCAATTATTATACTAGATTGCCTTTCATTGTACTAAATATATGTACATGGGTTTTTGGTTTTGGTTTTGGTTTTGGTTTTGGGGGGGTTTCGGGTTTTGCTTTTGTTTTTGGCTAGCTATACAAACTCCTACTATTCCAAACCATTTTACTGTCATTTTACAATTTATTTCTGTCACAAATATTCTACCCAATATCCAGTCATTGTCAAGTTACTTTAATATAACAATTCTTTCATCTCTCCGGTTTTCTGCCTCTAAGCTATTTTCTTCTGAAAAAATCTAAATGATGTCAATAAGAGTTCATAATTCCCCTAAAGGGCTATACAAAAATCTGCGAACTTAAATATGCAGAATCTAGTACATTTTATATCTATAACCAGATGAAGTATCTCATGCAACTGAGGTTACCATACTAAGATAATAAGGCAGTTTTTGCTTTGCATTTATGATGAATTAAGCTAAACTAGCATTTCAATGATAACCTTAAAAGCTTTCTGACAAATTAATTTAATCCATATGGAAATTTTGACTTTATGTGAACTGTTACCTTGTTAATCATTAAATTATGGTAAGTACTCTTGTTCTACAATAGAATGTAGCCTATTCATTCACATTTTAGGTGGAAACCATAAGCTTGCTACAGATGAAGTCGAGAACAATGGGCTCATTGATGCTTTTGGGGCTTTGGCTTCAGAAAATGCTGATGTCACCCAGAAGTCACTTCAGGTCAGCATTTTCCCAACCCTAGAGGTTTTGTGGTTGCTTTTGTCATTACCAAGAAAAGGATTAAGGGCAAAGTATATGAAACCAGCCAGAAAGGAAACATTTATGTGGCCGGTTCTGGTGGTGCAGGTTGGTAGGATTTGCTGAAGGAGGCAGAGGCAGGAGGATCTGGAGTTCGAGGCCAGCCTGGACTACACATTTATGTGTAGAGATATTCAAGACTTTGGGTGTTGGTTTTGTATGTTTTGATTTGGTTTTTAATGAGTGGAAGGAGTAGAAATAAATTCTGTTTTTCTTATTTGAGATATATATGGTAAGTTCTGAAATAGAAAACAAACAAAAAACTCACAAATATTCCAAGTTGATCTGTGTTCATATGCATGATGGGTGGAAATGAGAGTCAAATAGTGACCATTTAGAAGCAGGGTCCAGTCATCTGAGTTGATGAGAAGCTGGCCTTAGGGATGGGATTTGGAATACAAAGGAAAGCCCACTCCCCTCAACTATTTATCCTAATGCCATTGTGGGACCAACGTGATCTTGTTTTCTGAGACTTTGCTGATGAAGAGTCAAAAAGTGGTATTCCCATGCAAAAGATCTCCACATCCAATGAGACAAGTGCCAGCTTAAGCCAGGACTGGGAGTTTAGCAAGATGCCTCAAAGAATTGCCTTGCTCCTATCAGGACTGAAGGTGTTGGGAGGTTGACATCTAGGATACAGTAGAAATGGTGCATTCATTCTAGTGTTCCTAAAATAGCAGCCTTAAGAATCACACACATCAATAAAGCTGGATAGCCTTGGGCTTCCTGTTAGGTGAAGTAAACTGAGCACAGAAAGATGAGGTTCATGATCTCATGTACACCTGAAATCAAAAATGGCTGAATTCACAAGTAAAGATAAAACTATAATGCCATAATTAGCATTAGCTGAGAGAATGTGCTAGGAAGGGGATATAGACACAAACTTTCAGTTAAATAATAAACAAGTCCAAGAGATGTATTACATAAACATAGTAACAACTACCATTAATAGCATTTTATCATATTTGAGGTAATTGATGAGAAAGTAGATTTAAGTATCTCCACTATAACATAAAAAGATGAGTAATGAGGAAAGCCTTCTGTTAATTAGTTTGATTTAGGCCATTTATACTGATTCAAAATATCATAGTTACATGACAACCTGCGATTTTGTAAATTTAAAAAAAAACTATTTAAGATATTAACACTTCTCAACTAAGAACTGTCAACAGAGATGAATAGCCACTCTGTGGCTCCTCCCAGAAGAGACCCTGTAGCTTCCTTTCTCCCTTCTCAGGATTCTTGCATTCAACTTCAGTTTTCCCTCTTTAGGATGGATTCCATGTCCAAAGCTTCACTCTCAATCCTGTGTGGAACTTAAAGATTCTGTATTAACAATCTCCCCAAGAGTGTTTTCTCGATTGTCTTTCTGCCTTCCTAGGGACTGAACCTAGAACCTCTAACACACTAGACAAGCTTCCTAATAATGAGCTGTGTCCAGCTACAAGCCTGTCTGTGTTTCACTGTGGGAGCCTTACTCTATTCCAGTTAAAACACTCTAAATCACCCCAGGCAATATCTTTTGGGTCCTCATTGAGATGAGGAAAACATGTGTGTCACACACACACACACACTATCTACACTAATTCTCTGTGGGTTTTAGCATCCTTTACAGTCAACAGCAGCATTTTCCAGAAAACTACTTAAGTATAGCAGGGTCAGAGTCCCAACTCTTCAACTGATGTTTCTACTTTAAAGATCCTGTCATACCCTGCCCTTTCTTCAGAGTCTGCATTACTAACCTTGCAACTGTCACATCCCAAGAAGCCTTCAGGATGATGGCAAATCCATTGATAGGAAGGGAGGGAAGAGAGAAAGCTAAGGTACTTCAGCATATGTAAGGCTGTTTTCAGAGCAAATATGATGAATTATCTAGAGAAAATAATAATAAAACTATTTTCTTCAGTTGTCATTACTTTTTTTGTTTTTCTTGGTTTTTTACTGTTTCTTTTACATTTAAACAGCTCGAAAGCAAGGGTGCCATACTGATCGATTCCCTCTGGCTGAATGACACTATCATAATTGACAGCACCGTGGGAAAGGACACATTCTTTCTTATCACCTGGAGTCAACAACTCCCTGCCATTCATCTCAAGGATCCCAAAGGAACACAATTCACGAATTTCACAACAGACTTACCATCTAAAATGGCCTATCTCAGTATCCCAGGAACAGCTCAGGTAAGCCACTAGCATTCTAGTTTTCCCCTAAAGATATATTTCCAAGGAGGCTCTAAGCACATCATAAATGTGAGTACAATAACTTTACCATCTTCAAAATAAAAGTAAAATGTCTGTCCTTCCCTTTCCTGTGTGATCCTGAGAGCTGTGGTGTCTGGTAAGGGGAAAAGAAGCCGCAGGTTGAGAGAAAAGAGAAGGCATCTGAGAACAGGGAGGAAGAAACGTGGAAAGAACTGGTGCCATCTCTTCCCATTCTGCCTGCCAGAGTCATGGAATACATGACACTGAGGCCAGAGAATAAGGCCAAAGCAAAGGTGGATTTATCAAAACATTATTTTCCAATTAAGATATCACAAAATGCAAATATCATGCATAACATCAGATCCAACTCTCTCAGCTTTAGTACCTGAGAAATCAAGTCCTTCCTAAGACATCTCAACCCAATTTCTTATTTTTTTACTTCTTTATTTTAAAACCACATAATAGAATTTAAAAAAAAACAAACATGTTGTTTGACTCTAAATGCTTGCTGCATGTTTCATTGAAAATTTTAGGCGGGCGTTTGGACTTACAACCTGGAAGCCAAAGTGAACTCAGAGATACTAACGATTACAGTCACCTCTCGGGCAGCAAGTTCTTCTGTGCCACCAATCACTGTAAATGCTAAAGTAAACACGGACACTAACAGCTACCCCAGCCCAATGATTGTGTATGCAGAAGTGCTACAAGGGTACACACCCATCATTGGAGCCCGAGTGACAGCTACCATAGAATCAAGCAGTGGAAAGACAGAAGAGCTAGTCCTGCTGGACAATGGTGCAGGTAACTCACAGACTTATAAGAATAAGTCCATTTGTTTCTAGTTCCAAATGTGCCATGTGTTCCTGGGGCAGTGGATACAACCAGATGGCCACCTGAAGAGTTAACACAGATTAGGAAGGAATAGCAAAACCATTGGGAAATGCAATCTGGTAATGCCCAAGTGCTTAGTGAGCATCTTGTACATGTAAGCATTCTGTTTATGCCAGCTACTGCCAAAATTGTGCTTCTAATCTTGACAGGCATTGCCTGTCTCCAGCTAAGGCAGGCTCATTCAGAAAACAGAGAATGCTAGCATTCCTTCTAGGTACATGCTTCTTAGGGGAGAGTCACCAAAAGAGTGTGATCACAGCAGGTGATGCACAAGTTGTCTCTGCAGTGGAAGAGTGTAACAGAACCTGGGACCCTGACTGCTGAGGGGAAAGAACAAGAGTGGTTCCTCACAGCTGGAACAGAGCACAGGTAGAGTCCTGGGAGCTGGGACCCAGGAGAAGCTAGAGGTAGGACAGAGAGGGGACTGCGCACTGCAGCATCAGATGCAGGTCTGCCTGGCAGGAAGCTAGGAACTGTAATGGCTGCTCTGCGGGGAGGAGGTGCAGGAACCCTTTCCCTGCACTCCGTGTTCTCCTGTGAATGGAACCTTGTGTGGAAGTCAGAGAATAAATTAAACAATCTGGTCCACATGCGGATGAGTAAAGACGCCCACCAGTGCATTTTGCAATGTCATTTTATGTCATTCTACAAACTAGTCTTCAGACACATTTGACTGTTCTTGGAGTGAATTCCATGTTTTCTTTCATTGAAACAATAATGCCATAACTATCTCTCGCGGATTCCCAGGCCCATCTACACCACATGTGACTTCATGCTTCTTGCTTCATTTCTGGGTATTTTACTAGATTACCAGATGAGCATTTAGTTGTTGGGGGGAACAAACTAATTTAAAATTCCTTTACTGGAAAAAGAAGAAAAAGAAGAAGACTGCCGATAGCAGAGGCCAGCACTGCATGCTTCTGTGTACAGAGGAGGCACTTGAAGGACTGCTCAGGTGCTTCTCTAGGTAGTCTGGGAAATCTGCATGTCTGAAAATCTCTAGACATTTAGAGGGACACAGATGTGGCTGATGCAAGAACAAGAACATTGCTCTCTCCTGACTAAATGGAAAACTCATTTTCAACTTATCAGGTGCCCACTATGCTCATCCTTGTAAGAACAGACTTATACTACAATGTTTCTGAGATTCCCCCAAACATTCAAAAACTAAAATGTATTTTTTCTTCTTTGAACTACAGAGATAAGTGTTTGGGAGAACAAAAACAACAAAAGGAAAGAAAAAAGAAAAGAAAAGAAAAGAAAAGAAAAGAAAAGAAAAGAAAAGAAAAGAAAAGAAAAGAAGCATAATTGTTGATTATAAAGCAAAATAAGTTACTTTAGTTGTCTATGAGGAATGATGATAGTTAAATCTTACATGAAGGTACATTTGTGACAGGAAATGCCTCGCTTATATAAAAAAGAAAAAACATGCCAGGTGGTGGTGGCGCACGCCTTTAATCCCAGCACTTGGGAGGCAGAGACAGGCAGATTTCTGAGTTTGAGGCCAGCCTGGTCTACAGAGTGAGTTTGAGGACACCAGAGCTACACAGAGAAACCCTGTCTTGAAAAAAGAAAGAAAGAGAGAGAGAGAGAGAGAGAGAGAGAGAGAGAGAGAGAGAAAGAAAGAAAGAAAGAAAGAAAGAAAGAACAGGAAGATTAATGTAGGGAACTGAAAGTCAATCAATTGAAAAAGAAATGGTAAGAAGAGTCTTATTACCTCTTCATAAGTTGGAAGGGCACAGAGAGATAAAGAATTTATGGTACATACACAGTTATCAATATGGGTAAACATGTTATATGAGTGCTGATATATACATGCCAAAGTGAGTTGAGAGTACACGATTCAATAATGTATTATTTGGGAAGAAACTGTGTGTATAAGGTCTTGCATGTGTGACAATACAGACCAACCTCTTATCTGTTACAATGATTGTCATTCATGTCTTTATGCTTTTAACAAGGGGCTGATGCTTTCAAGGATGATGGCGTCTACTCCAGGTACTTCACTGCTTATTCAGCAAATGGCAGGTATAGCTTAAAAGTCCGTGCAGATGGAGGAACAAACTCTGCCAGGAGAAGTTTGCAGCATCCGTCAAGCAGAGCGGCGTACATACCAGGCTGGGTAGTGGACGGTGAGTGTCGGAAACCCAGTGCATCATATTCGTGATTCCATAGGGTGGAGGCTGCAAACATTTTACAGATCAAAATACAACTCCCCCCAATTCTAGAGTGAGATCTTTATATAATTGTCTCTTCATTAATCCAATCTAAGCCTGGAAACAAACAGATGATGAAAACCTATCAGCTAGTATTTGTTAGTGTGAAGTATCCTCAGACTACCAGCAATAATGTGCCCACCTTTCAGCTCAGGACAAAGGAAATGGCCACTGCGCTAAGAACAGAAGTGCCAGCCAGTGGGGCCGTCTGCTCTTGGAGTTACATGAGCTTCCGTGTTTGAGCTTTGCTTTCCTCACTCCTCATGAGGAGGGGTGGGTAGCTAAGCAGTACAGTGAGTCGAGAGAGTTATTTCTTAGCAGATCTGTCATGGAGGGAAGGAAGCCACCTAAGCGTTAAGGATAGAAGTAGTGTTTGTTTCCTGACACATTTCTAGTCAGAAACTACTTGAGAAATAAAGCAATACTTTTCTTAAGGCATATGTTAGAGAGGCATGGTGGCACACACCTGAGATCACAGAACTAAGGGGACAGAGGCAGGAAGGAAGAAAAGATTTCAAGGTTATCCTTGACTATAAAAGTCCATTTGAGGCTAGCCTATGATTTATGCCTGCCTCTTTGATTTTGGATTTGTTTTGTTTTGTTAATTCATGTAACAAATTGCATAACATCCTCATTTGGTGCAGTTTTCAGTTCAAAACAATTGATATGATATGATAACATCATGGTAAGATTTCTGAAGGATGAATTTTCCCATGAATGGAATGCTTACAATTGTAGCACATCATAAAAATGCAACCGTAGGAATGAAAAGAGAAGAAAGACAAGGAGGGTCAGGAAGTTGACTGACTGAGTTCTAAAAAGTATAGAGTTCCATCTGATTTAACTAGAGAATTTTAAATGCAGGACAAATTCAAGGGAACCCACCCAGACCTGAAACAACTGAGGCTACTCAGCCAGTCCTGGAGAATTTCAGCAGGACAGCTTCTGGAGGTGCCTTTGTGATGTCCAATGTCCCAGATGTTCCAAATGTTCCAATACCTGATCTGTACCCACCAAGTCAAATCACAGACCTCCAGGCCACACTTGAAGGGAAAGAGATCAGTCTGACATGGACAGCCCCAGGAGATGATTATGATGTGGGAACAGGTAAGAACAAGGACCCTGTGGGTTTGCCCTAAGTGAGAGATGTCCAGGGTGGTGCAAGAGCAGACAGTCAGCCAGAGGAGAGCACTTGTGACTGATGCCTCAGCCAAGCAGGAATGTTAGGATCTGAGGTGTTATGACTTATGATATAGGTCTTGCTTTTCATGCATGGCTGTCTTTAAAAGTCAGAATTCAGCTGGGCAGTGTTGGTGTATGCCTTTAATCCCAGCACTTGGGAGGGAGGGGCAAGAAGATTTCTGAGATGGTGGCCAGCCTGGTCTACAGAGTTCCAGGACAGCCAGTGTTATACATAGAATCCTTGTCAAAAAAAAAAAAAAAAAAAAAAAACCTAAATAAATAAATAAATAAATAAATAATAAAAGTCAGAACCCAGCTTTTAGCTTTTATAGGAAAGTAAATAAGACCTTTGATGTGATCATACATTGCATGCCTAAATATTCTTGAGGACAACTAAAAAGATACTTAATATGGTGTGATGCAGTCACTAACCCACATGTAACATTTTTCTTAGTTCAACAGTATATCATAAGAACAAGCGAAAATATCATTGACCTCAGAGACAATTTTAATAATTCTCATCGGGTTGATACAACTAACCTTAAACCAAAAGAAGCCAACTCCAAGGAAACCTTTACCTTTAAACCAGCAAATATCCCAGAAGAAAATGCAACCTACATATTCATTGCCATTGAAAGTGTCGACAACAGCAACCAGCACTCAAGACTGTCCAACATCGCACAAGTAGCACTGTTCACCCCCCAGGCTGAGCCCATCCCTGATGAGAGTCCACGCTCCGGAGTTAGTATTTCCACTATTGTGCTGTCTGTGGTGGGCGCCATTGTACTAGTCTGTATTATCATAAGTACCACTGTTTGTATCTTAAAGAACAAACGGTCCTCACCAGGAGCTGCAACAACATTTTGAAAAGCAACATGAATAAAAAGATAATTCTGAGTTTTGAAAGTATATCCCATGTGATCCTGAACTTAAAAATAATTTCAAGATGGTCTAAAAGAGCACTTTAAGCACACCCATTCAGTGAAAACCTACCAATATTCATGTTTATAATTTTATTCACTTATCATAGTGGTAAATAAAACTGATTTTATATTGATCTCTAGTTGTGTATTTTTTTCCACATGTGAATGTTTTCTGAAATGATACTTCAGATTGCCTGAAGAAATTCAAAGTGTCTATTTAAGTAGCCAAGACACAATATAAAGGAGAAAATCAACTACATTTAGAGAGGGGGGTAAAAGGGATTTGGTCTTGGTATTATCAATATAAATTAATGTCATAATAGTAACTCAAAATCCCCAACTCTACATTATCATAGTAAAGGTCATTCTTGCTTAAATTCATGGATATGGAAAATAATATTTTAATTATTTTGCTTTTATTTATTTTGTGTGTGTGCATGTGTATGTGTGCATGCATATATGTGTGTAAGTATGTATATATGCATACGTGTGTGTATGTGTGCCTGTATATAAGTATATATGTATGTATATGCAATCATGTGGAGTGTAGATCAGAAGACAATTCATGGAAATGGGTTCTCTCTTTCCATCATGTGGGTCCTAAGAACCAAACTCCTGTTGTCATGTTTGGAAGCAAGTGTTTTCATTCTGGGCCCAGGAAGATACTGTTTATAAAGATCAGATACCAGGTATTTATATTTTAATTTAACCTAAATACCTCTTTTCTCTTGAAACCCCACCAACCTATAAACATTTCATTCATCTCAAGAAAGAATTGTTGAAGCTATAGACTATTGACTTTTTTCAGAGAAAAGAAAGCAAGATATGTTTAAATCCATTACTCAAGAGGCACAACCTAGGGTTCTCAACAATATTGATGGAAAGGATTTAAGGAGAGAAAGAAAGGAGGTTGTGAAGAATAGATAAAGGAGATTGTGCAAAGTAGTTTCGCATTGCAGGTCGTTCTTACAATCCTTCCATTTGACCAAGTTAGCTCAATTATGGCTTACTTCACACAACACCCAATGCTGGTGAGGATGTGAAGAAAGAAGGACGTTCACTCATATCTTGTGGAAATTCACATTGGTGAAATTACAACATGAAGGCCATGTGACCCAGGTGAATCACTCCTGGGTATACCCACTGAAAGCCAATAAGTCCTATCACAGAGGTCCTTGTACAGCCATAGTCATTGCAGCACTATTGGCAATGGCCTAATGTCCATCTGTAGATGAACAGGTAAGGAAAATGTGGTGCATTTGTACAACAAATTATATATAACCACCCATAAAGACAAATAAATCATGACATTTCAGAAGAATGGACAGAGCTGGAAATTACTATGTAAGCAAGTTTCCCAGAATCATAAAGACAAATTCTCCCCTGTTTTTTCTCAAAGGTAAATCCCATTTTAAAATAATTAATATAATATAACATAACATAACATAACATAACATAACATAACATAACATAATATAATATAATATAGTACTATGTTTCGGTAATACTTCTTGACTCTTCAAATTGAAATTCCATTAACCATATGTGACTTTGAATATCTACTTGTCTATGTTGCAATCGTCAAAATGATTGGAACAATTATATGCCCATATTGTCCCTATTTACTTGCTCTTCATTCTTTCTTTACTAAAAGCATCCAATTAAAGTCATTAACAAATGTGTCATTGTATTTAGAGGCCATTTTTGTGCTCCTAAAGCCAGGGCTCTGAAGGAGAGGTGAGTGGCCCCAAGGTCACAAGACCCAGAACTTTTTCTCTGCTCCCTGTGTTTATGAACAAGGGCAAGATCCCCTCAACCCCTCACAGAGAAGTCCCTGGCTCTGCCTTGGTAAAGCATGGCATGATGGCATACTCCCATAATTATGCTGTCCTTTCTCACCCTAGTTCCATAAAATCATAACCACACATCCCAGAAAGAATTTAACAACATAATTTGATTCAAGATTGGTCAAATAATTCATTGCCTTGGGTGTTGTTGTTGTTGTTGTTGTTGTTGTTGTTGTTGTTGTTTTTCCTACCAAGAGTAGACACATATTTTGGGGATACATTATAGAAAGTTGTCTGGGTAGTGATTTTGTCTGTAAAACTTAAATTTGTGAAACTTAAAATCTCCTATATCTTATAATGTCAGGCAAGACAGGACTTGTCTTTTCCTTAGCCTCATTAATATTTCATGAGCTGAAGTGTTAGTCTCACCTGGGAAAGAGGGCTGTTATTGTGGATAGCTGGTGATTTCTCTGGCTTAGCAAGACAAAGGATGGCAGCTCTGTAGACTGTTTTGAGGAAGTCTGGGCTTAGGGCCTACTTCATATGTACATTATACAACAAGCCCACGCTTGGAGACAGGATCCGAATTATAGCATTTTATAAGAGCTATAAAATATTTTCTTTAAATTTTACATAGTCTTGGCTACCAGAAATAAACAGGTTAGAAAAGGTACCAAAGGAAAACTTATGGCTTCTCTGTAGTAGGGTTTATGCGCTCACACTAAGAGAGACATTACTTCTGAAAGGATAAGGCTGCAAGCTAGGAATCCCCCATGCCTGAGTCTAGGGTGACCCCAAAGGAGCAGAGGTTTGGCCCATTCTTTCCTCCAAGGTTTGGCTGCGAGCCTTGGGCTGGGAGTGTCCCTGGCATCTTTTCCATATGGATACAGAAACTGTGCTTTATATACACAATGGAGTACTATTCAGCTATTAAAAACAATAAATTCATGAAATTCTTAGGTAAATGGATGTACTTAAAAAGTGGCATCCTGAGTGAGGTAACCCAATCACAAAAGAACATGCATGGTATGCACTTACTGATAAGTGCATGTTAGCCCAAAACCTCAAAATAAACAAGTTACAATTCACAGAGCACAGGAAGCTCAAGAAAAAGGATGACTTAAGTGAGGATGCTTTGGTTCCTCTGAGAAAGGGAACAAAACACTCCCAGGACCAATAAATGAGACAAAGTTTGGAGCAAAAAACTGAAGTAAAGGCCACCCAGAGACTGCTCTACTTGGAGATTCATCCTATAAACAGTCACCAACCAAACCCTGACACTATTATGGATGACAAGATGTACATACCAAAAGGAACATGCCATGGTTGCTCTGAAGGGGCCTTGCCAGAGCTTTACACATACTGAAGCAAATGCTAGTAGCTAATCATTGGTCTCAGTGTGGGGTCCCAAATGGAGGAGTTGGAGGGTGGTCCAGAGGAGCTGAAGGGGTTTACAGCCCCATGGGAAGAACAACAATGTCGGCCACCCAGACACCCCAGGACTTCCAAGGACTAGACCATCAACCAAGGGGTACACATGGTTAGAGCCAAAAATGTGGCAGAGGAATTCCTTGTTGGACATCAGTGAGAGGAGTGGTCCTTGGTCAGGTGAAGGCTTAATAGATGCCCCAACAAAGGGAAAACAAGGGGGTGGTGGGAGTGGGTTGGGTAGAGAGGCATATACATGGAGGCAAGTGAGGGAGGAGGGATTGGGGTTTTTTGGGGAGGAGAACAACCAGGAAAGGGTTTACCATTTGAACTGCAAATGAAGATTATATTCAATAAAAAATAATAAAAATTAAAATCATGATATAATAATGTGTATGGGAATATAATTTCCTCTCTTTTGCTTTTTATGGAATTTTTTTGTTAAAGTTTCACAATACCTTGTCATTGAGAATTATAAAGAATCCAGGTAATATGGGTAATATTAAATTGTCTACAAAATATTTCAAATGCTTGACTATAATAGCCAGGTCTGTCATCTATTTTAATCTGATTTGGAAGACCAAGCACAGAAAAATAATGCAGACAATGACCAATTACATTTTTAATCTCCTCCTGTTACAGCAGTTGTAATTAGAAAGCCTGAAAAGTTGTCAAGTCACACCTACATACTTTAATTTTCCAAAATCTTATGAATACCAACCATTTGCACTAATTGATTAGGTATAAATCCTCGAGCATTAATGCCATTATGTGGTACAGGTAGAATGTGAAGACACTGAAGATAATTCTTTACAATTTTATGTGGACATTCTCTAAAAATACCAAATTATTGTCTCAAGTTATTATTATTTAGATGATGTAAAGAATGTGATTGTATGTCCAATTGTTCCTGTAAGGTCTATAATCTGCCTGGTATAAAAATGTGCTGTGGCATTGCACTAAGGGATCAATCTGGGCAATGTAGTATGACCTCTTAAATGTCCTACAAAGTAAGGAACACTAATCCTCTTAAATTGAGTTATCTTTAAATAAATAATTACAAAATTAGGGAATTGGCAGTATTTTAAAAAGGAACAATTTCAAGCAATTGTAAACCATGAGCCATATAAAGGCTATCAGTATACAAATTAAAACCTTCATTTTTTTCAATATTTCAAAAACAGTGGCAATAACATATAATTCAATTATTTGTACTGGAGTGGAAAGAAACTCAAGAGAATGAACATGTCATCCCATTACATATGCTGCTTTCCCATTAGATGAGCCATCTGTAAATACAGTAAGCATTTTCTCTGTTGTCTATATTCACAAACTTACAAGAATTACAAAAGCATGCACAGAGGCAAATTGTAACAACTTGTCTTTTGGAAAATGGTTATCAAATTTGCCTAAAATGTTTACACATGCAATGGGCCAAATATCAATATTCTCCAATAACCAATTTAATTGCTGTTTGAAATAAGGATTCTTACTCATCAGGTTCTTAAGACATTCTTTCCAAAATATTTTCATGATTTTATCCTACAATTCTGTATTAACAGAGCAAAGCATCATAATAGGTTGTTCAAACTTTACTTGGAGATGAAGAAAGATGAATCCACATTAATAGTCCCTTTTACCACAGAATTGTTGTGGGCACATGAGCAGCAATAATGCAAACAGTCAATAATTGATCAATAGTCTATGTAATTTATCTGTTGTTGGCTAATGCTTCCTCTAATTTCTGCAAAGCTATTTGTCCCTAACCAGTTAATTTGGATCCCCCTTGAGAACATCAAACAGAGGTTTAAGTCCTCCTGTGGTGAGCTTAAGATGAGGTCTTAGTCAATTAACATCTCCTAGAAGCTCTTTAACATGAGTAAACTATCTTTTCTTACTTGAATTTTCTGTGCCACAGTTTGTTTAGGATATAGCTGATGCCCCAAATATTGAAAAGGATATTGTCTTTTAATCTTTTCAGGAACAATAACTAATCCCCAAAATTTTAAATCTTGTATAAGAGCAAAGGCTTGTAGTAAAAACCCTTCAGTTGGATCAGCCAATAAAATACCATACGTAAAATAAATAATGTATACTGAAAGATTTGAAGTCCTAACTTCTTGTATTGAAATAAAAACAAATTTTTTACATAATGTAAGGCTTTTTGCCATTACTTGAGGCAAAATTTCGTGGGCTCTTTAAAATTACAAACTCACTAAAAGCAAACCCTTTACAATCATCAGGATGCAAAGGAACAGTATAAAAACAGTCTTCCAAATCCATAATGCATTCCCTGGAATGGCAGCAAGAGTAGGCAAGCCAGGCTGCAATGCCTTCCTAAGTTCTTAGTTTCATTAACATTTCATAAATCTTAAGTTTTAACTTTGTTTTGGATTAATGGACTAACCAATCCCTTGGAAGTAAGTGAATACATAATCTCCAGGGTCTATTAATCCTTGAAAGCCCTTTTTCATCAATTAGTATTTTAATGTTAGCAAGTACAGTTACAATACCAAGGTGGGAGGTAGCCATAATTTTTATTTCTCCCCATAATCATAACACCTGGGTAGATTTGTAATCCTTTTATAATAATGCTGCCTCAGCCTAAAAGTAACCCCCAGAACCCTGGAGGTAAGGGTCCAAAAGCTCCTGTAGGCAGGGTTTGCCAGATGAAAGGAATGCAACACAAGCCTCTGCTGAGGCTGCTCTGAGCTTTGCATTAACTCAATTGTAAATGTTTATAGTAGTCCCACACACAAAAGGTAGCAGCCATAGCCAACCCCTGATTGTATGGGGGTCCAATTTCTGTTTCCAAAAATTCTACCAGCTGCTTTTAGCAGTCTATCCACAAATTCCTTAAAGGGTTCATCACCTTGTTTGATTCCATATAACCTCCCACTGAGATCTCCTTTCCAATCTTGGGATTAAATTTGCTTCTATCACTACATACAATAAAACTTGAGTAAAAAGTGCAGCAGGCATGTACTTGTGCTACAGCTGTTTTCAACTCCCACATCACTCTTACAATCATCTCCACTTTCTTGATTTTTTTTTCTTAATTACAAATATGAGTGAGCTAAAAACTTTGAGCCTGCAATCAAACTGCGAACTGCAGCCAATGGAATACTGGCAGTTTAACTATAATTTTTCAGTTTCTTTTGCAATATTAGAGCATAACCATAATTTGGAAAGCAAAACTCGACCTCCATTCTCTTTAAACAGTCCATTCTCTTTACAATCAATACGTAGTGCATCCCGCCCCCATGCTACAAAGGGGGGGATGTTTCTAAATATGAATGCATGACACTGCAGCTTTTAATACCTCACTAAAGAGACATTGCTTTAAATCATATCCTTTATAAGTTTAGTTTCTAGGATATGAATTACAAAAAAATATTTTTCCAATTTAGAAGTATCATTAGAGACCTGTTTTCATGGGTTGGTTCATGCCACATGTGGTTGTCAAGCTTGACTTTTAAGCTAACTTTCTGTTACCAATGTCATTAATTTTTAATCATACCCAATAACTTATAAGCTAATACTCTATAGCCAAGACATGCAAAACACATTTATAAGTTTAAATCATTTAGAAACAAAAATGAAGTGACTACACAAATATTTAGACCAAACAAAATTTTTACTTTTTCTAGCTATAATTTCAATTAAAAAAAAAGCATCTTGTCACTTGATGAACCCAATAAACACAATTGCAGAGATTTTTATAGGAAAAAAACAGCCATCAGCTTACTTGCCATAGAACTTGAGAAGCTTCTGGCCCCTTTAAGAGCAGCTTTTCAGCTCCTGTCAGGGCTTCTCATGCTGTGCTTGACTCCTAGCTAAGGGTGCAGGGAAACTTATCAGTTTATGCTGTGCAAATTGAGAATGCCTTCTAAACAAGTTAAACTAAATCAAGGAATGGATAGCCAGCAGATTTCTTTGCATCATGAAACACTGTACAACAATCATTCAAACAACAAAACAAAAACAGACATAAATTGACATGTGGACAGATTAGTGCACCAAAGACAGACAATAGACAGAGAGGGAATAGAATTTGATGTAACCAGACTAAGGATATCTCCAGTAAGAACCAGTGAGAAAGCAGGAAGTCTCCTGATTTCTTCCTGTCCCTAGGAGAGCTCTGACCATTTTCCTTCTATTTGCTAATGCATCCCAGACAGGAGAAACTGCTTTTCTGGGACCTATTCTCTCACTCGCATTCTTACTCTCTCTTTCTCGTGCCAGTTGTGTATTTACTGTCCCTATTTCTGGGAACCATGCACAGTGTAAATATACTTGAGCTCAGAATTTTCTAACATCTGTTTTGTAAACCCTGTTCCTCTTGCCTGATGGAGCTCTTGGCTGCAGATGAATGCCTATATAGAATTCCCCCATCCCAGGTTGGTAAGATGGCTCAGCAGTTAAGAGCACTGGCTGGTCTTCTGAAGGTACTGAGTTCAAATCCCAGCAACCACATGGTGCCTCATCAGATCCTACCACAAAGACCTATATTCAACAAAACTGGAAAGTATGCATGAAATGGACAATTTTCTATAAAGATACCAAAGTTAAATCAGGATCAGATAAATGATCTAAATAGTCCAATAACCCCTAAAGAAATAGAAGCTGTCATTAAAAGTCTCCCAACCAGAAAAAACCCAGGACCAGATGGGTTTAGTGTAGAATTCTATCAGACCTCCAAAGAAGACCAACTTCAAACTATTTCACAAAAGAGAAATAGAAAGGAACACTACCAATTCATTCTATGAAGCTACAGGTCTGCGTATTCTCCCTTTGAGATGTAAATGTTTCAATCTAATCTGGAACTTGTCACAATTTCCTTTCATAGAGAACTTAAGACATTTTTTTTCTACTTCTATTATGTTTAATGTTACAAATAGATTTTAAGAACTGGTTGAGTACATATTACTTTTAGCTTCAGAAGACATTATGTATATTTAAGAGGCATGTAACTATTATGAATTATTTTGATGATTTAAAAAATGCCAATATTGAGTTGTCTATTTTAAAATAAATTTGATTGGTTAAAAAAAACACCATAGGATCTGTTTTAGGTGTTGACTATTTTTGTTGTGATTATCGGGGTTTTGAAAAAGGGATGGAGAGACAAATTAGGGTGTTATGGGAGGTGAGAAGAGACCAGAAGGAACTGGGGATCCAGGAAAATACGATTGAATATACAATTTGCAATATGTTGTATGAAAAAAATAAATATGAAAAAGAACTTGATGTTCTTCACATGAAGTACCAATGAAGTACATAGAATGAAATATTTTAGAATATCTAAAAACTGAAGCCCTGAGGACCAGAAGAAAGAATGGAAACTGACAATGTTGGGAGGAAGGAGTTGGGGGTCCGGAGACCTGGGAGATGAGGAACTGAGGACTCAAAGGGATGAAATGCCATACTGTGTGGAGAGGGAACTTTTAAAGCCTACCTCCAGCAGAAAGAAAAGGCATCAAGTGAGGGGTTGCCATCCAACAATCAAAACTCTGACCCATAATTGTTCCTGTCTGAAAGAACCGCAGGGACAAAAATGGAGAGGAACCTGAGGAAAAGAAGATCTAGCAACAGGACCAAAGTAGGATCCAGCTCAAGAGGAAGCCCCAAGGACCGACACTATTACTGAGGCTATAAAGTGCTCACAAAAAGAAACCTCACATGATTGCACTCTGAAAGGCCCAATAAGCAGCTGAAAGAGTCAGATGTAGATATTTACACGAACCAATAGACAGAAGCTGTCGTCCCCTGTGGTTAAACTAGGGAGAAGCTAGAAGAAGCTGAGGAAGAGGGCAACCCTGTAGGAGGACCAGCAGTCTCAATTTACCTGAACCCCCAAAATCTCTCAGACACTGGACCACCAACCAGGCAGTGTGTGTGTGTGTGTGTGTGTGTGTGTGTGTGTGTATATATATATATATATATATATATATATATATATATAAGCGCTAATATGAGGCCCCCAACACATATACAGCAGAGGATTGCCAGGTCTGGGTTCAGAGAGAAAAGATGCACCTAACCCTCAAGAGACTGGAGGCTCCAGGGAATGGAGAGGTCTAGTGGGGTTCAGGAGTGGAAGAGTAGGGACACCCTTATAGAAACCAGGGGCCTGGGTAAGGAGGAGGTATGGGATGGGAAACAGATGATGGACTGGATGGTGGGGGAGTCTAGGGGAGGATAAAAACTGGAGTGTAAAAAAAAAGATTAACTGAAATTAAAAATAATAAAAAGATGAAATGCAATCACTGATAAGTGGATATAAATGAGCCCAGAAGCCCTAAATACTCAAGGCACAATTAGCAAGTCAAATGATTCCCAAGAAGAAGAAAGGAGAGGACCCTGGGCCTGTAAAGATTGGATCCAGTTTTGTAGAGAAACCGTGGGGGGAAGGGGAATGATTGGGAAATAGTTGGGGGGGAGAGGAATTATGGGACATATGGTGGAGGGGGAACTGGGAAAGGGGAAAGCCTTTGGAATGTAAACATAGAATATAGAAAATAAAAATTAAAAAAAATAATAAAAAGAAAAAAATAAATAAATATCTAAAAATTAATACCAAAATGGTATTGTTAAACCTGAAAATTTCAAGGAGAGAGGCCAAGACCACGAGTGCCCAATTAAAGCAAGTTTTATTTAATACTGGCCATGAAGATAAACACTGGCCAGGCTTATACTTGGAATTCTCAGAGAACTGTGCTAGTCAGGTGCTCTTAAAGGCAGACCTCACAAAGTTATGGCACTTCCTGCTGATCTCCCATTGGGGGGAAAGCATACACCTTGATGTACTTCCTGCCTATGTAGATCCCACAGATATGTGACTAAGAATATCCTATGCATTTGGGGCAACCATCATTGCATACTGAAGTAAAAATATGTGACTTTTTATTTTACTTGAACAATAGCCCCAGTATACCAGGAAATTGTCTGAGCTTAAGCAGATGGGGCTTACAGGATAACTTTAGCTCTTACAGTATGTTCCTGGAATAGTCATTTTTCTTTAAGGAAGATATAAAGAAGTTTTTCATGATAATTATGACATGGGGAAGGACAAATACATTTCCTTTATGGTTCTTCAGAGAAGAATATTGCTGATCCAATAAAATGTCTGAGACACGAAGTGAGCAGAAGGAATTATTAACAAACTAAAGATAAGATGTTTATCTGAATTGGCAGAGATCACACTTCCTTCTAAATCTCCATGCATGCCATTAGACAAATGCCACATTCAGCCAAACTCAGAGAAGCCTTTCGTTGCAGCAACAAGAGAGATTTTAGGGACTCATGGCTAGTTAAAGTGTTGAGAATGAATGATAGTTGAAGGTTCAGACCTAAATAAGATATTTACACTGTCACCTCAAAGGGTCGGGGAACATCATAAGAGGAGATAGAAGGAATGAAGCAGCTGGTTATGAAACCATCCCTTCTGAACATGACACACACAGCCTTTGTAATCATGATCTAACAGGAGATAGGGCTGCCTGCACGAGGTCTCACAATACTAGGCCTGTCAATCAGGAATAAGGGAGGGGTTTCCTAGGCTAACCACAGGCTATTGGCTTTCTCAAGGAGAGGCTGTCACTGTTTTCAGTTGTGTATCACTGGTCTCCAACACAGTTCCCAAGCTATGGACACAAAGCTTAAACTTAGCAGGTCACAAAGCAACAAAAAGATGTGCATGTGTGTGTGTGTGGGGGTGACTGGAGATGTGGTGAAAGTAAACAGAATGCGTTATATATGCTCTATTATATGTCCTCTCAAAGAAAAATATCAGTTAATTAAAATTTATTTTGTTTATCCTTCCTCAATAGTGACCAGCAAAGTGTGATGTAGAAAAACAAGTTCTATTCTTGTATAGTAGGGATGGGCTGTTTGTTTGTTTCCTTGTTTACTCTAATAACTTGACTTCATCAAATCTCCTTAAGTGTATCAGATGGTTTACAGTCTTGCGTTTCAAGCTCATTTTCCCTACCACTTTATTTCTATCATTGTTGTTTAGATGATACATAGTATGGATAATAATTTACTCTTTCAAATGGAGGCAAGAATTTAGAATGGCTGTACATTTATTGTGGTTTTATTTTATGACCCTGTTCTATAGAAATCACAAAGTCTCTGTGCTTGCTTAGGAAATTAACTGAAAATGGAAATCAATGTATTATGTCACAAAAAGAGAGGCTGCAATATACTTCATAATTTTTTGATCATATTAACCAAAACAAAAAAAATAAAAAATGGAACCACTATTATAAAACCTGGAGGTGTGTTTCCTGTGCATGAACATTGACCTTTACACAGTCATCACCACTCTATAATTAACAGGTGATTTCAGTATATATAGACCTGGCAAGAGACACAGAGAAAGAAAGGCCTCTGGGAGACCAGGCCAGAATGATGGACTTCTCCAGGGAGGTTATTTTCCTCCTCCTCCTCCACCTGCTTCAGGGGTCAGACACTTCCTTGGTAAGGCTGAATGAGAATGGGTATGAAGACATCATCATTGCCATTGATCCTGCTGTGCCAGAAGATGTGACAATAATTGAACACATACAGGTAAGAAAATCGGGCTTTCTCCTATTTGAGTTATGAAGAATAAAAAGGTTAATAATGATAGTAAGAGTTACTATGGAAACCTTTGAATGCTATGAGAAGGTTGAAAACAGAACAGACAACTTTGGAAGGTGTGGAGTGAGATGAAGGCTCTAAAAAATTCCAGACAACGGTTCTAGAGGTTCTAAAAGAGATGCTACCTTCTCACCATAAGATCAAAGGTGAAGCAGAGAGCCTGTCTCAGCTTCAGCTTCCTTGTCTGTCATTTAGAAGTTGGATTCTCTTTCTACTTTTTAATTTACTTATTTATTGTGTATGCATACACTATACTTGTGATACCATTGAGTAAAGAGAAGTGAATTGAAAGAAAAAGGAATTATAGGTATGCCTTCTTTTTAAGGATCATCAGTAATAACACAATGAGTGGGAGAGTAGATATGCTGTTAGGTTACTGTGGGGAATGCTGCCTCAGGAGAGTGAGACAGAATAGAATGCAGCTGTAGTAGAGAAGATTGTAAGCCAATTATTCCTGCAGGGAAGCCCTCAGAGAAACCCCCACTCATGATGTGACCTGTGAGCAGACACTGTTATGTGGGTAAGAACAGCTGTGTAATGAAGGAAACAGTGACTGAGATGGAGGAAGGATGCCTGCCTTACACTGAAGCTGGGAGAGGCTCCTGCACAGGGGCAGAGCCCAGACCACTGGAGAGTGCATCTTTACTGTCCCTCTGAGTAAGGAGACTCCATGAAAGAGGAGGATGTGTACACTGTAGTGCCTCTTCCCAGGCCACTCTGACTAGCTGAAACCACAGAAGGCTCAATCATATCACATCACTGTATGAATGTAGCATAGGGGTGGAGAAGGGACCAGGCTATGGTTATGGATAGTGGTGTTGACTGGGACAAGGAGCTGTCAGCAGTGATTCAAGCAATGCTGAACATATTGGAAAGTAGCAATGACAGCATTCTTGTTGATTTAAACTTGTATGGAAAGGAGAAGGTAGAGACCAAGAGTTAAGAGGCAAGACAAATTTTACAACTTTGGCTTAACTATTTGTAGAGAACTTTTGTCAGTTGGGAAGGGAAACTCTAATAAAGAGCTGTACCTGGGGAGGAGGAGTTAGGTCAAGGTGGTTTCAAATTGAGGTGCTCTTTGACATCCAAGTAGAAGGGACAGAAATCTGAATTCATGGGGAAAGGTAAAACGTGTACTTGAGCGATCAGTGCATGGAGGAAGGAAATCCACCCAGTGGTTGCCACATAGGAAGAGGCCCCCTCACTGAACCTGGGGCTTCGGTTCGCCAAAGTCTTCCAACTCCAACATTCCATGTAAAGACTGGCATTTCTGCTACACAGTCATGTTTCATGTCCTCAGGGGCAGCATTCACCACTTCTACTTGGTTTGGCGTCGTCCCCACTGGGGCCTAATGCTCACTGCTGAGCTCCCTGCTGGGCATGGACTGAACTATCCTGGTGATTTCCATTGGCTTCCACTTGTCACACATTCTCTGTAAACCACCCAGCAGCCCAGAGGTGTCATTACCTGGTGTCCTTTGAACTCTTAAAAAAAAGAGAGAGAAAGAAAGAAAGGAAGGAAGGAAGGAAGGAAGGAAGGAAGGAAGGAAGGAAGAAAGAAAAGAAAAGAAAAGAAAAGAAAAGAAAAGAAAAGAAAAGAAAAGAAAAGAACAAGAACAAGACAAGACAAGACAAGACAAGACAAGACAAGACAAGACAAGAAAAAATAACTATAGAATATGAAGAGCTGACTCTAAATGATAGATTCTTGGTGTTCAGGAATATATGATTGGCTTCAAATTTTTTGAATCCAGAAATTGATATTTGATAAGATTATTTTTAGAGACAAAAATGAATTCTCAGCATAGTCTAGTGAACATTACAAGTAGAAAATCAATCCTTTGACAACACATCTACATTTTATGGGTTTTTGACACTTAGCCTTTTACAAAGTCCTCTATCCTCAGGTAATATTGTGACTTGCACTTATACACAATGATTTTGGAAAACTCTTATAATTGTTGGCCTCCATTTTCTCCATTTTCAAGTTTCCTGTGTATATTGTGTTCAAGTGCACCTTTTGGATTTGAAACATGACTACATCTGCAAACACTCATATTTCAAGTTTTAAAATAATATATATATATATATATATGTGTGTGTGTGTGTGTGTGTGTGTGTGTGTGTGTGTGTAAAATTATAGAAATTCTAGGGAAGAATTTAGAAGGAATACCACCATAGGACTTCTGATTAAAAAACATTGAGAAACCATTATTAGGCTCCTTGGTATCCCTGAAGATTAAAATTACATACTGGGTCTCTAATAGCTAGCTCTCCATGACCTACAAACAGGCTACTATCTAAGACAGCCAACTGAACCATGGGAACTCTCAAGGAAATGCAGTCCTTGGAGTTATACAATACACAACCTACACAGTTGTACACAGGAAGCCTACTGGTCCAGTTCATAACTCAGTTTGAACCACGGCCACTCTGTTATCTCATATGTACAGACAGTACTCTCTTCCTGAAGAACATGGAAGCCTAAATATCTCTCATTTTGAAAAAAAGGCATTCAGGGAGAAAGAAAACTATTTTATCCTCCTTTTGTTAGTGCTAAAGAGCTTCCGAATCACTTTAGAGTTCTTCCCAGCCTTCCTACACGGGACCTTCATCCTCTGAACTCTGACACTCTGACTAATCATGAGATTATACACTAATCAGTTTGCTGAATCTTTGCAATGCATGTGAGTCAGAGTGTTGGACTCTCAGAATGCAGCAGAGTGAGAGATGGAGGCCTTCAGGAGCAGTGGGCTTATGTTAAAGCTGGAAGCATCGGGGGTTCTGTCCTGATAGACACAGCAGTGGAGAAACATATGGCTCCTGCAAAATGAAGATATTTTCGCTTTTATTTATATTTTACTTCCCTCTGAAAGACCTAATTATAAGGAACAGTCACCTTAGACAGTCACTCTGTAGAATGAAAAATCTTCTAACAAATAGAAGTAGCTTTGGACTCAAAATACTGGGAGAAATTGAGTATTTTCACGTGGAGTGGAGTAAGAGTTCTGTGATCTTTTCTTTTCTTTTTTACATGTTCATTGGAATTTTCTATTACCTTACCTTCCAAGTGTTGAACCTTTCCACATCTTCCAGGAGTATGGAAAGAAACTCCCATCCTGATAATGATTCTTGTGAGCTATTCTTCTTAGCTTGCATCTGCTACAGCTATTTTTGGTTTATTTCTTGAAAATGAGTGTTTTCAGTCCACTAAAGGGTAAGGTTACCAGGCTTCAGATATCCCATTAGCCAACCAGAAAGTATTCACACAAATATTAGAGCCAGATAAATGACTCTAAACTCCAGGTATGTAGCTATATAAATCAATTATTGTAATCACCAAGTACATGCCGCAAGCAAGCTATATTTTGAGGTAAGATGATAGACAACCCGGATCTCTTTCCAGGTGCAGAGGGAAGCCACTTTTGGATTAACAGAAGTCAGGTTAGAAGGGTGGGCAAAACCTACTGATGAATGATCTTGATGAATGGCTGTTTTTGTGGTCAACGAAACAGGGCACTCCAGAGTAAAGGGCCTGAGACACATTCCCACTCTCATGATAATTTTTACATATCTGTTTCCCTTTGGTAATAGGAAATGGTGACTAAAGCATCTACATACCTTTTTGAAGCCACAGAAAAAAGGTTTTTCTTCAAAAATGTATCTATATTAATTCCTGAGAGTTGGACAAACAGTTCCCAGTACATGAGGCCAAAACAGGAGAGTTACAAGCATGTACGTATCATTTTTTTCCTCTAACAACAACAACAACAACAACAAAAAGTGTTTTCTGTTGCTTGCTAGTTTTGCTTTAAATTTATTAATTCAGACTTTGTCTAACTATTGTCTTTTCTGTTCTTCAAGAGATAACGATCTTTTTAACCATTCCCAGGCTGATGTTAAAGTCGCACCTCCCGTCCTCGAGGGCAGAGATGAGCCCTACACCAGGCAGTTCACACAGTGTGAAGAGAGAGCAGAATACATCCACCTCACCCCTGACTTTGTACTGGGGAGAAAACAAAATGAATATGGAGATTCAGGTGGGGAATCTGGTTAAAACATTGTATGTTTGCAACGAGCAACCCTAATAATCTATCAAGTGAGCAGATTGGAATGGAAATCCTTGAGTCCAAATCTTGATATCTCTGTTAGCTTTGTGACATTAAACATGTGACTTATTGTATGATGCTTATTCCAAGCCATTTACAGTTTCTCAAAATTCGCCAAATTCTTGATGCTGTAGCTGATATAAACTAGATAATCCACAATAGCACATCTCAATCCTTCTTCAATATCAACCCCTTCTGGAACATATTTAGTCTGTTTTTTCCCCAAAAGTTGCACCCTCTAAATATCTATACATCAGTGTTCTGTATGTCTTATTATGCTGTTAACAGGATTGGTACTTAGCAAGCCATAAACTAATATGTGAGACCTTTGACTACCTAATAACTGAAAATCAGATCCTAGTTTACTGTAACTATAGCATATGCTCCATGATGTTTCATTGATTTAATATGCTGTGGAATAAAAAATTAATATTCTGTGCAGCAATGAATACCATTTAATATAAAAGTCATTTTATAAACAAAACATAAACTTGCAGAGTTACAGAAAATCTAAACCCAAGTTAAACTCTTTTTTTCTCTCTCTTCCTCCCTCTTCTCTTCTCTTCTCTTCTCTTCTCTTCTCTTCTCTTCTCTTCTCTTCTCTCTCTCTCTCTCTCTCTCTCTCTCTCTTCTCTCTCTTTGTCTTTGCCACTCTCAGTCTCTCTCTCTCTCTCTCTCTCTCTCTCTCTCTTTCTCTCACTTTTCTCTCTGCAGGGGTGGTATGATGGGCAGAGGACAACTTGAAAGTCAATTCTTGCCCCTTACACATGGTGTTCAAGAACTGAGCTCAGGTTGTCAGGTTTGGTAACAAACACTTTTACACACTGAGTCATATCAGTGGAGTGAAAATTTTTTAGATATAAAATATACCAAGTTAATTATGATTATGTATTTGAAAAACATTTCTTACAGGAAAAGTGTTGCTCCATGAATGGGCCCACCTTCGCTGGGGCGTGTTTGATGAGTACAATGAAGACCAGCCATTCTACAGCGCTTCCTCAAAGAGAATTGAAGCAACAAGGCATGGCATGACTCCTACGTGCCCTTAAATGACCTCCTGCTTTTAACTGCCCTATAGTTCTTTTCAATGACAAGTATCAATGTTTTGTCTCAAAGCAGATAACAGATGCAATATCACCAGTGAGTTTTATGCTTATTTTAGAACATTTTCCATGAGGACAATGACTGTCCATACAAAAATATACATAGCCTCAATGCCAACCATTTGTTTGTCATCTTGATACTTTTTATGTATATGACTCCCCCATAGATGACAGAACTCATTTAGAATTTGCTTACTGGATTGGACCTACAAAACCAATGAGATGCATTCTGGCTAAAGCCTGGTGTGTCTGCTCTGATCTCTGCGGGCTCTGACTCTCCCATGGAATAGCACATATCAACCCTCCTTCATCCCATTGCCTGTCTTGGCAGTCCCTCATTCTCTGATTCCAGTCACATTGTCCTCTGGATGAAAAGATAGTCAAAGCACATGTAGTTATGTGATGCCCCATTCTTCAAAGATGTCTTTCTGGAAAAGAAGACTGCACTGCACACCAAGAATCAATGGTCAACAGGTTCTGTCATCTCTCTGTAGGTCCAGGTGCTTGCAGAGTTAGTACAAGGCCAGCTATGGGAATGTTTAAGGGAAAGACATGCCCACAGCTTTCATTCCAGCTAATAGTCCTACTGTGTGTGGCTGGGGATACCCCTTGGGTTTGGGTTGTTTGTTTGTTTTTTATTATACTTTCTCGAAAAACAAATGGTAGCTTTGGTTGGCCCTCTTGACCTTTGCCAGCAGTGTGGGAAGGTCATGGCACCTACACAAGAAGTACAGTACCACAAAGCTCAGAGGGAACAGGAGCACTGTTCAAATGAATGACCGAGTTGTCTCTCAGATTCACTTCCATATTTGCAGGTGCTCCACAGGTATCACGGGTGTGAATAGAGTCCATACATGCCAAGGGGACAGCTGTATAACCAGAAGGTGCAGAACTAACTCCACCACAAAGTTATATGAAAAGGATTGTCAATTCTTCCCTGATAAAGTTCAATCAGAAAAGGCATCCATAATGTTCATGCAAAGTATCGATTCTGTAAGTATACCAGCCACTGTGTCCAGAATCTATAATCAAAGCATTTGTCTAGTATCATTAATTTTAAAATAATCATGATGATAATGATGATGATGATGATGATGATGATGGAAATAAAAGTAAGAAACTACATATTGCTAAGCAAGGATTCTACCTGAGATATAATGGATGTTAAGCATGACATGAGCATTAAATATGTTAATGTAGAGTTCACTGAACATTGACTGACACACAGTAAGTATTCATCCTCTATTGTATATTATTAACACTATTGTCTATTTACAGCTAGATAATTATGTTAACTATGATAATAATAAGTCTACTTTAGTTTAACAGTATTTTCCTTGAGAATGAATATTTGGTATACTATACATATGCTCCTGTAATTTGTTAAAAGACGTTTTTAATTAAAGTTGAACCCTCCCATATAGACTCCTTCAGATTAATCCCGTGCCCTGACTCTCAACAGCCACGTTTTCTTTGATAACTATTGTTACATACATTCATAGCAAAGAATAAACTACAGTCACTTTGCTACACCAGCATAATTACTTTTACATTCTAACACTGGACATACTTTTGCTTTGTTTTCCAGATCATTTTTTAATGCATGAAATAGTAATTTCCTACATTTTACTACACTTGTAGGTGACTGAATTCTGTAAAGAAGAAAACCATAATCGAGAGGCTCCAACTCTACATAATATGAAGTGTGATTACAGAAGCACGTGGGAAGTAATCAGCAGTTCTGAGGATTTTAAGAACAGCACGCCCATGGAGGGGCCACCCCCTCCACCCTCCTTCTCGCTGCTGAGGATCGGGGAACGAATTGTGTGCCTAGTTCTTGATGTGTCCTGGAGTATGAAAGTGAGTTCATAGGCTCCTGTTCATTTGTTTGTTTTTGCTTTTATTTTGAGTGTAGAAATGTACTTGAGAAGTTTATAGTTTATTTAGGATGAGCAATGGGAGTATGTTCTTGTAATCCTAGCATCTGGGGGACTAGGTAATTTTAAAGTCAGTTGGGTTGCATAGTAAGACACTGTCTCATAAAACAAGCCAAAAAAAGCAGATAGGGTTTTGTTTTGTTTTTCAAGACAGGGTTTCTCTGTGTAGGCTGGCTGTCCTGGAACTCACTCTGTAGACCAGGCTGGCTTTGAACTTAGAAATCTGCCTGCCTCTGCCTCCCAAGTGCTGGGATTAATGGAGTGCACCACCACTGCCCAGCAATATATATGGTTATAGTCCAGAAATGTTTTTCTCTCTGTCTCAGCATCACCTGCCTATGTAAATTATTCCTGTCCTCCAAATTTTTAGTAGAGACACTCATTTTCATCAAGGGAAGGGCTGGGTTCTAGGGGTGTTGTATAGGAGCTTACCTTTTGCCAATTACAAAACTACCTTTTGAATATCTCTGGTTCTGCATATTCTATTGATACTTCCTGTGCCTGTGCCTCACCCAACCCGACTAAGAGTTCCACTAACATCTGATCCAAAGTTCATAATATATGTGTGACCAAAAGGTAGTGGCTAAAATGAATATGAGCCACAACCAAGCAGCAGTAATTTGATAAAGCACTCAGGGACTGCATGTGGGGTGGGACAGAAGTCCTAAAGCAGAAATTAAAAGCATCAGCAAGTAAGGGAAGGTGTTTATTGAAAGGGCAAAGAATGAGAAGGACTG
Source organism: Apodemus agrarius (assembly GCA_964023405.1). Lineage (NCBI taxonomy): Eukaryota > Metazoa > Chordata > Mammalia > Rodentia > Muridae > Apodemus > Apodemus agrarius. The sequence goes on from OZ030007.1 coordinate 15,602,057, forward strand.
AGGAGGTGAGCCACAGTGACATGGGATTTTATGGAAGACAGAAGAACGTTCAAAATCACTACACACAGGTAGCCCCAGAAATGTCACTGCGGAGAGAACAGACTGCCGATTGAGAGATCAATAGAATACCCCAGATAGTGTCCTGGGAGATCCTTGTTTAAAGGCAAGTAGGGCTCAGCAGATCAAATATTCTATCAATAAGAATTCAAGAATTGGAAGAGAATGGACTCCTCAAAACTATCTTCTGAACTCCACATGGACAACATCACACACACACACACACACACACACACACACACAATCACACCAATAATAATAATAAATGATGGTGATGATCATGGTAATGATGATGATTATGATAAAGGCAGAAGAGATTGATCAATGGGCAAAAGCGTTTTTGGCTAATTCAAACAACTTGAGCTCAAACTCTGGAATTCAAATGGTAGAAGGCAAACACTGAGTCCCTGTAGTTGTCCTCTCACCTCTCCATGTACACCATGACATGTGTGCTGTGGTACAAGTATTCTTGCACACCCATACATTCACCATACCAAAGAATTAAAATAAAAATGAGAAGGAAGTGATAGATTAGCAGGCAAAGCATACTTGTAGATATATAGGAGTTGTTCTGATTTGGTTTGAGAATTTCACAAACCAGTTTGAGTATGCAGGGAGGATCTAGAGGAAATAAATGTGTGACATTACGTCCTGGGCATTCATCTAGTTAAAAGAGACATGGTTACATGTGAGTTACCAGAAATCCAATGCAGTCACCCCACTGATAGAGAAGCAGGGAAAAGGCTAGAAGTAGAACAGGCAGGGTAAGTGGGCCTCTAAGAGTTAACAGGAACTCAGCAAGCTCCTTGCAGAGCTACACAGCTCAGCCATGTTTGGAGATAAAAAGAGACTGGTCTTTTTTTTATTATTCTATGTTTACATTCCAAAGGCTTTCCCCTTTCCCAGTTCCCCCCCACCATACATCCCATAATTCCCCCCCAACAATTCCCCAATCATTCCCCCTCCCCCCACGGTTTCTCTACAAAACTGGATCCAATCTTTATAGGCCCAGGGTCCTCTCCTTTCTTCTTCTTGGGAATATTTGACTTTCTAATTGTGCCTTGAGTATTTAGGGCTTCTGGGCTCATTAATATCCACTTATCAATGAATGCATTTCATGTGTATTCTTTTGTGATTGGGTTAACTCACTCAGGATGATATTTTCCAGGTCTAACCATTTACCTACAAATTGCATGAATTCATTATTTTTAATTGTTGAGTAGTATTCCATTGTATAAATATACCACATTTTCTGTATCCATTCCTCCTTTGAGGGATAATTGGGCTCCTCCCAATTTCTGGCTATTATAAACAAGGCTGCTATAAACATAGTAGAGCATGTGTCTTTATTGTATGCAGGGGAATCCTCTGGGTATATGCCCAGGAGTGGTATGCCAGGGTCCTCTGGAAGTGACATGCCCAATTTTCTGAGGACCTGCCAAATTGATTTCCAGAGCCGTTTTACCATTTTGTAATCCCACCAACAGTGGAGGAGTGTTCCTCTTTCTCCACATCCTCGCCAGCACTTGTTGTCTCTTGAGTTTTTAATCTTAGCCATTCTGACTGGTGTGAGGTAGAATCTCAGGGTTGTTTTGATTTGCATTTCCCTGATGACTAATAATGTTGAAACTTGAAGCAATCCCACTAAAATCAGGGACTAGACAAGGCTGCCCTCTCTCTCCATATCTTTTCAATATAGTACTTGAAGTTCTAGCGAGAGCAATTAGACAACATAAGGAAGTCAAAGGGATACAAATTGGAAAGGAAGAAGTCAAACTATCATTATTTGCAGATGATATGATAGTTTACTTAAGCGACCCCCCCAAAAAAAACTACACCAGAGAACTTCTACAGCTGATAAACAACTTCAGCAAAGTGGCTGGTTATAAAATTAACTCAAACAAATCAGTAGCCTTCTTGTACTCAAAGGACAAGCAGGCTGAGAAAGAAGTTAGGGAAATAACACCCTTCACAATAGCCACAAACAACATAAAGTACCTTGGCATAACTCTAACGAAACAAGCGAAAGATCTGTATGACAGGAACTTCAAGTCCTTGAAGAAAGAAATCGAAGAAGACCTCAGAAGATGGAAAAATATTTCTTGCTCCTGGATTGGCAGCATCAATATAGTAAAAATGGCCATCTTGCCAAAAGCAATATACAGATTCAATGCAATCCCCATCAAAATCCCAACTCAATTCTTCATAGATCTAGAAAGAGCAATTCTCAAATTCATCTGGAGCAACAAAAAGCCCAGGATAGCTAAAACTATTCTCAACAATAAAAGGACTTCTGGGGGAATCAATATCCCTGACCTTAAGCAGTACTACAGAGCAATTGTTTTAAAAACTGCATGGTATTGGTACAGCAACAGGCAAGTAGATCAATGGAATAGGATTGAAGACCCAGAAATTAACCCACAGACTTATGGTCACTTGATCTTTGATAAAGGAGCCACAACCATCCAGTGGAATAAAGATAGCCTTTTCAACAAATGGTGCTGGTTCAACTGGAGGTCAACATGCAGAAGAATGCGAATTGACCCACTCTTAACTCTTTGCACTAAGATCAACTCCAAGTGGATCAAGGACCTCCACATAAAACCAGACACACTGAAACTATTAGAAAAGAAACTTGGGAAGACCCTGGAGGACATGGGCACAGGGGAAAAGTTCCTGAACAGAACACCAATAGCTTAAGCACTAAGATCAAGAATTGACAAATGGGACCTCATAAAATTACAAAGTTTCTGCAAGGCAAAGGACACTGTCAGAAGGACAAAACGGCAACCAACAAAGTGGGAAAAGATCTTCACCAACCCCACATCTGACAGAGGGCTAATATCCAATATATACAAAGAACTCAAGAAGTTAGACGGCAAAGAACCAAAGAACCCTATCAAAAAATGGGGTACAGAGCTAAACAAAGAATTTTCACCAGAAGAAATTCGGATGGCCGAGAAACACCTTGAGAGACTGGTCTTAAACCCTGGGTTAGGAGATTATCTTATCAGGAGTGATTATGGGGTTAATGTGGTGCTAAGATATGAATCTTTGCCTTAGATTCAACCCCAGCCCAAACTTTAACTTGGTTACTTAGCCACTGGGAGCAGCTTCTAATAGAAAGCTATGAATTTTTTCATGTCCCCGATTTTACATATAACCACACTTATTAATTTACCAGTTAAAATTATAATTGCTTTCTTCCATAGTACAAAATAATACTTGTCCAGGACTTCTCAATAAGCCCCAAACACACTTTTATGAGATCTACTCTAATCTTCCAATTGAAAATGACTCATTTCTTACCTTATCATTTTTCTCTCAGACTTCTGATCGCCTCAATCGAATGAACCAAGCTGCAAAATACTTTCTAAGCCAGATAATTGAAAATAGGTCCTGGGTAGGGATGGTACACTTCAGTTACCAGGTCACTATTAAGAGTGAGCTGATACAAATAAACAGTGACAACGAGAGAAACCAGCTCTTGAAAGCCTTACCTACAGGGTTCGAGGACGGAACATCCATCTGCTCTGGAATCCAGGCTGCATTTCAGGTGAAAAATCCCACTGCACATGTAGTTTTGTCTTTGTTTTGTTTTTAGGACAAAGGGAAGTTCCACTGTTCTTACTGGCCTCTTAATTTTAGCATAGCTAATCTTAAAACGTTTCTACTCAAAACAAACAGGAAAATAATAGCTTTGATGTATATGCTACCTTAGCACTTGGGAAATCAAGGCTCAAGTGTCAAAAGCAGTGTAGGGGAATACCAAGACAGGGAAGTGAGATGGGTTTGATTGGGGAACAGGGGAGGAAAGAGGGCTTATGGGACCTTCGGGGAGGTGAGATCCAGGAAAGGGGAAATCATTTGAAATGTAAATAAGGAATATATTTAATAAAAATAACTTCAAGATCATCTTTGGCTAGGCCATCTGAGGCCAGCATGGGATGAATGAGACTCTGTCTCATCTGCAACCTCAACATGTTTAGACCATTAGCTCCCTGTTATCTAAGTATTTAAGGGTTTTCTAATTTGGAATCTATTACCTACTAGCACTGGTGTGATTACTCACTGCACCTGACTGAATATATGACAGATTCTGTATGAACCGACTGGTTTGTCAGAGAATAACTAGGGAAGACAATGCGTTCCATATATTAAATATCTATTTGCCTGGGTTTTCTGGGCTCATATGTCATTTAGTGCATGTCATTTTTTCTTAATTCCAGATTCCACCCATCTTTCAATTTAACAAATATCCCCTTTATTGGGGGGCACAGAAAACTTATTTATGTTCTTCAAGGATTATTGAGCATAGAAGCTATAATTTTTAAACAGAAATTACCTCTATCCTATAATTTTTCTATAGTTTCTTTTTTTTAACTTTCCATCAGGATAGCTGATCTATCATGGTAACAGTATTCTGAATTATGCTTGCAGGTATTTAAAAATGGAGGATACCAAACTGATGGGACTGAGATCTTGCTGTTGAGTGATGGGGAGGACAGCACAGCCACAGGCTGTATTGACGAGGTGAAAGACAGTGGGGCCATAGTTCATTTCATTGCCTTGGGACCATCGGCTGATTTAGCTGTAACAAACATGACCATTTTAACAGGTAAAACACAATCTCTACATTACAGACTTTCCATTGTTGTGTATAAATGCAGAGCTGACATTCAACTGCTTCTTCTTCTTAGCTCAATTTAGTAAGAGCCAGGCAAGAGATTGGAGAGCAGAGTCAAACAATCTCTGTTCTCATCACATTCTTTGTCCAGTTGGCTGGAAAAGACATATAAAACAGTCAATCCAAACACATAGATCACATTCCTTTATAACAAGAGTATAGAATAAAATTTAATTGAGACTTACAAGCCTTCCATGCTCCTAACATGTTGTAGTGAGGAAAGAGAAGAAAGGAGGTATATGGAATCAAATGGTGCCCGGGAGAGAGGCCTTGAACAATGTCTGGGACTTTCCAGGACTAAAAGACAATGAAAAATTCAAACTAAGGTAACTTATTTAAAATTAACTATGGTAACTTATTTTAATATACAGATGAGATGAAAATGATTACATGCTTCTAGTACCTTCTCAAACACAGTAGAGCATATAAAACCAATAGTACAAGTATCAACTATTATACTAGTTTGGGTTTCATGGTACCAAATATATATACCTAAAGCGGATGGTTGTGGCTGGCTGTACAAATTCCTACCATTCCAAACACTTTATGGTCATTTAACAAATTATTTCTCTCAGAAATATTCTAACCAATACCCAGGCATTGAGAACATACCTTGATACAGCAATTCTTTTATCTTTTGAGTTTTCTGTTTCTAATCTATTTTATTCTAAAAAATATATATAGATAATGTAAATAAGAGTTTATAATTGTCCTAAAGGGATAAACAAAAATCTGTGAACTTAAAAATGCAGAATCTAGTCCCTTTCATATCTATTACCAGATGAATCACCTCATACAACTGACACTGCCATAATAAGATAATAAGGAATTTCTTTGCTTCACAGTTATGATATATTAAATTAAGCTAACATTTCAGAGATGACCTTAACAGCTTTTGGAGAATTTCATTTAATCCATATAGAAATTTTGATTTTATTTGAATTGTTATATAGTTAGTCATTAAATTATAGTAAGAACTTTTTTGTTCTACAAAACAATGTAGCCTATTCATTCATATTTTAGGTGGAAAGCATCTGTTTGCTACAGATGAAGCCCAGAACAATGGACTCATTGATGCTTTTGGGACACTGGCATCAGAAAATGATGATGTCACCCAGAAGTCACTACAGGTCAGTGTTTTCCCATCCCTAGAGGTTTTGTGGTTGCTTTTGCCATAACCAAAGAAAGGTGTAAGAGCAAAGTACATGAAACCAGCCAGAAAGGAAACATCTAAGAGTAGAGATAATCAGGACTTTAGGTGTTGGTTTGTGGTTTTGGTTTGGTTTGGCTTTTAATGTGTAGAAAGAGTAGAAATAAAATTCTGTTTTGCTGGTTTGAGATATTTATGATAAGTTATGAAACAGAGAGAAACAAAATGAAAACACAGATATTCAAAGTTGATATGTATTCATATGCATGATGAGTAGAAATGTCAAAGGTAAAGAAAGGCCAGTTAGAAGCAGGGTCCTGTCATCTGAGTTGATGAGAAGCTGGCCTTAGGGATGGGATCTGGAATACAAAGGAAAACCCGCTCCCCTCAACTATTTCTCCTAATGCCATTGTGGTACCAATTGACCTTGTTTTCTGAGACTTTGCTGATGAAGAGAAAAAAGTGGTATTCTGATTCAAAAGTACTCAACATCCGTTAGGAGAGACTTGCCAGCTTAAGCCAGGACTGAGATTTTTGAGTGATGGTTTAAACTCAAAAATCTCAGTGAGGAATGAAAGTGTTGAGGTGTTGACACCTAGGATACAGTAGAAATGGTTCATTCATTCTATTGTTCCTAAAATATCAGCCCTAGGAAATACCCACATGAATAAAGCTGGATAGCCTGGGGCTTCCTGTTAGGTGAAATAAACTGAGCACAGAAAGATGAGGTTCATGATCTTATGCACACCTGAAATCAAAAACAGCTGAATTCACTGTTCATAGTAAAGATAAAACTATAATGCAATAATTAGCATCAGCTGGAAGGATGTGTGAGGAAGGAGATATAGATACAAACTTCCAGGTAAATAATAAGCAAGGCCCAGAGATGTATTACATAAACATAGTGACAACTACAGTTAATAGCATCTTATCATATTTGAGTCATTAGATGGCAAAGTAGATTTAAGTATCTCTACTGTAAAATAAAAAGATCAGGAAAAAAAAAAGATCAGTACTGAGGAAACCCTTGTGTTAATTAGTTCAATTTAGCCCATTTATAGTGTTTCAAAACACCATGGTTACATGACAAACATGCAATTTGCTAAATTTTAAAAAACTTAAGATATTGACTCTTCTCAGCTAAGAACTGTAAAAAGAGACAAATAGCCCCTCTATGGCTCCTCCCAGAAGAGAGCCTATAGCTTCCTTTCTCTCTTTCTGGGATTCTTGCCTTCAAAATCAGTTTTCCCTCCTTGGTATGGACTCTATGTACAAAGCTTCACTTTCAATCCTGTGCGAAAACTTTCTTAAAGATTCCTCATTAGTAATTTCCTGCAGAGTGTCTGTCCTGGTTTTCTTTCTTCCTTCCTAGGGACTGAACCTAGAGCCTCTAACACACTCGGCAAGCTTGCTCCCACTGAGCTGTGTCCACCTACTGGCCTGTGTTTCACTGTAGGAGACTTTACTCTGTTCCCGTTAAAATACTCTAATCACCCCAAGCATTATGTTTCAAGTCATCAGTGAGATGAGTAAACATGTGTCTCAGACACACCTTCTATACTAAATCTCTATGGGTTTTAGTATCCTTTACAGCCAGCAGACAATGGCAGCATTTTCCAGAATACTGTGCAAGTATAGCAGGATCACAGACCCAACTCTTCAACTGATGTTTCCACTTTAAATCTCCTGTTGTACCCTGCCCTTTCTTCAGAGTCTGCATTACCAACCATGGAAGTGTCACATCCCAATAAGCTTTCAGAAAGATGGCAAATCTATTGGTGGTGAGGTAGGAAAGGAGGGAAGAGAGAAAGCTAAGGATCTTTAGCATAAGTAAGTCTGGTTTCAGATCAAATACAGGGAATTATCTAGAGAAGAAAAAAGAATAAAACTATTTTCATCTGTAGTCCTTAAGCTTTCTTTTTTTCTTTCTTTTTGTTGTTTGTTTACATTTAAACAGCTTGAAAGCAAGGGCGCCTTACTGAACGGTAGCCTCTGGCTGAACGGCACTGTCATAATTGACAGCACCGTGGGAAAGGACACATTCTTTCTCATCACCTGGAGTAAAGAAGCCCCTGCCATTGATCTCAGGGATCCCAAAGGAACACAAATGAATTTTACAACAGACAAGGCTTCCAAAATGGCCTATCTCAATATCCCAGGATTAGCTCAGGTAAGCCACTAGCGTTTTAATGTCCCCCTAAAGATATTTTTCCAAGGAAGCTCTAAGCACATCATAAATGTGAGTACAGTAGCTATACCATCTTCAAGATGAAATTCAAATGTCTGTACTTCCCTTACCCGTGTTTTCCTGAGAGCTGTGGTGTCCGGTAAAGGGAAAAGAATCTGTGGATTGATAGAAAAGAGAAGGCATCTGAGAACAGGGAGTGTTGTTATCATAAAAAGAGAAAAACAGTATAAAATTGGTTCCATGGCAGTGTCAGTGAAGGGGGTGCCTCAGCAGCCCATGGTGAGGCATCCCTCCCACTGAGGGACCAGACACATGACAGTATAGCGTAGAATTATTCAGGGCATGAGGAGGAGAGTTAAGAGGGTAATAGAGTCAGAGAAAGGCAGAGAGGAGGAGAAAATAGAGAAGTGGAGGCTGGCCATGACTACATGGAGATAGGGGGGAAGGGAAGGGGAAGGGAAGTGCCCAAAAGGGCAAGAGAAAAGCAAAGAAAGTAAGAGAGACTAGAGAGAGAGGAGGGACAAGCAGCCCCTTATATAGTGGGCCAGACCTACATGGCTGTTGCTAAGCAATTGTGGGGAGGGGCATACCTGGCTATTGCCAGGTAACTGTGGGGTGGAGCTTAGTCAGAATCCTAACATTCCCCAATTTTGGTTAAATTTAAAAAAGAAAAAATTAGAAAGAGGTGATGGTGAAGCAGGAATACTGCCATAGTGATACCTGGCTGCTTCATGCTGACATTGGGTCCATGTGTATCTGGGGAACCTAGAGAAATGGGTATGGGGGATGTTTGCCCAGTCTTAGGAGAGTTGCCTGTTTCCTTGCCATCCAGGGTCTTTGGAGTCATCTGAGGATAGGTCAGAAGAACAGGCCCAGTAGAAGTTTTCTGTATCTGAGATCAGATTGGTTGCTTCTCTGGAGCTGTCCTGGGTGTGGTAAGCACCTGGACTTGACAAGGTGATGAACACATTAGTATAGGTAGGGATTAAGATAAAGTACATTTGGGAGAAAGAAAAATTTTTCTTAAGATGTATATTTGAAACCCATAGGAATCCAACCCTTTGGAATAGGTTAGGCAGTAGAACTTATCTGGATGGAGACTATTTGATTCATGACAGGTAGATCTGAGTAGGTTTTCTGTAGCTTATAAGTTTATAAAAAGAGGTAACAACATGAGCTAGCAACATGAACAGTCTTTAAGATGAGCCTTTTGTGGAGCAGAAGGAAGAAGATTTAAAAGGTGGATAGTATAGTGGAATATATTATTAGAGTTTGGCAAATTTATAGGAACTCAGATAATATAAGGACAGTGGCAAAGCAAGAAGAGGAAATATGAAGCATTTAATTAATGGAAACAGAGTTTAGGTAAGGAGATAACTGTCTAGCTGTCAATGTAGTCAGAAATCTGAGGAATAAACAATAATTTAGCAGTTTTATTATTTAAAAAATGACAGTCTAGTAGCCAAAAGTTTTTGTGGTCTCCATGGTCTCCATAGCAACTTGGGCTGTCAATCTGGCTTTTAAATGCAGTAGACGCAGGGCTTTTCTCTGTGGAATGGATACACATAACATGAGAAATGGCTTACCTTGGTTTTGCTAAGTCATTTGACTCAAGAGTATCCAGTCTTGTCCACTGCATTCTTCAGTGATTATCATATCACACACAATCTAGGCGGCATCCTGTAGTCATGTTCACATCTTCTAAGACCTCCTGGGAGAAACTGTTAGAGGTTTTTGGGAATTCTGTCTGTCATAAATTTAATAATTAACAATCTTCTGACAAGAATGAGCATGAGATAGAATAGCAGTAGTGAAGACAGAATAGGAATGAGACTCTTAATTAACTTTGACAGGTTCTATAGGTAGAGAAAAGTATATTGTTGTATTAACAAAGAGACATATGGCTAGGACCAGAATAAGAGAGTTGGCAGCAGTGGCATAAAATTCTGGTGACATAAAATGAATTTTTTATGGCAGATTTAGGCCTGTGACACAAACTGAGCACAAGCACACAAGCCATGAGAACAGGCCAGAGGTGTGGGAGCACAGATAGGTGAATGCTTGGGCTTTTTTTTTTTTCATTTACCAGACTGCTGGCAATATGTCCCTTAAAATAGACAAAGACAATTTAGCCCCCATTAGGTGGGAGGGGAGTTACTGTACATTCCATACTAGCGTCCCAGAGAACTGCTCAGTAACATGGTACAGCCAAGCTAGAAATTCAGGTCTTCACGAGAAATTTCCATTGGCCATGGTAGTGATGATTCCTGGAGTCATTGTAGGAAAGCAATTAAACCTGGTCCACAAATTTTTGGTGGTTGCAAGAGCCCAAGGTATTTATGAACTGCTTTCAGGACCCCAAGCACCTCTATGTCCTAACTCAAAGGTCATCCAGGAGGCCAGTAATAAGGACCATGGGCTGTGAAATGTCCACCCCTTAGTCCCCAGAAAAAAGCTGGGCAAACCCTATATGGGAAATTAGGGATCCTCCTGTTGACTGGAGAAACTCCCTATCAATCAATATGGTGATGTGTGTTTGTGAGGTTCCTCAGTCTGGTAGCAGAAAATGTGGGCCTGTCTGAGTATGTAACCCACATGGCAGAGTCTGGGGGCTGGGTGATAACAGATCCCTTGGGAGCTCTTATTCACACACTTGCATGCACGTGTGCAAGCAGCCTGCACCTCAGGTCACACTTGTGGGTCTGTGCCACTGTAGAGGAGAAATTCCTCCCAGCAACTGGAAGTTGTGGTCCACAGTGGACAAGGAAAAGTAAGGACACAAAGTAGTGCCTTTCCTAGCCTAGCAACATGCTAGTGGCCATGTGAGGCACCACACGACAAGCTGAGGGAGCCAAGCATCAGTCCAGGGAGACGAATATAAATAGGTGCAAGTGGAGCGGGGAGGAGGGCAGCAGAGGAGCGGGGAGGAGGGCAGCAGAGGAGCGGGGAGGAGGGCAGCAGAGTCCCTGACATGGGAGATCCAGGAGCCAGATCTCTTCTTCAGGCAGCTGAACCAGCCGACCACAAATGATAGAGGAAAGAGGGGAAAGTCTAAGGGACAGACTGACCCAAGGGCGAGACACATGGAGGTATCCAGGCCTGGCCTGGAATTCTCAGCCACATGAAGGAAACTGTCTCTAATGAGAGGGAAATCTCACCCAAAGGAAAAAGGACAAAAACAAGGGTCAGTGAAAACCTGAATGGCTCCCATCCTCAAGGACAACACAGGGGTAGCTCCAAACTCAAGATCCCTGCCCTGGGACCACAGAGATGGGAAGAAATGGGGAATCACTAGATGTGGGCTAGGGAGTGTGGATCTCTCGTGGTAGCTGAGGTGGGATGTAACCCTGCAGGGCTTCTAGATCGCGGAGTCTCAGTACTAAGGTTGTGATCATAAAAAGAGAAAGTGTAAGAATATGTTCTATGGCAGTGTGTGGGGGAAGGGGGTGCCTCATTGGGCCCATGCCTAAACATCCATTCCCGCTGAGGGACCAGACACACAAGAGAATAGTATAGAATAGAGTTTATTCAGGGCATGGGGAGGGGAGGTAAGAGGGTAGGAGAGGCAGAGAAAGGCAGAGAGGAAGAGAGAGAAGAGAGATAGAAGCAAGCCATGACCACATGGGGGTGGAGAATGGAAGGGGGAAGGGAAGAGCCCAAGCAGGCAAGAGAGAGGTTAAGAGAGTAAGCGAGACAAGAGATAGAGGAGGCACAGGCACCCTCTTTTATAGTGTGCCAGACCTACCTGGTTATTGCCAGGCAACTGTGTCAATAACTGTTTGTGGAGCTTAGACAGAATCCTAACAGTGAGGAAGAAACAATGGAGAGTCCTCGTGATCTGGCAGCCCATCTCTTCCCATTCTGCCTGCCAGAGTGATGGAATACATGACACTGAGGCCAGAGAATAAGGCCAAAGCAAAGGCGGACTTAGCAAAACATTATTTTCCAATCGAGATATCACAAAATGCAAATATCATAGACAGGCTCCGGGTCTGTCTCAGTTGCAATACCAAAGGAATCAAGACTTTCCTAAGACAACTCAACCCAATTTGTTTTGTCTTTTACTTCCATGCTTTCTTTTAAAATCACATAATGGAAAGGAAAAAAAGCATGTCATTGGACTATAAATGCTTGCCACATGTCTCATTAAAAATTTTAGGCGGGCGTTTGGACTTACAACCTGGAAGCCAAAGTGAACTCAGAGATACTAACGATTACAGTCACCTCTCGGGCAGCAAGTTCTTCTGTGCCACCAATCACTGTAAATGCTAAAGTAAACACGGACACTAACAGCTACCCCAGCCCAATGATTGTGTATGCAGAAGTGCTACAAGGGTACACGCCCATTATTGGAGCCCGAGTGACAGCGACCATAGAATCAAGCAGTGGAAAGACAGAGGAGCTAGTCCTGCTGGACAACGGTGCAGGTAACTCACAGACTTTTATGAATAAGTCTCTTTGTTTCTAGTTCCAAATGTGCCATGTGTTCCTGGGGCAGTGGAGACAGCAAGATGGCCACCTGAAGAGTTAACAGATTAGGAAAGAACAGCAAAACCACCAGGAAATGCAATCTGGTAATACCCGAGTGCTTAGTAAGCATCTTGCACATGTAAGCATTCTGTTTGTCAGCTACTGCCAAATTATGTTTGTAATCTCGACAGGCATTGCCTAACTCCAGCCAAGACAGGCTCATTCAGAAGACAGAGAACACTAGCATTCCTCCTAGGTACATGTTTCCTAGGGGAGAGTCACCAAAATAGTGTGATCAAAGCAGGTGATGCACAAGTTGTCTCTGCAGTGGGAGAGAGCAACAGAACCTGGGACCCTGACAGCTGAAGGAAAAGAAGCAAGACTGATTCCCCACAGCTGGAACAAAGCACAGATAGAGTCCTGGGAGCTGGGACCCAGGAGAAGCTAGAGATAGCAGAGAGAGGGGGACTGAGCACTGTAGCATCCTAACATTCCTGCATTCCTGCCATTCCTGCATTCCAGCATGTCTGGCTGGAAGCTAAGAAGTGTAATGGCTGCTCTGCAGGGAGGAGGTGCAGAAACCCTTTCCCTGAATAAATTTTAATAAATTAAACAATCTGGTCCTCATGCGGACAAGTAAAGATGCCCATCAGTGCATTTTGCAATGTCATTTTATGTCATTCTACAAACTTGTCTTTAGCTACAGAACTTGGACTGAATTCCATGTTTTCTTTCATTGCAACAATAATTCCACAGCTACCTCTCCCTGATACCCAGGCCCATCTACAGCACATGTGACTTCATGCTCCTTGCTTCATTTCTGGGTATTTTACTAGATTACCAGATGAGCGTTTAGTTGATAGGGGGAAGATTTAAAATTTCATCACTGGAAAAGAAGAAAAAGAAGAAGACTGCCAATAGCTGAGGCCAGCACTGCATGCTTCTGTGTACAGAGGAGGCGCTTGAAGGACTGCTCGGGTGCTTCTCTAGGTAGTCTGGGAAATCTGCATGTCTGAAAATCCCCAGACATTTAGAGGGACACAGATGTGGCTGATGCAAGAACAAGAACATTGCTCTCTCCTGACTAGATGAAAAACTCATTTTCAACTTATCAGGTGCCCCCTATGCTCATCCTTGTAAGAGGAGACTTATGCTACAATGGTTCTGAGATCCCCCAAACAGTTATTCCAAGACTAAAATGTATTTTTCTCTGTTGAACTACAAAGATAAGTGATTGGAAGAACAAAAACAATACAAAACAAAGAAAAGAAAGGAAAAGAAAAGAAAGGAAAGGAAAGGAAAGGAAAGGAAAGGAAAGGAAAGGAAAGGAAAGGAAAGAAAAGGAAAGGAAAGAAACAAGAGTTGTTGATTATAAAGCAAAATAAGTCAATTTGATTGACTATGAGGAATGATAATAATTAAATCTTACCTAAAAGTATATTTGTGACAAGAAGGACCTCACTTATATAAACAGAAGAAATATCAGGAAGATTAATGTAGGGGGCTAAAAGTCATTCTATTGAAAGAAAAATAGTAAGAAGAGTCTTATGACCTCTGCATAAGTTGATAGGACACAGAGAGATAAATTATTATTTATGATACATACACAACTATCAGTGTGGGCAAATGTGTTATATGAGAGCCAATATATACATGCCAAAGTGAGTTGAGGATACACGATTCAATGATATATTATTTGGGCAGAAAGTGATGGAGATGTACTCCATTCAAATGTGAAATTGAATGCACAGGAACAGACAATGCTTCTAAGACCATGAGTGTGTGAAAAAATACACCAACTTCTCATCTGTTACAATAATTGTCATTCATGTCTTTATGGTTTTAACAAGGGGCTGATGCTTTCAAGGATGATGGCGTCTACTCCAGGTACTTCACTGCTTATTCAGCAAATGGCAGGTATAGCTTAAAAGTCCGTGCAGATGGAGGAACAAACTCTGCCAGGAGAAGTTTGCGGCATCCGTCAAGCAGAGCGGCGTACATACCAGGCTGGGTAGTGGACGGTGAGTGTCGGAAACACAGTGCATCATATTCATGATTTCATAGGGTGGAGGCTGCAAACATTTTGCAGTTCAAAATATAACTCCCCCTCCCCCCCCCATTTCTAGAGTGAGATCTTTATACAGTTGTCTCTACATTAACCCAATCTATACCCAATAGACATTGAAAATCTATCAGTATTTATTAGTGGAACATTCTTAGACTGTCAGCAACAATGTGTCCTCCTTTCAGTTCAGAACAAAGGAACTGTGCTAGGAACAGAAGTGCCAGCCAGTGGGGCAGTCTGTCCTCGGAGTTACAGGGGCTTCCATGTTTAAATGTTGGTTTCCTGCTCCTCATGAGGAGGCGTGCGGAGCTACGCAATACCATGAGCCAAGAGAGTTATTTCTTGGCATTTTTGGCACAGAGGGAAGGAAGCCACCTGAGAGCTCAGTCTGGCGTTGGCTTCCCCAGACACATTGCTTGTCAGAAAGAAGCTGAGAAATAAAGCAATACTTTTCTTAAGGCATATGATAGGGAGGAATGGTGGCACATACCTGTGATCCCACCACTTAGGGGACAGAGGCAAGAAGGAGGATAAGGATGTCAGGGTTATCCTTGGCTACAGAAGTCCATTTGAGGCTAGCCTAAGTTTCATGCCTGCCTCTTTGATTTTGGATTTGTTTTGCTTTGTTAATTCATAAAACAAATTGCATAACATCCTTGTTTGGTGCAGTTTTCAGTTGAAAGCAAGTTATTACCCAATTTGATTTGATAACATCCTGGGAAGAATTCTGGAGGATGAATTTTCCCACAAATGGAATGCTTACTATTGTAGCACATCATAAAAAAGGCAACTGTAGGAATGAAGAGAGAAAGAAGAAAGGAAAGACAAAGGAAGCTGACTGACTGAGTTCTAAAGGGTATACAGTTCTGTCAGATTTAACTAGAGAATTTTAAATGCAGGACAAATTCAAGGGAACCCACCCAGACCTGAAACAACTGAGGCTACTCAGCCAGTCCTGGAGAATTTCAGCAGAACAGCTTCTGGAGGCGCCTTTGTGATGTCCAATGTCCCAAATGTTCCAAATGTTCCAATACCTGATCAGTACCCACCAAGTCAAATCACAGACCTCCAGGCCACACTTGAAGGGGAAGAGATCAGTCTGACATGGACGGCCCCAGGAGATGATTATGATGTAGGAACAGGTAAGAACAAGGACCTTGTGGGTTTGCCCTAAGTGAGAGATGTCCAGGGTGGTGCAAGAGCAGACAGTCAGCCAGAGGAGAGCACTTGTGACTGACACCTCAGCCAAGTATGAATGTTAGGATCTGAGGTGTTATAGTTTATGACAGAGGTCTTGCTTTTCATGCATGGCTGTCTTTAAAAGTCAGAATTCAGCTGGTCAGTGTTGGTGTATGCCTTTAATCCCAGCACTTGGGAGGCAGGGGCAGGAAGATTTCTGAGATGGAGGCCAGCCTGGTCTACAGAGTAAGTTCCAGGACAGCCAGTGTTATACATAGAATCCTTGTCTCAAAAAACAAAAACAAAAACAAAAACAAAAACAAAAACAAAAAACTAACTAAATAAATAATAAAAGTCAGAACCCAGCTTTTAGCTTTTACAGAAAAGTGAATAAGACTTTTGATGTGCTCCATACACTGTATGCCTAAATCATTGTGAGGAAAACTAAAAAGACATTTAATATGGTGTGATGCAGTAACTAACCCACACGTAATATTTTTCTTAGTTCAACAGTATATCATAAGAATAAGCGAAAATATCATTGACCTCAGAGACAATTTTAATAATTCTCATCGGGTTGATACAACTAACCTTAAACCAAAAGAAGCCAACTCCAAGGAAACCTTTACTTTTAAACCAGCAAATATCCCAGAAAAAAATGCAACCTACATATTCATTGCCATTGAAAGTGTTGACAACAGCAACCAGCACTCAAGACTGTCCAACATCGCACAAGTAGCACTGTTCACCCCCCAGGCTGAGCCCATCCCTGATGAGAGTCCATGCTCCGGAGTTAGTATTTCCACTATTGTGCTGTCTGTGGTGGGCGCCATTGTACTAGTCTGTATTATCATAAGTACCACTGTTTGTATCTTAAAGAACAAACGGTCCTCACCAGGAGCTGCAACAACATTTTGAAAAGCAACATAAATAAAAAGATAATTCTGAGTTTTGAAAGTATATCCCATGTGATCATGAACTCAAAAATAATTTCAAGATGGTCTAAACGAGCACTTTAAGCACACCCATTCAGTGAAAACCTACTAATATTCATGTTTATAATTTTATTCACTTATCATAGTGGTAAATAAAACTGATTTTATATTGATCTCTAGTTGTGTATTTTTTTCCAGATGTGGATGTTTTCTGAAATGATACTTCAGATTGCCTGAAGAAATTCAAAGTGTCCATTTAAGTAGCCAAGACACAATATAAAGGAGAAAATCAACTACGTTTAGAGAGGGGGGGAAAAGGAATTTTGTCTTGGTATTATCAATATAAATTAATGGCATAATAGTAACCCAAAATCCCTAACTCTACATTATCATAGTGAAGGTCATTCTTGCTTAAATTCATGGATATGGAAAATAATATTTTAATTATTTTGCTTTTATTTATTTTATGTGTGTGCATGTGTATGTGTGTATGCATATACGTATGTGTGTATATACTAACCAGAGGGCACAGAGGCCCTACCCAAATTAATAAAAGCAGAAATGAAAAGGGAGACATAACAACAGAAACTGTGGCAATTCAAAAACTCATCAGATCCTACTATAAGAGCTTATACTCAACAAAGTT
Source organism: Apodemus agrarius (assembly GCA_964023405.1). Taxonomy (NCBI): domain Eukaryota; kingdom Metazoa; phylum Chordata; class Mammalia; order Rodentia; family Muridae; genus Apodemus; species Apodemus agrarius. The sequence goes on from OZ030007.1 coordinate 15,619,434, forward strand.
TGAAAATCTGGATGAAATGGACAACATTCTAGATACATACCAGGTACCAACGTTAAAACAGGATCAGATAAACCATCTAAATAGTCCCATAAGTCCTGAGGAAATGGAAGCAGTCATTAACAGTCTCCCATCAAAAAACAAATCCCAGGACCAGATGGGTTTAGCAGGGAATTCTATCAGATCTTCAAAGAAGAGCTAATACTGATACTCTTCAATCTATTCCACAAAATAGAAACTCAAGGAACACTACCCAATTCATTCTATGAAGCCACACTAATGCTTATACCTAAACCAAACAAAGACCAAACAAGGAAGGAGAACTTCAGATCAATCTCCTTCATGAACACCGATGCAAAAATACTCAACAAAATTCTGGCCAACTGAATCCAAGAATGCATCAAAACTATAATTCACCACAATCAGGTAGGCTTCATCCCAGGGATGCAGGGATGGGGACTGTCCAATATAAGGAAATCCATGAATGCAATCCACTACATAAACAAACTCAAGGGAAAAAAAAACACACGGTATTTCATTAGATGCTGAAAAGGCTTTTGACAAATACCAACATACCTTTATGATAAAAGTCTTGGAGAGATCAAGAATCCAAGGCCCATACCTAAACATAGTGAAAGCAATATACTGCAAACTGGTAGCCAACATCAAATTAAATGGAGAGAAACTTGAAGCAATCCAACTAAAATCAGAGAATCAGAAAAGGCTGCTCACTCTCTCCTCCCTATCTATTCAATATAGTTCTTGAAGTCTAGCCAGAGCAATCAGACAACAAAAGGAGGTCAAAGGGATACAAATTGGAAAGGAAGAAGTCAAAATATCACTATTTGCAGATGATATGATAGTATACTTAAGCGACCCCAAAATTTCCACCAGAGAACTTCTGAAGCTGATAAACAGCTTCAGCAAAGTGGCTGGATATAAAATTGACTCAAGCAAATCAGTAGCCTTCCTCTACTCAAAGGATAAACAATCTGAGAAAGAAATTAGGGAAATGACACCCTTCACAATAGTTCCAAATAATATTTCATACCTTGGTGTAACCCTAACGAAGCAAGCTATTTGTCCCTAACCAGTTAATTTGCAGCGCCCTTGAGAATATCTAACAGAGGCTTAAGTCCTCCTGTAGTGATCTTAATGTGAGGGTCCAACTTAAACGTTTCCAAAAATTCTACCAGTTGCTTTTAGCAGTCTATCCACAAATTCCTTAAATGGTTCATCACCTTGTTTGATCCTATATAAACTCCCACTGAGATCTCCTTTCCAATCATGGGGGCATTAAATTTGCTTCTATCACTATATACAATAAAGCTTGAGTAAGAAAGTACAGCAGGCACGTACTGTACTACAGCTGTTTTCAATTCCTCCATCACTCTTACAATCATCTGCACTTGCTTGATTTTATTCTTAATTACAAATATGGGTGAGTTAAAATTTTTGAGCAGGCAATCAAACTGCGAACTTCAGTCAATGGAACACTGACAGTTTAACTACACTTTTAAAGTTTCTTTTGCAATATTAGAGCATAACCATAATTTTGGAAAGCAAAGCATGACCTGCAACAAACAATCCATTCGCTTTAAAATCAACACAACTTGCATCACCTCTTTGATACAAGGGTTTGTCTGTCAGTTCCTATATTTGAATGCATGACAGTGCAGCTTTTAATACCTCAATAAAGAAACATTGTTTTAAATCATATCCTTTATAAGTCTAGTTTCTACCAGGAGTCAAACTGGACTTACTTTATGTTTAGATTCCATTTTAAGGATAGGCTTAGGTTTTGACTTCTCCTCAACTACAGACCTTGGAGAGATCAGGTGGTCGATGGTCACTGTGTACACCCAGAAGACGAAAACATCTTACAGCTGCTAGAGATTCACCTTGACAGAATGCTGCCCAGGCTACATGGAAAAGCCCACTTGCCTTACTTCTTCCCCTGCCTATATAAGTTCCCTGAGGAAATACAGTTTGTGGGGCTGCTGCAGACCATGGACGCATCCAGGAGTTGTAGCTGTAGAGAACCAGGATTCTTTTGTGAGGCAGGAAGGCACAGACAGATTTGGCGAGCGACAAACAGACACCAGAACACAAAGGTTGCTTGGTATCTGAGTGTCTTAGGCTTCACTGAGCCAGGGGATTTTAAGCATGAGATTTTTACATTTCAAAGGATGTATCTAATAAAGCAGGCACAGAGAACAATCAGCATAACCATTAGTCATAAGGAAATGTAAAATCAACCAGGTAAACCGTTTCCATGTAACAAATTAGAAGTTCAAACATAGTTAACATCCATCTTCCTGATACAAGTTTCAGTCCTAAAAGAGACTTCAAAGGATGTTAGGCCAGATGCCCTCTGTCTTAGTGAGTAAACTTAACTGACACCTAGCCTTCTCTATGGAAACCTGAGATTACTGTGCTCAGTCAATGCTTTTCATATAACCATGTCAGAGCCACTCTCATTAACATAGCCATAAAAGTTTACATTTCGTTGGGAGATCAATGTAATTATGTAAACTACTAAGGCAAAGCGGTGCAGTTCTAAGAAGGGAGGGGTTTTGGCCAGTGATGTACTCAAAGAAGAATTCTTTTACACCTATTTGCTTGGTTTTTCTTAGTCTGGGCTACTAGGAATAGGGGAAGTTTGAGTAAATAAAGCAGGCTGCCAGTGAGATTTTTTTGGCTTCTGAATGGAGGTGTTCTGGAAAGCTTCCAAGAGACATTTCTTCACCTCAGTCTGCAAAGCCATGTTTCACAGAATCAATTGGTGCAAACTGTACCAAATGAGGATGTTATGCAATTTTTTTTATAAATTAACAAAACAAAACAAATATATCCAAAAATCAAACAGGCAGGCATGAAATCTAGGCTAGCCTTAATGTCCTTCTGTAGCCAAGGATAACCCTGTCATCCTTATCCTCCTTCCTGCCTCTGTCCCCTACGTGCTGGGATCACAGGTGTGTGCCACCATGCCTCTCTAACATATGCCTTAAGAAAGGTATTACTTTATTTCTCGAGTTTATCAATTTGATTTGATAACATCCTGGTAAGAATTCTGGGGGATAAATTTTCCCACAAAGGGAATGCTTATGATTGAAGCACATCATAAAATTGCAACCATAAGAATGAAGAGAGAATGAAGAAAGGAAAGATAAGGAGGCTGACTGAGTTCTAAAAACAATACAGTTCCATCCGTTTTAACTAGAGAATTTTAAATGCAGGAGAAATTTAAGGAAACCCACCCAGAACCAAAACAACTGAAACTACTCAGCCAGTCCTGGAGAATTTTAGCAGAACAGCATTTGGAGGCGCCTTTGTGATATCCAATGTTCCAAATGATACATTGCCTGATCTGTACCCACCAAGTCAAATCACAGACCTCCAGGCCACACTTGATGGAGAAGAGATCAGACTGACATGGATGGCCCCAGGTGATGATTTTGATGTAGGAGCAGGTAAGAACAAGGACCTTGTGGGTTTGCCCGAAGTGAGAGATGTCCAGGGTGGTGCAAGAGCAGACAGTCAGCCAGAGGAGAGCACTTGTGACTGACGCCTCAGCCAAGCAGGAATGTTAGGAACTGAGGTGTTATGGTTTATGACACAGGTCTTGCTTTTCATGCATGGCTGTCTTTAAAAGTCAGAACTCAGTCAGGCACTGCTGGCACATCCCTTTAATTCCAGTACTTGGGAGACCAATGGAGGCAGATTTCTGATTTCGAGGCCAGCCTGGGCTAAAGAGGAAGCTCCAGAACAGTCAATGTTATACAGAGAATCTTTGTCTCAAAAAACAAAACAAACAAACAAATAAATGAATAAATAAATAAATAAATAAATAAATAAATGTATGTATGTATGTCAGAATGCAGCTTTTACAGAAAAGTGAATAAGACATTTGATGTGAGCATGACTAAATATTCTTGAGGACAACTAAAAAGACATTTAATATGGTGTGATGCAGTCACTAATGATGGTTTAATGTTGTTCCCGGGTTTCAGCACCATATGATGGGTTATAAAAGAGAGAAGGGGTATTAGAGAGTGTGGCACGGCGGCGTGGGGGAAGGGGGGTGCCTAGGCGGGCCCATGCCCAGGCACCTCTTCCCCCTGAGAGACCACACACACAGAGACATGGTATAGAATAGAGTTTATTCAGGGAAGAGGATGGGAGTTTATAGTGTAGTGGAGGGAGGGAGGGAGGGAGGGAGGGAGGGAGGGAGGGAGGGAGGGAGGGAAGGAGGGAGAGAGAAAGAGAGAAAGAGAGAGAGAGAGAGAGAGAGAGAGAGAGAGAAGGAGAGGAGAGGAGAGGAGAGGAGAAGAGAAGAGAAGAGAAGAGAAGAGAAGAGAAGAGAAGAGAAGAGAAGAGAAGAGAAGAGAAGAGAAGAGAAGTAGAGAGGAGTGGAGGCTGGCCATGACCACTTGGAGAGAGGGGTAGGGGAGGAGAGCCCAAGAGGGCAGAGAGGTGAGAGTGCAGAGAGGTAAGAGCGATGAGAGAGAGAGGAGAGGCAAGCAGCACCTTTTATAGTGGGTCAGGTTTATGGGGCAGGGCATACCTGGCTGTTGTCAGGTAACTGTGGGGTGGAGTTTGGACAGAGTACCAACATTCCCCAGTATTTGTTTAATTAAAAAAGAAAAAATTAAAAAGAGGTGATGATGAAGCAGGAATAGGGTCATCATTGTGACATCTGGCTGCTTCATGCTGACATTGGGGGCAATGTGTCTCTGGGGAACCTAGAGAAAGGGGTATGGGGGATGTTTGTCCAGTCTCAGGAGAATTGGCTGCTTTCTCCTTGTCCAGGGTCTGTGGAGCCATCTGAGGATAAGTTAGAACAGGTCCAGTAGAAGCTGTCTGTGTCTAGAAAAGCTGAGAAGATTGGAGTATCTGAAGGTTGCTTCTCTGGAGCTGTACTGGATGTGGCAAGGGCCTGGACTTGACGAGATGTTGAAACACATTAGTGTAGGTAGGGACTAAGATTAAGTACATTTGGGAGAAAGGAAGTCTTTTCCTTAAGATGTACAATTGAAACCCAGAGGAATCCCATGCTTTGGAATAGGTAGTAAGTGGGAACTTGGGCAGATGTACTTATCTGGATGGAGCCTATTTGGTCCATGAGTAGTAGATCTGGGTATGTTTTCTGTAGCTAACAAGTTTATTAAAGAGATAACAACATGAGTTATCCACATGAACAGTCTTTAAGATGAGCCTTTTGTGGAGCAGAAGGAATAGGATTAAAAGTTGGATCATATAGTGGAATATTTATTATTAGAGTTAGGCAAATCTATGGGAACTCAGATGTTAGGACAGTGACAGAGCCAAGAAGAGGAAATATGAAGTATTTAATGGAAACAGAGTTTAGGTAAGGAGATAACTGTCTAGCTGTCAGTGTAGTCAGAGGTCTGAATAATAAATAATAACTTAGCAGTTAGATTATTAGAAGGTGACAGATTCCAGTAGCCAGCAGTTCTTTGTGGTCTCTGGTCTCACAGCAGCTTTGGCTGTCAGTTTGGCTTTCAAGCACAGAAGACACAGGGCTTTTACTCTGTGGAATGGGATACCCATGACATGAGAAATGGCTTACCTTCCTTTAGCTAAGTCATTTGACTCAAGGTATCTGGTCTTGTCCACTGCACTCTTTCTTAAGCAGCATCTTGTAGTGGTGTCCACATGTTTCTTCTGAGACCTCATGGGAGAAGCTGACAGGCCTTTGGGAATTCTGTCTGTCTTAAACTTAATAGCAAACTTCTGACATGATTGAACGAAAGATAGGAGAGCAGTAGTCAAGAGAGGATAGGAATGAAAATCTTAAGTAGCTTTGACAGGTTGCATAGGTAGAGGAACGTATGTTGCTTTATTAGTAAAGAGGCTAGGATCAGAGTAAGAAAGCTAGCAGCAATGGATGAAACCGTGGTGACAGAAAATGAGTTTGTCAACTCAGATTTAGGCTTCACGCAGGCTACTGAGCATGCAGGCTATGGGAACGAACAAGCTAAGAGATAGTGGGAACACGGATAGATGAGGCTTAGGTCCTTTATCACTTACCAGACTGTTAATTTACGGTCGAAGACAAGTAATTGCCCACTGGGTGGTTGGGGAAGTTGCTAAATGTAAGTCCAGTGTCCTGGAAGACTATTAGCAACACTGCGCAGCTAGGCTAAAGGCCCAGGCCATTGTGAAGGCCTTAACACACACATAACATTTTTCTTAGTTCAACAGTATAAGAACAAGCGAAAATACCATTGACCTCAGAGACAATTTTAATAATTCTCATCGGGTTGATACAACTAACCTTAAACCAAAAGAAGCCAACTCCAAGGAAACCTTTGCCTTTAAACCAGCAAATATCCCAGAAGAAAATGCAACCTATGTATTCATTGCCATTGAAAGTGTCGACAACAGCAACCAGCACTCAAGACTGTCCAACATCGCACAAGTAGCACTGTTCACCCCCCAGGCTGAGCCCATCCCTGATGAGAGTTCACGCTCCGGAGTTAGTATTTCCACTATTGTGCTGTCTGTGGTGGGCTCTGTTGTACTAGTCTGTATTATCATAAGTACCACTGTTTGTATCTTAAAGAACAAATGGTCCTCACCAGAAGCTGCAACAACATTTTGAAAAGCAACATGAATAAAACAATATTTCTGAATTTTTAAAGTATATCCCATGTGATCATGAACTCAAAAATAATTACAAGAGGGTCTAAAAGAGTACTGTAAGCACACCCATTCACTGAAAACTACCAATATTAATGTTTATAACTTTATTCACTTATCATAGTGATAAACAAAACTGATTTTATATTGAACTCTAGTTGTGCATTTTTTTTCTGATGTGGATGTTTTCTGAAATGATACTTCAAATTGCCTGAAGAAATACAAAGTATCTATTTAAGTAGCCAAGATACAATATAAAAGAGAAAATCAACAAGGAAAAAGGAATTTGGTCTTGGTATTATCAACATAAGTTAATGGCATAATAGTAACTCAAAACCCCCAACTCTACATTATGACAGTGAAGGTCATTCTTGCTTTAATTCATGGATATAGAAGATCCTATTTTATTTTACTTTTATTTATTTTGTGTGTGTGCATGTGTATGTGTGTATGCATGTCTCTGTGTGTGTTTATATGTATACACATGTGTATGTGTGCATGTATGTGTGTATATATGTATGTATATATGCAATCGTGTGGATGTGTAGATCAGAAGACAATTTGTGGGAATGGGTTATCTCCTTCCATCATGTGGGTCCTAGGAACCTAACTCCTGTTGTGATGTTGGGAAGCAAGTGTCTTCATTTTGGGCACAGGAAGATACTGTTTTTTATAGATCAAATAATACCTGTTTATATTTCAATTTAACCTAAACAGCTCTTTTCTCTTGAAACCCCACCAACCTATGTATATTTCATTCATCTTAAGAAAGAATTGTTGAAGCTATAGACTACTGACTTTTTTCAGAGAAAAGAAAGCAAGATATGTTTTAATCCATCAATCAGAGGCACAACCTAGGGGTCTCAACAATATTGATGGAAAGATGTTAAGAAGAGAAAGAAAGGGATATTGCAACCAGGACACAGCTGGAAAGGCGCAGGTAGGGACTCCATCTGGGGCTAGAGCAGGGAGCGCTGCTAAGCTCTCTCCCAGAGGCGGGCCCAGGCGCCTAGGCTCTGCAGCACGTCCCTGCGAGCTTAGGACGTGCACCGAGGCAGCCGGATCCACCCAGCTCCCTAGGACCCCGGACCAGCGATAGCGGCAGGCCTCCATATTGCAACCAGGACACAGCTGGAAAGGCACAGGTAGACAGATTCCATCAGGGGCTACCACGTGAGGGGATCTGCTAGGCTCTCCCTACTAGGCAGGCCCAGCAGCGCCTGCCGAGGCTCTGCTGCACTCCCCCACACTTCCCGGAGACCTCAGGCCGTGCACAAAGTCAGCGGGTGGCAGCCAGCTCGTGATCCCGTTGAGCAGCAATCACGCATAACCACCAGTAGAGAAACAACAGGTAAGCCCAGCCTCACAGGAGATTCAAACACCAGCCAGTGACAACAAGGTCAACTAACACCAGAAATAACCAGATGGCAAAAGGTAAACGAAGGAATGTCACTAACAGAAATCAAGGCAACATGACAGCATCTGAACCCAGTTCGCCAACAACAGGAAGCCCTGGATACCCCAAAACACCAGAAAAACAAGACTTGGATATAAAATCACTGGTCAGGATGCTGGTAGCTGAACACATAGAAAAATCTCGTAAAGAAATAGAGGAGAAAATGGATCAAAAGTTAGAAGCCTTTACAAGGCAAATACAAAAATCACTTCAAAAAATGCAGGAGAAGATGGATCAAAAAGAAGAAGACAATAAGGAAGAAAGACAAAAATCACTTAAAGAAATACAGAAGAACGTGGGCCAACAAGTAGAAGCTATGAAAGAGGAAACACAAAAATCTATTAAAGAAATACATGAAAACACAATCAAGCAAGCAAAAGATCTGAGCACATCCATCCAGGTACTAAAAACAGAAGTAGAAACAACTAAGAAATCACAGAGGGAGACAACATTGGAGATAGAAAACCTTGAGAAGAAATCAGGGGCCATAGATGGAAATATCAACAATAGAATACAAGAGATAGAAGACAGAATATCAGAAGCCGAAGATACCATAGGAACCATTGATTCAACAGTCAAAGAAAATACTAAATGCAAAAAGGCTGTAACCCAAAACATCCAGGAAATCCAGGACACAATGAGAAGACCAAACCTAAGGATTATAGGTATAGACGAGAATGAAGATGTACAAGTTAAAGGGCCAGCAAATATCTTCTACAAAATTATGGAAGAAAACTTCCCCAACCTAAAGAGAGAGATGCCCATGAATATACAAGAAGCATACAGAACCCCAAACAGACTGGATCAGAACAGAAATACATCCCGTCACATAATAATCAAAACTCCAAATGTACTAAACAAAGAAAGAATATTAAAGGCAGCAAGAGAAAAAGGCCAAGTAACTTATAAAGGAAGACCTATCAGAATAACACCAGACTTCTCACCTGAGACCATGAAAGCTAGAAGATCCTGGGCAGATATAATGCAAACTCTAAGAGAACAAAAACTTCAGGCAAAACTACTTTACCCAGCAAAGCTCTCAATCGCCATAGATGGAGACATCAAGGTATTCCATGACAAAACCAAATTTGCACGATATCTTTCCACAAATCCAGCCCTACAAAGGATAATAGGGGGAAAACACCAAGACAAGGACGGAAACTACACCCGGGAAGAAACAAGATAGAAACCTCCTCTCATCAAACCTAAAAGAAGGTAACCTCTCGAATATAAAAAAATAAATAAAATAAATAAATATAATTTCAAAAATGTCTGGAGGAAATAATTACTATTCCTTAATATCTCTTAACATCAATGGACTCAATTCCCCAATAAAAAGACATAGATTAACAGACTGGATACGGAAACAGGACCCTACATTTTGCTGCATACAGGAAACCCATCTCAGTGTTAAAGACAAACACTGCCTTAGAGTAAAAGGCTGGAAGACAATTTTACAAGCAAATGGTCTCAGGAAACAAGCTGGAGTAGCCATTCTAATATCAGATAAAATTGACTTCCAACCTAAAATCATCAAAAGAGACTCAGAAGGTCACTTCTTGCTGGCCAAAGGGAAAATCCACCAAGAAGAGCTCTCAATACTGAACATCTATGCTCCAAATGCAAGGGGACCCTCATTCGTAAAAGAAACCTTACTAAAGCTTAAAGCACACATTACACCTAACACAATAATTGTGGGTGACTTCAACACTCCACTCTCCTCAATGGACAGATCAGGAAAGCAGAAACTAAACAGGGACACAGTGAAACTAATTGAAACTCTGGACCAACTGGATTTAACAGATATATATAGAACATTTCATCCTAAAGCTAAAGAATATACCTTTTTCTCAGCTCCACATGGTACCTTCTCCAAAATAGACCATATAATTGGTCACAAGACAGATGTCAACAAATACAAGAAGATCGAGCTAATCCCATGCCTCCTATCAGGTCACCATGGAGTAAGAGTGGTCTTCAATAACAACAAAAACAACAGAAAGCCCACATACACATGGAAACTGAACAATACTCTACTTAATGACACCTTGGTCAAGGAAGAAATAAAAAAAGAAATCAAAGACTTTTTAGAATTCAATGAAAATGAAGGTACAACCTACCCAAATCTATGGGACACAATGAAAGCAGTGCTAAGAGGAAAACTCATAGCTCTAAGTGCATCCAAAAAGAAACTGGAGAGAGCATACACTAGCAACTTAATGGCACACCTTAAAGCCCTGGAAGAAAAACAAGTTAATTCACCCAGGAGGAGTAGAAGACAAGAAATCATCAAACTCAGGGCTGAAATCAATCAAATAGAAACAAAGAGAACCATACAAAGAATCAACAAGACCAGGAGCTGGTTCTTTGAGAAAATCAACAAGATGATAAACCCTTAGCCAGACTAACCAAAGGACACAGAGACAGTATACAAATTAAAAAAATTAGAAATGAAAAGGGAGACATAACAACAGAAACTGAGGAAATTCAAAAGATCATCAGATCTTACTACAAAGGTCTATACTCAAACCAACTGGAGAATCTGGAGGAAATGGACGATTTCCTAGACAGATATCAAATACCAAAATTAAGTCAGCATCAAGTAGATCAGCTAAATAGTCCCATAACCCCTAAAGAAATAGAAGGGGTTATAGAAAGCCTCCCAACCAAAAAAAGTACGGGACCAGATGGTTTTAGTGCAGAATTCTACTAGACCTTCAAAGAAGACTTAACACCAATACTTTTCAAACTATTCCACAAAATAGAGACAGAAGGGACACTGCCCAACTCATTCTTCGAAGCCACAATTACGCTAATACCTAAACCACAAAAAGATCCAACAAAGAAAGAGAACTACAGGCCAATTTCTCTTATGAATATAGATGCAAAAATACTAAATAAAATTCTTGCTAACCGAATCCAAGAGCACATCAAAACGATCATCCACCATGATCAAGTAGGCTTCATCCCAGGGATGCAGGGATGGTTCAATATACGGAAATCCATCAATGTAATTTACTACATAAACAAACTGAAAGAAAAAAACCACATGGTCATCTCATTAGATGCTGAAAAAGCATTCGACAAAATTCAGCATCCTTTCATGCTAAAAGTCTTGGAAAGAGCAGGAATTCAAGGCCCATACCTAAACATAGTAAAAGCAATCTACAGAAAACCAGTAGCCAACATCAAAATAAATGGAGAGAAACTTGAAGCATTCCCACTAAAATCAGGGACTAGACAAGGCTGCCCTCTCTCTCCATATCTTTTCAATATAGTACTTGAAGTTCTAGCAAGAGCAATTAGACAACATAAGGAACTCAAAGGGATACAAATTGGAAAGGAAGAAGTGAAACTATCATTATTTGCAGACGATATGATAGTTTACCTAAGCGACCCAAAAAACTCCACCAGAGAACTTCTACAGCTGATAAACAACTTCAGCAAAGTGGCAGGTTATAAAATTAACTCAAGCAAGTCAGTGGCCTTCTTGTACTCAAAGGACAAGCAGGCTGAGAAAGAAATTAGGGAAATAACACCCTTCACAATAGCCACAAACAACATAAAGTATCTTGGCGTAACCTAACCAAACAAGTGAAAGATCTGTACAACAGGAACTTCAAGTCCTTGAAGAAAGAAATCGAAGAAGACCTCAGAAGATGGAAAAATATTTCTTGCTCCTGGATTGGCAGGATCAATATAGTAAAAATGGCCATCTTGCCAAAAGCAATCTACAGATTCAATGTGATCCCCATCAAAATCCCAACTCAATTCTTCATAGATCTAGAAAGAGCAATTCTCAAATTCATCTGGAGCAACAAAAAACCCAGGATAGCTAAAACTATTCTCAACAATAAAAGGACTTCTGGGGGAATCAATATCCCTGACCTCAAGCAGTACTACAGAGCAATTGTGTTAAAAACTGCATGGTATTGTTATAGCAACAGGCAAGCAGATCAATGGAACAGGATTGAAGACCCAGAAATTAACCCACAGACTTATGGTCACTTGATCTTTGATAAAGGAGCCACAACCATCCGGTGGAATAAAGATAGCCTTTTCAACAAATGGTGCTGGTTCAACTGGAGGTCAACATGCAGAAGAATGAGAATTGACCCACTCTTATCTCTTTGCACTAAGATCAACTCCAAGTGGATCAAGGACCTCCACATAAAACCAGACACACTGAAACTATTAGAAAAGAAACTTGGGAAGACCCTGGAGGACTTGGGCACAGGGGAAAAGTTCCTGAACAGAACACCAATAGCTTATGCTCTAAGATCAAGAATCGACAAATGGGACCTCATAAAATTACAAAGTTTCTGCAAAGCAAAGGACACTGTCAGAAGGACAAAACGGCAACCAACAAAGTGGGAAAAGCATGGTACCATGGCATACTCCCATATTTATGCTGTCCTTTCTCACCCTAGTTTCATAAAATCAGAACCACATGTCCCAGAAATAATTTAATAATATAATTTGGTTAGAGATTGGTCAAATGATTGATTGCCTTGTTTTTTTCCTACCAAGAGTAGACACATAATTTAGGGATATGTTATAGAAAGTTGTTTGTGTAGTGATTTGGTTTGCTTTGTTAATGTTGGAGGCAAAATACTATAATTCTAAAACACTGAACTCACTGTCTGCATCCATACCTTACAAGTTTCTGACTCAGTGTAAGAAAAGCATCTCTCTCCCCTGCCACTCAAGTCAGAGAACACAGGCAACCCTTTCACCTTCCCTCTTCTTCACCACTTACAAGTCACTGAACAAGTCTTACCCTCACATCCTCTTCCAAGGGCTACTGCACACACACACACACACACACACACACACACCACAGACACACTTAGGCATACACTTACACATAAAATAAATATTTCTCTTTTTTCCTTTTTGACTGAAAGCTTATACTTTATTTTTATTAGATATATTCTTTATTTACATTTAAAATATTGTGCCCTTTCCTGGTGATACCCTGCCCCATGAAAATCCCAAAACCCATCTCCCCTCCCACTGTTCCCCAATCAACCCTCTCCTGGTTCTCTGTACTGATATTCCCCAACACTGTGGCATCAAGCCTTCCCAGCTCCATGGGACTCTCCTCCCTTTGAAGTCCAACAAGACCATCCTCTGCTGCCTATGTGTCTGGAGCCATGGGAAAGCCCATGCGTACTGTTTGATTGATGGTTTTGTCCCTGGGAGCTCTGGAAGTACGGGTAGCTCATATTGTTCCCCCATGAAGCTGCAAACCCCTTCAGCTCCTTGAGTCCTTTCCCTAGTTCCTCCATTGGGAACAACTGGCTCAGAGAGTCCCCATCTGTATTTGTCATGCACTAGCAGAGCCTCCAAAATGACAGCTATATCAGGCTCTGGTCAGCAAGCATTTGTGGACATCAATAATAGTGTCTGGGTTTTATAACTGTTTATGGGATAGACCCTAGGTGGGGCAGTCTCTGGATGGTGTTTCCCTCAAACTCTGCTCCACAGTTTGTATCTGTATCTCCTCTGTGGGTAATTTGTTGCCCCTTCTAAGAAGGATCAGAGTATCCATACTTTGTTCTTCCTTCTTCTTGAGCTTCATTTGATCTGTGAATTATGTCTTGGGTATGCAGAGCTTTTGGACTAATATCCACTTATCAGTGAGTACATACCATGTCTATTCTTTTGTGATTGGGTTACCTCACTCAGGATGATATTTTCCAGTTCCACTCATTTGCCTAAGAATTTCATGAATTCATTGTTTTTAATAGCTAAGCAGTATTCTATTGTATAAATATACCACATTTTTCTGTATCCATTCCTCCGTTGAGGGACATCTGGGTTCTTTCCAGCTTCTGGCTATTATAAATGGGTCTACTATGAACACAGTGGAGCATGTGTCTTTATTACATGCTGGAGAATCCTCTGGGTATATTCACAGGAGTGCTATAGCAGGGTACTCCAGTAGTATTATGCCAAATTTTCTGAGGAACCACCAATGTGATTTCCAGAGTGGTTGTACCAGCTTGCAATCCCACCAACACTGGAGGAGTGTTCATCTTTCTCCACAACCTCTCCAGCATGTTCTGTCCCCTGAGTTTTTGATCTTGGTCATTCTGACTGTTGTGAGGTGTAATCTCAGGTTTGTTTTGATTTGCATTTCCCTGATGACTAAGGATGTTGAACATTACTTTGGGTGCTTCTCTGGCATTTGATATTCCTCAGGTGAAAATTCTTGGTTTAGCTTTATACCTCATTTTTTAATAGGGTCATTTGGTTCTCTGGAGTCTAAAATCTTTAGTTCTTTGTATATATTAGATATTAGTCCTCTGTGGATGTAGGGTTGGTAAATACCTTTTCCCAATTTGTTTGTTGCCCTTTTGTCCTATTGATAGTGTCCTTTGCCTTACAGAAACTCTGTAATTTTATGAGTTCCCATTTGTCAATTCTTGATCTAAGAGCATAAGCTATTGGTGTTCTGTTCAGGAACTTTTCTCCTGAGCCAATGTCCTCAAGGCTTTTCCCTAGTTTTTTTCCATTAGTTTCAGTGTGTCTGACTTTATGTGGAGGTCCTTGATCCACTTGGATTTGAGCTTTGTATAAGGAGATAAGAATGGATTGTTTTGTATTCTTCTGCATGCTAACTGCCAATTGAACCACCACCATTTGTTCAAAAGATCTATTTTTCCCCCATTGGATGGTTTTAGCTCCTTTGTCAAAGATCAAGTGTGTGGGTTCATTTCTGGGTCTTCAATTCTTTTCCATTGATCTACCTGCCTGTCTCTGTACCACTACCATGCAGTTTTTAACACTATTGCTATGCAGTACTGCTTGAGGTCCAGGACACTGATTCTCCCAGAAGTTCTTTTACTGTTGAGAATAGTTTTAGCTTTCCTAGAATTTTTGTTATTCCAGATAAATTTGACAAATGCTTTTTCTAACTCTATGAAGAATTGAGTTGGAATTTTGATGGGGTTTACATTGAATCTGTAGATTGCTTTTAGCAAGATGGCCATTTTACTATGTTAATCCTGCCAATCCATGAGCATGGGAGATCTTTCCATCTTCTGAGGTCTTCTTTGATTTCATTCTTCACAGACTTGAAATTCTTGTCATACAGATCTTTCACTTGCTTGGTTAGAGTCACACCAAGATACTTTATATTGTTGTGACTATTCTTAAGGGTGTCATTTCCCTAATTTCTTTCTCAGTCTTTGAGTAGAGGAAGGCTACTGATTTGTTTGGGTTAATTTTATATCTGGCCACTTTACTGAAATTGTTTATCAGCTGTAGAAATTCTCTGGTGGAGTTTTTGGATCTAAAGACACTATCATATAATCTGCAAATAGTGATAGTTTGACTTCTTCCTTTCCAATTTGTATCACATTGACCTCCTTTTGTTGTCTAAGGAGAAAGATGGAAGCCTTACCTAGACCCTGATTTTAGTGGGACTGCTTCAAGGTTCTCTCCATTTAGTTTGATGTTGGCTACTGGTTTGCTGTATATTGCTTTTACTATGTTTATATATGGGCTTTGAATTACTGATCACTCCAAGACTTTTAACATGAAAGAATTCTGAATTTTGTCAAATGATTTTTCAGCATCTAATGAAATGACCATGTGTGTTTTTTCTTCAGTTTTTTCATGTAGTAGATTACATTGGTGGATTTCCATATATTGAACCATCCCTGCATCCCTGGAATGAAGTCTACTTGATCATGGTGAATGATCATTTTGATGTGTTCTTGGATTCAGTTGGCAAGAATTTTATTGAGTATTTTTGCATCGATGTTCATAAGGGAAATTGGTCTGAAGTTCTTTTTGTTGAATCTTTGTGTGGTTTTGGTATCAGTGTAATTGTGACCTCATAGAAGAAGTTGAGTAGTCTTCCTTCTGTTTTTATTTTGTGGGATAGTTTGAAGAGTATTGGTATTAGATCTTCTTTGAAGGTCTGATTGAATTCTGCACTAAAACCATCTGGTCCTGTGCTTTTTTTAGTTGGGAGAATTTCGATGGCTACTTCTATTTCTTTAGGGATTATGGGACTGTTTAGATGGTCTATCTGGTCCTGATTTAACTTTAGTATTTGATATCTGTCCAGAAAATTGTCCATTCTGTCCAGATTTTTCAGTTGTGTTGACCATTGGCTTTTGTAGTTGGATTTGATGATTTTTTTTAATTTCCTCAGTTTCTGTTGTTATATCTCCCATTTCATTTCTGATTTTGTTAATTTGGATACTGTCTCTGTGCCTTTTGGTTAGTCTGGCTAAAGGTTTATCTATCTTGTTGATTTTCTCAGAGAATCAGTTCCTGGTTTTGTTGATTCTTTGAATAGTTCTTTTTCTTTCTACTTGGTTGATTTCAGCCCTGAGTGTGATGATTTCCTGCCATCTACTCCTCTTGGGTGTATTAGCATCTTTCTGTTCTATAGCTTTCAGGCGTGCTGTTCAGCTGCTAGTGTGTGTTCTCTCCAACTTCTTTTTGGAGGCACTCAGAGCTATAAGTTTTCCTCTTAGCACTGCTTTCATTGTGTCCCATAAATTTGGGTATGTTGTGCCTTCATTTTCATTAAAGTCTAAAATGTCTTTGATTTCATTCCTTATTTCTTTCTTTACCAAGGTATCATTGAGTAGAGCATTGTTCAGCTTCCATGAATATGTGATCTTTCTGTTGATTTTGTTGCTAATGAAGACCACCCTTACTCCATAATGATCTGATAGGAGGCATGGGATTAGTTCAATCTTCTTATATCTGTTGAGGTCTGTTTTGTGACCAATTATATGGTCAGTTTTGGAGAAGGTACCATGAGGTACTGAGAAGAAGGTATATTCTTTTGATTTAGGATGAAATGTTCTATAGATATCTGTTAAATCCATTTGGTCCAAAATTTCTTAGTTTCACTGTGTCTCTATTTAGTTTGTGTTTCCCTGATCTGTCTGTTGATGAGAGTGGGGTATTGAAGTCACCCACAATTATTGTATAAGGTGTAATGTGTGCATTGAGCTTTAGTAAAGTTTCTTTAATGAATGAGGTTGCCCTTGCATTTGGAGCATAGATGTTCAGAATTGAGAGTTTTTCTTGGTATATATTCCCTTTGATTAGTATGACATGTCCTTCCATGTCTTTTTTTATGATTTTTGGTTGAAAGTCAATTTTATCTGAGATTAGAATGGCTGCTCCAGCTTGTTTCCTGGAACCACTTGCTTGGAAAATTGTTTTCCAGCCTTTTACTCTGAGGTAGTGTTTCTCTTTGACACTGAGCTGTGTTTCCTGTATGCTGCAAAATGCTGGGTCCTGTTTATATATCCAGCCTCTTAGTCTATGTCTTTTTATTGGGGAATTGAGTCCATTGATGTTAAGAGATATTAAGAAATAGTGATTATTGCTTCCAGTTATTTTTTTATGTTATTTTTATGTTTGATGGTTATCTTCTTTTGGATTTATTGAAAGAAGATTACTATCTTATTTATTCTAGGGTGTAGTTTTCCTCCTTGTATTGGAGTTTTTCATCTATTAACCTTTGTAGGTCCGGTTTTGTAGAAAGATATTGTGTAAATTTGGTTTTATCATAGAATATCTTGGTTTCTCCATTTTTGATGATTGAGTGTTTTGCTGGGTATAGTAGTCTGGGCTGGCATTTGTGTTCTCTTAGGGTCTGTATAAGATGTGCCCAGGATCTTCTTGTTTTCAAGGTCTCTGGTGAGATGACTGGTATAATTGTAATAGGTCTTCCTTTATATGTTAATTGGCCTTTTTCCCTTACTGCTTTTACTATTCTTTCTTTGTTTAATACATTTGGTGTTTTGATTATTATGTGATGGGAGGAATTTCTGTTCTGGTCCAGTCTGGAGTTCTGAAGATATTTACTGGCCCTTTAAGTTGTAAATCTTTGTTCTCTTCTATACCTATAATCCTTAGGTTTTGTTTTCTCATTGTGTCCTGGAGTTCCTGGATGTTTTTGAGTTACAAGCTTTTTGCATTTTGCATTTTCTTTGACTGTTGAGTCAAAGCTTTCTATGGTATCTTCAGCACCTGAGATTCTTTCTTCTATCTCTTGTATTCTGTTGTTTATATTTGCTTCTACAACTCCTGATTTCTTTCCTAGGTTTTCTATCTCCAGAGTTGTCTCCCTTTGTGATTTCTTTGTTGTTTCTACTTCCATTTTTAGATCCGAGATGGTTTTGTTTAATTCCTTCACTTGTTTGTGTTTTCCTGTAATTCTTTAAGGGATTTTTGTGTTTCCTGCTTAAGGGCTTCTGCCTGTTGACACATGTTTTCCTGTATTTCATTAAGGGATTTTTGTGTTTCCTTTTTAAGGGCTTCTACCTGTTGACTCAGGCTCTCCTGTATTTCTTTAAGGGAGTTTATTTATGTCCTTCTTGAAATCCTCTATCAGCATCATGAGATGGGATTTTAAATCAAGATCTTGCTTATTCGATGTGTTGGGGTATCCAGGACTTGCTGTTGTGGGAGAACTTGTTTCAGATAGTGCCATGGTGACTTGGTTACTGTTGGTTATGGTCTTGTTTGCCTTTTGCCATGTGGTTATCTCTTGCGTTAGCTGTATGTTGCTGTCTCTGACTGTGGCTTATCTGACATGCAAGCCTCTGTATCTGTGCTCCTGGAGACCAGTTCTGTCTGTGTCACAGATATGCAGGTACTCCTATGAGACCCAATCGGCTCTAGATGCAGGCAGAAATCAGAAGACTCCTATCCCAGGCTGCTCCTAGGCTCTTGTGTCCTCAGGGTTTCCAGCTGCTTCCTCTGAGCAGCACAGATGGTTCTATCTGTGTCAGGCCTCTGCACACTCCTGGGTGGTTAGCTATCTCCCAGAACCACTTAGATATGGTGCACTGTGGCAGTGGATGGTCCAAAGCTGGAGATAGAAACCGGAGGGCTTCCACCAGAGGGTTCTGGAGGTGATCCCCTGAGGTGCAGGGGAGGTCCCATCTGTGCTGACTGTCCTCTCTGCACTCCTGGGTGGTTCAAAATAAATATTTTTTTAAAGAGGATCCCTTTTCTCTTCTGTTCCATTATACCATCTCATTCTGTCTGTAAAATCTGCTAATAGAAATGTAGTCCCACCTGCCAGTTTCCATCTGAGCCCAGAGTTGACCCTGTGCCACAGATCTCCATATCCAAATCCCACTGGGAAAGACCTGGTCTCCCAAAAATGCTGACATACCTGAGAGCACAGGGGAGACTACGACTTCTACTCAAATTCCTGGCCCAAGAGGAACCTGACCAGAGCTATCAGGACACAGGAACTAAGGAACAGCCAAGGACAGGATACTTTCCATTTCTGTCTGAACTCTAGAGTTGACCCTGTGCCACAGCTTTCCATACCCAAATTCCTCCCAGAAAAAAAATGGTCTCCCATGAGTACAGACACAGAGGCTTACAGGAAGGACAAGCCACAGTCAGAGACAGCAAGACCAGCTAACACCAGAGATAACCAGATGGGGAGAGGCAAGGGCAAATTCAATCAACAGAAACCAAGGCAACTTGGCATCATCAGAACCCAGTTCTCCCACCACAGTGAGGCATGGATATCCCAACACACCAAAAAAGCAAGATTCTGATCTAAAATCACATCTCATGATGGTGATAGAGGACTTTAAGAAGGACATAAATAACTCCCTCATAGAAATACAGAAGAACACAAGTAAACAGCTAGAAGCCCTTAAAGAGGAAACACAAAAGATGTACCTGCTGGTTTCCATCTGAGCCCAGAGTTGACCAGGTGGTGCAGAGGATACCATAGAAATCATTGACACAACAGTCAAATGATTGCAAAATGCAAAAGGCTCTTAAACCAAAATTTCCAGGAAATCCAGTACACAATGAAAAGTCCAAACCTAAGAATAATAGGTGTAGAAGAGAATGATGATTCATAACTTAAAGGGACAGTATCTTCAACAAAGCTATAGAAAAACAAATATCTTCAACAAAGCTATAGAAAAAAAATAAATATAAAAAGGAAAGTGATGTTGTTCACATGAAGTACCAATGAAGCACCTAGAATATAGTATTTTAGAACATCTAAAAACTGAAGCCCTGAGGACCAGCAGAAAGAATGGAAACAGACAACCTTGGGAGGAAGGAGGTGGGGATCCCGACACCTGGGAGATGAGGGACTCAAGACTCAAAGGGATGAAATGCCCTACAGTGGGGGAGAGAGAACTTTTAAAGCCTACCTCCAGCAGAAAGAAAGGGCATCAAGTGAGGGGTAGGGTTCCCATCCCACAGTCAAAACTCTGACCCATAATTGTTCCTGTCCAAAAGAACTTCAGGGACAAAAATAAAGAAGAGCCTGAGAAAAAGAAGGTCCAGCGACAGGCCCAAAGTGGGATCCAGCTCAAGGGGAAGCCCCAAGGACTAACACTATTACTGAGGCTATGGAACTCTCAAAAAAAAGGGACCTAACATGACTGCCCTCTGAAAGGCCCAACAAGCAGCTGAAAGAGTCAGATGTAGATATTTACACCCAATCAATAGAAAGAAGCTGCTGATCCCTTTTGTTGAATTAGGGAGAAGCTAAAAGAAGCTGAGGAGAAGGGTGACCTTGTAGGAGGACCAGCAGTGTCCATTAACCTAGACCCCTAAAATCTCTCAGACACTGGACCACCAACCAGGCAGCATGTATATGCTGATATGAGGCCCCCAACACATATACAGCTGAGGACTTCCTGGTCTGGGTTCAGAGAGAGACGATGCACCTAACCCTCAAGAGACTGGAGCCTCCAGGGAGTAAAAAGGTCTGGTGGGGTCGCAGGGTGGAGGTTTTGGGACATCCTTGTGGAGACAGGGGTTTAAGGAGGAGGTATGGGATGGGAAACAGTCAGATGATGAACAGGAGGGTTAGGGAGGATAAATACTGGAGTGTAAAAAAAAAGATTAACTGAAATTGAAAAATAATAACGAAAGAAAAATAATAATAAAATAAAAATAAATAAATATCTAAAAACTAATACCCCAATTGTATTGTTAAACCTGAAAATTGCAAGGAGAGAGGTCAAGACCATAAGTGCCCAATTAAAGCAAATTTTGTTTAATACTGTCAAGGCCCATACAGGGAATTCCCAGAGAATTGTGCTATCAGGTGCTCTAAAAGGCAGACCTCACAAGGCTACGCACTTCCTGCTGTTGGCCCATTGGGGCAAACATACACCCTGATGTATTTTCTGCCTGTGTTCCTCCCACCTATATGTGACCAAGCATATTCTATGCAGTTGGGGCAACCAAATTTGCATACTGAAGTGAAAATATGTGACTTGTCATTTTACATGAACAACAGCCCCAGCATACCAGGAAGTTGCCTGCCCTTGGGCAGGTGGGGCTTACAGGGTAACTTTAGCTCTTACAGTATGTTCCTGGATTATTTATTTTTCTATAAGGAAGATACAAGGAACTTTTCCATGATAATTATGACATGGGGAAGGACACATACATTTCCTTTATGTGTCCTTCAAAGAAAATTATTGTTGATCAGTAAAATGTCTGAGACACAAAGTGAGCAGAAGAGGGAATTTCTAACAAAGTAAACATGTTCATCTAAGCTGGAGAGGTCAGGCTTCCTTCTAAATATCTGTGCATACCCAAAGACAAACGCCACACTCAGCCAAGCTCAGGGAAGCCTTCATTTGCAGTGACTAGAAACCATGCAGGGGCATACAGGGGCTGAGAATGAGTGATAGTTGATGGTTCAGACCTAAATAAGATATTTACCCTGTCCCCCTCAAAGGGTCAGGACACAACACAAGAGGGGACAGAAGGAATGAAGCAGTTGATGATGAAATCATTCCTTCAGAGCATGACATGGCCTTTGCAATCACGATCTAACAGGAGATAGGGCTGCCTGCACAGGGTCTCACAAGACTAGACCTGTCAATCAGGGATAAGGGAGGGGCTCAAGGGGCCTATGCCTCCTAGGCTAACCACTAGCTATTGGTGCTTTCTCATGGAGAGGCTGTCACTGTTTTCAGTTGTGTTCCACTGATGAGATCACTGGCTTCCAACGTATAGTTCCCAAGCCATGGACACATAAATGGTCATACCTAAACTTAACAGGTCACAAAACAACAAAAAGACGTGCATGTGGCAACTGGACTTGTAGAGAGGTAGTGATAGGGGGTTGACTGGAGATGTAGTAAAATTAAAAAGAATGTGTTATATATGTTCTTTCAAAGAACAAATTTAGTTAATTAAATTTTATTTTATTTTTTTACAGATAAAATAAAAATTTTAATTAATTAACCTAAGGTTTTCAGTTAGAGCCTCACAAAACACACAAAGACATCTGAGAAACTGCCTCAGCCAAGAGGAGCCTGGTTGATGCACAATTTAACATAATATGAAAAGCTGGTTAGGACTCTAGAACAGCAAAAAGACATTCAGAAGTATTATGCCAGCTCCAGCTCAATGGTTTGATAAATGGAACACACAAACATTAAAATATTACAACTAAGGAAAACTCGGTTGGGGCAGACAAGGGCTTTCTACACTATTTCCACAACTTTTCTATTGCGTTTAACCCTTCCCACATTAGAAGCGATTTTTGTCTGTGTGTGTTCGAAGGCACACAAACTTGAGTGTGGTCTGCATATTTATGGAGGAAGTTTGAGTTCTGTGTCTTATGAGGCTGAAGAGCTGTGACTCCACAGCTCAGCTTAGCACAGCCACCCCCAGGGGGAGTCATTCATCTCTTCCCAAGCCAATTTTCCTCAGCCTTTCAATAAAGTTAACACCCGGGGCTGCCCTCTCTCTCCATATCTTTTCAATATAGTACTTGAAGTTCTAGCAAGAGCAATTAGACAACATAAGGAAGTCAAAGGGATACAAATTGGAAAGGAAGAAGTGAAACTATCATTATTTGCAGACAATATGATAGTTTACCTAAGCGACCCAAAAAACTCCACCAGAGAACTTCTACAGCTGATAAACAACTTCAGCAAAGTGGCAGGTTATAAAATTAACTCAAGCAAGTCAGTGGCCTTCTTGTACTCAAAGGACAAGCAGGCTGAGAAAGAAATTAGGGAAATAACACCCTTCACAATAGCCACAAACAACATAAAGTATCTTGGCGTAACTCTAACCAAACAAGCGAAAGATCTGTACAACAGGAACTTCAAGTCCTTGAAGAAAGAAATCGAAGAAGACCTCAGAAGATGGAAAAATATTTCTTGCTCCTGGATTGGCAGGATCAATATAGTAAAAATGGCCATCTTGCCAAAAGCAATCTACAGATTCAATGCAATCCCCATCAAAATCCCAACTCAATTCTTCATAGATCTAGAAAGAGCAATTCTCAAATTCATCTGGAGCAACAAAAAACCCAGGATAGCTAAAACTATTCTCAACAATAAAAGGACTTCTGGGGGAATCAATATCCCTGACCTCAAGCAGTACTACAGAGCAATTGTGTTAAAAACTGCATGGTATTGGTATAGCAACAGGCAAGCAGATCAATGGAACAGGATTGAAGACCCAGAAATTAACCCACAGACTTATGGTCACTTGATCTTTGATAAAGGAGCCACAACCATCCGGTGGAATAAAGATAGCCTTTTTAACAAATGGTGCTGGTTCAACTGGAAGTCAACATGCAGAAGAATGCGAATTGACCCACTCTTATCTCTTTGCACTAAGATCAACTCCAAGTGGATCAAGGACCTCCACATAAAACCAGACACACGGAAACTATTAGAAAAGAAACTTGGGAAGACCCTGGAGGACTTGGGCACAGGGGAAAAGTTCCTGAACAGAACACCAATAGCGTATGCACTAAGATCAAGGATCGACAAATGGGACCTCATAAAATTACAAAGTTTCTGCAAAGCAAAGGACACTGTCAGAAGGACAAAACGGCAACCAACAAAGTGGGAAAAGATCTTCACCAACCCCACATCCGACAGAGGGCTAATATCCAATATATACAAAGAACTCAAGAAGTTAGACTCCAAAGAACCAAATAACCCTATCAAAAAATGGGGCACAGAGCTAAACAAAGAATTTTCACCAGAAGAAATTCGGATGGCCGAGAAACACCTTAAAAGATGTTCAACATCATTAGTCATCAGGGAAATGCAAATCAAAACAACCCTGAGATTCCACCTCACACCAGTCAGAATGGCTAAGATTAAAAACTCAAGAGACAACAAGTGCTGGCGAGGATGTGGAGAAAGAGGAACACTCCTCCATTGTTGGTGGGATTGCAAAATGGTAAAACCGCTCTGGAAATCAGTTTGGAGGTTCCTCAGAAAATTGGGCATGTCACTCCCAGAGGACCCTGGCATACCACTCCTGGGCATATACCCAGAGGATTCCCCTGCATGCAATAAAGACACATGCTCCACTATGTTTATAGCAGCCTTGTTTATAATAGCCAGAAATTGGAAGGAGCCCAAATATCCCTCAAAGGAGGAATGGATACAGAAAATGTGGTATATTTATACAATGGAATACTACTCAGCAATTAAAAATAATGAATTCATGCAATTTGTAGGTAAATGGTTAGACCTGGAAAATATCATCCTGAGTGTGCTAACCCAATCACAAAAGAATGCACATGAAATGCAATCACTGATAAGTGGATATTAATGAGCCCAGAAGCACTAAATACTCAAGACACGAATAGCAAGTCAAATGATTCCCAAGAAGAAGAAAGGAGAGGACCCTGGGCATGTAAAGATTGCATCCAGTTTAGTAAAGAAACTGAGGGGGGAGGGGGAATGATTGGGGAATAGTTGGGGGGAGAGGAACTATGGGAACTATGGTGGGTGGGAACTGGGAAAGGGGAAAGCCCTTGGAATGTAAACATAGAATATAGAAAATAAAAATTTAAAAAAAAATAAAATAAAATAAAAATAAAAAATATAAAAAAAAACTATTTGTCTAGAGATAGGAACCTTTGAAAGTCTCCTCTTCCGGTTAACATATCCATGGATGATGCCACTGTTTTAGTCTTGTCTGTGCAGCTATTTCTAGTAGAGACTGCTTCACTGAAGATTTCCTTGTATTTTGGCTCCTATGATCTTTTCACCCCCTCTTAATGATATTTCCAAAGTCATAGAGACAGAAACCATAATGTAGAAGTATCCATTGGGGTTCCACATGATCTGTCGATCTCAACACTGTGTCTAGTTGTGGTTTTCTATAATGGCCTCCATTTCCTGAAAAGAGATGCTTCTTTGATGAGGGGTGGCAGCTACATTTATTTGTGGATGTTAGAAGAGGGGCAAGGGACAATTAACATAAATGTTTTTTAATTAAGCCACAAGAAATCATATTATTTTATACTTTATATACCTATCATGCAATATATATATGGACATGCATCATGCACATGCAAACATACATACACACACACACACACACACACACACACACACATTTAGATACTCACTCTAACAAATCTCACACACAAGAATCACAGAGTGCCAAAATCTCCACTACCCTGCAGAAGAAATGTTTCAAATGGTTGATCAAGGTAGTCCTCCAAGTGACTCCAAAAACATATAGATAGATTTTAATGTAACCTTTGATTGCCTTTCATGGCTTAAGAATTAGCCCCTGTTGCTGAGTACACCACACATTTAGGACATAGGACTCAGATGGCTTGAGGTCTAACCTGAAAGTCCAGTCTGGTTTCCATGATTCCAGAAAATACTATGCACGCTGCCACAGGAACAAAGAATTAAAGAGTTTTCCCATTGCAATACACATGAACCACAATGGTCAGCATTGCAAGATATGCATAAAGATGCAATATATGGCATTCAGTTGTTGGGCAACCATCATATGTCCAGTTGTACCTGAGGCCTGTTCACAAGGAGGGAAAGCGTACCTGGTGCTCTCCACCTAGCTAACTTTCATGGCTAGTGAGGTCATGGACCTTAGCAAAGTACCAACTACAGTCATTTTGCTAGACCAGCATAACTGCTCCTACACTCTAACACTGGACATACTTTCACTTTGTTTTCCAGATCATTTTTTAATACATGAAATAGTAATTTTCTACACTTTACTACACTTGTAGGTGACTGAATTCTGTAAAGAAGAAAACCATAATCGAGAGGCTCCAACTCTACATAATATGAAGTGTGATTACAGAAGCACATGGGAAGTAATCAGCAGTTCTGGGGATTTTCAGAACAGCGCGCCCATGGAGGGACCACCCCCTCCACCCTCCTTCTCACTGCTGAGGATCAGTGAAAGAATTGTGTGCCTAGTTCTCGATGTGTCTGGGAGTATGGCTGTGAGTTCAGGGACTGATTTGTGTGTGTTTGTTTTGTTTTTAGTGTAGAAACAGGGATAACCAAATAGCAAACTCACACCCTAAACACCACTTCTTATGTGGCTTTTTAAATTGTATGATGTCATAAAATACTATTACTTCCTGAGATCATGACCTGAAAGATATGGGGGGGGGGGGGAAATACTATAACTAGAGAAAACATACTTAACATAAGAGCTAACCTAAGGCTATCCATTTTTGATCCAGAAAATTGTTACCTGAATGATGAGAACTCTTATAGCCTTTAGTCAGAACAAGATTGTTTTCAACCAAGAATCCTGTATATAAAATGATTAAGAGAAGTGAGAATAGGGAATATTGGTGTATGCTTAAACTCATTTTAGTTCAGCAGCAGGGTTGATTAGCAGAACGCCAACATTATGACATCTTATTTCTCAAGTATTCAAGTGCTCTCTTCATCCATTAAAAAAAAAGCATCACCATGAAGATCAAATGGCTACACGCAGTCACTCCTTCCTTCTGTTATCACGCGCTGAATAGCAAGCAGTGTGATAGACTTTGAAATCAGAGCTGCATGTACTTGAGAAGTTTATGGTTCTTTTAGGATGAGCTACAGAAGTATGTTCTTGTAATCCTAGCATTTGGGGGACAAGGAAAGTTCATAATCAGTTGGGTTGCATTTAGACCCTGTCTCATAAAACAAACCAAAAAAGCAGATATGCTTATACTCCAGGAATGTTTTTCTCTCTGTCTCAGCATCACCTACTTACATAAGTCATTCCTGTCCTTCACAATTTAGTAGAGACACTAATTTTCACCAAGGGAAGAGCTGGACTACAGGGGTGCCTTATAGGAGCTAACCCTTTGCCAATTGCAAAACTGCCTTTGCCTATCTTTGAATCTGTATATTTTATTGATAGTGCCTGTGCCTCTTGCAACCTAAGAGTTCCACTCAGAACTAGAACCTCATCTGATCCAGAGTTCATAATATATGTGTGACAAATATAGATGCTAAAATGTATATGAGCCACAAACAAACAGGTGTAGTATGATAAAGCACTCAGTGACTGCACTGGGGAGTGGAACAAACTTTCTAAACAGAAATTAAAGGGTCAGTAAGTAAGGAAAGGTGGTTATTGAAAGGGCAAAGAATGAGAGGGACTAAGGAGGTGAGCCACAGTGACATGGTGTTTCATGAGGGACAGAAGAATGCTCAAAGTCACAGAAGATGCTCATCACCATCACATAATAATGAATGATGATGATGATGATGATGATGATGATGATGATAACAATGATAATGATGATGACTATGATAAAGGCAGTGGACAAAGGCACTTTTGACTAACCCTAACAACTTGAGTTCAATCTCTGGAATTCAAATGGTGGAAGGCAAACACTGAGTCCCTGAAGTTGTCCTCTCACCTCTTCATGTACACCATGACATGTGTGCTGTGGTACAAGTATCTTTGCACACCCACACGCTCACCATTCCAAGGAAGTGTAATAAAAACCAAAAGAGAGAAAGTGATAGATACGCAGGCAAAGCAAAGATGTAGATATGTAGGAGATTTTGTTGTGATTTGGTTTAATAAGTTGGCAAGCCAGTTTGAGTGTGGAATGTAGGGAGAAACTAGAGGAAATAAATGTGTGAAGTGTACATGCTGTGCAGACTTCTAGTTAAGAGAGACATGGTTGTCAGTGAGCAGTGAGGCCCTGAAGTTGTCCTCTCACTTCTCCATGTACACCATGACATGTATGCTGTGGTACAAGTATCCTTGCACACCTACATGCTCATCATACCGAAGAATTGTAATAAAAATCAGAAGAAAGTGATTTATGAGCAGGCAAAGCATAATTGTAGATATGTAGGAGTTGTGATTTGGTTTGAGAATTTTGCAAACCAGTTTGGGTATGCAGGAAGGATCTAGAGGAAATAAATGTGTAACTTGTACGTCCTGGGCACTCATCTAGTTAAAAGAGATATGGTTGCATGTGAGTAACCAGAAAGCCAATGTAGTTGCCCCACTGATAGAGAAGCAGGGAAAAGGCTAGAAGTAGAAGGGGCAGGGTAGGTGGGCCTCTCAGAGTTAACAGGAGCTCAGCAGGCTCCTTGCTGAGCTACACAGCTCAGTCATACTTGGAGATAAAGAGGCTGGTCGAGGTCTGGAACCCTGGATTAGGAGTTTATCTTAACCGGAGTGATTATGGAGTGAATATGGTGTTAAGATGTGAATCTTCTCCTTAGCTTCAATCCAAGCCCCACCTTTAACTTGGTTACTTAGCCATTGGGAGCAACCTCTAAAAGAAAACTATGAACTTCTTCATGTGCCCCATGCTACATATAACCACAGTTATTAATTTACCAGTTAAAATTATAATTGCTTTCTTCCATAATACAAACTAATAGTTGTCCAGGTCTTGTCAATAAGCTCCAAGCACACTTTTATGAAATCTGCTCTCATCTTCCAATTGGAAACCACTCATTTCTTTTCTTATCATTTTTTCACTCAGTCTTACAATCGCCTCAATCGAATGAACCAAGCTGCAAAATACTTTCTAAGCCAGATAATTGAAAATAGGTCCTGGGTAGGGATGGTACACTTCGAAAGCCAGGCCTCTGTTAAGAGTGAGCTGATCCAGATCAACAGTGGCACGGAGAGAAACCAGCTCTTGCAAGCCTTACCTCCAAGTGCCAGTGGAGGGACGTCCATCTGCTCTGGAATCAGGGCTGCATTTCAGGTGAAAATCCCACTGCACATGTATTCTGGTCTTTGTTTTGCTTTTAGGACAAACTGAAGTTCTACTGTTCTTACTTGCCTCCTAATTTTAGCATAACTAATCTTAAAAGGTTCTAGACAAAACACACAGGAAAAAAAATAACTTTGATGTATATGCTGTCTTAGCACATGGAAAATAGAGGCACAAGGATGAAAATTTCAAGATCATCTGAGGCCAGCATGAGATGAACAAGACTCTGTCTCATCTGTAACTTCAACATGCTTAGACCATTAGCCCACTGCTATCTAAGTATTTAAGGGTTTTCTAATTTGGAGTCTATTACCACTTAGTGCTGGTGTGGTTACTCACTGCTCCTGGCTGTATATATGACAGATTTTGTATGAACGGACCAATTTGTCAGAGGATAGCTGGGGAAGGCAATGCGTTCCATATTTTAGGTGTCTATTTGCCTGGATTTTCTGGGGTCAGATGTCATCTAGTCCGTGTGAATTTTTCCCAATTCTTGATCTCACCCATCTTTCAATTGAACTAATAGCATTTGTATTGGGGGGAGACATAAAAATGGCTTATGTTCTTCAAGGATTATTGATTAGAAACTTTATGATTCTAAAACATAAATTATCTCTATCCTATACTTTTTCTATAGTTCCTTTTTTCTAGACTTCCATCAGGATAGCTGATCTAGTATGATAATATTATTCTGAATTATGCTTGCAGGTATTTAAAAATGGAGGATACCAAACAGATGGGACGGAGATCTTGCTATTAAGTGATGGGGAGGACAGCACAGCCACATGACGAGGTGAAAGACAGCGGGGCTGTAGTTCATTTCATTGCCTTGGGACCATTGGCTGACTTAGCTGTAACAAACATGAGCATTTTAACAGGTAAAACACAATCTCTACATTACAGACTTTCCATTGATGTGTATAAGTGTAGAGCTGATGTTCAACTGCTTCTTCTAAGCTCATTTTTTGCAAGAGCCACCCTGGGGATTGGACAGAAGAGTCAAGCAGACACAACCTCTGTTCTCACCACATTTTTTGTCCAGAATGGTACAGACACAAAACAGTCAATCCAAACACAGAGATCACATTCCTTCATAACAGGAAGAGTAGAGAATAAAATTTAATTGAGACTTACAAGCCTTCCATGCTCCCAAAATGTTGTAGGAAGGAAGGGACGAAGGGAGAAGAGGTATATGGAATCAAATGGCTCCTCAGACAGGCCTAGAACCAAGTCTGGGATTTTCCAGGACAAAAAGATAATGAGAAAATACAGACTAAGGTGACTTCTTTAACATTAACTATGGTAACTTATTTTAATATACAGATATGATAAATACTGATTACATGCTTCTAGTATCTTCTCAAACATAGTAGAGCATACAAAACCAATAGAACAAGTATCAACTATGATATTAGTTTGGCTTTCATGGTAATATATATATATATATATATATATATATATATATATATATATATATATACACCTGTTTTGAATTTGCTTTTTGAGGTTTTTTTGGGGGGTGTTGGCTGGCTATATAAACTTCTACCATTCCAAACACTTTGTGGTCATTTGACAATTTATTTCTCTCACAAATATTTTAACCAATACACAGCCATTTTCAAGATACATTGATACAGCAATTCTTTTATCTTTTGAGTTTCCTGCTTCTAGTCTATTTTATTCTGAAAAAAAACTAGATAATCTAGATAAGAGTTCATAATTCACCTAAAGAACTATACAAAAATCTGTGAACATAAATATGCAGAATCTAGTGTCTTTAATATCTATAATCAGATGAATCACCTCATACAACTGAGGTTGCCATACTAAGTTAATAAGGTGGTTTTTCCTTCACAGTTATGATATATCAAATTAACATTTCAGAGATGACCTTAACAGCTTTCTGACAATTTAATTTAATCCATATGAAAGTTTTTTACTTTATTTGAACTGTTACTCTGTTAATCATTAAATTATAGTAAAAACTTTGTTCTACAAAACAATATAGCCTATTCATTCACATTTTAGGTGGAAAGCACCTGCTTGCTACAGATGAAGCCCAGAACAATGGACTCATTGATGTGTTTGGGACCCTAGCTTCAGAAAATGCTGATGTCACCCAGAAGTCACTACAGGTCAGCATTTTCCCATCACTAGAGTTTTTGTGGTCACTTTTGCCATAACCAAGAAAAGGTGTAAGAGCAAAGCACATGAAACCAGCCAGAAAGGAAACATCTAAGAGTAGAGATAATCAGGACTTTAGGTGTTGGTTTGTGTGGTGTGGTTTGGTTTGGTTTGGATTAGATTTTTATGTGTAAAAGAAATAGAAATAAAATTCTGTTTTGCTTATTTGAGATATTTATGGTAAGTTATGAAATAGAGAAAAAACAAAAAAGAAAACACAAATATTCAAAGTTGATCTGTATTCACATGGATGATGGGTAGAAATGTCAGAGGTAAAGAAAGGACAGTTAAAAGCATGGTCCAGTCATGAGTTGATGAGAAGCTGGCCTTAGCGATGGGATCTGGAATACAAAGGAAAAACTGCGTCCAGCATCTATTTCTCTTAATGTCATTGTGGGACCAAAGTGCCCTTGTTATTCTGAGACTTTACTGATGAAGAGGGAAAAAAAGTGATATTCCAAATCAAAAGTTCTCTACATCCATTAGGAGAGACTTACCAACTTAAGCCAGGACTGAGAGTTCAGACAACAGAGTGATGCTTCAAAGAATTGACTTGCTTCTTTCAGGACTGAATGTGTTAGGGGGGTTGACACCTAGGATACAGTAGAAATGGTAATTCATTCTACTATTCCTAAAATAGCAGCCCTAGGAAGCACCTACATCAATAAAGCTGGATAGCCTTGGGCTTCCTGTTAGGTGAAATAAACTGAGCACAGAAAGATGAGGTTCATGATCTCATGTACACCTGAAGTCAAAAACAGCTGAATTCACAAGTAAAGATAAAGCTATAATGCAATAATTAGCATCAGCTGGTAAGATGTTCAAGGGAGGGCAAATAGACATGAACTTTCAGTTAAATAAAAAGCAAGGCCCAGAGATGTATTACACAAACATAGTGACAACTACAGTTAATAGCATTTTATCACATTTGAGGCAATAGGTGAGAAAGTGGATTTAAGAATCTCTGCTGTAAAATAAAAAGATGAATAGTGAGGAAACCTTTCTGTTAATTAGTTCAATTTAGCCCATGTATAGTGTTTCAAAACATCAAGGTTACAAGATAAACATGCAATTTGTTAAATTTAAAAATAATAATTTAAGATAATGATTCTTCTTAGCTAAGAACTGTCCACAGAGACAAATAGCCCCGCTGTGGCTCCTCCCAGAAGAGAACTTATAGCTTCCTTTCAATCTTCCTGGGATTCTTGCCTTCAAAATCGGTTTTCCCTCTTTGGGATGGATTCCATGTCCAAAGCTTCACTCTCAATCCTGTGTGAAAACTTACATAAAGATTCCTCATTAGTTATCTTGCCAAGAGTGATTTCTTGGTTGTCTTTCATGCCTTCCTAGGGACTGAACCTAGAGCCTCTAACACACTCAGCAAGCTTGCTCCCACTGAGATGTGTCCAGTTACACCTGTCTGTGTTTCACTGTGGGAGCCTTTACTCTGTTGCTGTTAAAATACACTAATCACCCTAAGCATTACCTTTCTGACCATCAGTGAGATGAGTAACGTACGTGTCACACACACACACTCTACACAAATTCTCTGTGTGTTTTAACATCCTTTCCAGCCAACAGCAGCAATTTCCAGAAAAGTACACAAGTATAGCAGGATCACAGACATAACTCAACTGATGTTTCCACTTTAAGTCCTCTGTTGTACCCTGCCCTTTCTTCAGAGTCTGCATTACCAACCTAGGAACTGTTACATGCCAAAAAGCCTTCAGAAAGTTGGCAAATTGATTAGTCAGGAGGGAGGGAGAGAAGAGAGTACTTTAGCATCAGTAAGTCTGTTTTCAGATCAAATATAGGGAATTATCTAGAAAAGACAAAATAATTAGACTATTTTCTTCTATAGTCTTTAGGCTTTCTTTTGTTGTTGTTGTTGTTGTTGTTGTTGTTGTTGTTTGTTTAAACAGCTTGAAAGCAAGGGTGCCTTACTGAATGATAGTCTCCAGCTGAAGGACACTGTCCTAATTGACAGCACCCTGGGAAAGGACACATTCTTTCTTGTCACCTGGGTTAAACAGGCCCCTGCCATTTATCTCAGGGATCCCAAAGGAACACAAATCACAAATTTCACAATGGACATGGCTTCCAAAATGGCCTATCTCAGCATCCCAGGAACAGCTCAGATAAGCCACTAGCATTTTAATTTCCCCCAAAAAATATTTTTCCAAGGAGGCTCTACGCACATCATAAATGTGAGTACAATAACTTTACCATCTTCAAGATGAAAGTAAAATGTCTGTCCTTCCCTTCCCTGTGTGATCCTGAGAGCTGTGGTGTCTGCGAAGGGGAAAAGAAGCTGCCGGTTGAGAGAAAAGAGAAGGCATCTGAGAACAGGGAGGAAGAAACGTGGAAAGAACTGGTCCCATCTCTTCCCATTCTACCTGCCAGAGTCATGGAATACATGACACTGAGGCCAGAGAATAAGGCCAAAGCAAAGGCAGACTTAGCAAAACATTATTTTCCAACCAAGATTTAACAAAATGCAAATATCATGAATATCACTAACTGGGCTCCCGGTCCAACTGTCTCAGCTTCAGTACTGAGGAGTCAAGTCCTTTCTAAGACCACTCAACCCAATTTCCCATTTTTTTTTTAATTCCATGCTTTATTTTAAAATCACATAATGGAAAAAAAAAATGTCCTTGGACTCTAAATGCTTGCTGCATGTTTTATTGAAAATTTTAGGTGGGCGTTTGGACCTACAACCTAGAGGCCAAAGTGAACTCAGAGATACTAACGATTACAGTCACCTCTCGGGCAGCAAGTTCTTCTGTGCCACCAATCATTGTAAATGCTAAAGTAAACACGGACACTAACAGCTACCCCAGCCCAATGATTGTGTATGCAGAAGTGCTACAAGGGTACACACCCATCATTGGAGCCTGAGTGACAGCGACCATAGAATCAAGCAGTGGAAAGACAGAGGAGCTAGTCCTGCTGGACAATGGTGCAGGTAATTCACAGACTTTTATGAATGAGTCTATTTGATTCTAGTTCCAAATGTGCCATGTGTTCCTGGGGCAGTGGAGACAGCAAGATGGCCACCTGAAGAGTTAACACAGATTAGGAAGGAATAGCAAAACCACCAGGAAATGCAATCTGGTAATGCCCAAGTCCTTAGCAAGTGTCTTGCTTGGGGTAAGCATTCTGTCTGTCAGCTACTGCCAAAATTACATTTGAATCCTGACTGCTGAGGGAAAAGAACAAGAGTGGTTCCCCACAGCTGGAACAGAGCACAGATAGAGGCCTGGGAGCTGGGACCCAGGAGAAGCTAGAGGTAGGACAGAGAGGGGGACTGCGCACTGCAGCATCAGATGCACGTCTGCCTGACAGGAAGCTAGGGGCTGTAATGGCTGCTCTGCGGGGAGGAGGTGCAGGAACCCTTTCCCTGCACTCCGTGTTCTCCTGTGAATGGAACCTTGTGTGGAAGTCAGAGAATAAATTAACCAATCTGGTCCATACATGGATGAGTAAAGACGCCCATTAGTGCAGTTTGCAATGTCATTTTATGTCATTCTGCAAATTTGTCTTTAGCTACATTTTTGACTGTTCTTGGAGTAAATTCCGTGTTTTCTTTCCTTGCAACAGTAATTCCACAGCTACCTCTTACTTCCTAGGCCCATCTAGGGCACATGTATCTTCATGTTCCTTGCTTCATTTCTTGCCATTTTATTAGTTTACCAGATAAGCATTTAATTGATAGGGAGAACAAACTAATTTAAAATTCCTTTCCTGGAAAAGAAGAAAAAGAAAAAGACTGCTGGTAGTTGAGGCCTACTGCATGCTTCTGTTAAAGGACTGCTCAGGTGCTTCCCTAGGTAGTCTGGGAAATCTGTATGTCTGAAAATCCCCAGACATTTAGAGGGACACAGATGTGGCTGATGCAAGAACAAGAACATTGCTCTCTCTCTCTCTCCTGAGTAGATGGAAAACTCATTTTCAACTTATCCTATGCTCATCATTGTAAGAGTAGACTTATGCTACAATGTTTCTGAGATCCCCAAACATTAATTCCAAGAGTAAAATGTATTTATTAAGTGTTAAAGCATTTATGTATTTTTTTCTCTGTTGAACTACAGAGATAAATGATCAGGAAAACAAAAACAACTCAAAACAAAGAAAAGTAAAGAAAAAGAAAAGAATCATAGTTGTTGATTATAAAGCAAAATAAGTTAATTTGTTTGTCTAGGAGGAATGATAATAATTAAATCTTACATAAAGGTACATTTGTGACAAGAAGGGCCTCACTTCTATAAGCAGATTAATGTACGGTACTGAAAGACATTCAATTGAAAGAGAAATGGTAAGAAGAGTCTCATGACCACTTCATAAGTTGGTATGGCACAGAGAGATCACGTGTTAACATATTTGTGATACATACACAATTATCAGTGTGGGTAGATGTGTTATATGAGAGCCGATAAATACATGCCAAAGTGAGTCGAGGATACATGATTCAATAATGTATTATTTGGGCAGAAAGTGATGGAGATGTACTCCATTCAAATGTGAAATTGAATGCACAGGAATAGGCTATGTGTATAAGGCCATGCGTGTGTGAAAACATACACTAACTTCTCATCTGTCACAATGACTGTCATTCATGTCTTTATGCTTTTAATAAGGGGCTGATGCTTTCAAGGATGATGGCGTCTACTCCAGGTACTTCACTGCTTATTCAGCAAATGGCAGGTATAGCTTAAAAGTCCGTGCAGATGGAGGAACAAACTCTGCCAGGAGAAGTTTGCGGCACCCGTCAAGCAGAGCAGCGTACATACCAGGCTGGGTAGTGGGTGGTGAGTGTCAGAAACACAGTGCATCATATTCATGATTCCATAGGGTGGAGGCTGCAAACATTTTACAGTTCAAAATACAACTCCCCCCCCCGCCCCCCCCGCCGTCCCATTTCTAGACTGAGATCATTATACAGTTGTCTCTACATTAACCCAATCTAAGCCTGGCAACCAATAGATGCTGAAAACCTATCAGCTAGTATTTATTAGAATGGAACATCCTTAGACTATCAGCAACAATGGGTCTTCCCTTCATCTCCAGACAAAGGCCCACTCACTATGCTAGGAACAGGAGTGCCAGCCAGTGGGGGGGTGGGGGGGGGCAGTCTGTCTTCGGAGTTACACAGGCTTCCATATATAAACTTTGCTTTCCTTATTCCTTGTCAGGAGGGGTAGAGAGCTAAGCAATGGAATGCAAGTCAAGAGAGTTATTTCTTAGCACTTCTGCAGTGGAGGGAAGGAAGCCATCTGAGTGTTAAGGGTAGAACTAGCATCGGTTTCTGCCGCACGATCCTCGTGGGCACTGTGAATTTCCACAGGTAAAGCGCAGGGTCTCAGTGGACACTGTGGGGCAATTTCCACAGGTAAAGGCCTTTAACAATGAAGGCTGTCCTCTGAGTAAGACTCGCGCCATCCACGAGGGAACATCGCTGTGGAATTCCCTGGCTGGAGAGGATTCTGAGCTCTAATCTCAGGGCAGCCTTGCCTTTGTGACTTTCCTTTAATCTATTTCACAGGAATTTCTGGTAGCCTGAGCTATAAGTAACCAGGCAAAAATGTTAGTTCTTTGAACTACAGTACTGGCCAAAAAACCTTGGTTCTAGGCGGCATCGCTTTGCTTAGTAGTTTACATACTTCCATTGATCGCCCAACAAAGTGTAAACTTTTATGGCTATGCTGATGAGAGTGGCTCTGACATTGTGATTTGTGAAACTTTAACTTAGCACTATGATCTCAGGGTCCCTGAGAGAGGGCCAGGTGATAATTAGGTTACTCACTGAATCTCATTAAGGTCTGAGAGATCTGGCTTAATGTCCTTTGAAGTCCCCTTTACAAATGTTACCTATGGCTTTTTACAGGTAAATGCTTACCTAGCTGATTTTACATTTCCTCATGACAAATGGTTATTGCTAATTGTCTTTTATGCCTGCTGTACTGGATACATCCTTTGATATGTAAAGATCTCATGTTTAAAAATCCCCTGGCTGACTGCAACAAGTTGCACTCAGACACCAAATACACGGAGATTCTACACTTTTTCTGTGTCCTGGTGTTCTGTTTGCCATTTCGCCTGGAACCCGTGCCTTCCTGCTTCGAGAAAGAATCCTAGCCCCAACCATGAGAGAGTGTGGTCCGTAGCAGGTTTCTCCAGACACATTTCTAGTCTAAAATAAGTTGAGAAATAAAGCAATACTTTTCTTAAGGCATATGACACCAGCACATAGAGGACAGAGGCAGGAAGGATAAGGATGTCAGGGTTATCCTTGGCTACAGAAGGACATTTGGGCTAGCCTAAGTTTCATACCTGCCTCTTTGATTTTTGAATCTATTTTGTTTTGTTTTGTTTTGTTTTGTTTTGTTTGTTTTGAATTGTTTTGTTAATTTATAAAACAAATTACACAACATCCTCATTTGGTACATTTTTCAGTTCAAAGCAAGAGCTTGTCAAATATGATTTGATAACGTCCTGGTAAGATTTCTGGAGGATGAATTTTCCCACAAATAGAATGCTTATGATTGAAGCACATCACAAAATGCAACCACGGGAATGAAGAGAGAAAGTGGAAAGGAAAGACAAGGAGGGTCAGGAAGCTGACTGGCTGAGTTCTAAAGGGTATAAATTTTCATCCAATTTAACTAGAGAATTTTAAATGCAGGAGAAATTCAAGGGAACCCACCAAGTCCCGAAATGACTGAGGCTACTCAGCCAATTCTAGAGAATTTCAGCAGAACAGCTTCTGGAGGTGCCTTTGTGATATCCAATGCTACAAATGGTCCATTACCTGACCTGTACCCACCGAGTCAAATCACAGACCTCCAGGCCACACTTGAAGGGGAAGAGATCAGTCTGACATGGACGGCCCCAGGAGATGATTATGATGTTGGAACAGGTAAGAACAAGGACCCTGTGGGTTTGCCTGAAGTGAGAGATGTCCAGGGTGGTGCAAGAGCAGTCAGCCAGAGGAGAGTCAGCCAGAGGAGAGCACTTATGACTGATGCCTCAGCCAAGTATGAATGATAGGATCTGAGGTGTTATAGTCTATCACACAGGTCTTGCTTTTCATGCATGGCTGTCTTTAAAAGTCAGAACTCAGCCAGGCAGTGGTGGTATATGCCTTTAATTCCAGCACTTGGGAGGCAGAGTCAGGCGGATTTCTGAGTTCAATGCTAGCCTGGTCTACAGAGTGAGTTCCAGGACAGCCAGGGCTATATAGAGAAACCCTGTCTCGAAAAACCAAATAAACTAATAGAAGTCAGAATTCAGCTGTTAAAGAAAAGTGAATAAGACTTTTGATGTGCTCATACATTGCATGACTAAATATTTGTGAGGAAAATTAGAAAGATATTTAATATGGTGTGATGCAGTCACTAACCCACACATAACATTTTTCTTAGTTCAACAGTATATCATAAGAACAAGCGAAAATATCATTGACCTCAGAGACAATTTTAATAATGCTCTTCTGGTTGATACAACTAACCTTAAACCAAAAGAAGCCAACTCCAAGGAAACCTTTGCCTTTAAACCAGAAAATATCTCAGAAGAAAATGCAACCTACATATTCATTGCCATTGAAAGTGTCGACAACAGCAACCAGCACTCAAGACTGTCCAACATCGCACAAGTAGCACTGTTCACCCCCCAGGCTGAGCCCATCCGACTCTGAGAGTCCTCGCTCCGGAGTTAGTACTTCCACTATTGTGCTGTCTGTGGTGGGCATCGTTGTATTAGTCTGTATTATTGTAGGTACCACTCTTTGTATTGTAAAGAACAAACGGTCCTCATCAGGAGCTGTAACATCATTTTGAAAAGCAACATGAATAAAAAGATAATTCTGAGTTTTGAAAGTATATCCCATGTGATCATGAACTCAAAAATAATTTCAAGAGGGTCTAAAAGAGTACTTTAGGTATACCCATTCAGTGGAAAAACTACCAATATTAATGTTTATAACTTTATTCATTTATCATAGTGGTAAATAAAACTGATTTTATATTGATTTCTAGTTGTGTATTTTTTCTGATGCAGTTCTCTGAAATGCTACTTCAAATTACCTGAAGAAATTCAAAGTGTCTATTTAAGTAGCAAAGAAACAATATAAAAGAGAAAATTAACAAGAAAAAAAGGAATTTGGTCTTATTATTATCAGTATAAATTAATGGCGTAAGAGTAACTCAAAACCCCCAATCCTACATTATCATAATGAAGGTCATGCTTGCTTTAATACATGGATATAGAAGATACTATTTTAATTATTTTACTTTTTTTATTTTGTATGTGTGTAGGTGTATATATGTATGCCTGTTTGTGTATATATATATATATATATATATATATATGTATTCATACATGTGTGTATGTGTGCACATGTGTATGCATATATGTATGTATGTGCAATCATGTGGACAATTTGTGGGAATGGGTTCTCTACTTCCATCATGTGGGTCCTAGGAACCAAACTCCTGCTGTCATGTTTGGAAGGAAGTGTCTTCATTCTGGGCCCAGGAAGATACTGTTTTTTAAAGATCAGATACCACCTGTTCATATTTCAATTTAACCTAAACACCTCTTTTCTCTTCAATCCCAACCAACCTATGCACATTTCATTCATATTAAGAAACAATTGTTGAAGCTATACACTATTGATTTTTTTCAGAGAAAAGAAAGGAAGATATGCTTGAATCCATCACTCAGAGGGACAACCTAGGGATCTCAACAATACTGATGGAAAGGAGTTAAGGGGAGAAAGAAAGGAGATTGAGACGATTAGATTCACACATTGCAGGTCATTCTTACGATCCGTCCATGAGACCAAGTTAGCACAATTATGGCTTACTTCACACAACACAAAATGCTGGTGAGGATGTGAAGAAAGGGGGACCTTCACTCATGTTTTGTGGCAATTCACATTGCTGAATTTAAACCATGAATGCCATGTGACCCAGGTGAATCACTCCTGGGCATACAGCCACCTGAAAGCCAATAAGTTCTAGCGCAGAGGTTCTTGTACAGCCATGGTCATTGCAGCACTATTGGTAATGGCCAAATGTCCATCACCAGTTGAACAGGTAAGGAAAATGTGGTGTACTTATACAACAAATTATATACAACCACCCATAAAGACAAATAAAATCATGACATTTCAGAAGAATGGATAGAAGTGGAAATTACTATGTAAGCAAGTATCACAGAATCATAAAGACAAATTCTCTCCTGTTTTTTCTCAAAGGTCAATTCAGTTTTAAAATAATAATATCACAACATAACATAACATAACATAACATAACATAACATAACATAACATAATATAAATACTATGCTCCTGTAATACTTCTTGGCTCTTCAAATTGAACTTCCATTAACCATGTTACTTTGAATATCTACTTGTCTATGTTGCAGTCATCAAAATGATTGAAAAAATTATGTGTGCATATTTTCTCTGTTTACTTACTCTTTACTCTTTCTTTACTAACAGCATTCCATTAAGGTCATCAACAAATGTGTCATTGTATTTAGAGGACATGTTTGTGCTCCTGAAGCCAAGGCTCTGAAGGAGAGGTGAGTGGTCCTGAGGTCACAAGAGCTCACATCTTCTCTCTTCCTTGTGTTTATGAACAAGAGAAAGATCCCCTCATCCCCTCACAGAGAAGTCCCTGGCTATGCCTTGGTAAAGCATGGCACCATGGCATACTCCCATAGTTATGCTGTCCTTTCTCACCCTAGTTCCATAAAATTAGAATTATATGTTCCAAAAATAACTTAACAACATAATTTGAATAGAGGTTGTGCAAATGATTGACTGGCTTGGGTTTTTTTTTCCTACCAAGTATAGACACATGATGTAGGGATACATTATAGAAAGTTGTATGTATAGTAATTTGGTTTGGTTGGTTGGTTGGTTGGGTTGTTAATGTTGGAGGCAAAATAATATAATTCTAAAACACTAAACTCACTGTCTTCATCCATACCTTACAAATTTCTGACTCAGAGTAAGAAAGGCATCTCACTCCCCCTGCCACTCAAGTCACAGAGCAACCTACTCATTTCTTTGCCTCTTACATTCAGTCCCTGTACAAGTCTTACCCTCACATCCCCTTCTAAGGGCTACTTCATTCATGTGCTGCATGTATATATACTCAGGCACACACTTACACATAAAATAAATATTTCTTAAAAAGGATTCCTTTTCTCTACTTTTCCATTATACCATCTCATTCTGTCCCTAAAAATCTGCTAATAGAAATGTAGCCCTGCCTTCTGTTTTCCATCTGAACCCAGAGTTGACCCTGTGCCACAGCTATCCACACCCAAATCTCACTGAGAAAGAGCTGGTCTCCCAACAGTGCTGACCCACCTGAGAGCACAGGGGAGACCACCACTTCTGCTCAAATTCATGGCCCAAGAGGAACACTACTAGAGCCATCAGGACACAGGAACCAAGAAACAGCCAGGGACAGGATCCTTCCCATTTTCATCTGCACTGTAGAGTTGACCCTGTGCCACAAAATCTCCCCATAGAAAATTGGTCTCCCAGGAGTACTAACACACACATACCACAGAAATCATTGACAACATTCAAAGAAAATGCAAAAAGCTTCTAAACCAAACTTCAAGAAATCCAGGACATGCTGGGTGGTGGTGGCGCATGCCTGTAATCCCAGCACTTGGGAGGCAGAGGCAGGTGGATTTCTGAGTTCAAGGCCAGCCTTGTCTACAGAGTGAGTTCCAGGACAGCCAGGGCTACACAGAGAAACCCTGTCTCAAAAAAACAAAAAAAAATGAAAAAAGAAAAGAAAAGAAAAGAAAAGAAAAAGAAAAAGAAAAAGAAAAAGAAAAAGAAAAAGAAAAAGAAAAAGAAAAAGAAAGAATTCCAGGACACGATGAAAAGGCCAAGCCTAAAGATTATAGGTATAGGTTAGGGTTAGGTTAGGGATAGGGTTAGGGTTAGAGTTAGGGTTAGGGTTAGGGTAAAGATTCCCAATTTTTTTTAAAGATTTATTTATTTATTTATTATATGTAAGTACACTGTAGCTGCCTTCAGACACTCCAGAAGAGGGAGTCAGATCTCATTACGATGAGTTACCTACCATGTGGTTGCTGGAATTTGAACTCAGGACCTTTGGAAGAGCAGTCAGTGCTCTTAACTGCTGAGCCATCTCTCCAGCCCTGAAGATTCCCAACTTAAAAGGACAGTAAATATCTTCAAAAAATTATAGAAAAAACTTTTCTAACCTAAAGAGATGCCCATAAGCATACCTCCAAATTGATTAAACAATAAAGAAATTCCTCCCGTCACATAATAGTCAAAACACCAAATGCACAAAACAAAGAATATTAAAAGCAGTAAGGGAAAAATGTCAAGAAACATATAAAGGCAGATCTATCAAAATTATAACAGACTTCTCAACTGAGACTGTGAAAGCTAGAAGATCCTGGGCAGATGTTATGCTGACTCTAAGAGAAGACGAATACCAACCCAGGCTACTTTACCCAGCAAAACTCTCAATTACCATAAATGGAGAGACCAAGATATTATATACAAAAACAAATTTATACAATATCTGTCCACAAATCCATCCCTACAAAGGATAATAGATGGAAAATACCAACACAGGGAAGAAAACTACACCCTTGAAAAAGCAAGAAAGTCATCTTCTTTTAACAATCCCAAAAAAAGATAGTCAAACTTAATTCGACTTCTACCAACAAAAATAACAGGAAGCAACAATCACTATTCCTTAATATCTCTTAACATCAATGGACTCAATTACCCCAAAAAAGACACTGAATAACAGACTGGATATGTAAACAGATGCAGCATTTTGCTGCATAAAGGAAACATACCTCTTAGTGTCAAAAACAGACACTTTCTCAGGTCTGGAAAACAATTTTCCAAGCAAATGGTCACAAGAAACAAGCTGGAGTAGCCATTCTAATATCAAATAAAATCAACTTTCAACCAAAAGTTATCAAAAAGGATAAGGAAAGACACTTCATACTCATCAAAGGAAAAAAAATCTACCAAGAATGCAGCTGTTCAGCAGCCATGGATTGACTGGGTTACCTGAAAGGGAGGCTGGAAATTAAAAGGGATGGAGGAGGAGCAAGAAAAAGATGAAGCCAAGATAAACTTTCTGATCAAGGCTCAAAGTCAAATATTCAGCATTGTGTTTACATAGGGAGAGCCCACAGACCCATCCTTTGTTTCCGCTGGATTGAGTTGAAAAGCAAGCTCAGCAGGAGGTCAACTCCTCAAAGCTCCTGTAGAAAACTGCAAATGCTTTGCAGCCATGGGACTCCAGCTAGGTTGTAAAACCATAATGGGATTGTCCAGCCTACTCAAGGCTGGGTAAAGAGCAAAATTCCCTTTTTTGTTTATTAAAGATGAGCTGGACAGGGGCACAAGATTTACTTGTTTTCCATAATCCCGTCTAGGGAACAGAGTGGCTAAGTGGCTGTGTCTGTCTTCAGTCTGTGTATATATTGCTCCTTCTTACCCATCATGAAGGATAAATATAGCTTTTGATGTATGTCTCTCGCTTAGGTCAATAGGAGTTCAAGAACATTCTTACCCATCCCTGGCTACCCGCCTTCAAACCATACTCTTTCCCGTTCA
Source organism: Apodemus agrarius (assembly GCA_964023405.1). NCBI lineage: Eukaryota > Metazoa > Chordata > Mammalia > Rodentia > Muridae > Apodemus > Apodemus agrarius. The sequence continues at coordinate 15,663,372 of OZ030007.1, forward strand.
GACCACAGCCACAAAGGACATATGAATATGCACTCAATGCCTTTCTTCATAGCAGTGAATACCTGCCATGGTGAACAGCTGAGTTTGCTGAAAGCAATCCTGTGTGAAGGCAACCAGTCTGTTTAAGATACAAGGTCCAAAAGTTAAAAGCAATGAGATTATAATTAATGGTCCAAGCAGTGTAGAAATTAAAGTTGTAAGCCATGGAGAAGTGGAGAACCAGGATTCAAACTGTCCTTGATTCTGTCCTTTTTCTCTTTTCCTTTTGGCTAGTCCTTCTCAAATTTTAGCCATAGAATCCTTTACTATTCCTGAATGATCAAGATAGAATTAACATTCCTCATGGAGTGCTGTACATAGTCCTCCCTGTTGGAGGAATAAAAGATTAGGAGCTTAAACACATGCACTAACACTTGTTCAAAATTCAGATCCTGTCCAGTTTTATCCACTGCAAATATAACTTCATTAAAAAATGCAATGAACTTCCAAATATGTCTCTGAACATGTCCAGAACCAAACTTCCAAATGAAAACTGTCATTTTCTTTTCTCCAATATTGAATTGATTTTTAAACCAGTCCATGATTGAGTCAGAATAAATAATCACGTTAAAGGAAAGAGAAGATTCATTATAACTTCTCCTTTTGATTAGTTTTTCTAAGTCACTTTCCAGTCTCCATGTTCTCTGTCCCACAAGGTCTAAAAGCTTCAAGCAAGACAGCTTGTCCAATCTGGGAAATAGACAAGCAAAGGTGGGTCAAAAACATATGTCCAATATAGCTTTCCTGTCACCATTGTCAGCAAGCTCACAGGTCAGCATCATTCTTTGTTGTAGCATCAGCATGTCACACCAATCACTCTCACAGCTAGCATCCTCCTGTAGCATCCTGCAATAAAACATAAACATGCCCTCTTCCCCATATTAAATATCTGATCAGGATCATGCTATATGCCAGTAAGTGTATCCTTCTATTTCACCTAGGTATAAATATGCCTAGTTGTAGGGTACCATAGACACTCAGCAGAGGGTTCCTTGGCATCCAAATTTTAAAACTTAAAAAATAAAAAGCATGAATTAATAATGTATATGGAGATATAATTCTGCTTTTTTGTTTTTTATGAAGATATTGTTTTAAAGTTCCACAATACCTTGTCCTTGAGAATTATAAGAAATCCCAGTAATGTAGGTAATATTAAATTATCCAAAAAAATCTCAAATGACTGTAATTGCCAAGTCTGTCATCTGTTTTAATGTGATTTGTAACACCAATCATAGAAAAACAATTCAGTCAATAACTAATAAAATTTTAGTTGCTTCTCCTGTTACAACAGTTGCAATTAGAAAACCTGAAAAAGTGTCAAGTCACATGAGCATACTTTAATTTTCCAAAATCAGAAATATGAGCACCATCCATTTGCAATAATTGATTATGTGTAAGTCCTCGAGAATCAACACCATTATGTGGTACAGGTAGAAATTGAGGACATTGAGATCAAGTCTTTACAATTTGATGTGGACATTCTCTAAAAATACCAAATTTTTGTCTCAAGCTACTATTATTTTGATGATGTAATTGGCTGATATAAAAATCTGCTGTGGCATTGCCCTAAGGGGTCTGTCCAGTCGATCCTGTATAAGCTCTTAAATGTACTATAAAGTAATGAACACTCTGTTCTCTTAAATTGAGTTGTATTTGCATAAATAATTGAAAAATTAGAGAATTAGCAGTATTTAAAAAGGAAAAATTTCAAGCAATCATAAACCATGAGCTGAATGATCAATATATATAGTTATAATATATATATATATATATTGGCTATCAGTAAACAAATTAAAACCTTGATTTTTTTTCAACATTTTAAAAAACAGTGGCAACAGCACATAATTCAATTATTTGTGCTGAAGTGGAGGGAAACTCAAGAGAATAAACATGAAATCAAATTACATATGCTACCTTCCCATTAGATGAGCCATCTGTGAATACAGTAAGCACTTTCACTATTGGCTATATATGCAATGTTACAATAAATACAAAAGCATGCATAGAGGCAAATTGTAACAACTTGTCATTTGGATAGTGATTATCAAATTTACCTAAAATGTTTGCACATGCAATAGGCCAATATCAGTATTCATCAATAACCAATTTAATTGCTGATTGTAATAAGGAATATTTCCTCAGATTTTTAAGACATTCTTTCCAAAATAATTTCATGATTTTATTCTACAATTCTGTATTATCACAGAAACAGCTTCATAATAGGGTATTTAAACTTTACTTGGAAATGATGAAAGATGAATCCCTTTTGCCACAGAATTGCTGTGGGCACATGAGTAGCAATAACGCAAACAGCCAATAATTGATCTATAGACTATATAATTTATCTGTTGTTGGCTAATGCTTCCTCTACTTTCTGCAAAGCTATTTGTCCCTCACCAGTTAATTTGGATCCCCCTTGAGAACATCAAACACAGGCTTAAGCCCTCCTGTCCTGAGCTGATCTTTGCCAATTAACATCTCCTAGAAGCTTTTAAAGTAAGTAAACTATCTTTTCTTATTAGAATTTTCTGTGCCACAGTTTGTTTAGGATATAACTGATGCCCCAAATATTGAAAAGGATATTTTCTTTTAATCTTTTCTGTAAAAACAACTACTTGCCAAAATTTTAAAGCTCATTATATAAAAGCAAAGGCTTGTAGTAAAACCCCCAGAGGAATTAGCTTATAAAATACCCTCCATATAATGAATAATATACACTGAATTGTTCAAAGTCCTAACTTCTTGTATTGAAGCAGAGACAAAAATTTTTTTACACAATGTAAGGCTATTAGCCATTCATTGAGGCAAAACTTTCCAATGATATTGATTCATGGGCTCTTTAGAAAAAAAAAGGCTCACTAAAAGCAAACCCTTTACAATCATCAGGATGTAAAAGAACAATATAAAAACAATCTTCCAAATTCATAATAATTCTATATGCATTTCTTGGAACCGCAGGTAGAATAGGTAAGCCAGGTTGTCATGTCTTCCTAAGTTCCTAATTTCATTAACCTTTCATAAGTCTCAAGTTTGAACTTTGTTTTGGATTAATGGAATAAACAGTCCCTTGGAGGTGAGTGAATACATAAGCTCCCATGTCTATTAATCCTTGAGAGCCCTTTTCCATCAATGAGTATTTTAAGGTTAGCAGGTACAGTTACAATGCCATGGGGGAAACAGTCATAATTTTTATTTCTCCTGTATAATCCTAATACCAGGATAGATCTGTAAGCCTTTTATAATAATGCTGCTTTGGCCTAAAAGTAACCTCCAGGTCCAGGGAGGCAAGGGCCCAAAAACTCCTGAAGGCATGGATTGCAAGACAAAAGGAATGCCACACAAGCCTCTGCTGAGGCTGCTCTGAGCTTGGAATTAACTCAAATGCAAATGTTTACAATAGTCCCACCTGCCCATCCCCCATCCCCTGCAAGGCAGCAGCCATAGCAAGACCCTAATTGTATGAGGGTCCTATTTCTGTCTCCAAAAATTCCACCAGCTGCTTTAAGCAGTATATCCACAAATTCCTGAAATGGGTCATTGCCACACCAACCCCAGTAGAATCTGTGTGACAAGTTCCACAGACTGAGGCATTAGACTTCAAAAGAAGGAGGTCTCCTGGAACTGGTTGTGGAACTCTTGGATGGAGAAAACAATTGAGCCGTAGTTCTCATGGCAATTTTTCTGTTTTGTTTTCTTTCATTCCTGTTCTTACCTACAGGTTCCTGGTAGCATAGACAATGATCTTAAGCAAGAATAATGGGTATGAAATCACCCCTTGAGACGGGTCACTAACATGACCTTATCTCCAGGGAAACAATTGCTTTACTTTTCAAATCATTTACAAAATTATTATAATAGATAAAAACTTTCCCAACAATAAAATTTCATATGGCTATATGTGTGTCATCAGAAGTCATAATTAGAAAGAATTAAAATAGTTTAATTTATGCTTTTAAGATTTATAAAAAATCAGGTATTAGATGTTAAGCAATAATTAATCATAGGGGCTGGAAAGTTAACTCAGAAAGTTAAGAGTACTGATCATAAAGATTTATGAACCTGTTCTTAGAAATGTGCCACTAGCCTTGGATGATTGCCCTATTGAGTATATTCCTTTAGAATTGTTGTATTTTTTATGATGATGTTGCCTATTCTGTTTGTGATTCACTGAACATGTAGTTCAGAGTTGTAATGCTTAGATGATTTTTGTATTTTACTGTGCCAAGTGATTCTTATTGGTATTCACAACTGTTTTGCTGGATATGGTTTCTAAGGGATGTGTCATTTTTGGTTTACTGTATAAAATCTCCTACTTGAGAGCTGTAAAATGCACTTAGATTCAAACTGCCTCTGTGTTTGCTTCTGTTTGTTACTGCCAAATCCTTACCCACCTGGACTTCCTTTGAGAACCCTCATCCCAGGGACCCCCATACCAGGTTGGGGTGGCCTGTGGCAGTTCGTCATCTTGTTTGATACCAAATAAACTACCACTGACATCTCTTTTCCAATCTTGGGGGATTAAATTTGATTCTACCACTGCATGCAATATTGTGTAAAAGGGACAGCAGGCCTCTGCTGTGTTTGACCTGTTTTTAACTCTTTTATTAATCCTGCAATCATCTCGACTTGCTTTATTTTTTTTTCTTAATTACAAATATGGGCAGATTAGAACCCTGAGCCTGTGATAGAACTCAGTGTGGATATCAACTGAGATTTGCTGTCTTGGGTGGAGCTCCACTGAAAACAGAAGAAAAGTAACAGTATCAGCATGGTGGTAATCAATGAACAGCATTAATGCTAGTGCTATTTATAAAGTATATTTTTTGTAGGCTGTTGTTGCAGGAGGTGCAAAGAGGATGTGTCAACCCAATGCTGAATTTACCTAGGGATGTCTGCACAATTGGGATGTGGTAATTCTATATAGGCATTTGTCCACAGCTAAGAGCTGCATCAAGGGAAAGGAGTACGGTTTAAAAAACAGATGTTAGAAAATTTCTGAACTCAAGTATATTTATGCTGTACATAGTTCCCAGAAGTAGAAAAAGTAAATATACAAGTGAAATGAGAGAGAGAGAGAGAGAGAGAGAGAGAGAGAGAGAGGAAGAAAGAAAGAAAGAAAGAAAGAAAGAAAGAAAGAAAGGAAGGAAGGAAGGAAGGAAGAAAGAAAGAAAGAAAGAAAGAAAGGAAGAAATAAATTCCCAGAAATGCAGTTGTCTCCTGTACAGGACTCATTAGCAAAAAAGAAGGAAAATGGTTAGAGTTCTCCTAGGGACAGGAGGAAAACAGGAGACTTCCTGCTTACTCTCTGGCTCCTACTGGTGGCATCTTTAGTTCTGGTTACATCAAGTTCTCTTTCCTCTCTATTGTCTGTCTTTGGTATACCAATCTGTCCACATGTCAATTTATGTCTGTTTTTGTTTTGTTGTTTGAATAGTTGTTGTGCTGTATTTCCTATACAAAAGAAATCTGCTGGCTATCAATCCTTTGATTTAATTTAACTTGTTCAGAATGCAGTCTCAATTTGCACAGCAGAAACTGATAAGTTTCCCTGAACACTTAGCTAGGAGTCAAGACAGCAGAAGCCCTGACAGGAGCTGAAAAGCTGCTCTTAAAGGGAACAGCAGCTTCTCAAGTTCAATGTCAAATAAACTGATGGCTGTTTTTCCTAGAAAAATCTCTGCAATTGTGTTTATTGGGTCCAGGAAGTGACAATTTGTTTTTTTTTTCCTTGAAATTATAGCTAGAAAAAGTAAAAATTTTATTTGCTCTACATATATAAGTAGACACTTTGTGTTTGTTTCTGAATGGTTTTTTTTTTGAATTTTTTTTTATTTTCTATATTCTTTGTTTACATTCCAAAGGCTTTCCCCTTTCCCAGTAACCCCCCACCATATGTCCCATAATTCCTCTCCCCCCCCTCTGAATGGTTTTAAAAGTGTGATGGTTTGTATATGACTGGCCCAGGAAGTGACCTGATTAGGAGGTGTGGCCTTGTTGAAGTAGGTATGTCACTGTGGGTGTGGGCTTAAGACCCTCACCCTGGCTGCCTGGAAGTCAGTCTTCCACTAGCAGCCTTCAGAAGAAGATGTAGAACTCTCAGCTCCTCCAGCACCATATCTGCCTGGATGCTGCCATGTTTCTGCCTTGATGACAATGGACTGAACCTCTGAGCCTGTAAGCCAGCCCCAATTAAATGTTGTCTTTTATAAAACTTGCATTGGTCATGGTGTCTGTTCACAGCAGAGAAACCCTAACTAAGACAGAAGTTGGTAGCAGGAGTGGGGTATTGCTGTGATAGGCATGACCATGCTTTTATTTGGAAGAATGTGGATTTTGGGACTTTGGATTTGGAAAGCTGTGGAATGCTTTAAGTGGGGCTTAATGGGCCAGCCTAGTAGAAATATGGAAAGCAGTGGTGCTGAGGGTCATTTGAACTGTGTAGGCCTGATGGTCCAAGAAGTTTCAGAGGAGAACTTTAATATGTGGCCAAGAGACTGTTTTTGTGATGTTTTAGTGAAGAGCATGGCTGCTTTTTGCCATTGTCTGAAGAGACTGCCTAGGGCTAAGGTAAAAAGATTTATATTACTTGCATCTGCAAAGGAAGTCTCAAAAAAGCCCAACAAAGACTTTGTTCTCTGGTTAAGTCTGATGAAGAGAATTTTGAACAAACATAGCAAGATGAGAAAGGAAAAGTACAAAATATATAGTTTGAGTATTAAAGGCACTCCAGGAAGTGAAATGGAGCTGAATTCAAGGATATTAAATTGAATTAAGGGAGTGGTGACCTTGGGACAAGATTCCACCCAGCTAACTTTAGGTCCAGGCTTGGTAGTACAAGCCTTTAATCCCAGGAGGCAAAGATAAGCAGATATCTGAGTTCAAGGCCAGCCTAGAACAGAGCAAATTCTAGGTGAAGAAAAACTTAAATCCAGGCTTGGTGGGCCACACCTTTAATCCCAGTGCTTAGGAGACAGGCATACAGATCTCTTGAGTTCAAAGTCAGTCTAAGGAGCAAGATTCAGGACAGCCAACTTAGGCAGCGAAGGAGCTAGGAAAACGGAAGCCAGTGATAATGTAATAGAACAAGGGGGCCAATGTTCCAGCTCCTGCAAGCAGCAGAACTCAGCAGCTTCAGCCATGTGTCTCTGGCTTTATATTCAAGAGGAGAAGGAGACTACTGGGACAATTAATGCTGGTTAGCTGGAGCGAAGAAATTAGTGGTGATTAAGAAAAGACCAGCATCACTGAGGTGAAATCTTCTGGGAAGTGTTTTCTGAGAGCACAAAGAAGCTGTATTCCAGAGATAGCCAAGTGTTCCTCATGCTGCAGCTGTACTTGGTAACGTGTAAGAATCATCCAGGTGGTACTGGTTTTGAAGGCATGAAGACATCATGAAGAACAGCTGAGGCTTGGTACTGTGAAAGGCCATGGAAGGCCATTGGTGAAAGTGTACCCTCAGTAGTTGACAGCCCAGGACTGAAGGGGTCATGCAAAGGAGTTGAGGCTTGGTACCATGAAGAGAGCCTATGAGAGGCTTTGGTGAAGCATAGTTGTAGTGGAAGACCCTAGAATATTGGAGATGCCAGTACCATGGGATGACCACCAAGAACAGCAGTGGCAGTGGAGTGGATCAATCTGAACTTAGAGTGCAACAGAGGGCAGAGCTGGAGAAGTGATACCAGCTCTTTGGAGATGCACAGAAGATCATGTGTGGATCTCAGACACTGGGACAAGAAACTGTAAAACTGAAATTGACTTGGGGTACCCAAGATGTTAAAGATGCCAGAGCCACAGGATGCCTGCCAAGGAAAGCTGCTAAAAGGGAGTAGAACAAGCCCAGGAGAAATAACCTAGTTGAAGTCAACAAAGATGAAAAAGGAGTTGGATATCTGAAGACTGCTTTGCCATCAGACATGGAGATGCAGAGTTTGGACTTTTCCCAGCTGGTTTCCTGTCTTGCTTGGGGGATTACAGTTAAGTGATTGGATGAATCTCAAAAGAGACCTTGAACTTTGGACTTTTAACATTGTTGAGACTGCTATAGACTACAGGGACTTTTGAAGTTGGACTAAATGTATTTTGCATTATGCTATGTTTAAGTATGGCCCCCATAGACTCATGTTTGAACAAGCCTATGGGGGCCAAGGAGTGGAATGTGATGGTTTGTATATGACTGGCCCAGGAAGTGACCTAATTAGGAGGTGTGGCCTTGTTGAAGTAGGTATGTCACTGTGAGTGTGGGCTTAAGACCCTCACCCTGGCTGCCTGGAAGTCAGTCTTCCACTAGCAGCCTTCAGAAGAAGATGTAGAACTCTCAGCTCCTCCAGCACCATATCTGCCTGGATGCTGCCATATTTCTGCCTTGATGACAATGGACTGAACCTCTGAGCCTATAAGCCAGCCCCAATTAAATGTTGTCTTTTATAAAACTTGCATTGGTCATGGTGTCTGTTCACAGCAGAGAAACCCCAACTAAGACAAAAAGTATAAATATGTTCTGCATATTTAGTTATAAAGTATTGATTTATAAGTTATTGGGTATGATTAAAAATTGTAACGTTGGTAACAGAAAGTTAGCTTAAAACTGTTAACACAGGGTTGGAGTCATTCTAGACAACAACACGTGGCATGAGCCAACTCAGGAAAACAGGTCTCTAAAGATACTTCTAACCTAGGATAATATTTTATGTAATCCTTATCCTAGAAACTACATTTATAAAGAATATGATTTAAAACAATGTCTCTTTAATGAGGTATTAACAGCTGCTCTGTCAAACCCACTGCAATACGTGTTCCCTTGCATTTGGAGCATAGATGTTCAGAATTGAGAGTTCTTCTTGTGTGCCCTTCCCCCAGCCAAACTCTGTTGCATGGGTATGATGCACTTTGTATTGATTTTAAAGAGAATAGATTGTTTGTTGAAGGTTGAGTTTTGCTCTGAAGCCCCCCTCCCTATTCTCAGTCTCCTCCTCAGGCACCTCCTGTGGCTGTCCAGCAGCCATGGATCAACTGGGTTACCTCAAAGGGAGGCTGGAAAGGAAAAGGGATTGTGAGAGGAGAGAAGGATAAAGCCAAGACATTCCTGATCAAGGGTCAGAGTTTAATTTTCAGCACTGTGTTTATATAGGGAAAGCCCACAGAACCATCCATTGTTTCGGCTGGATTGAGGTACAAAGCAAGCTAAGCAAGTGGTCAACTCCTCAAAGCTCCTGTAGGAAATTGCAAATACAGTGAGGTCAGGTGACTCCAGCTAGATTTTAAAACCATTGTAGGTTTGTTTAGCCTACTCAAGGCTGGGCAAAGGGCACACAAGAACTCTCAATTCTGAGCATTTATGCTCCAAATGCAAAAAAAACAAAAAAAAACATATTCATCAAAGAAACTTTACTAAAGCTCAAAGCACACATTGTACCTCACACAATAAATAATAGTGAGAGACTTCAACACCCCACTTTCAGCAATGGACAGATCATGGAAATACAAACTAAATAGAGATTCAATGAAACTAACAAAAGTTATGAATCAAATAGATTTAGCACTTATCTATAGAACATTTCATCCTAAATCAAAAGAATATACCTTCTTTTCAATACCTCATGGTACCATCTCCAAAATTGACCATATAATCTGTCATAAAACAGGCCTCAACAAATACAAGAAGATTGAAATAATCCCATGGAGCCTATCAGATCACCATGGACTAAGGCAGGCCTTCAATAACAAAAAATAAATAAATAAACAGAAAGGCCACATACACATGGAAGCTGGACAACACTCTACTCAATGATAACTTGGTCAAGGAATAAATAAAGAAAAAATTGAAAAAATTTTAAAATTTAATGCAAATGAAGGCACAACATACCCACACATGGCAGAAAATGAAAGCAGTGCTAATAGTAAACTCAGTTCTGTTGCCTCCAAAAGACTGGAGAAAGCATATACTAGCAGCTTGCAGCTTAACAGAGCTTCTGAAAGCAATAGAAGAAAAAGAAATAAATACACTCCAAAGGAATAGACAGCAGGAAATAATGAAACTCAGCACTGAAAACAACCAAGTAGAAATGAAAAGAACTATACAAAGAATAAAAAAGGGGGGGGGAGCTGGTTCTTTGAGAAAATCAATAAGATAGATAAATCCTTAGACAGACTAATCAGAGGGCACAGAGACACCATTCAAATTAACAAAATCAGAAGTAAAAAGGAAGATAAAACAACAGAAACTGAGGAAATTTGAAAAATCATCAGATCCTACTACAAAAGCCTATATTCAACAAATCTTGAAAATCTTGATGAAATGGACAACTTTATAGACAGATACCAAATACCAAGGCTAAATCAAGATCAGAAAAACTATCTAAACAGTCCCATAAGCACCTAAGAAATAGAAGCAGTCATTAAAAGTCTCCCAAGGGGGGGGGGGGAACAGGACCAGATGCATTTAGTGCAGAATTCTATAAGACCTAAGAAGAAGATCTAATACCAATACTCTGCAAGCTATTCCACAAAATAGAAACAAAAGGAACACTGCCAATTCATTCTATAAAGCCACAGTTACACTGCATATTCTCTCTTCGAGATGGAATGGTTTCTGTCTAATCAGGAGCTTGTCACAATTTTCTTTCATAGATGACTTCTTTTTGTTTGTTTGTTTTTTGTTTTTTGTTTTTTGAGACAGAGTGTCTCTGTGTAGCCCTGGCTGTCCTGGAACTCACTCTGTAGGCACATAGCGGACTTCATAAGAGATTTTTTTCTTCTATAATGCTTAATGTTCCAAAGAGATTTTTAAAACTGGTTGAGTGCATTTTACTTTTAGATTCTGAAGATATCATGTATATTTAAGAGGCATTTAACTATTATAAATTATTTTGATGACTTAAAAATTGTCAATACTGAGTTGTATAATTTAAAATAAATTTTTATTGATTAAAAAAAAGCAACCATAGGATCTGTTTTGGGTGTTGACCATCTTTTTTTGATTTTCATGTTTTAAGAAAGGGGTGGGGAGACAAAGTCAGGTAGGGTGGGAGGTGAGCAAAGTCTGGGAAGAACTAAGGATGGGGGGAGAATATTATCACATATATCATTTGAAATGGGTTGTATGGGAGCTAGAGAGATGGCTCAGTGGTTAAGAGCACTGACTGCTCTTCTGAAGGTCCTGAGTTCAAATCCCAGCAACCACATGGTGGCTCACAGCCATCTGTAATGAGATTTGACTCCCTCTTCTGGAGTGTCTGAAGATAGCTACAGTGTACTTACATATAATAAATAAATCAATCTTTTAAAAAAAGAAATATGTTGTATGAAAAAAATAAATATAAAAAGAACTTGATGCTGTTCACATGATATATCAATGAAGCCCCTAGAATGAAACTTTTTTAAAAATCTAAAAACTGAAGCTCTGTGGTCCAGCAGAAAGAATGGAAACAGACAACCTTGGGAGGTAGGAGGTGGGGGTTCTTCCAGAATGTACCAGACCTGGGAGGTTAGGGACTCTCAGGACTCAAAGGGAGAGACCTTACATGAAATGCCTTACAGTGGGGAGAGGGAACTTGAAAAACCCACCTCCAGCAGAAAGTGAGGGATGGGGTTGCTAACCCACAGTCAAAACTCTAACCCATAATTGTTCCTGTCCAAAAGAATTGTAGGGACAAAAATGGAGAAGAGCCTAAGGAAAAGAAGGTCCAGCAACAGGCCTAAATTGTGATCCAGTTCAAGGGGAGGCCACAAGGCCTGCCACTATTACTGAGGCTATGGGGTGCTCACAAAAAGGAACCTATCGTGACTGCTTTCTGAAAGGCCCAACAAACATCTGAAAAAGTCAGATGGACATATTTACACCCAACCAATAGACAGAAGCTGCTGAACTCTGTGGTTGAATTAGGGAAAAGCTGGAAGAAACTAAGGAAGAGGGTGACCCTGTAGGAAGACAAGCAGTCTCAATTAACCTTGACTCCCGAGATGTCTCAGACACTGGATCACCAACCTGGCAGCACACATGAGATGATATGAGGCACCGAATGCGTATACAGCAGAGGACTGTCAGGTATGGGTTCAGAGAGAGAAGATGTACTCAGCCCTCAAGAGACTGGAGGCCCCAGGGACTGGAGAGGTCTGGTAGAGTGGGGGGTGGGGAGGAAGGGGTGGGAACATCCTTGTGGAGACAGGGGAGTAATGGGAAGGAATGGGATGGGAAACAGTCAGATGAAGGATGGGGGCTGTAAGGGAGGATAAAAACTGGAGTGTAAAAAAAAGATTAATTGAAATTAAAAATAATAATAAAAGAAAAAATAATAATAAAAGAAAAATAAATATCTAAAAACTAATACACCAATTGTATTGTTAAACCTGAAAACTGCGAGGAGAGATGTCAAGTCTACAAGTGCCCAATTAAAGCACGTTTTATTTAATACTGGCCATGAAGATAGACACTGGCCAAGCCCATACTGGGAATTCCCAGAGAACTGTGCTATCAGGTGCTCTTAAAGGCAGACCTCACAAGGCTATGCACTTCCTGCTGTTGGCCCATTGGAGCAAATATACACCCTGATGTACTTCCTGCCTGTGTTCCTCCCACCTATATGTGACCAAGCATGTCCTATGCTGTTGGGGCAACCAACTTTGCATACTGAAGTGAAAAATATGTGACTTGTTATTTTACATGAACAACAGCTCCAGCATACCAGGAAGTTGTCTGATCTTGGTCAGGTGGGGCTTACAGGGTAACTTTAGCTCTTACAGTATGTTCCTGGCATATTCATTTTTCTATAAGGAAGATAAAAGGAACTTTTTCATGATAATTATGACACGGGGAAAGACAAATACATTTCCTTTATGATTCTTCAGAGAAAATTATTGTTGATCCAGTAAAATGTCTGAGACACAAAGTGAACAGAAAAGGGAATTTCTAAGTAAAGATGTTTAAACTGGAGAGGTCAAGCTTCCTTCTAAATATCTGTGCAAACCCAAAGACAAACGCCACACTCAGCCCAGCTCAGAGAAGCCTCCTTTGCAGTGACTAGAGAGCATGCAATGGCTACTTAACACGCTGAGAATGAGTGATGGTTGATGGTTCAGCCCTAAATAAGATATTTACACTGTCCCCTCAAAAGGTCAGGGAACATCACAAGAGGGGATAGAAGGAACGAAGCAACTGGTAATGAAATCATTCCTTTAGAGCATGACATGGCCTTTGCAATCATAATCTAACAGGAGATAGGGCTGCCTGCAAAGACTCTCACAAGACTAGGCCTGTCAATCAGGGATAAGGGAGGGGCTCAAGGGGCTTATGCTTCCTAGACTAAACACTGGCTATTGGTGCTTTCTCATGGAGAGGCTGTCACTGTTTTCAGTTGTGTACCGCTGATGAGATCACTGGCCTCCAACATATAGTTCCCAAGTCATGGACACATAGATGACCATACCTAAACTTAGCAGGTCACAGAGCAACAAATAGACATGCACGAGGCAACCAGACTTGTAGGGAAGTGACTGGAGATGCGGTAAAAGTAAGCAGAATACATTATATATGCTCTGTTCTATATGTCCTCTAAAAGAACAAAATCAGTTAATTAAAATTCATATTGTTTATCCTTCCTCAACAGTGAGCAGCGAAGTATGATGTTGAAAAACAAGTTCTATTCCTGTATAGTGGGGATGGTCTGTTTGTTTGTTTGTTTACTCTAATAACTTGACTTTATCAAATCTCCTTAAATGTATCTGATGCTTTATAGTCTTGAGTTTAAAGCTCATTTTACCTAGCTTTCTACTTGTATCTTTGTGGTTTAGATGACAGAGTGTATAGATAATTATTAATTTACTCTTTAAAATGGAGGCAGGACTTTAGAATGGCTGTTCAATTTATTATGGATTCATTTTATGACCCTATTGTATACAAATCACAAAGTCTGGGTATATGCTTAGGATATTAACTGAAAATGGGAAGCAATGCATTATGTCCCTTTTCTTTTCTTTTTTTTTTTTCTTTTTTTAGATTTTGGTTTTTCCAAGACAGGGTTTCTCTGCGTAGCCCTGGCTGTCCTGGAACTCACTCTGTAGACCAGGCTGGCCTCGAACTCAGAAATCAGCCTGCCTCTGCCTCCCAGAGTGCTGGAATTACAGGCGTGCGCCACCACTGCCCATATTATGTCTCAAGAAGGGAGGATGCTATATATTTTATAATTTTCCGATCACTTTAACCATTCCGAAACAAAAGCTCTCATATAACCTGGCAGTGTTTTTTCAGTGCATGAACATTGACCTTTACCCAGTCACCATCCCTCTATCAGTTAACAGGTGATTTTAGGAGTATATATAGACCTGGCAAGAGACCCAAAGAAAGAAAGGCCTCTGGGAGACCAGGCCAGAATGATGGGGTTCTCCAGGGAGATTGTTGTCCTCCTCTTCCTGCACCTGCTTCAGGGGTCAGACACTTCCTTGGTAAGGCTGAATGAGAATGGGTATGAAGACATCATTATTGCCATTGATCCTGCTGTGCCAGAAGATGTAACAATAATTGAACACATAAAGGTAAGAAAATCGGGCTTTCTCCTATTTGAATTATGAAGGATAAAAGTTTAATAGTGATAGAATTACTATGGAAAGCTCTGAATGCTTTGAGAAGTTTGAAAACTGAGCGGACAATTTTGGAAGGTGTGGAGTGAGATGAAGGCTCTTAGAATTTCCAGAAGAAGTTTCTAGAGGTTCTAAAGAGATGCTGCCCTCTCGTCTTAAGATCAAAGATGAAACAGAGAGCCTCTCTGATCTTCAGCTTCCCCGTCTGTCATTTAGAAGTTGAATTCTCATTCTTCTTTTGTAATTTACTTATTTATTGTGCATCATACACATATACTTGTGATACCATTGAGGAAAGAGAAGTGAATTAAAAGAAAAAGGAATTATAGGTATGCCTTCTTATTCAGGACCATCAGTAATAACAAAGTGAGTGGGGGGGTAGATATGATGTTAGTAGGTTGCTGTGGGGCATGCTGCCTCAGGATAGCGAGACAGAGCAGAGTACAGCTCGGATAGGCAAGAGTGTAAGTCACTGTTTCCCACAGGGAAGCCCTCAGAGGAACACCCCCCCACCCCCGCGCTCATGATGTGACCTGTGAGCAGACACTGTTATGTGAGTAAGAACAGCCGTGTAATGAAGGAAACAGTGACTGAGATGGAGGAAAGATGCCTGCCTTACACTGAAGCTGGGAGAGACTCCTGCACAGGGGCAGAGCCCAGACCACTGGAGAGTGCATCTTTACTGTCCCTCTGAGTAAGGAGACTCCAAGAAAGAGCTTAGAAGAGGATGTTTTTCCTATAGAATATGAAGAGCAGACTCTGAGTGATAGGTTCTAGGTGTTCAGAAATAAATGATTGGCTTCAAACTTTTTTGAATTCACAAAGTGGATATTTAATAAGACTATTTTTAGAGACAAAGCAGAATTCTCAGCATGGTCTTCCATTGAACATTACAAGTAGAAATGCAATCCTTTGTCAACATGTCTACAGTTTAGTGGGTTTTTGACACTTAGCTTTTTACAAAGTCCTCTGTCATCAGGCAATTTTGTGACTTGCAATTATCTACTTATATTTAGGATTTTGGAAAACTCTTATAACTGATGGCCTGATATTCTCCCTTTTACAGTTTCCTTTGAATTTTGTGTTCAGGATCCTTTGAGGTTTGAAACTTGACCACTTATGCAAAGACTGATATTTCAGGGGGTTTTAATATATATATATATATAAACATTATAGAAATTCTGGGGAGGAATTTAGAAGGAATACCATAGAACTTCTGGTTAAAAACCTTTGAGGAACCATTATATGGCACTTGGGTATCTCTGAAGATGAAAGTTACCTACCTCTGATACCTAGCTCTCCATGGCCTACAAACATGGCTTTCTAAGAAAGCCATGGAAGCCTAAATATCTCTAGTTTTTGAAAAAAGACATCCAGGGAGAAAGTGAAATATTTTATCCTCCTTCTGTGTGTGCTAAACAGTTTCTGGGCCATTTTAGAGTTCTTCCCAGCCTTCCTGCACTGGACCTTCATTCTCTGGACTCTGACACTCTGACTAATCTCCTAATTATCCACTAATTAGTTTGCTGAATCTTTACAACACATGTGAGTCTGAGTGCTGGACTCTCAGAGGGCAGCAGGGTGAGAGATAGAGGCCTTCAGGAGGAGTGGGCTTGTGTTGAAGCTGTGTCCTGATAGATACAGTTATGGAGACCCAGATGACCCCCGTGAAATGAAGATATTTTGCTTTTATTTATTTTATTTTATTTCATATTTGTTTATATTTTACTTCCCTCTGAGAGACCTGGTTATAAGGAACAGTCACCTTAATTGATTTTCATCCACGTTTCTCTTTATTACCCAGTGACTGTGTGGAGAGAGAAATCCTCTAATAAATTACAGTAGCTTGGGACTACAGATACAGGGGAGAGTCTGTATTTTCACATTGGTGGCAGAGTAACAGTTCTATAATCATTTTTTAACATGTGCTATGGAATTTTCTATTACCTTGCCCTCCAAGGGTCAACTTTCCCACCTGTTCCAGGACTATGGAAAGAAAGCCCCATCCTGATAGTGATTCCTGTGGGCTATTCTCCTTAGCTTGTGTCTGCTAGAGCTGTTTTTGGCTTGAAATTAGGATTGTCTTAAATCTACTAAGGGTAATGTAACCAGGCTTCAGACATTCCATAAGCCAAACAAAAGGTGTTAACACAAATGTTAGAGCCAAATAAATGACTATAACCTCCAGGTATATAGTTACATAAATCAATTACTGTAATCACCAAGTACATACCACAAGTTGTCTTTTGAGGTAAGATGATAGAGGACCCTGAAGCCTTTCTGTGTACAAAGTGAAACAGAGTTTTGGATCGACAGAAGTCAGGCTAGAAGGGTAGACAGAGCCTGCTAATGAGTGATCTTGATGAATGGCTGCTTTTGTAGTAACAACTTAGTAGGACACTCCAGAGAAGAAGGTCTGAGTTATGATTCCATTCTCATGATCATTTTTACATATCTGTTTCCCTTTGATAATAGGAAATGGTGACTAAAGCATCTACATTCCTTTTTGAAGCCACAGAAAAAAGATTTTTCTTCAAAACTGTATCTATATTAATTCCTGAGAGTTGGGCAAACAGTCCCCAGTACAGGAGGCCAAAACAGGAGAGTTACAACCATGTAAGTATCAATTTTTCTCTAACAACAACAAAAAAAGAGTTTTCTGGGGCTTGCTGGTTTTGCTACAAATTTATTCATTCAGAGTTTGTCTTTTCTGATCTTCAAGAGATAACGATCTTTTTAACCATTCCCAGGCTGATGTTAAAGTTGCACCTCCCGTCCTCGAGGGCAGAGATGAGCCTTACACCAGGCAGTTCACACAGTGTGAAGAGAGAGCAGAATACATCCACCTCACCCCTGACTTTGTATTGGGGAGAAAACAAAATGAATATGGAGATTCAGGTAGGGAATCTGGTTAAAGCATTGCATGTTTGCAATGAGCAACTCTATAATCTATCAAGTAAGCAGATTGGAGTAGAAATTCTTGGGTCCAAATCTTGATTCTTCTATTAGTTTTGTGACATTAAACACGTGATTTATTGTATGATGCTTATTCCATGCCATTTACATTTTCTCAAAATTTGCTGAATTCTTGATACAGTAGCTGATATAATCTACATAATCTATAGTAGCATATCTCAAACTTTCTTCAGTATCTACCCCTTCAAGAGAATTTTTACTCTTTTTTTTTTCCTAAAGTTTCACCCTCTAAATATCTATACATCAGAGTTCCGTATATCTGATTAAGCTGTTAACAGGGTTGGTACTTGGCAAGCCATAAACTAATATGTGAGACCTTTGACTTCCCAAGAACTGAAAAGCAAATCCTAGTTTACTGTGACTGTCTCGTATGCTCTGTAATAGTTCATTGATTTAACATGCTGTAGAATAAAATTAATATTCTGCATAGCAATGAGTATCATTTAATGCAAAAGCCTCGTAAAAAAAACAAAATATAAACTTTAAGACTTACAGAAAACCTAAACCATAATGCAATCTCTCCCTCTCCTACCCTCTCCCTTTCCCTCTCCCTCTCCCTCTGCCTCTCTCTCTCTCTCTCTCTCTCTTTCTCTCTCTCTCTCTCTCTCTCTCTCTCTCTCTCTCTCTCTCCTTCTCTCTCCCTCTCCCTCTCTTTCTCTCTCTCTCTCCTCTCTGTGTCACTTTCTCCTCCTCTCTGTATCACTGTCTCTCTCTATGTCTCTCCCTGCAGGGTTGGTATGGTGAGCAGAAGACAACTTGAGAGTCAGGTTCTTTTCCCTTACCACATGGGATTCAAGGACTGAACTCGGGTTATCAGTATTTCGTGGCAAGCACTTTTACCTACTGAGCCATATCAGTGGCATGAAATTTTTGAGATATAAAATTTACCAATTGAATTATGATTATGTATTTGAAAACAATGTCTTACAGGAAAAGTGTTGGTCCACGAATGGGCCCACCTTCGCTGGGGCGTGTTTGATGAGTACAACGAAGACCAGCCATTCTACAGAGCTTCCTCGAAGAAAATCGAAGCAACAAGGCATGGCATGACTCCTACTTGCCCTTAAATGACCTCCTGATTTTAACTGCCCTGTAGTCCTTTCCAATGACAAGCATCCATGTTTTCTCCCAAGGCAGATAACAGATGCAATATCACAAACCTGTTTTATGCTTATTTTAGATCATTTTCCTTGAAGACAATGACTGTACAAAAATATACATAGCCTCAATGCCAACCATTTATTGGCATTTTGACTCTTTCATTTACATGACTCTCTGATAGATACCAGAACTCATTTAGAATTTGCTTATTGTATTGGAACTACAAGCCAATAAGGTGTGTTCTGGCTAAGGCCTGGTGTGTCTGCTCTGATCTCTGCAAGCTCTGACTCTCCCATGGAATAGCACACATCAACGCTCCTTCATCCCATTGCCTTTCTTGGCAGTCCCTCATTCTCTGATTCCAGTCACATTGTCCTCTGGATAAAAAGATGCTCCTTGATTAGTCAAAGCACATGTGGTGATGTGATACCCCACTCTTCAAGATGTCTTCCTGGAAAAGACTGCACTGCACACCAAGAATAAATGGTCCATAGGTTCTGTCAATCATGTGCCTGCAGAGAGTTAGTACACAGCCAGCTGCAGGAATGTCTAAGGGAAAGACACACCCACAGCTTTCATTCCAGCTAATAGCCCTACTGTGTGTGGCTGGAGATACCCCTTGGGTTTGGGTTGTTTTTTTATTACACTTTCTCAAAAAACAAATGGTTGCTTTGGTTGGCCCTCTTGACCTTTACCAGCAGTGTGGGAAGGTCATGGCACCTACATAAGAAGTACAGCACCACAAAGCTCAGAGGGAACAGGAGCACTGTTCAAATGAATGACTGAGTTGTCTCTGAGATTCACTTCCATATTTGCAGGTGCTCCACGGGTATCAAGGGTGTGACTAGAATCCTGACATGCCAAGGGGGCAGCTGTATAACCAGAAGGTGCAAAACTAACTCCACCACGATGTTATATGAAAAGGATTGTCAATTCTTCCCTGATAAAGTTCAATCAGTAAAGGCATCCATAATGTTCATGCCAAGTATCGATTCTGTAAGTAAACCAGTCACTGTGTCCAGAATCTATAATCAAAGCATTTTTCTAATATCATTAATTTTAAAATAATCATAATGATGTGATGATGGTGATGATGAAGACAACGATGACGCTGCTGCTGCTGATGTAAATAAAAGAAAAAAAACTACACATTGCTAGGCAAGTACTCTACCAAAGATATAATAGATGCTAAGCATGACATAAGGATTACATATGTTAGAGTTCAATGAACATTGACAGATACCCAGTAAGTATTCATTCTCTATTATATATTATTAACACTATTGTCTATTAAAAGCTACATAATTATTAAGTACTATAATGATAAGTCTATTTTAGTGTTAACAGTATTTTACTTGAGCATGCATATTTGCTAAATACTATACATATTCTCCTTTAATTTTTTTCTCCTTTAATTTTTTTAAAAATATGTTTTCAATTAAAGTTGAACCCTCCCAGATAGCCGCCTTCAGGCCAGTCCCGTGCCCCCGATTCTCAACAGACACTTTTTCTTTGATAACTATTGTTACATACATTCATAGCAAAGAATCAACTACAGTCACCTTGCTGGACCAGCATAATTACTTCTACATGCTAACACTGGACATACTTTCACTTTCTTTTCCAGATCATTTTTTAAATACATGAAATAGTAATTTTCTACACTTTACTACACTTGTAGGTGACTGAATTCTGTAAAGAAGAAAACCATAATCGAGAGGCTCCAACTCTACATAATATGAAGTGCAATTACAGAAGCACATGGGAAGTAATCAGCAGTTCTGAGGATTTTAAGAACAGCATGCCCATGGCGGGACCACCCCCTCCACCCTCCTTCTCGCTACTGAGGATCAATGAAAGAGTTGTCTGCCTAGTTCTTGATGTGTCCGGCAATATGGCTGTGAGTTCAGGGGCTCATTTTCATTCCTTTGTTTCTGTTTTGAGTATAGAAATACAGATAACCAAATAGCAAACACACACCCTAAACACCACTTCTTATGTGGCTTCTTAAATTGTATGTCATAAAATATATTACTGCCTGAGATCATGACCTGAAAGATAGGGAAAAAAATATTATACTTAAAGAAACATATCTAAAAAGAGATAGACTACAGGTATCCATTTTTGACGCAGAAAATTTATAGCCTTTAGTCAGAACAAGATACTGAAAGGAGAGAGTTTTTAACCATGAATCCTGCATATCAAATGCTTAAGAGAAATGAGGAAATAAATTTATGAAGTGTATGATCTGGACAGTCATCTAGTTAAGAGAGAAATGGTTTCCTGTGAGTTACCAGAAAGCCAGTGCAATTGCCCTACTGATAGAGAAGCAGGGGAAAGGCTAGAAGTAGAAGGGGCAGGGTAGGCAGGCCTCTCAGAGTTAATAGGAGCTCAGCAGGCTCCTTGCTGAGCTACACAACTCAGCCATGTTTGGAGATAAAGAGAGGCTGGTCGAGGTCTCAAACTCTGGGTCAGAAGTTTATCTTACCAGGCATGATTATGGGGTGAATGTGGCACTAAGATGTGAATCTTTGCCTTAGCTTCAACCCAAGCCCCACCTTTAACTTGGTTACTTAGCCACTGGGAGCAGCCTCAGGTAGAAAGCTATGAACTCCTTCATGTGCCCCATCTTACATATAACCACACTTGTTAATTTACCAGTTAAAATTATAATTGCATTCTTCCACAGTACAGATTAATAGTTGTCCAATTCTTGTCTCATCTTTCAGTTGGAAACCACTCATCTCTTTTCTTACCATTTTTCACTCAGTCTTACAATCGCCTCAATCGAATGAACCAAGCTACAAAATACTTTCTAAGCCAGATCATTGAAAATAGGTCCTGGGTAGGGATGGTACACTTCAATCACTTGGCCACTATTGCAAGTGAGCTGATCCAAATAAATGGTGACACGGAGAGAAGCCAGCTCTTGCAAGCCTTACCTACACGTGCCAGTGGAGGGACGTCCATCTGCTCTGGAATCCGGGCTGCATTTCAGGTGAAAATCCCACTGCACATGTATTTTGATCTTTGTTTTGCTTTTAGGACAAACTGAAGTTCTACTGTTCTTACTTGTCTCCTAATTTTAACGTAAATAATCTTAAAAGGTTCTAAACAAAATACACAGGAAAAAAACAATTTTGATGTATATGCTGTCTTAGCACACGGAAAATCAAGGCGCAAGGATGAAAATTTCAAGATCATCACTGGCTAGACCATCTGAGGCCAGCATGGGATGAACGAGATTCTGTCTCATCTGCAACTTCAACATGTTTAGACCATTAGCCCCCTGTTATCTAAGTATTTAAGAGTTTTCTAATGTGGAGTCCATTACCTTTTAGTGCTAGTGTGGTTACTCACTGTACCTAGGTGCATATATGACAGATTTTGTATGAACAGAGTGGTTTGTCAGAGGATAGCTGGGGAAGACAATGTGTACCATATAAGTGTCTATTTGCCTATGTTTTCCAGATATCATTTAGTCCATGTCAATTTTTCCTGATTAGTGATCCCACTCATCTTTCAATTTAACAAATTTCCCCTGTATTAAGAGAGAGACAGAAAAAATGTTTATGCTCTTCAAGGATTAATGAGCATAAACTCTGTGATTCTAAAACATAAATTATCTCTATCCTATACTTTTTTATAGCTTCTTTTTACTAACTTTCCATCAGGATAACTGATCTAGTATGATACCAGAATTCTGAATTATGCTTGCAGGTATTTAAAAATGGAGACTTCCAATCAGATGGGACTGAGATTGTTCTATTGATTAGTGGGGAGGACAGCACAGCCAAAGACTGTATCGACGAGGTGAAATACAGTGGGACCATAGTTCATTCCATTGCCTTGGGATCCTCAGCTGAGTTAGCTGTGACAAACATGAGCATTTTAACAGGTAAAACACAATCTCTACATTACAGACTTTCCATTGTTGTGTATAATTGTAGAGCTGCTGTTCAACTGCTTTTTCTAATCTCAATTTTGCAAAAGCCAGGCCAGGGTTTGGACAGCAGAGTCAAGCAGAGCCAACCTCTGTTCTCATCACATTCTTTGTCTGGTTGGCTGGAAAAGACACATAAAACAGTCAATCCAAACACATAGATCACAGTCTTTCACAGCAGGAAGAGTAGAAGATAAAATTTGGTAGAGATTTACAAGTCTTCCATGCTCACAAAATGTTGAAGCAAGGAAAGAGGGAAAAGGAGGTATACAAAATGAAATGTCTCCTGAGACAGGCCTTGAACAAAGTCTGGGACTTTCCAGGACTAAAAGACAATGAGAAAATACACAGTACTTATTTAACATTAACTACGGTAACTTATTTTAATATACAGATGAGATGAAAACTGATTACATGCTTCTAGAACCTTCTCAAACATAGTAGAGCATACAAAAACCAATAGTACAAGTATAAATTATTATACTAGTTTGGTTTCATGGTACCAAATGTGTGTGTGTGTGTGTGTGTGTGTGTGTGTGTGTGTGTGTATGAGGTTTTCTGTGTCTGGCTATACAAACTTTTACCATTATACTTTTATGTTCATTTTTTGCAATTTATTGCTGTCACAAATCTTCTAACCAATATCCAGTCATTGTCAATGATGGTTTAGTGTTGTTCTTTAATGTTGTTGTTCCCGGGTTTTGGCACCATATGATGGGATATAAAAGAGAGAAAGGGTATTAGGGAGTATGGCATAGCAGCGTGGGGGAATGGGGATGCCTAAGCGGGCCCATGCCTAGGCATCCCTTCCTCCTGAAGGACCACGCACACACCAACATCGTATAGAATAGAGTTTATTCAGGGAAGAGGATGATAGTCAATGTATTGTGGAGGCAGAGAGAGAGAGAGAGTGGAGAGAGAGAGAGTAGAGAGGAGTGGAGGCCAGCCATGACCACATGGAGAGAGGGGGGAGGGGAGAGAGCCCAAGAGGGGCAGAGAGGTGAGAGTGCAATGAGAGAGAGAGAGAGAGAGAGAGAGAGAGAGAGAGAGAGAGAGAGAGGAATGAGAGAGTGAGGAGGGACAGACAGCCCCTTTTATAGTGGGTCAGGTATATGGGGCAGGGCATACCTGGTTATTGCCAGGTAACTGTGGGGTGGAGCTTGGACAGAATGCCAACAGTCAAGATACCTTGATATAGAAATTCTTTCATCTTTCCAGTTTTCAGCTACTAATCTATTTTTCTCTGAAAAAATATAAATGATATAAATAAGAGTTCATAATTCCCCTAAAGGGCTATACAAAAGTCTGTGAACTTAAATATACAGAATCTAGTGCCTTTCATACCTATAACTAGATGAAGTTCCTCATTCAACCGAGGTTATCATACTAAGATAATAAGGTGGTTTTTGCTTTGCGGTTATAATGAATTAAACTAAACTAATGTTTCAAAGATGACCTTAAAGTCTTTCTGACAATTTAATTTAAACCATATGGAAACTCTGACTTTCTTTGAACTGTTATCTTGTTAATCATTAAATTATGGTAAGTGTTGGTGATCATAAAAAGAGAAAGGTGGCATAAGAATATGTTCTATAGGCATGTGGGGGGAGGGGTGCCTCAGCAGGCCTATGCTGAGACACCCCTTCCCCCTGAGGGACCAGACATACTATGGTATAGCATAGAATAGAGTTTATTTAGGGCATGAGGAGGCGAACTAAGAGGGTAGTAGAGGCAGAGACATGCAGAGAGAAGAGAATAGAGAAGCAGAGACTGGCCATGACCACATGGAGAAAGGGGGAGAAGGAACTGGGGAAGGGAAGATCCCAGAGCAAGAGAGAACAAGAGGAAAAGAGAGGCAAGAGAGAGGGGAGGGCTGGCAGGTATGGGGTGGAGCTTAGACAGAATCCTAACAGTAAGTACTCTTGTTCTACAAAACAATGTAGCCTTTTCGTTCACATTTTAGGTGGAAAGCATCTGAGTATTGCAGATGAAGTCCAGAATAATGGACTCATTGATGTTTTTGGGGCCCTAGCTTCAGAAAATGATGGTGTCACCCAGAAGTCACTTCAGGTAAGTCTTTTCCAGTCCCTAGAGGTTTTGTGGCTGCTTTTACCACAACCAAGAAAAGGTATAAGGGTAAAGTAAAACCAGCCAGAAAGGAAACACCTAAGAATAGAGATAATCAAGACTTCAGGTGTTGGTTTATGTGTTTTGGTTCGGTTTGGTTTGGTTTTTAATGGATAGAAGGAGTAGAAATAAAATTCTGTTTTTCTCAATTGAGATATTTATGGTAAGTTCTAAAATAGAGAGAAAACAAAAAACCACAAATATTCAAAGTTGATCTGTGTTCATATGCATGATGGGTGGAAATGGGAGTTAAATAGTGACCAGTGAGAAGCAGGGTCCAGTCATGAGTTGATGAGAAGCTGGGCCTAGGGATGCGATCTGGAATACAAAGGAAAACCTGCACCCAGCATCTATTTCTCCTAATGCCATGGTGGGACCTACATGACCTTGTTTTCTGAGATTTTGCTGACAAAGAGGCAAAAAGTGGTATTCCCATTCAAAAGTACTCCACATCCATTGAGAAACTATCAACAGAGGTGAATAGCACTTCTACAGCTCCTCCCAGAAGAGACCCTATGGTTTACATTCTCTCTTCTCAGGATTCTTACCTTCAAAATCAGTTTTCTCTCAATTGGATGGACTCCGTGTCCAAAGCTTCACTTTCAATCCTGTGTGGAAACTTAAAGAGTCCTCATTAGTAATCTCCCGCAGAGCGTCTGTCCTAGTTGTCTTTCTGCCTTCCTAGGGACTGAACCTAGAGCCTCTAATACACTCAGCAAGCTTGCTACCACTGAGCTGTGTCCAGCTACACCTGTCTGTGTTTCACTGTGGGAGCCTTTACTCTGTTCCAGTCAAAATACTCTAATCACCCCAAGCATTATCTTTCCAGCCATCCATGAGATGAGTAAAGCACCTGTCACACACACACACACACACACACACACACACACACAATGTGTGTGTATATATATACTAATTCTCTGTGGGTTTTATCATCCTTTACAGCCAACTGTCAACAGCAACATTTTCCAGAAAAGTACTGAAGTATAGCAGGGTCACAATCCCAACTCCTCAACTGATGTTTCCACTTTAAATTTCCTGTTGTACCCTGCCCTTTCTTCAGAGTCTGCATTGCCAACCTTGCAACTGTCACATCCCAAGAAGCCTTTGGGATGATGGCGAATCTATTGGTGGGGAGGGGGAGAAGGAGGGAAGACAGTTTAGCAAATGTAACACTGTTTTCAGATCAAATATAGGGAATTATCTAAAGAAGAAAAAAGAATAAACTATTTGCTTCTGTATTCATTAAATTTTTTTTCTTTTCTTATTATTTGTTGTTTGTGTTACATTTAAACAGCTTGAAAACAAGGGCGCCTTACTGAACAGTGGCTTCTGGCTGAATGGCACTGTCCTAATTGACAGCACCCTGGGAAAGGACACATTCTTTCTTGTCACCTGGAGTAAACAAGCCCCTAACATTTATCTCAGGGATCCCAAAGGAACACAAATCACGAATTTCACAATGGACATGGCTTCCAAAATGGCCTACCTCAGTATCCCAGGAACAGCTCAGGTAAGCCACTAGTGTTTTAATGTCCCCCTAAAGATATTTTTCCAAAGAGACTCTAAACACATCATAAATGTGAGTACAATAACTTTACCATCTTCAAAATGTAAGCAAAATGTCTGTCCTTCCCTTCCCTGTGTGATCCTGAGAGCTGTGGTGTCGGGAAAAGAAGTCCCGGGTTGAGAGAAAAGAGAAGGCATCTGAAAACAGGGAGGAAGAAATCTGGAGAGTGACCTGGCCTGTCATCTTCTCCCATTATACCTGCCAGAGTCATGGAATATATGACACTGAGGCCAGAGAGTAAAGCCGAAGCAAAGGCAGACTTATCCAAACATTATTTTCCAATTGAGATAACACAAAATGCAAATATCATGCATAACACTAGACAGGCTCCTGGTCTAACTTTCTCAGCTTCAGTACCTGAGGAATTAAGTCCTTTCTAAGACCACTCAACCCAATTTGTTTCTTTTTTTACTTCTATTCTTTATTTTAAAATCACATAATGGAAAGGTTAAAAAAAATGTCACTGGACTCTAAATGCTTGCTGCATGTTTCATTGAAAAATTTAGGCGGGCGTTTGGACCTACAACTTTGAAGCCAAAGTGAACTCAGAGATACTAACGATTACAGTCACCTCTCGGGCAGCAAGTTCTTCTGTGCCACCAATCACTGTAAATGCTAAAGTAAACATGGACACTAACAGTTACCCCAGCCCAATGATTGTGTATGCAGAAGTGCTACAAGGGTACACGCCCATCATTGGAGCCCGAGTGACAGCTACTGTAGAATCAAGCAGTGGAAAAACAGAAGAGCTAGTCCTGCTGGACAACGGTGCAGGTAAATCACAGACTTCTATGAATAAGCCTGTATGTTTATAGTTCCAAATGTGTCATGTGCCCTTGAGGCAGTGGGTACAACAAGAGTTAACACAGATTAGGAAGGAACAGCAAGACCAACAGGAAGTGCAATCCAATCATGTAACACCTAAGTGCTTAGCGAGTGTCCTGCACAGGGTAACCATTCCGTTTATGTCAGCTACTAACAAAATAGTGTTTGTAATCTTGACAGGCAATACCTGTCTCCAGCTAAGGAAGCCTCATTCAGAAGACAGAGAGCACTAGCATTCCTTCTAGGTACATGCTTCTTAGGGGAGTGTCACCAAAAGAGTGTGATCACAGCAGGTGATGCACAAGTTGTCTCTGCAGTGGGAGAGGGCAACAGAACCTGGGACCCTGACTGCTGAGGAGAAAGAACAAGAGTGGTTCCCCACAGCTGGAACAAAGCACAGATAGAGTCCTGGGAGCTGGGACCCAGGAGAAGCTGGAGGTAGGGCAGAGAGAGGGACTGCGCACTGCAGCATCAGATGCAGGTCTGCCTGGCAGGAAGCTAGGGGCTGTAATGGCTGCTCTGCGGGGAGGAGGTGCAGGAACCCTTTCCCTGCACTCCGTGTTCTCCTGTGAATGGAACCTTGTGTGGAAGTCAGAGAATAAATTAGCCAATCTGGTTCACATGTGGATGAGTAAAGACGCCCAGCAGTGCATTTTGCAATGTCATTTTATGTCATTCTGCAAAATTGTCTTCAGCTATATTTCACTGTTCTTGGAGTAAATTCCATGTTTTCTTTCATTGCAACAATAATTTCACAACTACCCCTCCCTGATACACAGGCCTGTCTACAGCACATGTAATTTCATGCACCTTGCTTCATTTCTAGGTATTTTACTAGATTACCAGATGAGCATTTAGTTGATAGGGGGAACAAACTAATTTAAAATTCCTTTACTGGAAAATAAGAAAAAGAAGAAGACTGCCAATAGCCGAGGCCAGCACTGCATGCTTCTGTGTACAGAGGAGGCCCTTGAAGGACTGCTCAGGTGCTTCTCTAGGTAGTCTGGGAAATCTGCATGTCTGAAAATCCCCAGACATTTAGAGGGACACAGCTGTGGCTGAGGCAAGAACAAGAACATTGCTCTCTCATTTTCAACTTATCAGGTACACCCCCTATGCTCGCTGTCATGACAGTGGACTTCAGCTACCACATTTCTGAGATGTCCCAAACATTTATTCCAAGAGTAAAATGTGTTTTTTTGTTCTGTCCCGAGGGACTCGGTTATTTGTTGGAGTGGAGGGGGATCCGGCCTGAAAAAAGAACGGGTGTGAAAAGGAGAGCAAGACCAAGCAAAATCATTGTCAAAGTCTGTTTATTGTAATGAGGGCAGCAGGTTTTAAGCAGTAAGGAGGGGAAACGGGGGAAGGTGATAAATCTGAAACAGTCAGGTGAAATATCCTTGTAATGAGAGGGTGAGGATGGTTGGTAAAGGTCAGTTTATTGATTAGCTAGTTCCTGGAACAGCGGGTGAGGGAGGGTGCTGAGTCAGTTCCATACGTGTTGTAGGAGCACCTGAAAGATGGTTGCACTCCAGTCCCTTAATCTGGGCGTTTGTTCCAACATTTTTTCTCTTGAACTACAAAGATAAATGATTGGGAGAACAAAAACAAAACAAAACAAAACAGAGAAAAGAAAAGAAAAAAAAGAAAAGAAAAGAAGAGAAGAGAAGAGAAGAGAAGAGAAGAGAAGAGAGAAGAGAAGAGAAGAGAAAAGAAAACAAAAGAAAAGAAAAGAAAAGAAAAGAAAAGAAAAGAAAAGAAAAGAAAAGAAAGAAGTTGTTGTATATAAAGCAAAATAAGTTAATTTGGTGGTCTATCAGGAATGATGATAATTACGTTTTACATAAAAATACATTTGCCACAGGAAAGGTCTCACTTATATCAGAAGATAACACAGAAAGAATAATGTAAGGAACTGAAAGTCAGTCAATTGAAAGAGAAATGATAAGAAGAGTCTTATGACCACTGCATAAGTTGGTAGGGCACAGAAAGATAAAGTATTAAAGTATTTATGATACATATGCAATTATCAGTGTGGGTAAACCTGTTAGATAAATACATACAAAAGGGAGTCGAGGGTACACGATTCAATAATGTATCATTTGGGCAGAAACTGATAGAGATATACTCCATTCAAATGTGAAATGTAAGCACAGGAACAGACAATGCTTGTAAGACCATGCGTGTGTGAAAACATACACTAACTTCTCATCTGTCACAATGACTGTCATTCATGTCTTTATGCTTTTAACAAGGGGCTGATGCTTTCAAGGATGATGGCGTCTACTCCAGGTACTTCACTGCTTATTCAGCAAATGGCAGGTATAGCTTAAAAGTCCGTGCAGATGGAGGAACAAACTCTGCCAGGAGAAGTTTGTGGCACCCGTCAAGCAGAGCAGCGTACATACCAGGCTGGGTAGTGGACGGTGAGTGTCGGAAACAGAGCGGCGTACATACCAGGCTGGGTAGTGGACAGTGAGTGTCGGAAACACAGTGCATCATATTTGTGATTCCATAGGGTGGAGGCTGCAAACATTTTAGAGTTCAAAATACAACACCCCCCATTTCTAGAGTGAAATATTTATATAATTGCCACTAGGTTAACCCAATCTAAGCCTGGAAACCTATCAGCAAGTATTGTAGTGTGGAACATCCTTAGACTGTCAGCAACAATCTCTCCACTTTTCAGCTCCAGACAAAGGAAATGGTCCACTATGCTAGGAACAGAAGTGCCAGCCACTGGGGCAGTCTGTCCTCTGAGTTACAAGTGCTTCCATGTTTAAACTTTGCTTTCCTTACTCCTTATCTAGAGGTATGGGGAACTACGCAATGGAATAAGATGAGAGCATTATTTCTTAGCACTTTTGGCACAGAGGGACAGAAGCCATCTGAGTGTTAAGGATAGAACTGGTGTTGGCTTCCCCAGACACACTTCTAGTCAGACACAACTTGAGAAATAAACAAAACTTTTCTTAAGGCATATATTAGAGAGGCATGGTAGCACACACCTGTGATCCCAGCGCTTAGGGGACAGAGGCAGGAAGGAGGATAAGGATTTCAAGGTTATCCTTGGCTACAGAAGCACATTGAGGCTAGCCTAGATTTCATACCTGCCTCTTTGACTTTGCATCTATTTTGTTTTGTTTTGCTTTGTTAATTCATGTAACAAATTCCATAACATCCTCATTTGGTGCAGTTTTCGTTTCAAAGCAAGTGATTGCCCAATTTGAACTGATAACATCCTGGTAAGATTTCTGAAGGATGAATTTTCCCATGAATGGAATGCTTATGATTGTAGCACATCATAAAAATGCAGCCATAGGAATGAAAAGAGAAAAAAGAAAGGAAAGACAAGAAGGGTCAGGAAGCTGACTGAGTTCTAAAAAGAGTATCCTGTTTCATCTGATGTAACTAGAGAATTTTAAATGCAGGAGAAATTCAACAGAACACACCCAGATCTGAAATGACTGAGGCTACTCAGCCAGTCCTGGAGAATTTCAGCAGGACAGCATCAGGAGGCACCTTTGTGATGTCCAATGTTTCATCTGATCAATTGACTGATCAGTACCCTCCAAGTCAAATAACAGACCTCCAGGCCACACTTGAAGGGGAAAAGATCAGTCTGACATGGACGGCCCCAGGAGATGATTATGATGTTGGAACAGGTAAGAACAAGGACCCTGTGGGTTTGCCCAAAGTGAGAGATGTCCAGGGTGGTGCAAGAGCAGACAGTCAGCCAGAGGAGAGCACTTGTGACTGTCGCCTCAGCCAAGCAGGAAAG
The DNA here is from genome assembly GCA_964023405.1 of Apodemus agrarius. NCBI lineage: Eukaryota > Metazoa > Chordata > Mammalia > Rodentia > Muridae > Apodemus > Apodemus agrarius. The sequence goes on from OZ030007.1 coordinate 15,694,305, forward strand.
TTAGGATTGGAGGTGTTATAATTTATGACACAGGTCTTGTTTTTCATGCATGGCTGTCTTTAAAAGTCAGAACTCAGATTATAGAGGAAAATGAATAAGACTTTTGATGTGATCATACATTGCATGACTAAATATTTGTGAGAACAACTGAAAAGACATTTAATATGGTGTGATGCAGTCACTAACCCACAGGTAACATTTTTCTTAGCTCAACGGTATATCATAAGAACAAGCAAAAACATCATTGACCTCAGAGACAATTTTAATGATGCTCTTCTGGTTGATACAACTAACCTTAAACCAAAAGAAGCCAACTCCAAGGAAACCTTTGCCTTTAAACCGGAAAATATCCCAGAAGAAAATGCAACCTACATATTCATTGCCATTGAAAGTGTCGACAACAGCAACCAGCACTCAAGACTGTCCAACATCGCACAAGTAGCACTGTTCACCCCCCAGGCTGAGCCCATCCCTGATGAGAGTCCACGCTCCGGAGTTAGTACTTCCACTGTTGTGCTGTCTGTGGTGGGCGCCGTTGTACTAGTTGGTATTATTGTAGGTACAACTGTTTGTATTGTAAAGAACAAACGGTCCTCATCAGGAGCTGCAACATCATTTTGAAAAGCAACAAGAATAAAAAGATAATTCTGAGTTTTGAAAGTATATCCCATGTGATCCTGAACTCAAAAATAATTTCAAGAGGGTCTAAAAGAGTACTTTAAGTACATCCATTCTGTGAATACCTACCAATATTAATGTTTATAATTGTATTCACTTACCATAGTGATAAATAAAACTGGTTTTATGCCGGGAAGTGATGGCACATGCCCTTAATCCCAGCACTTGGGAGGCAGAGGCAGGCAGGTTTCTGAGTTGGAGGGCAGCCTGGTCTACAGAGTGAGTTCCAGGACAGCCAGGGCTACACAGAGAAACCTGTCTCGAAAAAACAAAAAATAAAAACTTTTTAAAAAATTTGTTTATATTTACCTCTAGTTGTGTTTTTTTTTTCTGATGCAGAAATTTTCCAAAATGACATTTCCAATTGCCTGAAGAAATTCAAAGTGTCTGTTTAAGTAGTCAAGATACAATATAAAAGAGAAAATGAACAACATTTAGAGAGGAAAAAAGGAATTTGGTTATCAACATAAGTTATTGGCATAATAGTAACTCAACACCCCCAACTCTACATTATCATAATGAAGGTCATTCTTGCTTTAATTCATGGATATTGAAGATACTATTTTAATTATTTTATTTCAAACGGGTTACCGGGTCACCTGGAAGGAAAGCTGGGGATAAAAAAAACGGAATTGCAAGAGAAACATGAAGCCAAGCAAGATTTCCTGCTCAAGGCTCAAAGTTTAACAGGATTCTCCAAATATATGGGGGGGGGAACCCCTTCCCTCAAAGGCTGGAAACAGGTCTGCAGAACTGCTTGCTCCACAGTGGCTGGTGTCAGGTGACTAGTGCCTCTCAGGAAGCTGCAGGTCCTTGGAGAACAATGGGATAGAGCTCCGCCCTAGGTGGGAAGCAGTGGCTAGCAGAGTTCTGGAATTCCCGCTCAAAGGCTGGGGGGAGGGCACAATTTATTTTGTGTGTGTGCATGTATATGTATGCATGCATGTGTGCATATATGTAGGTATGTGCAATCATGTGGATGCGTAGATCAGAAGACAATTTGTGGGAATGGGTTCTCTCCTTCCATCATGTGGGTCCTAGGAACCAAACTCCTGTTGTAATGTTGGGAAGCAAGTGTCTTCATTCTGGGCCCAGGAAGATACTGTTTTTTTAAGTATCAGACACCACCTGTTTATATTTCAATTTAACCTAAACACCTCTTTTCTCTTGAAACCCCACCAACCTATGTACATTTCATTCATCTTAAGAAAGAATTGTTGAAGCTATAGACTATTGACTTTTTTCAGAAAAAATAAACCAAGATATGTTAAAGATACGTTTTAATCCATCACTCAATGTCACGGACCACCGCATGTTATGGGGGTCCCTGGGATGTTGGTTCTTGAAGTTAGTTGGTTAAGAATTTGTCAGTGACAAACGGAAACAAACACAGAGGCAGATTGAATCTGAGTGTATTTTGTAGCTCTCAAGCAAGGGTTTTTAACGTATAAAGAAACAGGTATTAGCCGGGCGGTGGTGGCGCATGCCTGTAATCCCAGCACTCTGGGAGGTAGAGGCAGGTGGATTTCTGAGTTTGAGGCCAGCCTGGTCTACAGAGTGAGTTCCAGAAGAGCCAGGGCTATACAGAGAAACCCTGTCTCAAAAAAACCAAATCCAAAAAACAAAAAAACAAAAAAACAAAAAAAAAGGGGGAAAAGAAAGAAAGAAACAGGTATTATAACTCTCAAAAGCTGTGTTTAGTGAAGCAGTCAAATAAAACAGATATTGTAATAATCATTTGGCACAGTAAAATATAAAATCATCTAAGGTTAGTGGCAAATTGTTAAGAGGAAGTTAATAAACTTTCGTGATCAGTTATTTAACTTTTAATTTTTGATTTTTAATTAATCTTTAAAGCATAAATTTAAATTATTTTAATTTTTTATTTAGGGCTTTCTTAATATATCAAAGCCTACTTCTGATGACACACATGTAGCCATAAAAAATTTTATTCTTGGGAACATTTTTATTTATCAATATTATCTTATGCATAATTTATAACGAAAGACACTGGTTTTCCCGGAGATAAGGTCATGGTTAGTGACTCTATCATAAAGAATGGTTTCGTACCCATTATTCTCACTAAAGATCTTATCCTAGGATATCAGGAACATCTTGTAAATAAGAAAAGGAATCAGAACGATAAAACAGATAAGTTGTCAAGAGAACTATGGCTCAATAATTTTTCTCCAGCCAAGAGTTCCACAACCGGTTCTAGGAAGCCTCCTTCTTTTGAAGTCTATCTGTGACTCTAGAGAACCCTAATACAATACATACCATGATGACTCCTAGATAAAAATCTAAGGACATCAATGTGTCTCCATGGTAGTGAGGATGCCTGTCATTCATTGCTCTTTTTTTTTTTTTTCCATGTACCTGGCACAGAAAAACACAATTGGCAAATTAAGGAGGCTGGTTATCCCCGGGCCTTGCCTCATCCTCTAGTTTCTTAAAGCACCATTCCCTGCAGTACACAGCTAAAACCTAAGAGTTCCAGGTCTGCCCCAAGTCCACACTGTTTTGTTTTTAAGCTCCATGCCAAGGTTAGGAACATCACATTCTCTGCCCCTTCCTGAACTTTTAATCATCTTCAATCTCCCTTTTCTGCTTTTTGACATCATGGCCTCTTCTATTTCCCTGCACAGCCCTAAAGAGAATGAATCACTCTCTTTTTGAGCCTTGGTCTTCATACAATGTTCTAACACCCAGGGACAGTTATTTCTTTACTACCCAACAGATGCTACCCCGGATTTCCTCAACTGTAGAGTGAGTTCTCTGGGGGAGAAAGGGTTGAAAGGGTTGTACCACTAGAGAGAGAGTTAAAGAGGAAGGGGAGGGTGGTGGACTGAACTCGAAAAACCCTCACAAAATTAGAGACTTCTATTCTTACTTCCTTTGTCTCTGGATCCTGTAAACCACCAAACCCTACAAATTCTTAATATCTCAATGAGCCTCCAACCTGTTTCTCTAATTCACTGCCCCAGAATCTCCATATTTACTACAAAACTCTTCTCCAAAGGGAAGCATTGTGAACCACAAGTCTAAAGAGTAGGACTAAGAAATCCAGTCCAATCCAGATCCCAGGGTCAGGGTTGAGGGAGCACAATTCACAGAGGTGATTTCCCAAGTTCTTTTTCTAATTCACGCAGAGAGCCATTGGCGCTGGCAGCTAGACCTGTTTGCAGCCATCATTCCCTATGTAGGTGAAGTTTTCCAGAGGAAAACTCTGCCTCTGCCACTCCCCTTTCTAAAGTCAGACCCCACTCCTCCGTGCCCTCACAGTGAGAGGCCTGTTCGAGTAACCGACCATGTCCTTCAGGGGCTTCTCTAAGCTTGTCTCTTAGTCTCTGTTCTCATAATTCCTCTTGCCATGCAGAGGGCTCTGTCTTTCAGCTCCATGGTCTGCTGTTAATTCTCTAGCTCTGTCCCGGTTAATCTTGCTGGAACCCGAGAGTCTCTTCTCATTCTCATGAGCATTGCCTTCCATTATCCCCCATTTCCATATCTTAGAGTCACCTGGTAAGCCAGTGTTCACTTTCCGGTATTAATCTAAGTGCTGAATATCCTGGGGAAATGCTGTAGTTCTTCCAACATCCTTCCCCTACAGAGGTAACTTCGTAGTCATCTCAAGTTCACTCTAACTCTGTTCATAACTGCTATTTACTTGTGTCTCTCCACATGGAGAGAGTCTTCACTCTTAAACCTGAACTGTCACTGTGTGTGCTCATTTCTCTCCAGATGAAGGGAATCTTAAAGGCAGGAGCTAATCCTGAAGAATAAAAAAAAATTAATTAATTAATAGCTATCTGTAAAGACACGGGCTTGTCACCTTTTGTCATCTTGGGCCTCCGCCCCCTGCAGGCGGCGGTTCCGGAACTCTAGAGAAAAACACCCCCCACCTCCTCCTGGGACTCTTGAGAGAAAAACAACTCTCTTGAGGGAAACAGCTCCCGGAATAACCACAGGGGTCCCAACAGCCCCTATGGAATGTCCCAAAGCCCCAGGAATGTCACTTAATGTAACACATAGTAAATAGTAAATGTGTGACTTTAGACTTCCCCTATTTCCTCCCCAGTCGTCCCCCCTCTTTTATGGTTTTTGCCTTTATAAGCTTGTCACAAGTTCAGGTGGGGGTCGAACTCCTCTACCCCTGCGTGGTGTATGAGTTTCGACCCCAGCATGCTGGCCTGAGATCTCGTTTAATCCCATCTTCAATAAACTTCGTGTGATCACAACGAATTTGGTCTCAGTGCCTTACTGGGTGCGTGCTACTCCCGAGACTTGAGTGAGGGTCTCCCTTCGGGGGTCTTTCATTTGGGGGCTCGTCCGGGATTTTGCGCGACCACCCAGGGGATACTAGACCCACTTGGAGGTAAGAATTTCTGTTCTGGTGTGACTCTGTGTCTGTGTTGTGGCCTGTCCAGAAATCTGGTGCGATCGCAGTTTCGGTTTTGCAAACGCTCTATCGAGGCCGCTCTCCAGGAGGAGAAGCGGAGTGGACGGGGATAGACGTGTCCGGGTGTCCACCGTTTGTTTCGCCCTGGGAGACGTCCCAGGAGGACAGGAGGAGGACCAGGGACGCCTGGTGGACCTCCACGGGGAAAGTCGGGAGATAAATTTTCTCCTTGACGATCTGTGTCAGAGGGCCATTCCTCGGCCATCTGACTCCTTTCAGAACTTCTGGTCGACTCGAAGCCGACAACTGGTTTTGTTTTCTTGTCTTTCTGTCTTTGTGATTGTTTTTGTTGTGTGTATAGCAGAGGTAGACATGGGACAGGCCGCGACGACCCCACTAACAGTGACTCTGGACCATTGGAAGGATGTTAAGATCAGGGCTCATAACCTTTCTGTCGAGGTCAAGAAAGGGCCTTGGCAAACTTTTTGTTCCTCCAAATGGCCCGCTTTCAATGTAGGATGGCCTTCGGGAGGAACTTTTAACCTACCTATCATTTTCGCTGTCAAGCGAGTTGTTTTTCAGGCCACCGGGGGATACCCTGATCAGGTTCCATACATTATCGTATGGCAAGATCTAGCCCAAAACCCGCCACCCTGGATGAAACATTGGACATCAGGAATGGAGACGGCAACGGTGGCCGTGGCCACAAAACCGAAAGTGCCTCCTTCAGATCTGCCGGCGCCTCCTGCAGATCCGCCGGCGCCTCCTGCAGATCCGCCGGCGCCTCCTGCAGATCTGCCAGCGCCTCCTGCAGATCCGCAAGCACCCGCTCCATCAGCCCCGCCACGGATCTATCCTGAAATTGATGATGTCTCCCTCCTTGACCCTCCTCCCCCATATCCTCAACCCGCTCCTCATGCAGCCCCCTCCCAGGTGCCGACCCCAACGGACTCCCGGACAACCTCTGAGATGGGGCCAGCAGCCGGGACTCGAAGCCGCCGGGGCCGCAGCCCAGAGGGATCTGGCGCAGGACCTGACTCAGCCATTGCCTTACCTTTACGGGCTTATGGACCCGCCCCAGCCCCAGGGGAATTAGTCCCATTGCAATATTGGCCATTTTCGTCAGCCGATATGTACAACTGGAAAAATAACCTCCCTTCTTTTTCAGAGAACCCCTCAGGTCTAACGGGGCTCCTCGAGTCCCTGATGTTTTCTCATCAGCCCACTTGGGACGATTGTCAGCAACTTTTGCAGGTCCTCTTTACAACTGAGGAGAGGGAAAGAATTCTCCTTGAAGCCAGAAGAAATGTTCCAGGACCAGACGGAACCCCTACTAATCTCCCTCACCTTATAGAAGCAGCTTTCCCCTTGGTCCGCCCTGAATGGGACTACAACTCCGTAGAAGGTAGGGGGCGTCTCACGGTCTACCGCCGGGCTCTAGTGGCGGGTCTTAAGGGTGCCTCGCGGCGACCCACGAATTTGGCAAAGGTAAGGGAAGTCTTACAGGGACCAATGGAGCCACCCTCTGTCTTTTTAGAACGGTTGATGGAGGCCTATAGGAGATATACCCCCTTTGATCCCTCATAAGAGGGACAACAGGCAGCTGTAGCCATGGCTTTTATAGGGCAGTCGGCCTCTGATATCAAGAAAAAGTTACAAAGATTAGAGGGGCTCCAAGATTATACTTTACAGGATCTAGTAAAAGAGGCTGAGAAGGTGTATCATAAGAGAGAGACTGAGGAAGAGAAGCAAGAAAGAGAAAAAAAGGAGGCAGAAGAGAGGGAAAATCGGCGGGATCGCCGCCAAGAGAGGAATTTGACTAAGATTTTGGCCGCAGTAGTAGGTGGAGAAAGGTCAGAGAAAGGACAGTCAGGATACCTGGGCAACAGGGCAAGAAGACCCCCGGGAGGACAGCGACTACAACTGGAGAAAGACCAATGTGCTTACTGTAAAGAAAAAGGACATTGGGCCAGAGATTGCCCTCGAAAGAAACAAAAGGGCCCCAAGATACTGGCCCTCGAGGAAGATTAGGGGAGTCGGGGCTCGGTCCCCCTCCCCGAGCCTAGGGTAACTCTCTCCGTGGAGGGGAATCCCGTTAATTTCTTAGTAGATACAGGAGCTGAACACTCAGTTTTGACTAAACCATTAGGACGATTAGGATCAAAAAGAACTCTGGTTATGGGAGCCACTGGAAGTAAACTCTACCCTTGGACAACCGAAAGAAGTTTAGATATAGGAAAAAAACCAAGTAACCCACTCTTTTCTTGTGATTCCTGAGTGCCCTGCGCCCCTTCTGGGGAGGGACTTGTTGACCAAACTAAAGGCTCAGATCCAGTTCACCCCGGAGGGACCAGAAGTCACCTGGGGAAAGGCCCCTATAACATGCTTAGTTCTAAGTCTAGAAGAAGAATATCGCCTCCATGAACCCAAGACTGGGGTTTTGCCCCCTAAAGAGTGGCTGACAGCTTTTCCAGAGGTCTGGGCAGAGCAGACTGGAATGGGACTGGCTAAACAAGTACCACCCATCGTGGTCGAGCTGAAAGCGGCTGCCACCCCCGTCTCGGTGAGACAGTACCCCCTGACTCAAGGGGCTAAAGAAGGCATCCGGCCGCATATCCAGAGACTGTTGCAGCAAGGTATATTGATCCCCTGCCGGTCCCCTTGGAATACCCCCCTCCTGCCAGTACGTAAGCCTGGAACCAATGATTATCGGCCTGTCCAGGACTTAAGAGAAGTTAATAAGCGGGTGCAGGACATTCACCCAACCGTGCCTAACCCTTACAACTTGCTGAGTTCTTTACCGCCTGAACGATCCTGGTACACTGTTCTAGATTTGAAAGATGCCTTTTTCTGTCTCAGGTTGCACCCAAGTAGCCAGCCTCTGTTCGCTTTTGAATGGCGAGATCCCGAAGGAGGACATACGGGTCAACTGACCTGGACTAGGTTGCCACAAGGATTCAAAAATTCACCAACTCTTTTTGATGAAGCGCTCCACCGTGACCTTGCGCCCTTCAGAGCACAGAACCCCGAAATTTCTCTTTTGCAGTACGTTGATGATTTATTGATTGCAACATCGACCCAGGAACTGTGCCTCGATGGGACTAAAAAGCTCCTGAAGGAACTGGGTAAGTTGGGGTATCGGGTATCTGCCAAGAAGGCCCAATTATGCCGCTCAGAAGTGACCTACCTAGGATACACTCTCCGAGATGGGAAACGATGGCTCACTGAAGCACGAAAAAAGACAGTGATGCAGATCCCGACCCCCACCTCTCCGCGACAAGTACGTGAGTTTTTGGGAACTGCGGGCTTTTGTAGACTCTGGATACCGGGGTTCGCCACGCTGGCAGCCCCTCTGTACCCGCTCACAAAAGAAAAAGTCCCATTTACCTGGACAGAGGAGCACCAAAGAGCCTTTGATAATATAAAGACTGCCCTGCTCACAGCTCCTGCTTTGGCCCTGCCAGATCTAACTAAGCCTTTTACTTTATATGTTGATGAGCGGGCTGGAGTGGCCCGTGGAGTTCTGACTCAGACCCTGGGGCCTTGGAAACGGCCGGTAGCCTACCTATCTAAAAAGCTGGACCCCGTCGCCAGCGGGTGGCCCTCCTGCTTGAAAGCCATTGCTGCAGTAGCGCAACTTGTCAAAGACGCTGATAAGCTTACTCTGGGTCAACATGTGACTGTAATTGCTCCCCATGCTTTAGAAAGTATTGTGCGGCAGCCCCCCGACCGCTGGATGACAAACGCCCGGATGACACATTACCAGAGCTTGTTGTTAAATGATCGAATAACCTTTGCTCCTCCTGCTATTCTCAACCCGGCCACCCTGTTCCCCGAAGCAGACGACTCTACCCCGGTGCACCAGTGCACTGACATCCTGGCTGAAGAAACCGGGACCAGGAAAGACCTGACCGACCAACCGTGGCCAGGTGTGCCTAACTGGTATACGGACGGCAGCAGTTTTATGGTAGAAGGTAAACGAAGAGCGGGAGCAGCGGTGGTGGACGGAAAGCAGGTAATTTGGGCTGGCAGCCTCCCTGAAGGAACCTCCGCTCAAAGGGCTGAACTCCTGGCACTGACTCAAGCTCTGCGCCTGGCAGAAGGTAAGGCTATCAACATTTACACCGACAGCCGTTATGCTTTCGCCACAGCCCACATTCATGGGGCCATCTACAGACAGAGGGGCCTGCTCACCTCAGCAGGGAAAGACATTAAGAACAAAGAAGAAATCCTGGCTCTCCTAGAAGCCATACACCTTCCAAAGAAATTAGCCATAGTCCACTGCCTGGGACACCAGAAGGGGACAGACCCAGTCACAAAAGGAAACCGGATGGCTGATCTAACAGCCAAGCAAGCCGCCCAAGGAGCCACAGTGCTGGCGGAGGAAACTGGAACCCCACCAGAGCCTCCACGAGCCATGGAGCCCAGCTTTAACTATCCTCATGAAGATTACGGCTTGATCGAAGATATGGCTTGTACAGGAAAAGCCCAAATGTTCAGCTTCGGTGGATTGGCAAAAACTAAAGATGGGCGAATCATTCTGCCCTCCAAAGAAGGACGAGACTATGTAAAACGAATACATCAACTTACCCATCTTGGAGATGAGAAACTTAAGCAATTAATCAAAGGTTCTAAATATTATGTTCTGAAATTAAATACAGTGGTGAAACAGGTAGTAGGGTCGTGTCAAGCTTGCACCTTGACCAATGCTGCCCGACCGTTCAGAGAACCTGGAAAGAGGATGAGGGGAGACCGGCCGGGAGTTTATTGGGAGGTAGACTTCACTGAAATTAAGCCAGGAAAATATGGTAATAAGTACCTTCTAGTTTTTATAGATACTTTCTCAGGATGGGTGGAAGCCTTTCCCACCAAGTCTGAAACTGCTCAAGTGGTAACCAAGAAGATACTGGAAGAAATTCTACCCCGGTTCGGGATCCCCAAGGTAATCGGTTCGGACAACGGACCGGCTTTTGTTGCCCAGGTAAGTCAGGAATTGGCCATCCAACTGGGGACTAATTGGAAATTACATTGTGCTTACAGACCCCAGAGCTCAGGACAGGTAGAAAGAATGAGTAGAACTCTAAAAGAGACCCTTACTAAATTAGCTATTGAGACCGGCGGGAAAGACTGGGTGACCCTCCTCCCCTTTGCGCTCCTTAGGGTCCGAAACACACCTGGACGTTTTGGCCTCACCCCTTATGAAATCCTGCATGGGGGACCGCCCCCCTTGACTGAGTCAGGCGGGATATTGGATCCTTGCACTGACTCTTCCTTTGCTCTGTTCACCCACTTAAAGGCCTTAGAGGTCGTTAAGACGCAGATCTGGAACCAGATCAAGGAAGCCTACGCTCCAGGGACTACCGCAGTGCCCCACGGGTTCCAGGTCGGAGACTCAGTCTTGGTCAGACGACATCGTGCTGGCACGCTTGAGCCTCGGTGGAAAGGACCCTATTTGGTGCTGCTAACTACCCCCACGGCAGTCAAGGTAGACGGGATCGCCGCCTGGATCCACGCCTCCCACGTCAAGAAGGCACCCAATCAAAATGAAGACAACCATGAAGATAAATGGACAGTGGCCGCTACTGACAATCCTCTTAAGCTGCGCCTTCGCCGTCGCCCCAATCTTGGAGAATAACCCTCATGCCCCCCAAAAACTGACATGGGAAGTGCTTAATGAAGAAGGTAACATCGTGTGGTCAAAAACTGCAGTGCACCCCCCCCCGTGGACTTGGTGGCCTGATCTTGCACCTGATGTCTGTAAGTTAGCTGCCGGTTCCCCGGCTTGGGATCTTTCTAATTATGACAATTTAGATAAACCACCCCCGGAGGAACAATGTGTCCCTCATGGTATAGGGAGCACATTGGGATGTTCTGGACAGTTTTTTCGAGCCAACCTCCAGGCGGCAGATTTCTACGTCTGCCCTGGGCAGGGACATAGCAGAGAGATGAAGAGACGATGTGGGGGGGCATCTGATTATTTCTGTGGTAAATGGGGATGTGAGACCACAGGAGAAGCTTACTGGAATCCTTCCTCCTCCTGGGATCTGATATTAGTAAAAAAAGGTCGTAAGCCAGGAGAGTCAGGAGAAGGAGAAAGAGACCCATCTAAATATCCGTCTTATAGGACTGGATGTGCATCCGGGGCCTCGGGTGGCCCTCAGGGGCCATGCAAAGGCAGCTATTGCAACCCTCTGAATATTAGTTTCACAGCACAGGGAAAACAAGATCGCCAATGGGTAAAAGGCAACCGCTGGGGGTGGAGAGTCTATACTGGAACAGGAGACCCTGGGTTCGTCTTCGCTATCAGAATAAAGATAGAGAGTCCACCTGCACGACCTGTAGGCCCCAACCCGGTGCTTGATGACCCCCTACCTAGGCCGGGGAGACTTCCTAGTCTCACCCCATCACCGAAGGAAGGTTCCTCTTCTGGCCCTAATTCATACCCTCTCTTGACCACATCCTCCCACCTCCCTATGAGAACCGAGGATCGCCTGTTCAATCTGCTCGATAGTGCGTTCGTCGTTTTAAACCGCACAAACCCCACTGCTACCCAATCTTGCTGGCTGTGCTTTGCTTCTAATCCCCCTTATTATGAGGGAATAGCCCAGCTGAGGAGCTATAATGTTACTTCTGACCATTCACATTGCCCCTGGGGAAACCAACGAAAGTTGACCCTCTCAGCAGTATCAGGCACTGGACTATGCATAGGCAAAGTGCCTACCAGACAGCAGCCCCTCTGTAACGAAACTATTGACACCCTGACAGAGGGCCCAAATCAATATCTAGTACCCCCCCCCCCAGACACTTGGTGGGCCTGTGGCACCGGCCTGACCCCCTGCCTGCATACTTCGCTTTTTAACAGTACTAGGGACTTTTGTATTTTGGTTCAGCTGGTACCTAGGGTCATCTATCATGATGAGAACTCATTTATAGATGAATTTGATCACCGTACTCGTTACAGGAGGGAACCTGTAACCCTGACCTTGGCTGTCTTGTTAGGACTAGGGGTAGCAGCAGGGATTGGAACTGGAGCAACTGCCCTTATCCAGCAACCCCACTACTATAATGAGCTTAGAGCAGCTATGGATGCAGACTTGGGAGCGTTGGAACAGTCCATAACTAAACTAGAAGAGTCATTAACTTCATTGTCAGAAGTAGTGCTGCAGAATAGAAGGGGATTAGACCTGCTTTTTCTTAAGGAGGGAGGGCTCTGCGCAGCCTTAAGGGAAGAATGTTGCTTTTATGTAGATCATTCTGGTGTCATCAGAGATTCCATGGCAAAGCTTAGAGAAAGGCTAGAGAACAGAAAAAAAGAAAGAGAAGCATACCAAGGATGGTATGAGAATTGGTTTAATCGGTCACCTTGGTTCTCTACTCTGGTCTCCACCTTGGCCGGGCCTTTAATCATTTTGCTACTAATCCTAACCTTCGGGCCATGTATTCTCAATAGGCTGGTGACATTTGTAAAAGAAAGGATAAGTGCTGTCCAGGTAATGGTCTTAAGACAGCAGTACCAGGTACTACAGGAAGCTGAGGGGTCGCTCTAAGATTAGAGCCATTTACAAGGAGAAGTAGGGAATGAAGAATAAAAAAAAATTAATTAATTAATAGCTATCTGTAAAGACACGGGCTTGTCACCTTTTGTCATCTTGGGCCTCCGCCCCCTGCAGGCGGCGGTTCCGGAACTCTAGAGAAAAACACCCCCCACCTCCTCCTGGGACTCTTGAGAGAAAAACAACTCTCTTGAGGGAAACAGCTCCCGGAATAACCACAGGGGTCCCAACAGCCCCTATGGAATGTCCCAAAGCCCCAGGAATGTCACTTAATGTAACACATAGTAAATAGTAAATGTGTGACTTTAGACTTCCCCTATTTCCTCCCCAGTCGTCCCCCCTCTTTTATGGTTTTTGCCTTTATAAGCTTGTCACAAGTTCAGGTGGGGGTCGAACTCCTCTACCCCTGCGTGGTGTATGAGTTTCGACCCCAGCATGCTGGCCTGAGATCTCGTTTAATCCCATCTTCAATAAACTTCGTGTGATCACAACGAATTTGGTCTCAGTGCCTTACTGGGTGCGTGCTACTCCCGAGACTTGAGTGAGGGTCTCCCTTCGGGGGTCTTTCAATCCCTTATTCCTCGTAATAACTCTGATATCTATTACCGTGCTCAATAAATATTTGTTCATCTTCCTCTTGAGTATCATCTGAAATGAATCAGTCCCTAAGCTGACCAAAGAACAACAAAGGAACCAGTATGCATACCCAACGCATAAACTACAAGGAAGAAACATGATTCCTCTGGAGAGAATTGTTGAATCACCCTCACGAAAATACGGAAAAACAACAGATAACTGAACTATGTTCTTAATTTTTCTGCAATAACAAACCTGGACTTATTTCCTCTTAATTGTCCACCCAGCCTTTATCTGGTATGTAGGCTGACTCAGATATTACATATCTTCTATCACCTAACATAGTCTTTCAATTTCAGATCATCCTGTAACCTTTTTTACAGCACCATCCAGTTTGAAGTCACAAGGGGTAAACTTGTCCAAAAGCAGCAAAGCTCTTACTTCCCACCCAGGGAAATGCAGCCCCTGCCTGCACTATTGTTCCCAGTACAAAGAGCAGCACTAATCCCCTGGCATCTCTGCAACTGTAGCTCCACCCACCCCATCCTAATGGCTCCTCCTCCTTCTTAGTCTCAGAGAGGACTTCCTTAGCATCTCCGTTTTAAACAACAGCAAAGTCACCATGATGTTTTCACTTTAAAGTTATCGGTAAGGAATTTAACACTAGCTGTTGTTTTAGAACACTTATTGTTTACCTTTTCCATTCAGCATCCATCACATGAGAGAGGTGGCCAGTCATAATTCATCTATGGCAAATTCTCAACAACCAACTAGATGTGGACATAGGACACTCTGGACATTTTCATTCATGGACAGAATCAGGTCAGGGAGGGTAACTGAACATATTTATGCTACATGACACCTTGTTCAACTGTTTGTCTAATCTCCTCTCTGGAACTTACTAAATGGAAACCTTGGCCCTGGTCATTTATGACATCTTTTTATACCAACGCAATGACCAATATGAAAAGAAGATTGTTTTCAGAGTCCCCTTTCACAAAGGTAACCCTTGCCTTCATATCTAACAGCATGGACTGTTCTCTGTTTATGCGTGTCACCCAAGTGGCGACAACTAGTACACTTTGCTATATGATGGGCATCTTTTAAATAGGTGTGTAAGACTCAGCTACATTATTATAGAGGGTGATGTGTCTTGGTACTAATTTCAGTATATTACAAACTTAAAACTCAGCACTTTGCTTCTAGTAAGGGCTACTGGCAACGTTGATTTTATAAGAGTTTTTCAAATAAATATGTATGTATCAATAAGAAAATTCACAAGAAGCAATAATCCAGGCATCCATTCATAAAACATAGGATTGCTTCCATTTAGTTTGTAATCAGAAATGTGGATTCAAATCTTAGAGACAATGTATATTAAATATACAGCTTTTTTCTCTCAGTTTATCAGATAAGAATAAAATCATTTATTTTATAATAGTTGATGATTTATATAGATACAATGTATATAAACTTTCTAACATGGGGTTTAACCGGCACTAAGTATTCTACCATGTAGGCTGTGTTTCTCAGTGTTCTTAACTGTAACATTGCAATAGTATGTTTCCTTCAGAGCTGTGCTTAGGAATAAGTATGAAACAGCTACTGTAATGTATAGACATTTATCAGATTGCCAGCATCCCAGAGAAGCAGAGAGGGTTCAGCAAGATAAGGCTCCAAATGCTCTCCCTAGGACCCAAGTTCAGTTCTCAGCTCCCATGTCAGACAGCCAAAACACTTCCTGTAACTCCAGCTCCAAAAGATCTCATGCTGTCTTCTGACCTCGGTGAGCACCCACACATATATGCTCACACAGAAACACCCAGATGCATATAAGCTAAGATATTAAAAATACATCTTTTTCTAAAAAAAAAAAAATTGGTGTCTAATAGTTCAGTCACTCTTTCCTGAATTCCTATTGCCTGTTTCAGTAATATTCCCTGAGCATCTGCAACAGTCAATAGATAAATACAATCCTTACCCTTCTAGAATTTACCATCCTCGACTTAAAGGAGGAAATTGATTAATTAATTATGACTGAATAGGAGACAGAAAAGAAGCCCCTTCTTCTGATGATGTTTCTGGTCTCAATTTCGCCAGCACAGTTCTAAGATATTAAAACTATCAAACTATCAAAGCAAGTATGCTTGCTTTAAGTCACATTTTAAACTAAATTGATGAGCCCATTCTCCATGTGTTCAGAGGTAGACAGTGAAACGCTTAGGCCAGCTTAGCATGTGCTCCATTGTCCCTACACAGCTCATCTTTCAGGAAGAAGGGGTGATCAAACTACACTTGAACTTAGGCTCATTCTGAAGGACACAGGGTTCTTTGCTGTAGTTCCAGGTAGGGGGCATCGTTAGAACTCTTGGCAAGGACAGGCCAGTGCAAAAGAAATGTTAATACACCCTCCATCTGTTTACAGTCACAGGAAGTGTCTCGCCAATTCACACAGGCAAAAGGTAGCACTTGTGGAGATTTTCAGAATGCTATTTCCAGGCTCACACATTTGCACAGAAGTCCCTCTGCCTCACCTCAGATTCCCTTCCTGCCCTGCTTTACCACCCGTCGATGAAGTAATTTCTTCAGATTCAATATGACATCTCAAGGAATTTATCAAGTGCCCTTAACAATGTCCTCAGAAATAAAATGTTTCAAGTGTTGCTTGCGTAGGACAAAGGTCCTGTCTCTCTCGCTTGCCTTGGAGAACAGCCAACATATTGATCAGTGTGTTCTTCTGAGCCATCTCTGACTGGAAAGATTTAGTGACTGAGGAAGAGGGTCCACTCTGCCATCCTATCTGCGACATGGTGGGATGGGAAAGACATGAAAATGGGGTGGAGGAATGGGGTCTTCCTGAGGAAAGGAACATTTGTTTAACGACAACAACAAAAAGTCTACAAGGGTGCCAAACTGATTAACACTTCAGGAATAATAGGATAGATTAAGCAGGTAAGAAAGGCTAACAGGTAAGAAAGAGGAATGTGTCTGAGCCCCCCAAGAAATATATGGCAGAGCCTAGCAGGGCAATTTGTCTTTGGATCCTTATTTTATAGCTTAAGAATATAACATAGGTAAAGGTATAAGAACCTCTGCCTAGGAAAAATTCACCAACCCTCTGCCTAGGCTGGAGCCACTTTTTATACAGGTATAGGGCTGTGGAAGGCACAACCACAGATAGCCTGCATCTCCCTGTGATTAGCTCCCTATGCCTATGATCCACCCAGTTCCCCTTCAGATCACCACTGGGTCCCTAGCTTCATTCCCAGATGTAATCTGTAGCTCTTAGGTTCTGGTGACAGAGCTGGAAAAGGCTGCCCGTGGAGAAACTGTAGTTATACACAGCGTCCCAAGGTAGGAGCTGGGAACTGAGCATTGGACTTCACAATTCTCAAAGTAGTTCTAATTTTGCAGATCCTCAGGCCAATAGCACTCAGACCAAGAAGGATCTTGAAGATCTTCAATGAGCAATACACTACATTTTGAGGACCATTATCCCAGGATAACCTAGATTTACCAGTGAGCTTGTATTGGGAGCAACTTTCTTTTGAGTCATATTAGATTTGAAGATGTCTGAACAAAATATTTCCTGAAGTGTAAATAGCTACAGATAACTTACATGATGTAACACTGAATGTAAAAGTAAATGCATTGATGTCAGATAATGTTGAATGATAAAATTTGCAGTGGTCAATTGTTCAACAATCAAGTAGAGTGTCCTTATGATTGAAGTAAAGTTCAATTGTACATTAAGATGAAAAGAAAAGCAATCAAAATAGTTATTAGAGGAAAGACCCCACACACGATCATAAGTACTTGAAGAAGACAAAGACCTTAACTCAACAATGTTGTGTGACCTTGTGTAGAAGTGTGTCTGCTGAACTGTAAGTGACCATTAAATTTAATGATTTATTAGTAAACATTAAAAGAATATTCTTGAGTTCAAGACAATTGACAGGAAACATAAAAATGAACAATAATAATAACAATAACAACAACAACAACAACAACAACAACAACAAAAATAGTGTTCCAACCATGATGACATGAAAGAAATAGCAAAGGAGGAAAAGTGAACCCACAACCCTTCAGGGGCTGTCTGCATGGAAACCAGGATGCCAAACTCAGTGCATTTTGGTTTCATGGTTGTGGAAAAGGTGATTCCAGCTCAACCAGAAGGGGGTTTGATTATGGCGCCTTAGAACAATGGTGTTGGAGCACCTGCGGGTCTGTGGCGTGGGTTTGTGTCACAAGGTCTGGGTCTGGGTGCCATATCCATGTCTGAGATAGTCCTATCTCCTTCTTTAGACTTCACAATGGCCAGATCTCATGTTACAAAGACTGGCACTGACTTTTCATCATTTTATTGCCTCTTTGAAAGATAGAGAGGCCAGGTGTGCACACCTGTCATCCCAGCCCTTGGGAGGAGCCAGGGGCATAGGGAACTGAAAGGTAGCCTGGGATACATAGCCTGTTAGAGATCAACCCAGGTTATGGGAGGCCTTGTCACATAAAAGAATTAATGAGGGGGAGGGAGGGAGGAAAGGAGGAGCAGAGGGAAGGAGGAAGAGATGGAGGAAGTAAGAGAGGGAGAGAGAGGGGGACAGAGGGATGGGGAAACAGAGGGAGGTACAGGTTTTAAAACCTGGTTTACTGTTACTAATACTTAGACCCTTTCAATCACTTCCAATCTTTAAGGAAGAGCTGGGAGGAGGACACAGAAATCATTTTAATAAAGACATAGAGAAATGATGATTCTAGAATTTTCTGACAATAATATCTCTATGGGAAGATTTTTCCACCTCAGGTTTCTCAAAAAATGAGTAATTAAGTACTGGAAGAATCCTAAACTTAAGTTTTTAAGGAAGAATATTTCCTATACATGACAATAGATAACAGTAGAAGTTTTTTGGTCCTGTACAAAAGTAAAGTATAGCATTGCACAGTCCTATGGTTCTTCTACTGACAACTACTGTTTATAACGCAAACAAGTAGACTCTCAAAATAACGGTAAGATGAGTTCCTTTCTAGTCATCCTTTTAAAAAACAGCTGATGTCCCATATTTTTTGAAACTATAGACTTTAGAAAAATGGCCCAAGATTAAAAATCAAAGATGCCCCTCTCTGAAACTGTAACCCAGGTGACTTAGCTTCTCTATACTTCCATTTTGGGAAGAAGGACCCACCCCAAGTGCTTTTACGATTCCCTTCACTGAGAGAAGCCATTCCCACTTGGCTTCCTCGAGCCAGTAGCAACTTTCCCTCGTCTTGTGTTTGAATCCTGTATCCGTCCAATCTAACCCATGCAACGAGGCTTTGAGTTTTTTGGGGACAATGCCAGAGTGTTCTCATTTCTGTGCCTGACAATGGAGCACTCATTTTTTTTTCACATGAATTAAAAATTAAGGAAAATCAAGGAATAAACATCAATCTGCTGAGGTCTACTATGTGCCAGAATAGTACGATAACGTCTTTCACAGACCTTTTTTTCCTGTTATTGTTTTATTTGTTTGTGTTCCTGCAACACGGTTTTACTGTGTAAGGCAGGAGCGGCAGCCACTAAACCCAGCTTCACACGTCGTTGACTTAAGCTTCACAAAATTCATTTCACAGGCATGGAGAAAATTGAAACTGAGAGACAGAAAGAAACAAAAATCTCTCACCTCCTCCGACCCAATTTAGAATCTAACGAAGAAAAATATGTCATGTACACCAGAATAGCAAAAGCAGTTCCAATAGTACGCATATGTGTAACAGTGCTTCAAGCAAATCCAAAGAAAAGAAAAATATTTCTTTAGGAAGAATTTTATAGATGCCTCCGCATCTTGCCTGGACTAGCAAGGGTAAGATCATGCCAAGAGTTAAAGGTAAATATAAAGGTAAATAAGTGCCTTCCAAGAAGCTACAGTCGTTACTCTGACACCACAGGTCTTCCTCTGTTTCAGGCAGACTTGTCTGATTAGCAAAACAGCCAATAATGGGTAACATATACTATTTAATGACCCTTTATCAATGAATCCAGACACCTGCCTGAAGAGTTTTCCATGGATTAGTTCATTTAGCAGTTCCAACATCTCATAATAATTCAGATACTTTACAAAAGACAAAACTTAAGAAAAGAGTCGCACAACTCTAACAGAGAAATATGTGCCATTTAGGTGACCAGGAAAGAAGGGGTCGGGCTCACACTCAGCGGCTCCCAAGCCAACTCATAATGGCATCGTAAAACCGGCTCAAGCTATAGAGCACTTTATTCAATTCAAAAAGTGAACTCTTAGGTGAAGTGTATTAAGTTCTCAGGTTACAAAAGGACGTGGAACAGTCAATGCCTTTCGAAAGCCGAAACAAACTGGGAGCTATCACGAACGATAACAAAAGAAAGTCCAATGTGATCCAAGACCAGTTTGGGAGCACTGAACATAAAGTCATAAACTTCTGCCATGCCCACTCCAGCCCTGTTTGATGTTTGCTTTTTAACACAAGCCTTTTCATCTGCTCTTTCCTGTTGCTACTTTTTTTTTAATCAGTTGCTAACCTCGCCCTATAAACAGACCCTGCTCCTGAACACTTAGCCCTGTGGGGCTGTATCCTTAGGATGACGATGGTGGCAGGGACAAAGACAGTGACAATAACAAAAACCCACAACTATGAGGATAACTTCACAAACAATCCGAAAGGATAGCTCACTTAAGTAAACACTTGGTGCCTTAGAAAGAACGATGGATGTGTTTACCTTAACCCTCAGACATTTAACTGTTAAGTCTCTAGAATGAAAGCAATAAGGAAGGTCACCAAGAAATCGAGGATTTCCACTCTTCACGTATATGCAAATATTCTGGTCCTGATTCAAATTCTTGAGCGGAGCACACACATAAATACTCACATAAACACCCTTCTGGGCCGCCACTTCTCACTGGAGCGTGTGCCAACATGGTTCCAGATCTGAAGGTCCTTCTGTTCTTCACCCTGCACCTCCTGCAGGCCGTGAAAGGCTCGATGGTCCATCTCAACAGCAATGGATATGAAGGTGTGGTCATTGCAATTAACCCCAGTGTGCCAGAGAATGAAAAACTCATCCCAAGCATAAAGGTAAGAAGGAGTTTTATTTTCAGGTCAATAATCCTGTTGCCTGCGCATCTGAACTCACACACACAATTACACACACACACACACACACACACACACACACACACACAGAGAGAGAGAGAGAGAGAGAGAGTTTTACTCTCCCAAAGGCTCCTTGACCATCTTCATCATGTCTGCAGTATTATCTACAATCAAGATGAGAATTTAGCCTTGCATTTTTTTATTATACATTAAAATCTGTGTTCAAGCTATTAATAATTTACTAACTAGGTAAGGTAAGAGACCTGAGAGCAAGTGGAGAAGAGTTCCCACACTTTATCTTAGTAATGGTGGTTTCCAGTCTAGTAGCAAATGGACACTTAAGCTCCAGCACCTTGTTCTGCACGCTCCTCCAGCTGCTCCTCCATGCTCAACTTTAGAAAACCAAAATCCTTACCTATCTTACCTTAAAGGAAAACTTACCCGTGATTTGAAGTTGATTTGTTTCTAATTTTACTTGTACCCATATAATAAAATATTTTAGGATATAAAGCTTTAGTGTGTACAGTATTCTTAGAACTGAGAGGATAGATCTAAGAGGAAGGACTCTAACTCTTTTTTTTTTTTTTTTTTTTTTTTTTTTTTTTTGGTTTTTCGAGACAGGGTTTCTCTGTATAGCCCTGGCTGTCCTGGAACTCACTCTGTAGACCAGGCTGGCCTCGAACTCAGAAATCTGCCTCTGCCTCCCAAGTGCTGGGATTAAAGGCGTGCGCCACCATGCCTGGCGTGGACTCTAACTCTTATGTAAATAAGAAGTTAAATGATTTACAGTCATAAAATTAATGACCAAACTGAAATCAATCAGCCCTTCATATTTTTATTTTTACCACTTGTTAAAACTTGGTCTTTCACTACACTTGTTGTTAATTAGAAATATCTACTACACTTATTTTGAGTTATTTCTTCTTTAGGTATAGTATGCTTATTAAAGACAAAGTTAATATCAAATATGACAATACACCAAACTTTAAACTCACAACTTACATAACCAAGGGCTTAAGAATATAAGATTCAGAAAGTGAGAAGACTTTGTCATTCAAGAGCGACGCTCTGTGCACAACACATTAGCTCCCAAAATGCACTGGGTGAAAACAAACATATAAAGAACAAGCCCACGTAGCTTAGCTTTCCTCCATTGCCTGAGCCCTGACCCAGGCCACCTCTGCCCACTTGCGGGAGTGTCCATTCTTCATTTCAGCACACGTGCTTGCTCCTCGGGTCCCCAGCAACCCTGCTCCTCCCACTCTGTCCTCCGCACAGGCGGAGTGTGTCTTGGGCATTCCGGGATGCTTTCTTGTGCAGAAAAGCATGGGCTCTCTCCACGTGCTCTCTGCTGCTGGTGGTGGTGCTTTGGATTCCTTGCAGTTCCTCATAATGCTGTTCAGCTTCTACCTCTGGATCAGCTCCTCCTAACAACACAAAAGAGAGTCCATGCTTGTTCTTCAGAGCTGCGCAAAAGAGGGCGGGCAGCCATTTTGATTGACAGGATTCAACTTCTCACCTTTTCCAAGGACCATTAGAATCTTATTAGAACCAGACCAACAAAGGCAGCAACAAGAGGAAGACAACCAGCTTCCTACTTATCATTCATTGGCACTCCAAGCTGCAGGAAGAATTCGACAGTCTTTGCATATCCAGCGGGGATTGTCCGGCGCAGTACAGTTCTGCGGTCCTCATCAGCCGTAGGAGCCAGGAGCCAGGGATACTGGCCATGATGCCTCTATCCAACTCCACCCTTCCACTGCAGGCTAGGGTGCTGGCTGTTGATTTAGACTCTTACCCCTCCATCTCATTTTCTGAGCATCTCCCACAGACTTCCAATCCTAATTACATTTATAACTGACCCAACATCTTCATTCCCATCTCCAGCCTGCACTCCTGACTGCAAGAGGACTCAGGTAAAAACAGGTGTGAATTTGGGCACGCGAAAAGAAACATACAAACTTGAGGTTTTGCAAAATCATTCTATTTACGGGAAAGGAGCTTCAATTTGAGTCTAGTTGCATAGATACTTTAATGCTAATTTTGTTGTTATTTTTGACGTTATTACCACAATGTGCTTTTCATTTTGTCAGGATATGGTAACTCAAGCCTCCACTTACCTGTTTGAAGCCACCGGAAAAAGATTTTATTTCAGGAACGTGAGCATTTTGGTTCCCATAACCTGGACATCAAAAACTGAGTACTTAACACCGAAACAAGAATCATATGACCAAGTAGGTGTCACATCTATCTCCTAAACTGCTTCCTGTCACTTTTAAAGATGGAACACTTGTACCTTTTGGCGAATGCTAATTCTGTTGGGAATGAAACTAGTAACATAGTCTTTATCAGTTAAGCGAGACAGTCCTTGCTTGTAAAATCTCTTGATTCTAGCGTCCTGGAGTCTGACTGGGTTTGTTGTTCTGCACTTTAGGCAGATGTCATAGTTGCTGATCCTTATCTGAAATACGGAGATGACCCCTACACCCTTCAATATGGACAGTGTGGGGACAGAGGACGGTACATACATTTCACTCCAAACTTCCTACTCACCGACAACTTGCGTCTCTATGGACCCCGAGGTAGAAATAACTATTTTATACTTCTTATTTCCACTGGGGAAAAGCAAACCACTACCATTAATGTGGATTTCTAAGACTTAGAAAAGTAATCATTACATAATATCTTCATTTAGAAATATGCTAATTTTTGGAAATATGCTAATTATAACCAACCTGTTGTGTATGCAGATTTAATAGTTGAATGAGCCTCCTCGTGATGATGTCATTCTGTTTCACCTTTTATGAACTAATGAAAAAAGTTGATTTCTAGAGTTCTCCAGCTCAGGCTAACAGATGAGCAATAAATTTAAATAGAAGGAATCCATATTAAATAGTTTCAGTAAGATTTATATGTGAAAATCTTCTCTCCCAGGCAGAGTCTTTGTCCATGAGTGGGCTCACCTCCGGTGGGGAGTATTTGATGAGTATAACATGGACCGACCTTTCTACATGTCTGAAAAGAACACTGTCGAAGCAACAAGGTATCCCTGTGTGAACTAATCTGATTCTACAACTTCTTATTTATGGCCCTTCATCTCTCTGTATTGGGTGGTTTGAGAGCAATCTGGGGGTTGATCTACTCAAGCCCCATGTGTGAACTGGTAGGATGTTTAATTTGGCTTTTAAATTAAAAGTAGAAAACACTTAGAATATTCTTTTCAAGTACTGAGAGCAGTAGGAATCAGTGGCTTGAAATAATACTGTGAGAGAACATCAATTGGATGAAAGAGGGTGCTGGAGACATAGCTACTCCTGTCCCCTCTGTGGTGTATGGTCTGTAGCACTGCCTGACCTTGGGCACACGGGCTCAGCTGAGAGCAACAGGGGCCTCCCATTCCCACTTTCACACCACATACCATCCCTTGCCTAGATAAGCCCTATTTAACCTTTAGTTATTTCTCCTCTTGCTCTTTCTGCTCCTCCCATTTGAAGTTAGATGCCCTGAAGAGAGTCCCAGAGAGTGTGTGGGCCTCACTCACACTTCTATAACCAGCTAGTTGTTGTTTTGTTTTCTCCCAATAGAGTTTAAGATCCTTGAAGATTGTGGGTTTTAGTTAGTTTTTAGTTTTAGTTTAGTTGTTTAGTTTAGTTTGTGTAATTCTCTAAATAAAGTCAAAACTAAACTAACAATTACCAAGTGATAAATATTTACAGCATTAAACAAATGAATGAGTTTCCTTGTGATCTACCATAAAAAAGATATATATTAGTTAAAACAAGCTCCTAAAGCCCATTGAACTCCCAGTCTGTGCCCAGAAACTTTGAGTCTTACCATGTGTAAGTTAAGCTTTTTTTTTGGGGGGGGGGGTGTCTGGTGAGATGGCTCAGCAGTTAAGCTCACTGACTGCTCTTTCTAAGGTCCTGAGTTCAAATCCCAGCAACCACATGGTGGCTCACAACCTTCCATACTGAGATCTGATTCCCTCTTCTGATATGTCTGAAGACAGCTACAGTGTGCTCATATAAATAGAAATAAATAAATCATAAAATATATTCTATAAAAATATCTAAAATATATTTTAGTCAGATGGTGGTGGTGGCGCACGCCTTTAATCCCAGCACTTGGGAGGCAGAGGCAGGTAGATTTTTGAGTTGGAGACCAGCCTGGTCTACAGAGTGAGTTCCAGGACAGCCAGGGCTACCCAGAGAAACCCTGTCTCAGGAGAAAAAAGAAAAGAAAAGAAAAGAAAAAAAGCTTTGGGGCCACCCTGGAGCTACCTCTTTTGAAAAGACATTATAATCTCTGTTATCCTTATAATACAAACGAATCTGTGAAATGAATGAATGTCATGAAGTATGAATAAGAAGATAAGCTGTGTATATATTTACATATATATATATATATATATATATATATATATATATATACACATACAGAGAGAGAGATACTCAAACTGCATTTGAGGGTGTAGCTCTGTGATAGAGAACTCGCCTAGCCTGTGGCAGCCTCTGGGTCCAATGACTAGCACCACCAAAGTAATCCAATTCTTTTACCACAGGTGTTCCACCAGCATCACTGGCACCAATGTGGTCCATGAGTGTCAGGGAGGCAGCTGTGTGACAAGGAGATGCCGGCGAGATTCAAAGACAGGGCTGTATGAACCCAAGTGTACATTTATCCCAAATAAATACCAGACTGCCGGGGACTCCATCATGTTCATGCAAAGTCTCGATTCTGTAAGTACTTTCTACTTTTCTCACCATGGAGTCCCTGTGTAGAGTTAAGCAATGAAGCTTTATTTCCACTATGATACTATGCGTATCCACAAAGTGGAAGAAAGTGACTCGTTGAACTGATTAGAAGCTATTTTCTCCAGGAGGGTTGGGATGTGTCTGGATAGTGTACCATACCTTCTCATTAACCTGCTCATGCCTTCAGACATGCTTGAGACACATAAGTGCTTAGAGTCTTCCCACGCTCACGTCTGTTGGACTGGTGTGTAGAGTAGCAACCTCGTGTTAATCGTCTCCAGGTGATTCCTCACACCAGCCTAACGGAATCAACGATGGAGCTTTTGGGTGACGGTCTAGGTTTTCCACTGTCTTCTTGCTGAAGCTTAGCAAACCATTATAAAATGCTAATATTTAGGAAGTCCAGATGGCCCTGTCTCCACAGAACAGATATAAGAACATAAGTTCTCAAAGACAATGGTTTAAACGAGTAATTTGATGGGTATCAGCAGATCCGTGAGTCAGTGGGTTTGACACAGAAGCCTAATGTGTGTTTTCAAGATGTAATTGACAGAACACTGCTAAATCTGATATTCAGTTCCCTCATTTTAAAAATAGCAGTTAAGATACATGGTTTCCATTATCATTGTGATTATAAGGTTTATAAGCAAGTATAAGCTCAGTGGTGCAAGGTAGATATAAAGCAAGCATTAAATTTTTGCTACATAATAAAGTTATAGGCTACAATGTGACATTTCAATAGACAGACATAATGCCTAATGATGAAATAGGGCTAATTAGCATATTCAATACCTCAAAGATTTATGCTCTTTCTTATGATAAGAACATTCAAAGTCCTCTCATTGTGCCATTTTGAAACACGAATTACTGTTAACTAAGGTCACTTTATTCTGCTATTAAACACAAGAATATATTCCAATAATCTAACTGTAATTTTCAACTATTAACCAAGCTCTCTGTGTGTCCTTCTCACTTGGATTCCCAGTTGCAGATCATCAATATTCTACTCTGCTTCTATTATACAAAGATTTTAGCCACAGTAAATTAGTGAGATCACAAAACATCTGTCTTCTCGGGCCCCAATTATGTCACTTAGCACAGTGTCCTCTAGGTTCACTTATGCTGAGGCAAATCATAGTGCTTTGTTCTCATTTGTGAGAGAATGCTATCTGAGTGTGTGCACACTACATTCCATCATCCACTCAGACATTGATGGACACTTAAGTTGAGTCTACATTTTGAACACTGTGACTATCATGGATGTGCAGTTGATGTGGTTGTTGGATATCTGTGCAACATATATAGATATACAGAAAGAGAGAGAGAGAGAGAGAGAGAGAGAGAGAGAGAGAGAGAGAGAGAGAGGAGAGAGAGAGAGAAATGGAGAGAGAGATTGCTTGGTCATATAGTGTTTCTCTTTTTCAGTCTTTACAAACTCCCATTTTATTTTCCTTAGTGTATTAACTCGGATTCCTGGCAAGCATGAACATTCCCCTTTTCTAGGACCTTCTCCAGCATTTTTTTTTGTCTTCTTTACTGCAGTCATCTGATGAGATTGTATCTCACTGTGGCTTTAATTTGCACTTCCCTGATGGCTGGCGGTGAGAAGCTCTTTTCCACCTACCTACCAGTCCCTTACGTGTATTTTCTTGAGAAATGTCTATTTAGATCATCTGACCATTTTTTAATCTTGTTATTTCGGGGAGGCTTTTGTCATTGAATTCTTTGGGTTCCTTATAAATTGGTAAGTCTCTTGTTGTGGACATCTGCAAGTGTTTTCTTCCATTACAAAGGTTGTCTGTTTAATGTCTGTTGGTTATTTCCTTTGCTGCTCTCCAGTCTTAAATCATATAAACATATTCTGTTTACCTTATAAAAGTATATGCAAATGTAAGAATGTCTTAAATGAGAAAGTATCTTAAAAACAAATCAAAGTTACATATCTAAATTATAAGACCAGCTTAATTGAAAATAAACAATTCCTCAGATACTAACACACAAGCAACAAATACTACCACAGGCATAAAAAAAATTCTGATGGAATTAAAACTGTCATGGCACCTAGGCAATGATGTAAGTTCAAGAAAAATTAGAGGATTAAAGTTTTCTTCTGAAATGTGTCAACTAGACAAAGTTTTAAATGGAAATATCTGTCAGGAGTGAGAATTGTTCACTTAGACTGGCTGAGCCCAGATTAGCAAAATGTTCAGAATTCAAAAGGACAAGAAATCACCTGATACAAGAGGATAATCAGGACACACACTGCCTGTTCTAAATCAAACACCATCGGGCATTTGATTATTAGGACACAGCTCCTGCTACCAATAGTAAAGAAAGACACCTATACACCTGAATACACATGACATTGTTCAGAGACAAATACTGTGTTTTGACCATATATCTTATCCAACATAGGACTAATTTCTAATTATCATGCTATAGATTATATATATTATATACTGAGCCCAAAACATAACCACAAACTCTAGACATAGATTGCACACAATATTGAATATTCTCCATAAATTCCTTTCATCCCTTACACATAATTCTCTCCGATTCAAGTTCAGTGCTGTGTTAGGAGCTGACATCAAGTAAATGATAAAAAAAATAATTTTTCTAATGAAATATTTTAAGGAGAGCAGAGGAAGTATTGAGGAAAATTAAAACAAAGTAGGAAGAGACACAGATCTGTGAGTCAGTTATACTAAAGGTCAGAAGATGGCTTCTGAGTAGATGTGTTCTTAGCTGGGATTGGAAAATAAGTATGAATTTGGCAAAGGGGTAAGAGAGAAGGAATTCCAGGCAATGAGACAGACTGACAGCAAGTAAAGCCAGGCAGAGTTGCTGCCTACCATGCCGCAAGCTGAGAACTGTCTCAAGACTTCCATCATGGTCATAAAGATTCTAATACCCGTTAGAATGATTTTAGGAGAATAGACGCTTGTAATAAAATGGCATTTTTCTAATTTGTACAAAATTACTCTTAGGGCAAGTGAGAATTCAGGTAAGGGTTTCTGGAACGTTCCAGTGACAGAGAGAAGTTCTACAGCGGAATGGAGAAATGCATACTGACCAGGGGGCAGGAAATGGGGCTGAGCCTACAAAGCTAGGGGGGTGTTGAGCTTTTCTCCTCTCAGCTTTAAACTAAAAATGAGATAGCTGCTTAATTCCCCTCAGGAATGTAACAATACTGTTGCAAAGGCAAGGATGGGGTGAGACTGGGCGAGGCAGGGAGGCCAGCTGGGAACCCCAGCAAGATGCCAGTGAGAGACCTGATTCAAAGACGATGGTGGGTGGGGGAGGGGCTGTATGACAGGCATCGCCTCACAGCTGGAAGGATTGGAAGAAAGCTTTCGTTTGCATTCATAGATTCTTCCCATCCAATAGAACCTCTCCCCCCCCCTTCAGAAGATTTGAATCTGAGGCATGTCAGAAACAAAGCCAGCTCTTACAGTGTAAGTGTGAGAAATTCGGATATAACCAGCTCATTTTGAATCTGAGTTTAACACTGCAGACATGGTGTTAGGGGAACACTAAAAGAAATGACTTAAAAACCATTTCTGTGGGCTGACTGTAAGAAGTTTCTTTCCTGGACCCTGGGAGACTTTTATAAGGAGACTTTTCCACCTTTCTCCAGGTTTTCAAACCCCTGGAAAATTTACGGGGTTTAAAGTAATTAAAAAAAACATCCTTGGGCAGAATTATTTGGTACAATTCATCACTTGGAGAAAAAAAAAGAACTACATCTCTTACACTTTTATCTTCCAGGGATATTATCTTTATGTGTCAAGACTCGTAGGCACTAACAAGAAGCTACATCGTTAGCGTGTCTGTGCTCAAGTCGCTGGGCTCACTATGGAGAGGTAGAGCTTTCACAGAAAAGACAGCCGTCTCTCCCATTCCACTTTGAGGGTCAGAGATTACCAGGAACCACACGCTCTTCTCTTCCATTTAATTCAGGATGGGGGGGGTCTCAAAAGTATAGATGAGGAAGCAGAAAGCTACTGGAACCACGTGAGCGGCCACCGTTCTGCACTGGCAACCTAACTTTAAAACCTCCAAACAGCGTTGGCCCTGGGTATTGACAGCGTTACTCACTTCCACATCCATAGAAACATCTAATATAAAGCAATTCTTGTCAGGAGACAAATCCTGTTCAGGATGGGCGTGGCGGCTAATGTCATATTTGGAAAAGAAGATAAAAGCGATCCGTTGTGTATTCTTACAACGTCGTATTTTCATTGATTCGGTTTTTTTTTTTTTCAGGTGGTTGAATTTTGCACAGAAAAAACCCACAACACAGAAGCCCCAAACCTCCAAAACAAAATGTGCAATCGCAGAAGCACGTGGGACATAATCAAGGCGTCTGTGGACTTTCAGAATGCCGCTCCCATGAAAGGAACAGAAGCCCCTCCCCCACCTACATTTTCATTGCTCAAGTCCAGACAGCGAGTGGTCTGCTTGGTGCTGGATAAATCTGGAAGCATGAACTCAGTAAGACACTATGTGCTGGATTTCTTAAATTGAGTATTTAAGCTAAATACAGAATTATAATTTTATTGTAGCTCTAATAAACTAACAACGATGTTTATGCCAATGAAACACTGGGATAAGACGATGGTTAAAGTGGGTTATAAGATTATAGATCATTTTTGTCCCATAACTTTTAGTTCTAACTAGAAAAAATTAACTGCACACACAGAGAGAAATGAAGTGAGCTGTGATGGTGGCTACCTATAATCTTAGCCACTCCGAGGCTGAGGCAGCAAGCTGCAGCTATGAGCACTGGTTTTAGGCCAGCCTGGGCAACCTAGTGAGACCTCATCTCAAAAGAGTAAGGAAAGGAACATGAAAATTATCTATAAACGGGGTGGTGGTGGCGGCGCACGCCTGTAATCCCAGCACTTGGGAGGCAGAGGCAGGCGGATTTCTGAGTTCGAGGCCAGCCTGGTCTACAAAGTGAGTTCAGGACAGCCAGGGCTACATAGAGAAACCCTGTCTCGAAACCCCCCCCCCAAAAAAAAAACTATGGTGCCACTATTGGGGGCAGATGGAGGCAAATTTCTGAGTTCCAGGCTAGCCTGGTCTACTCAGAGAAACACTTCTCAAAAAAAAAAAAAAAAGAGAGAGAGAGAGAGAGAGAGAGAGAGAGAGAGAGAGAAGATGCTTACAGATATGCTTGGAGTATCCAGTATTCATAATCTCTATCAAACACTGGATTTAAGTTTCAGGATAACAATTTACTATGAGTCCCTTGCACTCTCGTCAAAAAGATCTTCTATGTCCTGTAAGTATATCCAGTAAAGCTCATTGATTAATTCAGTTTGACTTTTTTTTTTTTCATTTTCCACTTGGGATCTTAGATGAATATATGTTGTGTCTCTCCAGGAAATATCTCTCATGAAACATATAATAGAGACATTACACTTTTCGTCAAACTTGTAACTTGAGCTTAATACTAGTGATTTTCAATGTGTGGATAACAGTTCCTTTAGAGGGTGAAATGACCCTGTCACAAGGGTTGATTAAAAGCAAATGGAAACATGCACTTCCAAAGTCTTAGCATTGAGAAATCAATCCTTTGACTCCTGGTGAGTCTGTCCAAATCTAAATAATTTGGAATGTATGTTAGTTTTATAGCCAAGGACACACTAGGAAAAGTTTAGGAAAGTTGGAAACACTTTATTAGAGATGATGATTTGTGTTAACTAAAATAGGTATTTTGTTTGAAGGACCAAGCTTACGGCCATAATACTACTAGGTTAATTTAATAGGCCTTGAAACAGAGAAAATGGAGAGATTTTTAGAACCTCAACAATAAGTCTCCTCTATTTCTTGAATTCTTGGGAATATGAGAGAAAAGTCTATCAAACAAAAAAAAATAAAAATATGGTCTCATCATTTTCAGGGATAGACAATCCATATTGTGCTGTGTGACTGCATGTCTCTAAACTCTTTAATAGCATTTGACTGAGGCAAATTCCAATAAAACTCAGAACAATACTACCTATTGGCTCATACTACAGATCTTTTTGGTGCCATGTCTTGTGCCTGAAGACTCCAACAAAAGAAATCTATTAGATTTCCTTAATTTTCTTAACTCATTTCCAGAAGGCTGATATTTTATACATTACACAATATACATCCTGAAAAATTACTCAACAACTTATTATCAATGTATTGTCCTGATCTTAATTTCATGTATCGATTTATTCTTACAAATATCACGAACCTATGAGAAAGTTTATTAATAGTAGATGAGGAACATGCTCACACATAGTTTAGAAATAATAAACATCCTGGAAATGCATTTGGAAGTACTGAAAAAAACAAAAGTCTTTACTTCAAGCAAAAGTATTATATTAGAATATTCATACAAAGTTGCAGAAGGCTCAGAAAATTAGGATCTTAGAAAATGTAGCAGGTTATATTGAACACATCCATACATAATATAATTTCCCCTTGCTTAAAGTAACTAAATTGAACTTATGAGAAAATTCTGAGTGATAACATTAAGTTGTTTTCTGTATTTGTTTGTTTTTTGTTTTGTTTTGTTTTTTTTCCAGACAGGGTTTCTCTGTGTAGCCCTGGCTGTCCTGGAACTTACTCTGTAGACCAGGCTGGCCTTGAACTCAGAAATCCGCCTGCCTCTGCCTCCCAAGTGATGGGATTACAGGCCTGTGCCACCACCGTCCCGCTCTCTTTTCCGTATTTGTGTTTGTGGAAACATGACATGTTTAGCAGAATCTTTAGTACACCGGGCCCTGCTTTAAAATGATTATGTCTAATTTCAATTGGAGTGTCAGGGATGTTGACAGCTCATCCACCAAGCAATTGTAAGTTACATGTCTGGAATAGGCCTTTACAGTCTTGAAATTGCAACCAATTGTCAAGATTCTGGAAATTCCAGTTACACAAGTTCATTGAATCAAGGACCCACTACTTGATGACTTATGGTTGGAATAATGAAATAAATATTCCAAATGTACAGAGATTTAATGTGCTATTGTAGAATTTCAAATTGTGGACAATAAAAATAAATCTCAACTTCTACCCCTAACACACACACACACAAAAAAAAAAAAAAAAAAAAAAAAAAACTATGGTGCCACTATTGAACATATCACATCATCATCATCATCATCATCATCATCATCATCATCATTATTATTATTATTATTATTATTATTATTATTTTCTTCCTCTTCCTCCTCTTTCCTCTTTCTCCTCTTCCTCCTCCTCCTCCTCTTCCTCCTCCTCCTCCTCCTCCTCCTCCTCTTCTTCAGTATAGAATAGAGTTTATTTAGGGCATGGGGAAGGGAATTGATGGAGTAGAGACAGAGAAGGGCAGAGAGAGAAAGAGAGAGAGGAGAGGAGAGGAGGAGAGGAGAGAGGGAGTAAGGGTAGAGGCTGGCCAGGGATATGTGGAGGGGGGGAGGGAACGGGAAGAGAAAGGACAGAGAGTAAGAGAGTGAGAACCCTTTTCTGATTCTCAATGTTTACTTTCTCTTCAAAATTGTAGCTATATTTTGTATGTTTTATAACCCAATCTTTTACATAATATGCCTTAAAATTTCCCATGTAAAAAGGGATTCTGTGAAACGTTTTAATACTTATGTCATATTTACTGAATCAGCCAGCACAGGGCCTACGTGGGTCTGCACCAGGTCCTCGGCATGTGTATTATAGCTATGAGCTTCGTGTGTTTATGGGGCTCCTGACCGTGAGAACGAGTGGGCCTCTGACTCTCGGGCCTGCTCTTGGGACTCTTTTCCTCCTGTTGGGTTGCCGTGTCCAACTTCAGCATGCTAATTTTTGCTTCCTCTTACTATATTTAATTTTGTCCTGTTTGGTTATCTCTTCAAAGCCTGTTCTTTTCTAATGAGAGAGAGAAATGGAGTAGATCCAGAGGGCAAGGGGGAGGAGGGAAGGGGAGGAGCGATGGGGAGGACCTGGGAGGGAAACTATTTTCAATAAAGGAGAAGAATGGAAAACAGAAAAATAATTGTTATAGTAATTACGTCATGTGTACATACCATAATTTAGTCAATTCCCTATAGTTGGACATTTTTGGCACTTTTCTAAAATATACATTTTAAAAATACTTCATTCAAAAGATATTAAATAGATTGTTATATAAAAAATAAGACATACAAATATAGATAACAGTCTTAAGGTTTATTTTATTTTATGTATATATGTGTATTGCCTAAAGTATATACGTGCAACACTTGATTGTCTCAGGCCTGCAAAGGTCAAAAGAGGAGTCAGATCCTCTGGAAGCAGAGGTGTGGACAGTGGTGAGTCACCTCTGGGTTCTGGGAACTGAACCCAAATCCTCTTCAAGAACAGAAAAAGCACTTAACCACTGGGCTAATTCTCAAACCTCTAAACTGAAGAAGATATACCTTAAAAATGCACCCATGGATTATTATCAAGAGTTACGGCCCTTGGTGAATGTTATCCTTCACTAATATGATAAGGTTTAAAAGGAATACACAGTTTTTGTATATGTATATGTATATTATGTGTATGTGTATATACATATATATGCATGTGTGTGTGTAATTCTTTGTTTGTGTTTAAACAGGGAAGCCCCATCAATCGTCTCACCCTAATGAACCAAGCAGCAGAACTGTACTTAATTCAAATTATTGAAAAGGAATCCTTGGTCGGCCTGGTCACATTTGATAGCACTGCCACCATCCAAAATAACCTGATAAGAATGATCAATGACAACTCCTACCTAGAGATCAGCAAGAAGCTACCTCAACGAGCAGGTGGCAGAACCTGGATTTGCAACGGACTCAAAAAAGGATTCCAGGTTAAAAATGAAAACTACTTACTATCACTTGCCATTGACTACGTCTTTAAGTTTCGCCAAGGGCTGTGAGGTCATGGGTTCTTCGTTTAATAATAGTCGAACCTTATCGAGAACAAATCATCTGTGTAGAGAAGAGAAAGTAGCCTTTCCCACGCCCTGTAGCCGGTGCCCAGCTGTGGCCTGATGTAACACCAAGGGCTACATGGCACTGGGGAGTGGGTGTGCAAGGGGCGGTCAGCGTTTGAATAACAAGATCTCTGGCACCATCATGAGTAGAAAGCAACACCATTAGAAAACCGAAAGAAGGTTGTTGGCACCATTTGATCCTGTGGGTACTCAAATTCCTGGACCATCAAATTAACATTTAAAATCACAGAAGTGCTCCCGAGGCAGCAAAGGACCGAGCATAAGGAACACAGACGGGAGTTTAATGGTGTTAAAGCTGTAAACTAAGATGTTAGGAGCAGGGGCCGGAGAGATGGCTCAGCGGTTAAGAGCACTGACTGCTCTTTCAGAGGTCCTGAGTTCAATTCCCAACACCCACATGGTGGCTCAGGACCATCTGTAGTGGGATCCGACACCTTCTTCTGGTGTGTCTGAAGACAGTGACAGTTTATTCACATATATGAAAATCTTTAAAAAAAAAAAAAAAAAAGTTAGCCGGGCGGTGGTGGCGCACACCTGTAATCCCAGCACTTGTGAGGCAGAGGCAGGCGGATTTCTGAGTTCGAGGCCAGCCTGGTCTACAGAGTGAGTTCCAGGACAGCCAGAACTACACAGAAAAACCCTGTCTCGGAAAAACCAAAAAAAAAAAAAAAAAAAAATAGGAGCTCTTGTTGAGGGATGTGGCGAACTTCGCGTCAATAAATCTTGATATTGACGTTTTCAAACCTAAGCGAGCCTCCCTTTGAGTCTATTTATCATCAAATATTGAGAGGCAAAATAGAAAGTCACCTTTTAGACTAATCTTGCCTCCAAGTAGTCACTGCCCCTCCAGACACGTTGGCCTTAGACGCATGTGATCCCAGCCGGATTATGCTCTAAATGTTTTAGGGTCTTTCAACTCAGATAGTCCCTGAGAAGTCCCCCAAGCCTGCCCATGCCATCTCCAAACCCCTAAGCCTAGCTCTATGGGCACAGCTTACCCACCAGCTTTTCCAGAGGAGTCCATCAGAGCCTGGCCACACTGCCTGACTGAGCTCCAGGCGGTGTAGCCTTCCAGACCGCCTGGGTCCCTGGCCTATCTCCTAGTACTTCCTAGGATGATACGAGACGCTGTTTACTAACTTTGGATAGGACTTAGATGACTCATGCTTCCTTTCTGAGTAGTGGAAGCACACGCGTGTTAGAGGACTGGGTCTATCAAGACTCCAGCTTTCAAAACCCACCCACTACACCCGGTTTCATGTACCACAGCCGGGAGTGGTGACACAAGTTAGCTCGCTCTGAGGCAGAAGCCTAAGGACTCCTCCAGGACTGAAGCAGTTTGTTCTTACTTTTCTTTTATTCAGAAATTATTCTTTTGTGATTAATAATGTGGTTTTTCCCCCTCCAGGCAATTACCTCCAGTGGCCAGAGCACTTCCGGTTCTGAGATCGTATTGCTGACAGATGGGGAAGATAATGGGATACGTTCCTGCTTTCAGGAGGTCAAGGACAGCGGTGCTGTCATCCACACCATCGCCCTGGGGCCTGATGCTGCCCAGGAACTGGAGACTCTGTCAAACATGACAGGTGCAACTTCGGAACAGAGTTTGACTAGAAAATGTTCTGTCCTCTCTCTGTTGTACATGATCTTTCACCACACACAGAAAACTGTTCAAAAATTCCCTGTCAAAGTTAATCTTTGCCTCCTGCTCCTCGGGTTCTTTTCCCCTCCTCTCCGCTCTTCCGAAAGCCACCGTCTCACGGCACTCATGATCTTTGTCACCACTAATTTCAACCCATACCACTGATCAGAACCTATTTCTCTATGGCTTCCCAACGACATCCAAAATTATTTCTCAGCTTAAAAATACCATTCAGTTCGACAGAAAATGTTTAAGCCTCCAGGTTTTTCAGAAAATCATATGGAAACCCAGAGGCGATACGTGACTTGACAAAGAGTCCTGACTACCGTTCAGAATTCATTCCACCGTGGGGTATTTCCATCACGTTCTAACACATTCTAAACCTGACCACACAGGCCCCAGTGTGGCTACTTCCTTAGTTTTCTAGGCGGGCTTCCTGCCATCTAGTAGTTACATGAGTGTGTAATGAATAGGATATTTTAGGCAATTGTTTCTCTCCATCCTATTCTTTCTTAGCTTCTTGCACGCCAATGATCTCCCTCTTTCCTTTAATGTCTCCATTATCTATTTTCTACAGTTCACTTTTCCCTCCATTCTGAAGGTTTTGACCCAACCAGAAAATAAGCCACTAACTTATACGAGCTGGCTTGAATTTCGCTTTTGTGGTATTAATTGTATCTTCATCCAGACGTTGCTACAATAACTTGGTGCTCCCGTCTGGTGCCTGATTAGCCTAACAATCAACTGAAGTTCTTTAGGTTTCCCTTTGTTCTTAATACACCTACTTGGAGTAAGTAAATTCTTACTCCACTGGGAACACTACAACCCTGGGGATCTGGAAAAGAAATCTTTGGTGGAGCGTAACTAAAGTCCTAAGTAGCCTGTTCAGTAGATCGTTGAGCGCACAGAGTAAACAGGATTTCCCCGTTTAAAACTCCCCTTCAGGAGGGCTTCGCTTTTATGCCGGTGAAGGCATCAATGGCCTGATGGACGCTTTCAGTGGGATTTCGTCTAAAAGCGGCAGCATCTCGCAGCAGGCTCTGCAGGTCAGCAAAACCCTTTGTCTTCTCACTGTTTCAATGGACTCCCATCGTGCTATTTATTAGATATTCCTCTTAGAGAGGTAAACATGACATTGGGGCTGGCTTACAGTTTCGGAGGCTTGGTCCATTATCATCATGGCGGAAACGTGGTGACACACGGGCGGACATGGTGCTGGAGAGGTAGCTGAGAGTTCTACACCTTGACCTGCAGGCATCGGAAGGATGCCACACTGGACGTAGCTTGAGCATAAGAGAACTCAACGCCCACCACCCATACCTTCTCAAGCAAGGCCACACCTCCTAATAGTGCCACACCCTATGGCCAACCATTCAGACAAGTTTCTCTGTGGACCTTACCTTTTTTTTTTTTTTTTTTTATTATTTACTTTTTTTTTATTTTCTATATTCTTTGTTTACATTCCAAAGGCTTTCCCCTTTCCCAGGTACCCCCCACCATATGTCCCATAATTCCTCTCCCCCCCATGCTATTCCCCACTCTTTCCCCCCCCCCCACGATTTCTCTGTTCTGGGTCTACAATACTGGATCCAATCTTTACAGGCCCAGGGTCCTCTCCTTTTTTTCTTCTTGAGAGTCATTTGACTTGCTAATTGTGCCTTGAGTATTTAGGGCTTCTGGGCTCATTAATATCCACTTATCAGTGATTGCATTTCGTGTGTATTCTTTTGTGATTGGGTTAGCTCACTTAGGATGATAGTTTCCAGATCTAACCATTTACCTACAAATTGCATGAATTCATTATTTTTAATTGCTGAGTAGTACTCCATTGTATAAATATACCACATTTTCTGTATCCATTCCTCCTTTGAGGGATATCTGGGCTCCTTCCAATTTCTGGCTATTATAAACAAGGCTGCTATAAACATAGTGGAGCATGTGTCTTTGTTGTATGCAGGGGAATCCTCTGGGTATATACCCAGGAGTGGTATGCCAGGGTCCTCTGGGAGTGGCATGCCCAATTTTCTGAGGAACCGCCACACTGATTTCCAGAGTGGTTTTACCATTTTGCAATCCCACCAACAGTGGAGGAGTGTTCCTCTTTCTCCACATCCTCGCCAGCACTTGTTGTCTCTCGAGTTTTTAATCTTAGCCATTCTGACTGGAGTGAGGTGGAATCTCAGGGTTGTTTTGATTTGCATTTCCCTGATGACTAATGATGTTGAACATCTCTTAAGGTGTTTCTCGGCCATCCGAATTTCTTCTGGTGAAAATTCTTTGTTTAGCTCTGTACCCCATTTTTTGATAGGGTTATTTGGTTCTTTGGGGTCTAACTTCTTGAGTTCTTTGTATATATTGGATATTAGCCCTCTGTCGGATGTGGGGTTGGTGAAGATCATTTCCCACGTTGTTGGTTGCCGTTTTGTCCTTCTGACAGTGTCCTTTGCCTTACAGAAACTTTGTAATTTTATGAGGTCCCATTTGTCAATTCTTGATCTTAGAGCATAAGCTATTGGTGTTCTGTTCAGGAACTTTACCCCTGTGCCCATGTCCTCCAGGGTCTTCCCAAGTTTCTTTTCTAATAGTTTCAGTGTGTCTGGTTTTATGTGGAGGTCCTTGATCCACTTGGAGTTGATCTTAGTACAAGGAGATAAGAGTGGGTCAATTCGCATTCTTCTGCATGTTGACCTCCAGTTGAACCAGCACCATTTGTTGAAAAGGCTATCTTTTTTCCACCGGATGGTTGTGGCTCCTTTATCAAAGATCAAGTGACCATAAGTCTGTGGGTTAATTTCTGGGTCTTCAATCCTATTCCATTGATCTACCTGCCTGTTGCTGTACCAATACCATGCAGTTTTTAACACAATTGCTCTGTAGTACTGCTTGAGGTCAGGGATATTGATTCCCCCAGAAGTCCTTTTATTGTTGAGAATAGTTTTAGCTATCCTGGGTTTTTTGTTGCTCCAGATGAATTTGAGAATTGCTCTTTCTAGATCTATGAAGAATTGATTTGGGATTTTGATGGGGATTGCATTGAATCTGTAGATTGCTTTTGGCAAAATGGCCATTTTTACTATATTGATCCTGCCAATCCAGGAGCAAGAAATATTTTTCCATCTCCTGAGGTCTTCTTCGATTTCTTTCTTCAGGGACTTGAAGTTCCTGTCATACAGATCTTTCACTTGTTTGGTTAGAGTTACGCCAAGGTACTTTATGTTGTTTGTGGCTATTGTGAAGGGTGTTATTTCCCTAACTTCTTTCTCAGCCTGCTTGTCCTTTGAGTACAAGAAGGCTACTGATTTGCTTGAGTTAATTTTATAACCAGCCACGTTGCTGAAGTTGTTTATCAGCTGTAGAAGTTCTCTGGTGGAGTTTTTTGGATCGCTTAAGTAGACTATCATATCATCTGCAAATAATGATACTTTGACTTCTTCCTTTCCAATTTGTATCCCTTTGACTTCCTTATGTTGTCTGATTGCTCTCGCTAGAACTTCAAGTACTATATTGAAAAGATATGGAGAGAGAGGACAGCCTTGTCTAGTCCCTGATTTTAGTGGAATTGCTTCAAGTTTCTCTCCATTTATTTTGATGTTGGCTACTGGTTTGCTGTAGATTGCTTTTACTATGTTTAGGTATGGGCCTTGAATTCCTGCTCTTTCCAAGACTTTTAGCATGAAAGGATGCTGAATTTTGTCAAATGCTTTTTCAGCATCTAATGAGATGACCATGTGGTTTTTTTCTTTTAGTTTGTTTATGTAGTGGATTACATTGATGGATTTCCGTATATTGAACCATCCCTGCATTCCTGGAATGAAGCCTACTTGATCATGGTGAATGATCGTTTTGATATGCTCTTGGATTCGGTTGGCAAGAATTTTATTTAGTATTTTTGCATCTATATTCATAAGAGAAATTGGCCTGTAGTTCTCTTTCTTTGTTGGATCTTTTTGTGGTTTAGGTATCAGCGTAATTGTGGTTTCGAAGAACGAGTTGGGCAGTGTCCCTTCTGTCTCTATTTTGTGGAATAGTTTGAAGAGTATTGGTGTTAAGTCTTCTTTGAAGGTC
Organism: Apodemus agrarius; assembly: GCA_964023405.1. Classification (NCBI taxonomy): domain Eukaryota; kingdom Metazoa; phylum Chordata; class Mammalia; order Rodentia; family Muridae; genus Apodemus; species Apodemus agrarius. Next base: position 15,734,050 of record OZ030007.1, read on the forward strand.
TGGTAGAATTCTGCACTAAAACCATCTGGTCCCGTACTTTTTTTGGTTGGGAGGCTTTCTATAACCCCTTCTATTTCTTTAAGGGTTATGGGACTGTTTAGCTGGTCTACTTGATGCTGATTTAATTTTGGTATTTGGTATCTGTCTAGGAAATTGTCCATTTCCTCCAGATTCTCCAGTTGTTTTGAGTATAGGCCTTTGTAGTAGGATCTGATGATCTTTTGAATTTCCTCTGTTTCTGTTGTTATATCCCCCTTTTCATTTTTAATTTTGTTAATTTCGATACTATCTCTGTGCCCTTTGGTTAGTCTAGCTAAGGGTTTATCTATCTTGTTGATTTTCTCGAAGAACCAGCTCTTGGTTTGGTTGATTCTTTGTATGGTTCTCTTTGTTTCTGCTTGATTGATTTCAGCCCTTAGTTTGATGATTTCCTCTCTTCTACTCCTCCTGGGTGAGTTAGCTTCTTTTTGTTCCAGCGCCTTCAGGTGTGCTGTTAAGTTGCTAGTGTATGCTCTTTCCAGTTTCTTTTTGGAGGCACTCAGGGCTATGAGTTTTCCTCTTAGCACTGCTTTCATTGTATCCCAGAGATTTGGGTAGGTCGTACCTTCATTTTCATTGAAGTCTAAAAAGTCTTTGATTTCTTTCTTTATTTCTTCCTTGACCAGGGTGTCATTGAGTAGAGTATTGTTCAGTTTCCATGTGTATGTGGGCTTTCTGTTGTTCTTCTTGCTATTGAAGACCACTTTTACTCCATAGTGATCCGATAGGAGACATGGGATTAGTTCGGTCTTCTTGTATTTGTTGAGGTCTGTCTTGTGACCAATTATATGATCAATTTTTGAGAAGGTACCATGCGGTGCTGAGAAAAAGGTATACTCTTTTGTTTTAGGATGGAATGTTCTATATATATCTGTTAAATTCAATTGGTCCAAAGCTTCAATTAGTTTCACTGTGTCCCTGTTTAGTTTCTGCTTTCCTGATCGGTCCATTGAGGAGAGTGGAGTGTTGAAGTCACCTACAATCATTGTGTTAGGTGCGATGTGTGCTTTAAGCTTTAGTAAAGTTTCTTTTACGAATGAGGGTGCCCTTGCATTTGGTGCATAGATGTTCAGTATTGAGAATTCTTCTTGGTGGATTTTCCCTTTGACAAGCAGGAAGTGACCTTCTGTGTCTCTTTTGATGACTTTAGGTTGAAAGTCGATTTTATCTGATATTAGAATGGCTACTCCAGCTTGTTTCCTGGGACCATTTGCTTGTAGAACTGTCTTCCAGCCTTTTACTCTAAGGTGGTGTTTGTCTTTGACACTGAGATGTGTTTCCTGTATGCAGCAAAATGTAGGGTCCTGTTTCCGTATCCAGTCTGTTAGTCTGTGTCTTTTGATTGGGGAGTTGAGTCCATTGATATTAAGAGATATTAAGGAATAGTAATTATTACTTCCTGACATTTTGAGAATTGTTATTATTATTTGTATTTGAGTGGTTCTCTTCTTTTGGGTTGGATGAGATGGGGTTTCTATCTTGTTTCTTCTGGGGTGTTGTTTCCCCCCTTGTGTTGGTATTTTTCCCCTATTATCCTTTGTAGGGCTGGGTTTGTAGATAAGTATCTTGCAAATTTGTTTTTGTCGTGGAATATCTTGGTTTCCCCATCTATGGCAATTGAGAGTTTTGCTGGGTATAGTAGTCTTGGCTGAAGTTTGTGTTCTCTTAGGGTCTGCATGAGGTCTGCCCAGGATCTTCTAGCTTTCATGGTCTCAGGTGAGAAGTCTGGTGTAATTCTGATAGGTCTTCCTTTATATGTTACTTGTCCTTTTTCTCTTACTGCCTTTAATATTCTTTCTTTGTTTAGTACATTTGGGGTTTTGATTATTATGTGACGGGAAGTATTTCTGTTCTGGTCCAGTCTATTTGGGGTTCTATAGGCTTCTTGTATATACATGGGCATCTCTCTCTTTAGGTTGGGGAAATTTTCTTCCATAATTTTGTAGAAGATATTTGCTGGCCCTTTAAGTTGTAGATCTTCATTCTCATCTATTCCTATAATCCTTAGGTTTGGTCTTCTCATTGTGTCCTGGATTTCCTGAATGTTTTGGGTTACCAGCTTTTTGCATTTTGCATTTTCTTTAATTGTTGAATCCATGGTTCCTATGGTATCTTCAGCATCTGAGATTCTGTCTTCTATCTCTTGTATTCTATTGTTGATATTTGCATCTATGACTCCTGATTTCTTCCCAAGGTTTTCTATCTCCAACATTGTCTCCCTTTGCGATTGCTTAGTTGTTTCTACTTCTGTTTTTAGATTTTGTATGGTTTTGCTCAGATCTTTCAGTTGCTTGTTTGTGTTTTCCTGTAATTCTTTAAGGGATTTTTGTGTTTCCTCCTTTATGACTTCTACTCGTTGACCCATGTTCTCTTGTATTTCTTTGGGTGATTTTTGTTTCTCCCCCTTATTGGGATTCATTTTTTGCTCTATATTCTCCTGGATTTCTTTAAGTGATTTTTGTGTCTGCCTTGTATGGGCTTCTAGTTTTTGATCTATTTTCTCCTCTATTACTTTAAGAAATTTATCTAAGTGATCCTCAATCTGCATCTTTACCAGTGATTTTAGATCTGAGTCTTGTTTTTCTGGTGTGTTGAGATATCTGGGATTTAATTGTGTTTGTCTTGCAATGGCTTCTAGCTTTTGATCTATTTTCTCATGTATTACTTTAAGAGATTTATCTAAGTGTTCCTCTATCAGCATCCTGACCAGTGATTTTAGATCTGAGTCTTGTTTTTCTGGTGTTTCGGGGTATCCAATATTTATTGCTGTTGGGGAACTGGGTTCGGATGCCGCCATATTGCCTTGATTTTTGTTAGTAGCGATCTTACATTTGCCTTTTGCCATCTGGTTAACTCTGGTGTTAGTTGGTCCTGTAGATACTAGCTGGTGCTTGACCCTCCTGTGGGGTTGTAAGGCTATTTCCCAGCGACTGGGATATCTGAATCACTGTCCTGCGGGGGTCTTGCTCACAGATTGCTGACAGGTGGCCTGAGTCCCCCGAGGTCTTAACCTCAGGATATCCCAGGTATTTGGTTCCGCCTGTTGGGCGGCTGCTCTGCACTGCTCCTGCTCAGGGTTCGCTGTCTGATATCCTGTTTCCCCAGGGGTCTTAAAGTTGGGATATCTCAGTTATCTGGTTCTGCCTGCTGGTCCCAAGCTGCTGGGAAGCTGGCTGGGTCCGGTTTCCAGCTTCCCTGTCACTGGCTGGATGGGAGGCTGGTTCGGCCTCCGGCTGGGTCTGGGCACCTGGCACACTGGCTGACTCTGGCTTCCCCACCACCAGCTGGGCGGGAAGCTGCAGGCAATATGGCAGCTGCCTGCAGGGAGCTCGGGGTCCGCCCCGCGAGTGCAGAGTGCACCCGCTATTCTGTGCCCAACTCCCACTCCAGGCCTGAGTCCCCGAAGGTCTTAAGCTTGGGCTGTCTCGGGTACCTGGTTCTGCCGCCGCCGCCGGATGGTTCTGAGCACCTGGCACGCTGGGTGACCCTCCGGCTTCCCCACCACCAGCTGGGCGGGAAGCTGCAGGCAATATGGCAGCTGCCTGCAGGGAGCTCGGGGTCCGCCCCGCGAGTGTAGAGTGCACCCGCTATTCTGTGCCCAACTCCCACTCCAGGCCTGAGTCCCCGAAGGTCTTAAGCTCGGGCTGTCTCGGGTACCTGGTTCTGCCGCCGCTGGATGGTTCTGAGCACCTGGCACGCTGGCACGCTGGGTGACCCTCCGGCTTCCCCACCACCAGCTGGGCGGGAAGCTCGGACCTTACCTTTTAAAAGCACCACGCTAAGCTAAAAATGGCTCCATTATATAGAAGAAACACTTCCCTATTGAATTTGGTTTTCCATGGCTTAAACATACCTGGTCTCCTGCAATCCTTTATTCCTTATATTATTTTTAATCTTCAGAATTTTTATAAGTTTAATTTTAGCAATTTAATTTTTTCCTAACGTATTGTGTTTACGAAAAGAATTTAACGCCCTAATATTTTAACTGAAAAGAATCTTGAAACTCAAAAATCACACTGAACTACCTTAACTTTAAAATTCCATGGTAATAACATATAGGTTTTTGCATCCTATTTAAAATTTCTGGAACAGTTAGAGAGCAAAGCCTTGAAGATTAACGGGAATGAATGGCTAAGTGGAACAGTCCCCGTGGACAGTGCCGTCGGCAACGACACGTTCTTTGTTATCACCTGGACGGTACGAAAGCCAGAAATTATTCTTCGAGATCCAAAAGGAAAAAACTACACAACCTCGGATTTCCAAGAAGATAAGCTAAATACCTTCTCTGTTCGCCTTCGGATCCCAGGCATTGCCGAGGTAGGACTGCTCTGTTATTCTACAGTTATCGATGTATGTTAGAAAGTAAAGGCATTCTCCACGTTTCCAATACTAAAACAGTAACAGGCAGTTCATCTTAAAAGTCAGTTTCATAGAACACAGAAGGAAGCGTACCCACATCATCAGTTTATAAAATCAGATATTAAAAGTCATCATTCAGACTAGGGCAATGTATCTCGACAATACACCAGCTTAGCTTGCAGAGGACCTGGCTCTGTTTCCAATATCACAAAAGCTCTTGCCCTTTTTCTTTTTATGCTTCTAAGTAATTATATATCCTAAGTACAGAGGAGGAAAAGATTAGCAAAGCTCTTAAAGGAAAATGTTTTGTTTTGTTTTGTTTTTTTCAGACAGGTACTTGGACTTACAGCCTCTTAAATAAGGGCGCCCAGCCTCAGTTGCTAACGGTGACGGTGACCACTCGAGCAAGAAGTCCCACCACACTCCCAGTCGTTGCCACCGCTCACATGAGTCAGAGCACAGCCCAGTACCCTAGCCGGATGATTGTGTACGCACGGGTCAGCCAAGGGTTTTTGCCTGTTCTGGGAGCCAATGTCACAGCCGTCATAGAAGCCCAAAGTGGACATCAAGTCACCCTGGAGCTCTGGGACAACGGGGCAGGTACTGGGAGCCTGTATCACTACCATGGAACTTAAAATTATTTCACTGGGTTCTATCTCGGTGTTGTTCTGTACACTTAAGAACTATATTTTGAAGCCAGGCAGGATTAAAGGCACAGGCCTTTAATCCCAGCACTTGGGAAGCAGAGGCAGGTAGATTTCTGAGTTCGAGGCCAACCTGGTTTACAGAGTGAGTTCCAGGACAGCCAGGGCTACACAGAGAAACTCTGTATCGAAAAACAAACAAACAAACCAAAAAAAGTATATTTCAAAGTGAATGAAATCTAGCTGCAATGTTTTAAACCTTTGCCCAGCTGTTTGTACTGATGTATTTATAAAATGACAGAGGAAGGATATGTTTTGGTGGATGTGTGGTAAGATGTGGGGAAGGAAGGTGTCTCCAGGGACCCCTGCTGAGGCATCCCTTCCCCCTGGCCAGCAACAGGGAGAAAGAGAGAGAGAGAGAGAGAGAGAGAGAGAGAGAGAGAGAGAGAGAGAGAGAGAGAGAGAGAGAGAGAGAGAGAGAGAGAGAGAGAGAGAGAGAGAGAGAGAGAGAGAGAGAAACAGCCCCTTTTATAGTGAGTCAGGCACGCCTGGCTGTTGCCAGGTAACTGTGGGGCGGAGCTTAGACAAAAAACGCTAACCTTACCACTGTCATCTTTAAAGCTCATTGGTTTTACTTGAACCATGGAGGGAACTCGAGGACCATTTTTGTCACTTCCGGCTTCAGTGTTTTGATCCACTTTCCTATCTTTTTATATTTTCTTATTTTGCTAAGTTTCTTATATGAAATAGGAACCGCTACCATTATTTAAATGAGCACCACGAAAAAGGACCTGCTCTGAATTCTAAAATCATAGGGTTATCATGTGACCAAGACAAAATTCGAAGCAAAATAGTGTGACTCTAGAATTCCTCCCGTACTTAGAACTGCGCCACCTTATCTACTAAGCCACTACCATCCTCTGTACTCGCAGCGACAACTCTTATTTTTTACTTACCAGGCGACTAACTCTTACATTTAAATGCCAAGGTGCTGACACTCTCAAAAACGACGGCATCTACTCAAGATATTTCACAGACTTCCACGGAAACGGCAGATACAGCTTAAAAGTCAGTGCCCAGGCAAGAAAGAACATCACTAAACTAAACCTGAAACAAAAGAATAAGTCTCTCTATATACCTGGCTATGTTGAAAATGGTAAGTAACATTCAAATAGAAATGTCTGGTTTAGGTCAAATAAATATAACAAAGATCAAAAGCATAACAGAGTTCTTCATCGGTATGTTCCAAAATCAAATCCGGGCAATGGGTCCATAGACTACATTTCTGCACGTTTTGTTATTATCCCCATTCGGCTTACACGTTAAATACTTCACTCGCATCTTCTATGAAGCAAGCTCTGTGCTAGATGCTGGAGCTACAAATACAGATAAAACACAGTTCTTGTCCTCAAAAAGTTTACAGGTGAGTATTAGATAAAGATAGGCTAAAATACAGCTTCGCTGAAATGTCGCGTTCCCCCGTCCACTTCAAAATGATGTTAAAACAAGCAAGCTTCTCTTTCACAAAAAAAAAAAAAAAAAAAGCTTTTCTTTCACAAAAAAACAAGCTTTTTGGTATCTGCACTGACTACCTGCAAGATCAACTTACAAGAACAGACATGACAACATAAATGTATTTGTTTTTGTGTTTGTTTGTTTGTTGTGGGTATGTAGATCAAATTATACTGAATCCACCCAGACCTGAAATCCCAGATGAAGCCACAGAAGCTACAGTGGGAGACTTCAGCAGACTAACCTCTGGAGGGTCGTTTACTGTGTCTGGAGCGCCCCCTGATGGCGACCACGCTCATGCGTTCCCACCCAGTAAAGTCACAGACCTGGAGGCTGAGTTTCCAGATGATCTTATTCACCTTACATGGACGGCCCCTGGCAAGGTCCTCGATAAAGGAAGAGGTGAGTCTGATGGTGAATTTTAAAATGTTATGAAAGAAACCTCATTACCTCTCATTTTCCTAAAGCTTCTTCAATGTCTTATTTCTGGGTCGCATTTATGGAATAAATAACAGTAACCCACTTACATTTAAATATAAAAACTGAAACTCCAAAAGATTCAAGCTGGCCCAAATTATTCCTCTTTTAATAACTTAAAATTCCAACCCAGTTTTTTTTCAGATTGTTTATCAAATTACCTGTCTCAATTTGAACAATTTTTAAATTAAATGAGAAAATGAAATAGAGCTGTTCTCTTGTATCCTTTTGTCCCAGACGAGGGCAATTTTCTAAGTATTTCTGTCTTTGCTCAATTTTATTCAATTACTGTTGAGCCTGCAAACACTGTCAGAGTCTCTGGGACAAGGTTGACTCTTAGAAATCAACAAAGTACAAAATACACCCGATAAACAGATTCAGACAGGCAGACAGATAAATAGAGGATAGATAAATATATAAATACATGATAGATAGATAGATAGATAGATAGATAGATAGATAGATAGATAGATAGATGAATGATAGATGATAGATGATAAATAAATGGATGGATGGATGGATAGATAGATAGATAGATAGATAGATGGTACATAGACCCACCTAAATAAAAAACAAGGTCTTCATGAATAAGAGTGGTATGGATGGGATTTATCCATGGAGAAGGCTAAATGTTAATCAGAGGATTTAATTAGGGGAGAAAAATATCAAAGTTATTCACCACATATTTTAAGTATCTCCAACATTACCTAAAAACATAAAAAATAAAGTTATAAGGGTTATAAATATTTTATCCTCGCAATTCATAAGGCATTTTATATCCATTTCGGTTAGATTTCTAGAATCAGTATGGAATGTAATACTCACACAGGTGTCTTCCTTTCTTTCCTTGATAAAATAGTAGTTACGGCAGCTAACCTTTCAGTCACCCATTAATTACCGATTTACTACATTGTTCTAAACACTTTGTATTCGTTGCTATTTACAAATATCACTATCAGAATATCAGCAGCCAAAAAAAACTTCTTGTTAAATTAATCAAATGACTAAATCTCTGTCTTACACTTTAAAAAACGGAGATGAGAACGATGACAGTGTGGAGCCGAGGTGCTAGCAGAGGTGGGGAGAGGCCCCGAGCCTCTGCTCCAGCATCTATGACCTCTGACCCCTGCCCTTCCGTCCTCCCGGTGACTGTGCTTCTCTGAGTGCTCCCAATCGCTCCTTTTTTCGACTTAATAAAAAGAAAGAAAACAGAAGCTACTTATGGTTTTACTCCACATGAACATTATGTGTACCTTGTTCTAATTTAAAACAGTTCTGCTCTTTCTGAGTCTTTCTAAAAAGAAGCCTGTGTTCTGGGTGGGAGGCTGATACTATATGATACTGAAGTAAGATTTCCTGTGATTTTGAAAGTGGACATTTTGCTTTTCAATAACTGCTCGTATCTCGTATCGTAAAGTCAGGGAGATGGGATAACCAGACACGAACGGGATCTGGGCTCTCAGTCTAAAGCTCACATGCGCTGCTCAGAACTCCCACAGGCGCAGTGCAGAGGTAGACCCATCCTCAGGACGCTAATGAACATGATGTCTCTCTCTTCCAGCGCACAGATACACCATCAGGATGAGTGAGCATCCTCTGGATCTCCAGGAAGATTTTAGCAGTGCTACTTTAGTGAATACTTCCGGTCTGATACCCAAAGAGGCTGGTTCAAAAGAAACATTTAAATTCAAACCAGAAACTTTTAAAATAGCAAATGGCACCCAGCTCTACATTGCAATCCAGGCCGACAACGATGCCGGTCTCACCTCCGAGGTCTCCAACATCGCACAGGCTGTCAAGTTTATTCCTCCACAAGTTTATTCGGTACCCAGCAGTCCTGACCTGGGTACCAAAATGTCCGCACCCAGCGTGACAGTTTTTGTATTTGTTGCAACTTTGTTCATATTTTAAACTAGAAATAGCAGTAGAACTAAAATGTAATCTTTGAATTCAAACTTACTCCTCATTGTCTACCACTCTTTGGAACGTAAAATGTTCAATATTGTAAATTTCCTATTCAAGTCTATTAAAATTATTAGTTGCTATATGTAAATCAGAGTATTTCCTTAATCTACCTTTGAAAAACGTGAGTTAATTCGAATGACTCACTTTCTAAATATTAATATATAAAAGCTATTACAGTAAATTAATGTGTAATTTCATGAAAATAATTGCACAAGGAAACATAATATAAAGCTCAGAAAGAGAAAACAATGTCTATTTTCATCATAAATCAGCGAAAAGAAAAAAACTGCACTAATTTCCAGACAGCATTATTACATATTTGCTGCAATCTTTTTAAAAAAGGAGAGAGCAAAAGAAAAACACAAAAACGCAAAATCCTTAAGTTGGCAAATTGCTTTGTCGTATTAATCTCTGTTCTGTTACTCAACAGAACACTTGAGAATGGGTAACGTATTGAGGAAGCGTTTGGAGGGGAATGACGGGTTCTGCCAAGGACTCCATGAAGTTCCCGGACTTGATACAGATCAAGGACAGGCAGGAGCCTGTGAAGAAGCACTCACGCAGGACCGTCCACCTTCACAGTAGCTAGCTGATTCCTGTGAGAATGACCCTGGCTTTGCGGTCCCTCTGAACAGCACGGTCATTTCCCAGCATAAGTTCAAGACGGGCTTTAGAAAAAATAAGCCGTACTCAAACCGTACCAAAAGCCTGGTGGAAAATGGTACTGCCCAACATTTACACGAGACAGGGAGTCTCTTTCTCATACAAAATCTATCAGAGAAGCCCACATTCTCTTGGGTCTTTGGCAAAGGACAACTGTTTAAATGAAACAAAAAAGAACTACTCTTGAGTTATTTCTAAGGTTACTCTCTGGATCTCCTTTTGAAACGTACCACTTGTCATACATAATTTGAGGACTGACTGAAGGCTTAGATATAATGACAAAAGCCTTCAATGTCAGCCCTTGGGAGTCTGAGGCAGGCAGATCTATGCAGAGCTCCAGTACACTCAGGTCTACTTAGCAAGGCCCCGTCTCAAAGAAGAAAATTAAACGGAAGCTGAAATTCCCGAGATCAAAGACCAAGGTGGCCCTGTCCATGGCTGTAACCCAGACCCAACTCCCTCTCATGCGCTTCCATTTGCACCCAAGGCTCTCCTGATTCTCCTTCCCTTGAGAAATTATTTTCTGATTCTGGGTCCCCTAGTGCTGCAAGCTATAGCTCTCTGCAGGACTTTCCCCACGCTAATGTGTATTTTGAATATGATTTTATTCCAACTGAATCCATGAAATAAGTCTTCAAGCCCACATTCTTAAACTCGTACAGAGCACTGGGAAGGGGCACAGAACGTGGAAAATCTTGCACATCTTTCTTGAGGGTGAAAAGAAACAAGACATTCACTGAGTGGTGAAGGGTCACTTGCTATGACAAGTGTTTCTTCTTTTTTTTTTCTTTCTTTCTTTCTTTCTTTCTTTCTTTCTTATTTTTCTCTTTTATTTGTTTATTTATTACATTGGTTTGGGCTTTTCTGTTTTTGTGGAGACAATCTGACTACAAATGTAACCCAGCAGTGATAGACAGCAAATGTTTCAGGCATCATTTTAGAAAGGTAGTGGCTTAGAAGATACTGGCTCTCCTCATTTTACAGCTAAGGAAACTGGGAATGAGAGAGGTTAAAGTCATGAGGGGAATTTTCTTGCCAGAAGGATAATGTATGAGCTATTAAGGTGATACATTATGTTTGTCCAAATTCATCCAAGATAAACAGGTGGGGTGCCGTGGCAGTGACTCAAGTAGATAGAAAGAAAAAAACTGTTTCTAATGAGGACAATGTGGGAAGATTTCACAGGCTTTATCAAGCTTGGACTGCAGGATGGGACATGTGCAATAGTTGAAGATAGGAACACAGAGAAAAGCTAGGGTCTCGCTGCAGCCAGCTGGTTTTTCCCATAGCCTCGGGCAGCTCAGGGACTTCTTCTTTCCACCGAAAACTCTGGAAGACTCTATTTACAGTTTTACAAAATAAAGCCATGGAGACAAATTTTAATTAGCAATCTCATGTTTGACACAGCAGCATGTGATATTTAATAATAGCGTATGATGCTTACGTATGATACACTTAGTTTTTCAAGTGTCAAAGTCCTGCTCGAAGGGCTTTTCCTGGGTTGTCTCAGGGAGTGCTTCCCAGATTCCATGACAATTCTGTCACAGAGAATATGAGAGTCTCCGTTCCAGACCAAAAAAAAAAAAAAATCCCTTACTCTATACTTTTAAGATTTTTTATCACTGTTATGTTGCATTATGTGTGTATGTCTGTGTGTGGTTGTGTGTGTATGAGTGCAGGTGTCAAAACAGGCCAGAGGCATTGAATTCCTGAACCTAGGGTTACTAGTGGTTGGGAGTGCCTGGCGTGGGCACTGGGAACTGAACCTGGGTCCTCTGCAGGAGTTGTATGTGCACTTAAGTGCTGAGCCACCGCTCCACCCTGCTTTCTTAGCAATTTTGTTCTCCATGGATTCTAAGGACACTGGATGAGAGAGGATAATCTTGGCTCAGTTCTATGGATCCAAATGTTAACCTCTTCCAGAGTCAGCCTCTCTCTCTCACACGTCTCCAGGAATAGCATTGCAACAGCTGCCTAGGTCTAGGTAAGTGTCACCCAAAATTAGCTATTACAAAGGAAAGTTTTGAATAGAAGAACAAACGCAAGCAGGCTTCATAAAGAACCAAAGAGAGACCCCAAAAAATAGAGTAGGAAAGGTCTTCATTAAAATAAGACTTTAAAATCTCAGTGAATAAACCGGATGGTGAACCGGAAAACACCTGAAATTCATTTCTACTTGCATCTTTGGGAGTGAGACTCCGGGGAATAGTGAGGCTCACCAGTAATCCAGCACTTGAAAGGGGGTGGAGGGCGGGTGGACCAGGAGTTTAAACATATCCTGAGCTACATGGCAAAGTTAGAAGTCAGCCTGGGGTACACAAATTCTGCCTCAGGGGAAAAAAGGAAAGAAGGGAGAGAGGGGAGAGGAGAGAAAAAGAGAGGGAGGAAAAGCGAAGAGGGGGGAGAGAGAAGGAAAGGAGGGAGAGAGGGAAGGAGGGAAGGAAAAAAGGAAACTTATAGCTGATTGGCCATTGCCCCTATTTTGAACCCTCAGAGTTATGCCTCTCCATGGAGCAAAATACAATTCAGAAATAAGCAACAGAGAGCGAATACAGGCAACGTATTTAACTTAATTCAATAAAGTTTATTTCAATTTGATTTAAGTTAATAAAAGTCACACACAAAAACAGAGATCTCTCGTCTAGAATATTGTGACAGTGTGGTCTTTAGTTTTGTCCACTTTTGAGGTTAGATCCATCTGAAGAAGGGGAATGAATTTTTTTCTGCCCTCAAATTGACCAAAAATTAATAGTGAAGTCCTGAAAGACTTAAACTGAACATCTTAAAGCAAACCTGGCTAAGGAAGTCCATTATTCAGCCCAAAATTTAAACAACACAGAAAGTCTTTTTATTTCTCAAGTAAAATCTATCATAATGGTCCACATTCTCTTGAATCTCTTACCAACAGCTACTATTTAAATGAAAATAAAAGAAACTACTCAGAATGATTTTCAAGATTAATTTTTCTGATGTAACTTCTGAAAATTAGGGTATGTCAATATGTTTGAAATATTTATGCTCTGTAGCTGAATGGCCTGAGATCAAATACCAAATTTTCCCAGTTCTGATCAAATGAGCTTCTCCATCCCGGCATTTCCTAAAGAATGGTGCATTCCCTCAAATTCTGATTCTCTTCACCAAGAAGAACATCCCAATTCTGGGCTCCCTGGTGGTGTATCATAGCTCCCTTATAGAAGCATGATTGCTCTATTTTGTATTTAAATCTTATTGTATTTCCATCTAACCCAAAGAACAAGTCCCCGTGTTCTTTGGAGCCAATGCCTGCATGACTCAGTACTGTGACTCAGTACTGTGACTCAGTACTGTGACTCAGTACTGTACCGCTGAATAGCAGAGCACTGGCCTGAGACATAGAACACAAAGAAAAAATTACCTTTATTTCACAGTAATAAAGAAGAATGAGGAAAAAACAACCACTACACACTCATTGGTGTGTTCAGGACCTCAATTGCACAGAACTTACAGAAACTGCTTTCATATGCATTTATATCTATATACATATATAGATATACACACGCACATATATAATATTTATGTTACATTGTATCAGATATATAAATATATTATGTGTGTAATAATATTATATATTATTTATAAATATATTTTGTTTTTTCAATTAAACATACCCCCTTGCTACCTCTCAACATCATGGCTTCTTTTTGTTAAAAATATTATAACATGTTATTAATATTTATACATATATATCTAAATGTATAAATATTATCTGCTTGGCCAATTTAGTGTTATTTGTATGTGTATAATTACAGGGCTGACAAATGGATATTGGGTAACTGTAGCTGGACTTTTTGCTGCTTTGAGGTTTTTTTTTCTTCCACCCTTCTCCACCTTTTCAACCCCTTAACATTAGATAGGAGAGAAAAAAGAATTGAGGGGAAAGAGGCATCATTATTGTTAGACTACTTCCTCATGATTAGGGCATCCAGTTACTTGGGGCAAGCGTGATCTTTGCTGTCAGGATTCCTAATTTCTTCTTGTTGTTTCTTCTTTGCACAGGACTGCTTAACAAACCACAACCTAAAGCATCCAACCAATAACCAACAACCCACCAACAGCAACCCCACCTCTCGGGGCCCTAACATCTGAAGAGTCCCCGAGTGTCCAAACACCGCACACTCACAGAAACTATCAGCAGCTGGCAAAATCACGCCTCTGCTAGAGCACGAGGCAAATCATAGTCAGCTGCTGTGGACAAATCTGAAGCAGTCCCATGTCCCACACCTGGGATTTAAAGAAAATAAATAAACACATTCTCATAATATTTCTCTGTTTTTAAAGGAATAAAAATTCTCACTACAGATGACCCTAGGAAACTCATCTTTTTTCTTCTGTTGTTTCCGGCTTTTTATTTAAAGGGTCTACTCAATGTGTAACCCAGCACTATAAGGCCCCGCTCCCTGCTTCACAGGTTATTACATTTAGTCTTCACAAGATTCCTTTTAAAAGACCTCACTGGCTTCGTTTTGAGTCAGGGAAACTGAAGCTGAGAGAGAAGTTGTACTCAGAAAAATAATCTCTTGCTAAGGAGAGTATTTAAAATCTAGTAAGATGTGCTATGTTGGTGGGATGAGCCTAAGCAACAGACTACAACAGCAACTCGGGGGAGCTGAAGAAAACATTAAAACGCTCCAAGAAAGATAATGTGGGTAGATCTTACAGGTAAGGTGCATCAAGCCTGGACTGGCAAGTGGAACCCTGTCAACAGTTGGAGGTAGGACCATGCCAAGACGGTGGTTTCCCGCCTCGTAGCCAGTTTTTCTGGTATTCTTTGGCAGGTTCAGGGACTCTTCGTTCCCCACTTAAGCACTGGAAGGCTTACCGTTTTGCAAAATAAACTCACACGAACAGAACTTAATTAGCAAAACTTTGTGGCAGCTCCACACCGTCTACTTACTGGCTTAGAAAAGGCAGTAAATGTATTGACCACAATACCAATACGCATGTCACTTAACGGCCAAGGCTTTAGGTCAGAAAAGGAAAGTCCCAAGAGATATCAACATTTCTATCAAATTATGCAAATATTCTGGTCCCGATTCAAATTCCTGAGCGGAGCACATACATAAATACTCACATAAACACCCTTCTGGGCCGCCACTTCTCACTGGAGCGTGTGCCAACATGGTTCCAGGTCTGAAGGTCCTTCTGTTCCTCACCCTGCACCTCCTGCAGGCTGTGAAAGGCTCCATGGTCTACCTCAACAACAATGGATATGAGGGTGTGGTCATTGCAATTAACCCCAGTGTGCCAGAGGATGAAAGACTTATCCCAAGCATAAAGGTAAGAAGGGCTTTTATTAACTGCGTATTTGCAGGTCAATAATTCTGTTGCCTGTGCATCTGGACTCACGCACACAGTTATACACTCACACACACACGGTTTTACCCTCCTAAAGGGTACTTTGACCATCTTCATCATGTCTGTGGTATTATCTACAATCAGGATGGGAATCTGCTTAGCTTTATATTTTTATTATACATTAAAAAATCTGTTCAAGCTGTTAATTTATTACCTAGGCAAGAGACTTCAGAGCAAGTGGAGTTCTCACGCCTTATCATAGTAACAGTGGTTTCCAGTCTATACTGCAAATGGACACTTAAGCTCCAGCAGCTTGTTGTCCTGCACGCTCCTCCAGCTGCTCCTCCGTGCTCCACTTTGGAAAACCGAAATCCTTACCTTTCTTATGTTAAAGGAAAACTTACACATGCTTAAAGCTGATGTGTTCCTAATTGCATTTGTTTAATTAAAATGTTTATGTCGTGTGTACTTCGTCCTTAGTTCCTTGCAACACCTCCGTGCTGTGCTTAGGAGCAGAAGGCTTGGTACCTCTACACATGAAATGACTTGTTTGTAGGATTGTAGCAAGTAGCAAGCAGAAGCAAACCAGTCTTATTCGTCTTTATTATTAGCACTTGAGCAATGCCGGGATGATTCAGTAGGTTATGTATACAGCTGTGTGTATGTGTGTATATATATATATATATATAACAATGATAATTAAAGATGAGGTCATGAATTTGTTAGGGAGAGTGAGGGTTGTGGGAGGAATGGGGGAAGGGTGTAGACTCATTTATATACGAAGCTTACAAAAAATATGGGTTTTTATAATCTGGTCATTTATTTAGATACTCTACTTGGGCAATAACTCAAATTTTTTTTTAAAAAAAAGCAATTCTAATTAACATAAAATGCAATGATTAGCAGACCTTAAGCTCCCTGTTATTTTAAACAATGCAATTGTAAGAAAGCTAATTAAACACACAACTTGCCTACAGCCTTCTTCTGACTTTAATCCCTTTTATATCTCACCCAGAGACTGCAGTCCCATCTCCAATGGAACTGACAACTGGAGGGTGGGCCGGTGAAGGCCGGAGTTAGCTTTGGGCTTATGGAAATGAGTTTACAGATTGAAGAGGTTCAGTCAAACGTATCCCATTTTTCAGTTACTCTGTACACACATATTTGAGGAAGAGGAGCCCCCATTTGCTTCTTCTGGTTTGGGTGTAGACGTTTATGCTCAGTTTTGAGATTGCTACCACAATGCACTTTTCATTTTGTCAGGCAATGGTAACTCAAGCCTCTACCTACCTGTTTGAAGCCACCCAAGGAAGAGTTTATTTCAGGAACGTAAGCATATTGGTCCCGATGACCTGGAAGTCAAAATCTGAGTACTTAATGCCAAAACGAGAATCATATGACAAAGTAGGTTTCATGTCCAGCTCCTAAACTGTTTCTTGTGCCGTTCCCAAATGAATATTTGCAAGGTTTAATAATTATTAATCATTTAGTTAGTAATTAGTATTATAACTTTTTGTTTTGTGTGTGTGTGTGTGTGTACATGTATGTGGACTATATGTATACATCCACAAGTTTGTGCTTGTGTGTGTGGATGCACACATGCTCTTCCCCCGTGTGTGTGCACAAGAATGTGTGTGTGTGTGTGTTCATGTAGGACTCAGAGATTAATATTGGGTGGTTTCCTCTATTTGCTTTTGACCTTTAACTTTTTAAGACAAGGTCTGTTACTGAGCCTGAGGGTCATCAGTTTGGATAGACTAGCGAGAGAACAATCTCCAGGAGTCTGCCCATCTCCACCACGTCACCACCGGGGTTACAAACACATGTCACCATACCTACCTTTTGAGTGGGTGTTGGGACTGAAACTCAGAAAGCACTTAGCCCACAGAGCCCTCTATTCAGCCCCAATTTTTATCAGTTATGTGAGACAGTCCTTGTTTGTAAAATATCTTGATTCTAGCGTCCTGAAGTCTTATTGGGTTTGCTGTTCTGCATTTTAGGCAGATGTCATAGTTGCTGATCCTTATCTGAAACATGGAGATGACCCCTACACCCTTCAATATGGACAGTGTGGGGACAGAGGACGATACATACATTTCACTCCAAACTTCCTACTCAATGATAACTTGCGTCTCTATGGACCCCGAGGTAGAAATAACTATTTTATACTTCCTATTTCCACTGGGGAAAAGCAAACTACTACCATTAATGTGGATTTCTAAGACTTTAGGAAAATTAAGCCTTAACTAAACCTGTGTTTGAAATTATGATAGTTCTACTCCACCTAGTTACACATTCAAATTAATACATAAAAAGGGTCACTTGTTATAACTAGCTTATTCAAATTTTTGAGCTATTAAAAATTATCAATTTCTTAAGAGTTTGTAACAACTTCAACTTGGGAAAGAGACAGAGTGGTTGAAAATAAAAGGAAATTGTATTCAAATACTTTAACTTCAGTTCCGTAGATGACAGTCTTCTCTCTCAGGCAGAGTCTTTGTCCATGAGTGGGCCCATCTCCGGTGGGGAGTATTTGATGAGTATAACGTGGACCGGCCTTTCTACAAGTCTACAAAGAAAACTATAGAAGCAACAAGGTACCCGTGTGAACTATCTAATTCTACAACTTCTTGCCTGAAGGTTTTCAGCTGTCTGTACTGGGCAATTCAAGTGACAGGGTGTTTAGACAGTTCACCACAATATTCAAACTGTACAATTTTGTATTAATACATATTCAATTAATTCTGATGTCTCTGCCTTGGAGTGAAGATAATCAGATATAGGTACCTAACTCAGTACCCATGGGAATTTTACAAGCATTGTTTATTGATAGCAGAAAAATGAAATAGGTGAGCCCAAAGACATCAACAAATTGCAACTCGGGCCTACTGACATTTTCAATATTATTTTACACTTTGATTTCTTCCCATGTATTCTATACTAACTCCTGTGTAGAAAGAAGACATGTGACACTTGTCTCTTCTTTTCCTTCTAGTATGTCCCGACCCTCCCTCCATTTTATGCCTTTCCTATTCTACTTCTTTCAAAACCGTGTAGGGTACAACTACTTCATTAAAACCAATTAAGCCACTAGACAGCTTTGCAATAAATATATTTTGCTTTTAAATTGGTGGAAGAAATCAACTGTCTCGAAAGGATATGTACGTCCTTTAAGAAATAAAGATTTTATTTCTTAAGAAATAAATTCTTAATTCTTTATTTTTAAGAAATAAAATTCTTGGTGAAATCTAACCAAGCCCTATTTATAAACTGGGAGGTATTTAAGTCTTTAAGCTAAAAGTGAGAGACACTCAGTATATTGGTAAAAATAGAAGTTGATATCAAGAGGCAGCCAGTCTTTGGAAGAACATCTATCAGATGAAGTAGAGTTCTAGAAAACACCTGCTCCCCCTCCCTCCCCCGTGTGTGTTCTGCAGAACTGCCTGGACACACACACACAGGCTCAGCTGAGAGCAACGCTGGCCTCCTACGCCCACTTTCACACCACAAAACTATCTCTAGATCTTTCTGCTCCTCCCATTTGAGGTCAGATCGATTTGCAATGCTGGGAAAAGCTCCCAGGCAGCAGGTGTGGGCCTCTCCGTCTTTTTTTTTTTTTTTTTTCCTTCTCCTTTGGCATAAAGGCAAAACTAAGCAAAGAATTATCAAACATTGAATGCTCCGTAAACTAAGGAGTTTCCTTAAAACCAATCATTAAAAGAGGTATAGCCCCGAGTTGCTATAGCATGCCAGAAACTAGCATTCCATGATGTGTAAGTTTGGGGCTAGTCCTAAAGCTAGCTCTCTTGGAAGATATTGTCTGCCATTTCGTTATCCTTGAAATAGAATGATTCTATGGAAGGGAACTAGTCTCACAGAGTTTAAAGATGGGAAGAGATTCTCATAGAAATGGAAACTCTTTATGATCATTTCTGGGGTTCTTCCCAGGCCCTGCCCAGGCCTTGACAATGAGCTTTATTGTGCGTGACGTCCAAAGGGTTTCAGTTCATTATTTTCACTTCTTCAGTAAAGTGAAGAATACTATAAAGCCAAAGCCATGTGCCTCCATACATGGGATTGAAGAGAATTTTAAGCATAATCTTGACTCACCACACTCCACCAAAAACAACTCTTAACTTTTAGTCAAGAATTAATTAAGTAACTCTTAGTTCCTTTCGTCTTTACAACATTATTATACTACAGTAATTACTATCTTTAGCTCAAAATAACAACGATAAGGAATATGAGCTAAAAATGCTGTTTTCAGCTGTTGCGTGCCGTTTTAAAGGCAAGCTACCACCCTGCCCAGGAGCTGCCAAACTCCCAAGCCCTCCCCGCTCTCGCTCTCTTCTGTTCCACGCAGCTTATTTCTGGGATCAATCACACCCAGCCCTAATCCCGCTTCCTATTGAATTCATGGATGAAAGACACACACTCGGTGTCATTACCTTAACTCTACTGCTGAGCACAATCGCTAGGTCCAAATACCGCCTGACTGGAAATGCACGCCCTTACCAACTTATTATCTCCATCTTCCCTTCTGCTCTAAACTTAGTGGCTTGTTTCGATTAGCCCCTGCCAAACATCTTTTGCAACCCACCCATAGTGAAGGCCGCGGGCTCTAGCTAGGCCGAGGTCGTACATGGTTGCTGCACCCCTTTTCCCTCAAAGCATAACAGAAGAGCCTCTCCTCCCCCTCCCTGCGTCTCCTTTTCCTCTCGGGGCCCGGAAGTCCCACCTATCCCTTCCACACAACAATTGGCTCCTAGCCTTCTTTATTGACAAATCAAGAACCAATTAGGGAAATAGACCTTAGTATCAGGACCTCCCCTTACACCCAACCAGGAGTGTCTCAGTCTATAAAGCATTTGCCTCACAAGCGTGAGAACCTAAGAACGATGCCCAGAACTCTAGCAGAAATGTTGGCAAAGTGGTGCATGTTTTCGACCCCAGCACTGGGGAGGGGGAGAAAGGAAGATTCCAGGGGTGGGGTGAGACAGTCAGTCTAACCTAATCGGTGAGTTCCAGGCCAAGGAGAGACCCTGCCCCAAAGGAGGTAATTGGGATGACTGCGGACAACAGCTGAGGTTGCCCTCTGTCCTCCACATAAACACATACATACACATATACAAGAAGCACATAGACCAAACATTTACATAAACATTAAAAAAATAATAATAAAGGATCAAAACCACTGTTCCTATTGAAATCAGCAGCAAGCATAAGTTCATCCCTGTGTCTTGTCAAAATGGAGGGCTTGGTAGATGTTGACCAATAGCGGTTGCCACATAGAGAGATTTTAGGGTGCTGATTTGATTCCTAGTGCTGAAAAACATGGGGATTTAAAAAATAATCTGGGGCTGAGGAAGCAGTGAGACGGCAGAGGGCTCGGGGCGCACGCACGGGCTCTGAATCAAGCCTAGCGCCGCCAAGGTAATCCAGTTCTTTCATCACAGGTGTTCCGCCGACATCACTGGCACCAATGTGGTCCATGAGTGTCAGAAAGGCAGCTGTGTGACAAGAAGGTGCCGGTGGCATGACTCGAAGAGAGGGCTGTATGAACCCAAGTGTACATTTATCCCAAACAAAATTCAGACTACCGGGGCCTCCATAATGTTCATGCAAAGTCTCGATTCTGTAAGTACTTTTTACTTCTTTCCTCACTGCCACTACAAGCATTCGAAATGGACGGGAAAGTATCTACATATAAGCAGGATGGTCAAGAGACAAATCCTGTTTAGGATGTGAACGACAAATAGTTCAGAGAAAAGAAACAAAAAAGGTGACCCCTTATAAATTATTACAGCGTCGTGTTTTAATTGATTTATTTTTCAGGTGGTTGAATTTTGCACAGAAAAAACCCACAACACAGAAGCCCCAAACCTCCAAAACAAAATGTGCAATCGCAGAAGCACGTGGGACATAATCAAGGCGTCTACGGACTTTCAGAATGCCGCTCCCATGAAAGGAACAGAAGCCCCTCCCCCACCTACATTTTCATTGCTCAAGTCCAGACAGCGAGTGGTCTGCTTGGTGCTGGATAAGTCTGGAAGCATGGACTCAGTAAGACACTGTGTGCTGGATTTCTCAAATTGAGTATTTAAGCTAAATACAGAATTATAATTTATTCTAAGGTTTAGTTCTAGTAAACATATATATTCATGATCAAATATACATGTGTGTATAGATATATATTCATGATCAAAAAAATACCTACCCAACAATTTTATGTGAATGAGTATCTAGAATAAGTTTTAAAATAAACAAGTTATTGAGCTTGGCAGTGGTGACACATACCTTTAATACCAAGACTTGGGAGGCAGAGGCAGGTCACTCTCTAAGTTAGAGGCCAGCCTGGTCTACAGAGTGAGTTCCAAAACAGCCAACGCTACACAGAGAAACCCTGTCTTTAAAAAAAAAAAAAAAAAGTTTTGAGCCGGGCAGTGGTGGCGCACGCCTGTAATCCCAGCACTTGGGAGGCAGAGGCAGGCGGATTTCTGAGTTCGAGGCCAGCCTGGTCTACAGAGTGAGTTCCAGGATAGCCAGAATTATCCAGAGAAACCCTGTCTCAAAAAAAAAAAAAAAGTTTTGTTGTTGTTTTTATTGAATTAAAGGTCATTTTTGCTCCTTAACTTTTGGTTTTTGCTAGAGGAAAAAGTACAACAAAAAGAAAGAAATTTCAATTCCACCATTCAATATTTCATTTATCTTGTTTTTATCACTGCATTTGCTTTTCCTCTCCAAAACTGTTATATTTTAGATGTAATCCAACTTTTAAAGAATATGCCATAAACACTCCTTACCAAAAGGAAAAAGAAAAAAATATTTCATGAAAAAATTGTGTGTGTGTGTGTGTGTGTGTGCAGGCACAGTGGGGGGAGTTGCTAGGAATTGAATCCAGAGCCTTGTAAATAGTAGGCATGCATTCTGACACTATTTTTTTGTTGTTGTTGTCTGTTGGTCTTTTGAGACCTGGTCATGCTTTAAAGCCATAGGTGGCCTGGCGTCGACAGTGTCACCCAG
Source organism: Apodemus agrarius (assembly GCA_964023405.1). NCBI lineage: Eukaryota > Metazoa > Chordata > Mammalia > Rodentia > Muridae > Apodemus > Apodemus agrarius. The sequence continues at coordinate 15,756,066 of OZ030007.1, forward strand.
ACAGGTCGCAATCTTGTGTCCTCCATCTGTCTCAGGCCCACAAATGCTTGGATTGCAGGCATGTAGGCCCACCTACATGACATACATTGTAAAATACTTACCACGGTTTCATCCATGTATGTAGTATATTTTTAACATATAAAACCTCACTGCCCTATCTCACCTCTTCTCGCTCCAGCTCAGCAATTATACCTACGACTCTGAAGGGTATTGTAGTAATGACTCGATGAATATGGAAAGCGCAGGCAATTCAGAAAGATGAATCCCCTTCCCCGACAGCCCCGAACAGCTAGGGCTCCTCTTGAGCCCTCCCCCATCCACAGGGGATGCTGCTATTGATCCTGTGCAGGTATCCAGAGCTGAGTTCCTAGTGCAGTGACCAGTCACGTCCAGAAGAGGGCGCCTCCCGGCTCCAGCGCTAAGGCTCTTTCCACCTCTCCTGCCCTGTTTCCTGGATTGGGGAGAAGGCAGGATACAGCGGGTCTTTTATTCTTAGCACTTTGACCAGTTATGAGATCTCTGAATTAACAACTTCCCACTGCAAAAAGAAGCTTCTGTGAATGCCCCAGAAACTGAGACCCTGAGGCAGCACCAATCTATAGGAAAAACATATTTAGAAGGCAAAATGTAAGTATTTGATAGCATGCACACTTGGCAAAAAAAAAAAAACAAAAAAAAAAAACCAAAAAAAAAAAACGGTAGTAGGTTCCCCGCTACAACCTGTGACCACCCCAGGCTCAGGCTCGTGACCATTTTTGCAGTGTGAGGCAGGGACTCTCTCTCTCTCTTGCAGAGAGGATCTCAGATCCGATCAGAAAGCAGTTAATTACATCCAGAGCAGTGGTGTGACTGTTACACCAGCGGACACATTTTTTTTTGGCAAGTGGGCATTGTGGTACCCAGGGTCCACCATCGATGACTGTTTATTTCCAGAAGCCTATATAGCTCCTTCTGGCGGCATGAACGCTATCCATCAGGGAAGACGATTCTTGCTTACCTCCAGTTCGATTTCACTGTATTCATCAGCCCTAAGTGTGCTGCCTTACTGTCTAGTTCTGGGGTGGGGAGAAGCCAAAAGGAATGATAATGATGTATATTGTTTGGGGGCCTTTGGAGCCTCCTTGGTCAACATCTCATAAGGAAGCATCCCACACTAGTCACTGGAGTTATTGTTTAATAACATAGGTTTTCTGGAAGCAGCAATAGCCCATCAAGATCACAGACATAATAGTTACATAAACAATGTTCCATAGTCTTCTCAAATAATTATTTATTAATGGACGTTTTGGAGATATTCACTGGGTTACCTTTTAAAAATATATTCCAATAAACATCTTTTTATGCACTTTAAAAACAATTTCCTCAGCTGAAACTTCCAAATAGAAAACTGTTGGAGAATGCAGCATAGACCTTGAAGACTTTCACAACTTTGACAACTAACTTTTAAACATCTTAAACCTTTCAGTAAGATGAAAGAGTTATTATTTTTAGATGTCCATTAATTATCAGCATGTTCTATAGCCCATGGATGACTCTGTCGTTCATTAATCTGTCAAGATTTGAAGAGACTCTGCTGCTGTTCATACACCTTTCTCTTACAGGAAGACCGTCTTATTCGAATGAATCAAGCGGCAGAACTGTACTTAACTCAAATTGTGGAAAAGAAATCTATGGTTGGGTTAGTCACATTTGACAGCACTGCCCACATCAAAAATTTTCTAATAAATATAACTAGTAGTAGTGACCACCAAAAGATCACCGCAAACCTGCCCCAACAGGCTTCCGGTGGGACTTCGATTTGCAGTGGACTCGAAGCAGGATTTCAGGTAACCTTTTAAACTTAATATAACATGTCGCTGGCTTTCCATCATCTGCTTACCTTTGAGTAGGGTCGAGAACTCAGAATTCTCTCATCTAATAGCATTCTAGTCTGAATGAGAAAAAAGCATTTCTGAAAGAAATAAAGTAGCTTGACCGACTATTATTTATGGCCACGCCCTTTCTGTGTACAGCTGCTCCACTGGTAAAATCCCGAGATGCTGTGTGGCGCTGGGGAGTGGAGAGGTCGAACTCTCTTTGGGCAAACAATTATCACAGCCTCCCTGAGGAGCTGCACGTTTCTCTGGGATCCCATCGATAGATAGAATTTGTGCGGATAGAAGCCGATGGCACAGAACAGAAGTTTATAACAACTATATGGTATGGATAAAAGTCATAGCACGCTAATTTAAGTCGGAGGCAGCACCAAAAAAAGCAACAATCCACAAGCACAGGTGCACATAAAATGAAATCATGATGGTGGGCCTGAAAACGCAGACTTCCTTTCGAGCACGGTACTCGTGTATCAGGTTACAGTATCCGTCTGATCCTCCCCCACCCCAAGCCAGCCTCCACCTTAGTGTACTTGTGATCACGTTTTGAGCCAGCAAAACTGGAGATTATTTGAAATGCTCACTCGCTGTGTATTATCTAAAGGATCTTGTGAGGGTAACTCAATATTGAAAGTCTGTTCCCTGAACCCAGATGACATGGTTATTAATAGTGTTTACCGCATTTAACTGTGGCAATTGCATAAGGAAATGTTCACTAAAATGTGAGTAAAACAGACAGCTTTCACTTCATGAAATCAAGACATAAATGTATTACTTTCACGATCATTAAAAAGCAGCAGTATGTTGGCTGTACAGTACATTACTGTCTGTGCTAAATGCGTAGATGTGTGATCTTGTATTCATCTACATTTAGGAGTTGGGTAACATTATTAAGGCCATTTTGCACAAAATGAAGCTGTAATTTGAAATAATGAAATCTACCATCATAAGACAATTGCCAAGTATAGTATTGAGAACCTTAGCTCTACAGTCTATAAGTTTGAACATTACACTCACAGTCTGTAAGGTGTGTGTGTGTGTGTGTGTGTGTGTGTGTGTGTGTGTTCGCGCGCGCGAACACAGGCTTGGGAAAATCTTGGGAAAGAGTAAACACAAATTAGAAAACAGAATTTCTTCTCAAGGTACTTAAAAACCAAGGTATCTAACACCGAGAGTCTTAACTAATACTCTTGGTAGAAGTCTGAAAAATATGAAAAGCAATTATAACTGAAAATTTATCAACTTCTTCCTTCACGATAAGCTAAAGTTGTCTTATTTTGGGGAAATCATAAAATCTTTAGTAGTAACTAAACAAAATAGATGAAAAGGTCACATATCAAATAATTCGGTCTTGCTCGATCAACTTTGGTCATGGCTTTTCAAATGCTAATGAGTCTTTGGCCAACCTACAACTGTCTGGAAGTTTTGCATCTTCAATTTTATGGGAAAATAATAACAGCAGATATTTACGTTCATTTTCATTTTTATTCACTTAGTAGCTGCTATATGCCACAAACTTATTGGAGATTTGTTCTTTGCTCAATTGAGTAGTCAAAGTGTGGATATCTGGAGGATTAAAAGTACTGAGAAGTCGAGTGTTTGCTCATGTCCATGTACCCACTCAGCTAAGAAAGAGAATATAGAAGATGTGCTTTCTTAAGTGTATTCAGAAGTGAGAGCATGTCAGTAACTCGCTGCTTGTCACAGACAATTACCTCCAGTGGCCAGAGCACTTCCGGTGCTGAGATCGTATTGCTCACAGATGGGGAAGACACGAAGATAAGTTCATGCTTCGATACGGTCGAGCGCAGCGGTGCGGTCATCCACACCATCGCCCTGGGGCTTGAGGCTGCCCGGGAACTGGAGACTCTGTCGGACATGACAGGTACAACTTCAGAACAGAGTTTGGACAGATAGATGTTCATCAAGTGGGACGCTTTCCAGCACTTCCCTGTCTCAATGTTAATTTTTCTCTTTCCTTCGACGTTCAGTTCAGTTCTTTCCTTTCTCCGCTTATTCCCGTGATGCCCGCCTTAATTTATTCAGTACCTGCCGCTTTCATTTTCCTTCACCCACTTCTTCTTCATCGCACTAAACAGAAGCTTCTGTCTCCATGGTTACTCAAAAAACGAGTCCAAAGTGTCAGCTCCATCCACATATACCATTCAGTCCCGCAGTAAAGATTTAGACGGCTCGTTTTTAGGCGAGGAGGTGGAAACCTGGAGACTACAAATGATTTTCTCAAGACCACAATTCAAACCGTGCTCACCAGCTCAGGCCTTCCCGCCAGCCCACTCAGCTCCCACCACCCCACGAGATCTGAGTTTGGAGTATCTCCGCACCTGCTCCTGCCACACCCTAACCCAGCGCTCACAGCCCCCACCTGGGTTACTTCCGGGATCTTCCTGTTGGCCTTTCTGACATCCGTTAGTTTACTTAGCATGCACTGGTTGGTTTGTTTCTGACAGTCATTCGTCTAATTCCTGTCTTTTGTGATCTAGTCTTTTAGATGAAGTCTTCACACCCAAACATCTTCTCTCACTCGCATCATGCATTTTCTGCATTTTGCCCAGGTCCCTTCCTTTATAAACGGCCATCCTTTAATAGTTGATTCAACTATTAAGAAATCAGCATCTGCTTCATACACACCAAGCAATCCTTTTTTTAAAAAAAGCCATTAAATATCATTGTTTTTGGAATTCTGATATTCTTTGATTTGTACATCCCTGTGTTACATGGGAACTTTCTCAAATGCTGATCAATCTTTTTATTAATCATTTTATTCATTTACATTTCAAATGATATCCCCCTTTGTGGCTACCCCTCCACAACCCTCATCCCATCCCTCCCTCTCCTCCCTCCCCCTGCTTCTATGAGGGTGCTCCTCCACCCATTCTCTCATTCCCACCTCACCGCTCTAGCATCCCCCAAACGCTGGGGCATCAACCCTCCACAGTCCCAAGGACCTCTCTTCCCGTTGATGTCGGATAAGGCCAATCTCTGCTACATATGTGTCTGGAGCCACGGGTCTCTCCATGTGTACTCTTTGGTTGCATACCAAGCAATCTTAAGTCCACTGGGTACTTAGGCCTTTTTACTATTTTACTATTGCCCTTACATTTGCTGATTCACATAAAATAATAAAATTTGCCTTATTCTTACATTTTCCATTTTCTCTTTAACTTACCTATTTTGAATAAAATTTTTGATTAATTTTGGTTAATATAGGTTTGATTAATTTGATTAATTTTGATTAATACAAGTTTATAGTTAGTTCAGAGATACTCTGAATGCCCATGAGACTCTTAGAAGCCATCTTTTGTGGAGTTTAAAAAGAACGGTTAACTCTAGGTGGCGAGACAGCTCAGTGAGTAAAGACGTTACCTTCACATTCACGGCTGAGTTCGACTCCTGAACCAGCAGGGTGGAGAGAAGCAGCTCCACAAGCTGTCCTCTGACTTACATGCAGACACACAAATAGAATTGTTTAACAATGAAAGAACTATCGAGTGGGCTTTAAACTAAATCTCTGATAACACATTTGATTTTCCCATTGAAAACTCCCCTTTAGGAGGGCTCCGATTTTATGCCGACAAAGACTTAAACAGCCTTGTGGACGCTTTCAGTAGGATTTCATCGACAAGTGGAAGCTTCTCTCAGCAGGCTCTGCAGGTGGGTACAAGAAGAGAATACTTTGCAATATTCCCTCGCCTTTGCAGAGAATTCCTATTTTCTTTCTTTTCTTTTCTTTTCTTTTCTTTTCTTTTCTTTTTTTCCTTTGTTTTTTTTTTTTTCTTATGTTTTTCTGGTGGTTTTTTTTTTTTTTTTTTGGTTTTTTGAGACAGGGTTTCTCTGTGTAGCTTTGACTGTCCTGGAACTCACTTTGTAGACCAGACCGGCCTTGAACTCAGAAATTCGCCTGCCTCTGCCCCCCAAGTGCCGGGATTAAAGGCATGCACCACCACCGCCCGGCCCTATTATGTTTCTTATTACCCGTTCTTTTCTCTAAGAAATCATTCCTTTTGCCAAAAAAAAAAAGTTCCATTATGAAAACCACCATTAGTGAATTTTCTTTTATATGGCATATAAAATGTGCTTACCTTTTTCTCTTGTATTTCCTAATCTTAGTTTGACATGGTGTGAAACCGTGTGTGTGTGTGTGTGTGTGTGTGTGTGTGTGAGAGAGAGAGAGAGAGAGAGAGAGAGAGAGAGAGAGAGATTGATGGATTGTGGTTTGGAGAATGTTTTAAATCTTCACCAATACGAATGAATCTTAAATATGAATTTTAAATTACTGTGAACTGCCTAAATTCATAAATTCCACTACTTAAAATAACAATGGGTTTTATGTGTTTGCTTTTTATTTCTGTGACAGTTGGAGAGCAGAACCTTCACTACTGGAGCGGGGGAATGGATAAACGGTGCAGTCCCTGTGGACAGTACCATCGGCAATGACACGTTCTTTGTTATCACCTGGACAGTACAAAAGCCAGACATTACTCTTCGAGATCCAAAAGGAAAAAAATATACAACCTCGGATTTCCAAGACGATAAACTAAACATGCGGTCTGCTCGACTTCAAATACCGGGCACTGCAGAGGTAGGTCTGTTCTTTCACGATGTTTTATTAATCCATCCTTTTGCTTAAAAAAAAAAAAAAAAAAAAAAAAAAAAAAAAAAAAGACGTTACATTATCAGCATTGAAATCAATAACAAAATAATTTTCATTAAAAATTAAGTTAAATATCTAAGTGTTCAGATCTATATTATCTATTAGTTCTTAACAATCACTTATTGAGGTTAAGAATTCCAGTCATCTAGTATTAGTAGGACACTGGCTTACCGTGCAAAAGGCCTGGGTTCCATATTCAGCACCCCAATTTTTTTAATTTTATTTTTCCAAGAAATTATACATCCCAAGTAGAAGGGAAACATTAGCAAAGCTCTTAAAGACAATTTTTTCAGACAGGTACTTGGACTTACAGCCTTAAGAGTGCCAAGCCTCAATTGCTATCGGTGACGGTGACCACTCGAGCAAGAAGTCCCACCACGCAAACACTCATGGCCACCGCTCACATGAGTCAGAGCACAGCCCAGTACCCTAGCTGGATGATTGTATACGCACGGGTCAGCCAAGGGTTTTTGCCTGTCCTGGGAGCCAATGTCACAGCCGTCATAGAAGCCCAAAGTGGACATCAAGTCACCCTGGAGCTCTGGGACAACGGGGCAGGTACTGGGAGCCTGTATCGACACCATGAATTTAAATTCTCCTATAGGATTCTATAACTTAGAAGTCAACACTTTTTAAAATACTCACAAATCTATTTGAGCAATACTGTCTTTAAAACTTTTTACTTGGTTATCTTGACAAAGCAAACATAGACAAAAGCACATCTATTTTGGTTAAAGTCTGTTATCAGCTTTGTGTTTCACATAGATCATGAGATACAATTTTTTTCATTTTCACTAATGTTAGCACTTTGCATATGCTTTGTGTCTAAATATATTTTCTTTGTTCTGGTGAGCTTTTTACATATTCATTATATATACTTATAGGCCTTTTATGCGATTTACACCACACTCTCAAATTTAGATTTAAGCACACTCACCCTCCTGTACCCCTCTCTCTCTCTCTCTCTCTCTCTCTCTCTCTCTCTCTCTCTCTCTCTCTTCCTCTCTCTGTCTCTCTTTCTCTCTGTCTCTTTCTCTCTCTCCCACCTCTCCCACTCCCACCCTCCTTCTTTCTCCACCCTCTCTCCCTCTGTCTCACCCTCCCTCCCTCCCTCCCTTCTCTCCTTCTCTCTCTCTCTCTCTCTCTCTTCCCACCAATGTCCTTCATTATCCTAGTCTCAATTCTACCTTCAGATATAACTTTATTTATCTATATACATTTCAATAGCTACACATGGGTTTAATGCTAGGTCCTGCATCCCACGCCATTACTGTGGTTCTATCGGCACTGCGTTATTTTGTTACTGTGGTTCTGTAGTATAAGTCACAGACATGCGGATACCACCAGGGTTGTTCGCTTTATTCAGGGTTGATTTGGTTATTCTGGGACTTTTGTGTTCCCACATGGATTGTACATTTTTTTTTCTATTCCTGTGAAGAATGTCATTAACCCTTTAATGGGATTGAGTGAATCTGCAGATCGCTCTGGGCTGGGCGGCCATTTTTACAACACTAGTCCTGCTGACGTAAGCACAGAAAGCCTTTCCACCGTGTGGTCCTTTTCCATTTCCTTCCTTGGTGGTTTAAAGTCTTCACTGAAGAAGTCTTTCATGTCCTGGCTTAAGGTTACTCCTGGGTAATTTTTAAGGTGTTATAAATACTATTGTTTTCCTGGTTTCTTTCTCAGCATGCTCATTTTTGGAGTATGGGAAAGCTACTGACTTTTTAATCAGTAATAATCTCACATCAGATAAGCCTCATGGGTTATGCAAAACTGTCATTGCACAAAAATTGGCTCCTGATTTTTTACATTGGTTTTATATCTTGCTTCTTTGCTAAATGTTTTTATTCTGGGAGGTTTTGGATAAGTTTCTATTGTGAAATACAAATAACTGATAGTGTTAATTAAATGTCTACTACAAATTATATTTTCTGAAACAAGAGCATTAGCACGTAGTCAAGCTAAGCTTTGTATCAAAACAGTATGATCTAGTGTTTAAACTGTGCTAAACTCTCTGACAAACTTATCACCAATGCGCACAAACAGCATCAATTTTCATTCTGACTTACTATGTGACTAATCACTGTGCTTCATTATCAAGGTGCAGATACTGTTAAAAATGACGGCATCTACACAAGATACTTCACAGACTTTCGTGGGAATGGTAGATACAGCTTAAAAGTGCGTGTCCAGGGAAGAAAGAACAAAGCCAGACTAAGCTTAAGACAAAAGAACAAGTCTTTATACATACCTGGCTATGTTGAAAATGGTAAGTAGCATGAAAACAGATATGAGTTACCTGGAGAGAGAGAGAGAGAGAGAGAGAGAGAGAGAGAGAGAGAGAGAGAAAGAGAGAGAGAGAGAGAGATCAAACACTGAATAGAGTAACATGCAAGTATATGATTATGGAGTCATCCTTGTCATTTAAAACAATATTCATGTCAATGGACCCAGCCTAAATGGCATTTCCACATATTTTGTTTAACATCTTCCTCAGTTTGTTTCATTTCCAATGAAAATATATATTTCCAGACCTTATGGAGCAAACCCTGTGGTAAATGCTAAAGCTGAAGGAAACATAATTATTGTCGCCACAGAACTCACTTGAAGGCAGTAGGTAAAGCGGGGTTAAAAAATGATATTTAAGCAAGCTTTTCTCCCCCTTATTATTTTAACACTTATCTTTATGTGCATTGGTGCTTTGCCAGTATGTATATCTGAAGGTGTCAGATCCCTTAGAATGAAGCCACAGACAGGTGTGAGCTGCCTTGTGGGTTGGGTACTGAACTCGGGTCCTGTGGAAGACCCAGTGCTCTTAACCACTGAGCCATCTGTCCAATCCTTTCCTCCACTTTTCAGGGTCTGCTGTCATCTACCTGAGCCCCGAACAGATGTAAGGTCAGCATGAGATAATGAACAGACAATATGAATCACAAATACCTGGGGGTGTTTTTTTTTTTAAAATAGGTAAAATTATACTGAATCCACCCAGACCTGAAATCCCAGAAGAAGCCACAGAAGCTCCAGTGGGAGACTTCAGCAGACTAACCTCTGGAGGGTCGTTTACTGTGTCTGGAGCGCCCCCTGATGGCGACCATGCTCATGTGTTCCCACCCAGTAAAGTCACAGACCTGGAGGCTGAGTTTACAGATGATCATATTTACCTTACATGGACGGCCCCTGGCAAGGTCCTTGATAAAGGAAGAGGTGAGTCTGATAGTGAATTTTAAAGTTTCTATTGTGTAAATATACCACATTTTCTGTATCCATTCCTCCTTTGAGGGATATCTGGGCTCCTTCCAACTTCTATTATAAGTAGGGCTGCTATGAACATCGTGGAGCAAGTGTCTTTATTGCATGCAGGGGAATCCTCTGGGTATATGCCCAGGAGTGGTATGACAGGGTCCTCTGGAAGTGTCATGCCAAATTTTCTGAGGAACCGCCAGACTGATTTCCAGAGTGGTTGTACCCACCAACAGTGGAGGAGTGTTCTTCTTTTTCCACATCCTCGCCAGCACTTATTGTCTCTTGAGTTTTTAATCTTAGCCATTCTGACTGGTGTGAGGTGGAATCTCAGGGTTGTTTTGATTTGCATTTCCCTGATGACTAATGATGTTGAACATCTCTTAAGGTGCTTCTCAGCCATTCGAATTTCTTCAGGTGAAAATTCTTTGTTTAACTCTGTACCCCATTTTTAATAGGGTTATTTGGTTCTTTGGGGTCTAACTTCTTGAGTTCTTTGTATATATTGGATATTAGCCCTCTGTCAGATGTGGGGTTGGTGAAGATCTTTTCCCACTTTGTTGGTTGCTGTTTTGTCCTTCTGACAGTGTCCTTTGCCTTACAGAAACTTTGTAATTTTATGAGGTCCCATTTGTCAATTCTTACTCCTAAAGTTCTCCCAATGTCTCACTTATAAATAGTATTTATGTAATGTCTACTATAGGCCATTACTGAACTTCAAGAAAGCTGGAATTGGACAAAGTTATTCCTGTATTTTAAAATTCTAAACCCATCTCTCTAAGATTAAGTATCTGCCCCGAACCTCTGCTCCCAGTCTGAGTGACCTTGAAATTACTTTAAAAACAAACTCTGGGAGCTTTCTGGTACAGTCTTTGCTTCCTAAGAACAATTTTCTAAGTATTTCTACACTTAGGCAATTCTATTCCTTGACTGTTGAGTTTTCAAATACAAACAAGTTTCTAGGAACAACCTCTACTGTGAGTCACCAATTAATCGCAAAAGACACACAGCACCCAGATAATTTCAAATAGATGAATGAGATAGACAGACAGATGATAGACAGATAGATCCACCTACAAAATCCCACAGCTTGTGTGGAGGACAGCAGAACGGAGGGCCGCGGCTCGTCAACAGGTAAACTGAACGTTAGGCATAAGCAGAGGCTTTAGCTAGGCCCTGGGCAGGGGTGCGGATCGACTCAAAAAGTACAGCCTCTCCTCACACGTCTAAAACATTTCCACATTTCCTGAAAACGTTAAAAGAAAACCCATGTGGATAGGATGTAGGTCAGTGCTTGCCTAGCATGCAGAAGCCCTGAGTTCAAGTCTCTGTGCCACATAGAGGTAATAAACAACCAAACGTAAATATTGAGTCTACACCAAAAGAGGACATTAGCTGGTTTTCTCTCACATTTCAAAACATAAGAAGATATTTTCAGGCCAATATCAATGACTGAGGTAGATTACTAAAGTCAGTGTCAGCGTATTAGCCAACACTCATATAAGCCTCCACCTTCCGTTTCCTGATAAAATAATAGTTTGCTTAAAAAGCATTTCAGACAGCCACTAACTACTACTTGCTAAGTAGCACTGAATGCTTTCATGCATTTTCCATGTATAATTCTCACCACGGGAATAGTGGGCATTCCAAGAGTGGGCATGTGAGACCTTAAAGAAATTAAAATGTCTACTTTATAATATTAATCTTAAAACAAGGTCACACCTATCGCAACAAGGTCATGCCTCCTAACAGTGTCATGTCCCCTGGGCCAAGCATATTTAAACAACCGCGTTCCACTCACTGGCCCCACAGGCTTGTTCAAACACGTGAGTCTGTGGGGCTATACCTAGCCATAGCATAATGCAAAATATATTTTGTTCAACTTCAAAAGTCCCCATAGTCAGGCTGGAGAGATGGCTCAGTGGGTAAGAATACACTGACTGCTCTTTTGAAGGTCATGAGTTCAAATCCCAGCAACCACATGGTGGCTCACAACATCCGTAAAGAGATCTGACACCCTCTTCTGGTGTCTGAAGACAGCTACAGTGTACTTACATATAAATAAAATAAATAATTTTTAAAAAAAAAGTCCCCATAGTCTATAGTAGTCTCAACAATGTTAAAAGTCCAAAGTTCAGTCTCTTCTGAGATTCTTGCAATCATTTAACTGTAAGCCCCAATAAAATCAAAATCAAAAAGCAGATGACATACATCCAGCATCACAAATTACCATTCCAAAATGTCATAGTCAGGAAACACTGAACCAAAGCAAGACCAAAAGCCAGCTGAGCAAACTCCAAACTCCGCACCTCCATGTCGGATGTCAAAGCACTCTTCAGCTCTCCCGTCTCCGTTCAGCTTTGTGACTGTTATCCAGTTCTCTCTCTTGGGCTGACTCACCTCCCTGAGAGCAGCTTTCCTCAGCAAGTATCCCGCGGATCCAGCAGCTCTAGCATTTTGGAGTATCCGGCACAACTTCACGGCTTCTTGTTCCAATGTCTGGGATCCACACATGATCTCCTGGGCTCCTCCAAAGGGCTTGGGTCGCTTCTCCAGCTCTGCCCTCTATAGCACTCTAGGCTCTGGTTGACTCCACTCCACTGTTCCTGCTGTTCTTGTGATCTTGGTGGCATCTCCAATATGCTGGGGTCTTCCTCTGGAACCAGGAGGAAGGTCTCAAAGCTCACCCCCACAGTGACACACTTCCATCAACAAGACCCCACCTACTCCAATGAGGCCACACCTCCTAATAGTGTCATTTCCCAAGGGTTAAGCCTATGCAAATGACCACATGTATGATACTGAATTAAGATTTTCTGTAATTTTGAACCTGGAGATTTTGTTTTTCAATTACTGTTCATATACATGCTTTAAAAGTCAGGGAGATGGGATAACCAGACACGAACAGTATCTGGACTCTCAGTCTAAAGCTCACATGCGCTGCTCAGAACTCCCACAGGCGCAGTGCAGAGGTAGAGACCCATCCTCAGGACGCTAATGAACATGATGTTTCTCTCTTCCAGCGCACAGATACACCATCAGGATGAGTGAGCATCCTCTGGATCTCCAGGAAGATTTTAACAACGCTACTTTAGTGAATACTTCCAGTCTGATACCCAAAGAGGCTGGCTCACAAGAAACATTTAAATTCAAACCAGAAACTTTTAAAATAGCAAATGGCACCCAGCTCTACATTGCAATCCAGGCCAACAACGATGCGGGTCTCACCTCCGAGGTCTCCAACATCGCACAGGCTGTCAAGTTCATTCCTCCAGAACCCAGTGTCTCTGCACTGGGTCCTGATATTTCTGCAATCTGCCTGGCGATTTGGGGGTTAACAGTGATTTTTAACTATATCTTAAACTAAAAGATATACTAGCCACTAAAATCCAATTTTGTACATATTTGCTAAGTGTTTCTTTAGAATGACTTCACTAAACTCAATGTCTGTCATCAACTGTAATATAGAAGTTCATATTCAAAGTTGAAAATTCCCTTACTAACTAACACCAATTCTTTTGCTATATGTAAATCAAGATTACATAATCAAGATTAAGAAACCTCATTCGGTTTCTTAATTGTTTCATTTACTCCGGAAATAAGATATCCATTCCCTTTTCACAGTGTGATGCAAGTTCACTTTGTATATTAACAAAATAAAAATTAATATAAGTCAATGGAATTATGCGTATATAATAGCAAACAATTTTATAGTTGAATTATTTGTAAGATAATTAATAAAGAATGCTTCCTGCTTATACAACTGAAATCAAGAGGGACTATGAAAGTAATTTGAAGAGATGGCTCAGCGGTTAAGAACACTGACTGCTCTTCCAGAGATCCTGAGTTCAATTCCCAGCAACAACATGGTGGCTCACAACCATCTGTAATGGGATCTGATGCCCTCTTCTGGTGTGTCTGAAGAAAGTAATAGTGTAGACACACACACACACACACACACACACACACACACACTCACACACATTCATGTTCCAGAATCTGTGAAGAAAAATACTCACTAGATCTGGATATGATGGTGGATGCTTATTATAATCCCAATACTTAAGAGGCTGAGGTAGGAGGATCACAAGATTAATACCATCATCCCAAAATATCAAATCAACAAACTGCAGATTAGTTTTTGGAATTAAAACCAGAAGACTGGAGAGATGCCTCTGCAGTTAAGCGCACAGGGCTGCCCCTCAAGAGGACCAGGGTTCATTTGCAGCACCTCCGTGGGGGCTCGGGGCACTATGTAACCCTGTAGGGAATGCAATGCCCTCTTCCCCCTTCTGTGGGCACTATACACATGTGATGGATAGACACTCATGTAGGCAAAGCATTGATACTCAAGAGCTTTTAAAATTAAGAATTAATATTCAGCAGGAAGGACCTCCCCAAGGAGGACATGAGACACTCATTTGACCAGCCCTTCTGCTGATCTGGCTACCTTCTGTTGCTATAATGAAGCATGGACTAAAACTACCTCACGGGGGAGGGGTTTGCCTGGCTTACGTGTCCCAGTCCCAGTCGACCACTGGAAGAACTCAGGGCGGGAACCATGGAGAAACACTACTCACTGGCCTGCTCATTCTGACACGTTCAGCTGGCCAACCCAGTGTCACCCACCCGTGAGTGGCACCATCCCCAGTGGACTGGGCCCTCCCACATCTGTTATCAGTCAAGAACATGCCCTCAAAGGCATCAAAGACAAGCTCAAGAGCCAATCTGATAGAGGAAACCCTTCAATTGAGGCCTCCTCTTCCCAGAGGACACTAGTTTGTATCAAGCTGACAAAAAAAAAAAAAAAATCTTACCAGCATATAGATAACTGAAGGAAATACATTAAACCTATTTCAAACACATAATACCAAGTAAGGAAAATCACAGGACAGATAAGGTGCTACATAACATACATAAATTAAAATATAAAAAGTTTTATATTTGTGAATATAAGTAGGTAAGAAACACACTAAGCTCTTCATAGTGATGCTTAAATGGAGACAAGAAGGCAGTTTTAGCTAATGGTACTGGAGTTTTTTAAAGATTTATTTTATTTTGAAATTATGTGTATGTGGGAGGGGTTAGAAGCATCACAGTTCAGGTGTCCACAAAGGCCAGAAGAGGGCGTCTGATCCCGTGATGCTGGAGTTGCAGAGGCTGGACATCGCAAGACAGGGGAGCTGAGATCTGAACTCTGGTCCTCTGGAGGAGCAGCAAAGGCTGCTCTGATTCTCCTCTCCAACCCATAATGATATTGGTTTTGTTTCCTTGACTGAGACAGTAACGTTTTAACTCTATATGTTGGTTGAGTGCAAAATAAGTTGTTGTGATTCTTAGGTTCTCAATGAAAGCACAGTTGTTCATTTTTAAAATTAAATATTAGTCTTTATATGTAAGCTGTCTATTGATACATTCAGACATACGTGGGCACTGACATTAGGTCATCCACCATGACCCAAATATAAAAGGTTTTAGCTATATTAATTTTGTGTTGCTCTCAGATTCACAAAAATAATACACGGATTTATTGAACTATGCACAGCCACACCAGATAGCATATATTTTCTTATTTACCCATCATCTCCTCATCGCAGACAGACCTTAGGTTATAGTTCCACTTCACTGATGAGAGAACTAAAGACCAGAGATACAAAATGACTTGCCCAAGATCAAACTAAGACAAAAACAGTGTTGCCGACAACCACGGTCTGTATAATTACAAGCATTGTGCTCATCCCCGGACTGTCTAATCCATTCCACAAGTCAACATCTTCATCTACCTGACAGAAACAAAATCCTGAGTGTTAACAACCCTCTCACTATCAGAACCTTTAGATTTTAGAAATATGCATTTTCAAAAATAATGCCAGGCCATCAGGCATGACAGCGAGGGCCCTTACTGCCTGGGCCATCCTGCCGCCTTTGAGATGCTTTTACTGCTATCATTTGAGCATAAACAGGATGTTACATTCAAATCTTAGTAATGGTGCGCCTTGTATTTGGTACTCAATGTTACTAGCTTTTATGTCTAATAGACGTTATACAGTTGAGAGCGTTTAAGGCCTAATGAAAAACCCAATATTTCTGTAGCTCAAGAGAATTCTAACTTTCATACTGAATATACAAAACAGCTACGGCCTCAGTTTCAAACATGTTGACAAAAGCATTCTCTCTTCCTTGGAGGAACACAGAAGCTTACAATAGCTTAACTGCAATTTGACTCAACATTTCAATTGTAAAACAGTTAACCTTTTAGGCTATTCTGACATTTATCTAGTAGAATCATCATAGACATTCAAAATATATAAAATACACACTTGTATATTTTTGATAAAATGAATAGCCTTCTAAGAAAAAGACTAATCACTTAATCACTAATATTTTTTTGTTTTCTCGGCTAATTGTTTTGTTGTTGCTGATGTTGCTGGCGCTGTTGTTTGAAACCATCTCACTAAGTATGTCACCCTGGCTAGCCTAGAACTTTCTATGTAGACCAGACTGGCCTTAAACAGAGATCCACCTACCTCTGCCTCTCGAGTGCTGGAATTAGAGGGCTGTACCACCACACCTAGCCACATGAGACATTAAATACTATAGGTTGTTTATCAACTCAAGATAACGTGAGACATGACTTTAAGATTCCTATACTTCATCCCATTGACCTGGATGACCAGGTTAGCCATTAAAGAAAATGTGCGTGGTTTTCAAGTAGAGCAGCAGATTTTGTTCTTTATCCTAAGATTCATGAAGAGATGTCAATGGTTGGAATCAAAAGAGTAACTTAGGGCCGGGCATGGTGGCGCACGCCTGTAATCCCAGCACTCAGGAGGCAGAGGCAGGCGGATTTCTGAGTTCGAGGCCAGCCTGGTCTACAGAATGAGTTCCAGGACAGCTAGGGCTATACAGAGAAACCCTGTCTCAAAACAAACAAACAAACAAACAAAAAGAGTAACAGTGAGAATATTGTTTAAATTTGGAAGGTTTTTATAATTCCAAGAGAACTGGAAAGCTGCCTTTTGACCGGCTACTTGCTAAGACTGAGGAAATATTGTTAATTTCTCTTTAGACGCATTAATGGTATTGTAGTAATATTTAACAAGAGAGTTCATACCTTTTAATGGATAAGATGGAAGGAAATGTTATGACACCTGTGCATAAGCAGACCCTTGGGTGGAGGCAACAGTGTTAAAGAAAAGAAAAAGAGATGACAAGGAAGACCTTGGGAAATTTCCATTAGAATTCAGAAAAATGGGGTATGAGGGGCGGAAACCACATCAGAAGGGCTACTGGAGAGGCAGAAGGGCTGTCAGAAGAGGGTTACATCAGGCAGGCAAAGCAGGAGAGGCTTCTTAAGGATATACTGCAGGTAATGTTAACACGTCAAAGCAGCACCTGGTCCGTGGATAAATTCTCAACACACTATCTTATGGTGAAAACAGTGTAGAAAAATTACTGCTGAAAAAAAAAATAGTTCTCAGACGCGGTGGTAGAAGGGGCCACGTTGGAGTGATCCAGAGTAAATGGAGAATCACAGGTACTGAGGCCGCAGTTGCTAACCTTGTTTTCAAGGTTTTGACCTGGAAAGGAAGGAGATGAGAAGTGGGCCAGGGTCGGGAGGGTAACTATCGGCAGCGTCTGTGATTGTGGCAATGAGGGAGCTGGGGTTCAATTCAGGAGGTCCTGGCGTACATATTTAAATGCTGGTCAGGATTCTGTGGGAAAGGGGAAAAATGAAAAGACAGGTAAGTATTTACATTCTACCCTTCCACCGTGGTAAAGGCAGAGCTAGAGGCACTCTGGGAAAAGGACTGATCGCTCACAGCAGAGGAAGTTTTTATTGTGGCAGGAGAGGAGAGGCAAGAGGGTCAAGTGTACGCAGGATGGAAAGGGTTGAGAAGACGGGGATGTCTGAGATTAAAACAAGTAGTTTGGAAAAGAGACAGAGACAGGTGCAGAGAAATACATACTGGGATGCCAGCACTCAGGAGACTAGGCAGGACGATTACACTTGCAGGGCCAGCCTAAGCTAGAGAGACTCTTGTCTCCAAAACAGACAAATACAAAGAGAAAAAAGAAGAATCTCATACAAAGTATACTGCTCCCCCACCCCTCTTACCTGTCCCTCTGTCCATCCACCCCTCATTCTCTTACTCTGTTGCTCTCATTCTCACATCTATATTTGCTTCATCTGTATTTACAGAGAGAGACAATAACAAATGTCACCACTGGCTAATTCTGAGTATTTGGGGTGCTGGTGGCTCTCATCGCTGTGCACCTCTGGGCTATTTGACTATTTTAATGGCCATATATTGTATCGATTAAGTCAGTAAAGTATTTGTCTTAAAATCCAAAAATGAGATAAGCCAGAAACGTCACATGCATGTAGGCACGTATACACACGTGCTCATCTACGACACATCCGTGTCAAAGCTATGCACAGAAACTGAGAACACGTGCCGTAGGGAAAGCTACAGACGCGACGTCGACGCTTGCTCCCACCCTTTCTTCTCCAGCACCCCCGGACTCTGCCAGCATCCTCCACAGCACACGTACAGTGGAGAGTCGGCTCAGGACCAGAGTTCAGTTCTCAGTGCTCCAGGGTGGGACGTGAAATTGGGAAGCTCCAGGGTCTATAGCTGCTGTCTTAGTCAGGGTTTTTATTCCTGCACAAACATCATGACCAAGAAGCAAGTTGGGGAGGAAAGGGTTTGTTCAGCTTACACTTCCACACAGCTGTTCATTACCAAAGGCAGTCAGGACTGGAACTCAAGCAGGCCAGGAAGCAGGAGCTGATGCAGAGGCCATGGAGGGATGTTCCTTACTGGCTTGCTTCCCCTGGCTTGCTCAGCCTGCTCTCTTATAGAACCCAAGAATACCAGCCCAGAGATAGTACCACCCACAAGGGGCCCTCCCCCAGTTGATCACTAATTGAGAAAATGCCCCACAGCTGGATCTCATGGAGGCACTTCCCCAACTGAAGCTCCTTTTCCTATGATAACTCCAGCCTGGGTCAAGTTGACACACGAAATTAGCCAGTACAATTGACCCCTTGTCAACTTGACATACCAACATATCACTATTAAGCCTCAACCCTTACTTTCTTATTCATCCCCAAGATCTAAATAAAGTTAAAAGTCCCACAGTCTTTACATATTAAAAGTTCAATCCTTTTAAAATGTCCAATATCTTAAAATTCAAAGTCTTTTAAAAATTCAAAGTCTCTTAACTGTGGGCTCCACTAAAATACCTTCTTTCAAGAGGGAAAAATATCAGGGCCTAGTCACAATCAAAAGCAAAACTCAAACTCCAATGGCTCAATGTCTGGGATCCAACTCACGATCTTCTGGGCTCCTCCAAGGGCTTGAGTCACTTCTCCAGCTCTGCCCTTTGTAGCACACACCTTGTCTTCTAGGCTCCAGCTGCCTGTACTCCACTGCTGCTGCTGTCCTTGGTGGTCATCTCATGGTACTGGCGTCTCCAAAACACCATTATCTTCCGCTATAACTAGGTTTCACCAACAGCCTCTCACAGGCTTTCTTCATGGTGCCACGCCTCAACTCTTGCATGACCCCTTCAAGTCCTGGGCTGTCAATTACAACTGAGGGTATACTTTCACCAATGGCCTTCAATGGCCTCTCACTGTACCAAGCCTCAGCTGTTCTTCATGATGCCTTCATGCCTTCAAAAGCAGTACCACCTGGGTGACTCTTACACGGTACCAAGTCCTGCTACAGCACGAGGCACAACCTTAGCTATCTGGAACACACCCTTTGTGCTCTCAGAAAATACTTCCCAGAAGATTTCACCTCAGTGATGCTGGTTTCTTCTTAATCACCGCTAATTTCTTAGCTCCAGCTAACCAGCATCAATAGTCCCAGTAACACAAAAGTTGACTTTAATGGTTTTGGTATCTTGTTAATTACAGCTGATTCTTCAGCCCCAGCTAACCAAAACCACAGAATCTTCATGGCCCTGATAAGAGTCTTTAATCTTCCCTCTGAAATTTCACAAGCCAGGCCTCCATCTTCTGCCTTGTTCTCAACATAATCTTCTAAGCTCCTACACATCTCACAGAGGTCTCAACATTGAATGGACCATCTAGCCCAAAGTTCCAAAGTCCTTCCACAGTCCTCCCCCAAACATGGTCAGGTTGTCACAGGAATACCCCACTACGCTGGTACCAATTTGTCTTAGTCAGGGTTTTTATTCCTGCACAAACATCATGACCAAGAAGCAAGTTGGGGAGGAAAGGGTTTGTTCAACTTCCACACAGCTGTTCATTACCAAAGGAAGTCAGGACTGGAACTCAAGCAGGCCAGGAAGCAGGAGCTGATGCAGAGGCCATGGAGGGATGTTCCTTACTGGCTTGCTTCCCCTGGCTTGCTCAGCCTGATCTCTTACAGAACCCAAGAATACCAGCCCAGAGATGGTATCACCCACAAGGGGCCCTCCCCCAGTTGATCACTAATTGAGAAAATGCCCCACAGCTGGATCTCATGGAGGCACTTCCCCAACTGAAGCTCCTTTTCCTATGATAACTCCAGCCTGGGTCAAGTTGACACACGAAACTAGCCAGTACAGCTGCGGTGGACTTCTCCTCTGACTTCCAAGTGCACCAGGCACACAAGTGGTCCGTGGACACACATGCAGGCAAAACACTCAAATACGGGTTTAAAAAAATCCTACAGCTTATAGCATACAGATACTCTTGACCGCTATCGTTCCCTAATATATAGTAAAATTCAAACAACTAATTCAACATTTTAGTTTTTGTCTAAAATGCATTAAATAGCAAAAAATATTGTCACAGGCCAAAAGATAGACAACAGGAGAAACGACGGTTTATTTTATCACCTTTTCACAGGGTTGGTGTGCAAGCACCCACTCCACCCCAGTTTTTCCTGTAAGTTTTGTTTTCTCTCAGTTGGGGATTGAACCCATGGCCTGACATGTATGCTCGGAGAATTCTTCCCCACTGGGCTTCATCCTCAGCGTTTTCTCCTGACTTTTTTTTTTTTCAATTATATAACTGACCTAAGATCCGAAGAGAAGACCCAGGGGGCGAAAGCCGCCTTTCGTTCTTGCATGACGACGGCAGAGCAAATGTTAATAGTTGTCTGCCCCATAACTACTCTCTCCTTCTTTGCTAGCACAAGCTCTATTTTGTTCAAGATAACAATGCATACTGTGAAAGACAAGACCTACTATTCTCTCACAAATGCTCTTAGTTTTTTTTTTAACAGGGAACGTTGTATTTATTAGATCGCACTGCCGTTGTGAGGACCTAAACGGCCCAGTTCTCACTAATGACGTGAAAATGAAGGTTTACTAGCTGGGGGTCTTGGAGACGCTTGATTTCAAAAGGAGAAAGGGACACTGAGCTGGTGTGTCCTTTTAGCCCTTACCCTTCATGTCCTTTTTAAGTTGAGAACCTAGAGGTTCTGGAGGCGTCTTGAAACACCAAAATAAGTTACCTGATAAGAACTGTAAAACAGAATCTGTCGGACAGTGGTTTGGTCCCCAGGATTAGGGAAGGGGCAGGAGGCGGGGAGGAGGGGGGAGGGGAGAAGGAAAAGGGAGGAACAAGAAAGAAAACAAACAAAGGATGATGGGTTTGAAGCCATCCTCAGATACCTTAAGCCAGGCTAGGTCACATGAGGACTTTTCTCAGAAAACAAAAACTAAATTAACTGAGTGCAGGGGCTCATGCCTTTATCCTACGGCTAAGAATGGGGTAGTTGAGGCCCTGCCGGACAGTGGTACTCCAGAGTGAATGAATGTATAACCGGACAGGAACCTTGTCTTTCTTCTCTACTGTCTCTCCGAAATGCCCCACATGCCTTCCCAGGGGATGGGAGATACTTCTAGATATGCCTCAGATGACCATAAGCCGCCACAGGGACTGAACTCTTCAGCACCTACTCAATGCCCGACACACAGTAGGTACTCAACAGTGAGTCAAACTATAATAGGGTAGGGGACAATAAAGACAATCCCAATCAGCAAAGGATGACTAGGTGTCTACCCAAGCCACAGGTAGCCCTTGACACCAGACCCAACGCAGGAAATCCGAGTCGATGATTCTATAGTGTCGGTTCTGTTTCCTTTTAAGGAACTTTTTGTCCATGCTTTTCTGAGAAACTTTTGTCCGTGTGTTTCGGTCACAGATACTGAAATGTCCTGGGAGAGAATCGGGGTGAGGTGGGTCACAGCCCAGGAGGCTCCTGTTCTGGTAAGATCAGTGGAGCATCTGTTCCACTGATGCCCTGGCTCGGTGCTTACTGAGCCTCCAGGATCGCTGTTAGGAGGGCCTCGGCAGGGACTCCACCCAATGGTGATTCCCCAGCCACCCTGCAGGGGTCGCTGTTCGCATGAGAACCTCTGCAGCGACTCCGCCCGGCGGTGACTCCCCAGCCACCCTGCAGGGGTCGCTGTTCCCGCGAGGACGTCCCTCCCCCGCCCCCACCGCCACGCCCGCGCCGAGGCCACGCCCCCTCGGCCGGCTGTTTTCCGCCGCCGCGGTCGCACGGTCGCACGGTCGCGGGGCGGCGGGGCCACGGTGGGTTCCTCCGGACGCGCCCTCCGTCCCGGTGGCTCGCCAGCCGCTCGGCGACGACGCGACGGGCCCGGCGTGTGAGCGGCGAGGCGCGCGCTCGCGGGGCGCCGGCCCTCTTCCCTCCCCCTCAGGAAACGACAGCTGCGCGGGGCTGGCGCCGCCTCCCGCCACCTACCACGTCCGCCCCGCCGTCGCCCGGCGCCCCAGCCCGGCCGCGGCGCTCCCCGCCTCCCTGCTCGCACAGCCGGCGGCTCTGCCCGCCTGCCGCCCGGCATGAACATCATGGATTTCAACGTGAAGAAGCTGGCGGCCGACGCGGGCACCTTCCTCAGCCGGGCCGTGCAGGTACGGCGGCGGCGGTGGCGGTGGCGGTTGAGGCCGGGGTGGTGGTGGCGCCGGGGAGGGCGGGTCGGGGACGGCGTCGCCCGGGTGGGTACCCGGGCCTGCCGATGGGCGCGGCCTGGCGCCCCTGCCCCGCCGGCCGTTTCCGCCTCGCTCGCCCCGGCGCCGCCCCGCGCCCGGCGAGGCGAGGCGAGGCGAGTCAGGACGCGGCCCAGGGCGCCCTGGGTCCGGGACACCTTGGGTTCACCCCGGGGCGGGGGCCTCGGTGCCCCAGCCGGCGAGGCCGGGCACGCCGAGCACCTTTGCGCCACCCCCACCCTTGCCTGCGCTCGCGCTCGCCCTCCGGGCCGTGTCCAGCCAAGAAGGGAGTTTCCTTTTCCTGCCCCTCGACGCAGAGGAGCTGCCAGCTCGGTCCCCACCAGCCCTCTCTGACCCTGGAAGGACTGTCCCAGAGCTTAGCCACCCGTGGGGGTGGCAAATGGAGATTTGCCTGGCCCGGACGGTGTCCCAACTTCACCAAGGACACCTGGGATTAGGGGTGCTCCGACTCGTTCCCCAAATGGGCTCTAGAGCAGGGGTGAGGGGAGGTGGTGCGATTCGCGTCGTTGTGTCACTGGTCACATTGGTATGCTTCAGGCACACTTGGAAGGGGAAAAGTTCACTGCATCTCCTTACTCCGCGATCAAGGAAGTGTCAGCAATAGGGAACTTGGGCAGATTTTTACAGTCAACACCCACATTATGCAAACTCAGTTAAATCTCCGGAGCAGATGTAAATTTCACAACGCGGCTTGTAAACAATCTGGTATTGAAGCTAGTGACACAGGGGCGCAGCAGCCCTCTGTTCTGTAAGGAGAAAACAGAAGTAATGTCCCATGTGCCAGAATCCCACCGAACTATAAATCTCACGTGTTACCTCTTTTCTTGTTTCCTTTAATTTTACTGGCACTGTGGATATCATATGGCATTATCCTTGGCAAAAGAATCAGACAGTTCCCCCAAGGTAATGACTGCCTATCTTACGAAAAATAGTATGGCGAGCAGTTGGTTGTGCGTTGAACATACTAGCAGCAGCCCCCCCTCTGTTACTTTGCCAGAGAGGCATTGTTAACACGCCCTTAAAAAGGAAGCAGCCTCGGAGAAGGTAAATAACTCGCTGACTTGCTTGGCTGGTATACAACCGAAGTTGCCCCCTGCCCCACTATTATATTAGAAGCTGATTTTTCTCTCAGAATGATCACCGCAGGGTTGGGGTATGTCGAACAGTACTATGATGTGGCCCCAAAAGAACTGAAAGATCATTTGGTAAAATCCGAACACTTTATTACCGACAGGGAGCAACTCTAAGAGATGGGGAGGGAGTTCCTCCTCACTTTTGAGTCCCAGGACCAGTCATTGTCTGAGTGACAAGCTCGGAGCCTTCCTTACCCCTTTATCCTCCTTCCTCCCCAGAGATGAGCGATTAAATGATTGAGGGATGAGATGAGATTTTGTTAGACTTAACATTGACTTCTGTAGAGCACCAGACGGAGGCTGTGGGAACTTTTGTTTAGCGTTGTTTACCTGTTACTCCAGGTATTTAATGAACATGTGACACTACATAATCCACAGTTTAATACAATTATGTGTCTCAGACACATAAGACATAATAATAATTCAATCTAAATTATTGAAAGACTCAAGTTTTGAAAGTAAATCTAGAAAATTTCATAAAAATGGTACTTCCCAAATGAATTTTAGTTGCTAATTGTTTCCGGTGCTTTAAAATGAACGAACGAACGAACAAAAAGGTTTTTTAAGTTGTATCCTAACATGTGAGCTGGTAAGTAATTTTCTCTTTAGTCTTATTCAATCATAGGTTCCATGTTTAGCTTCACTGGTTAGCAGTACATAAAATCAGAAGAGTTCTTCCTCACGAACCTTACAGTCCACCAGCATGGACCCTATGAGCGTCCAGGCGGGGGAGGCAGGAGGGTACTTACTAGTGAGTGTCTTGCTGCAGTGCCAGGAGAGTTTGGCTTTCCGTTCTAATAGCATGAGGCACCAAGAGGCCTTAGTGAAGGAACAAAGGCACAGTATTTGTGGGTTTTGCTGTTTGTTTGGTTTTTATTTTGGAAGAAAGCTATTCCAGACCAAAGAAAAAGTTCAGAGTACTGGGAACACCAGGTGAAAAAGAGCTGTGTCCATAGGACCAGCTCAGTATTTGTGACTTAGTTGAAGGTGTCAGCTCTCAGATTAGCCCTGGAGTGGGAGAAGAAAAAAAAGTGAAAAATGACTCTGGATTGTGACTTCAACCATTTATTAAGGAGGGAATGAAAACTGAGATTTTCAGTGTGCCCTTTGATGTTGTCTGTCAACACTACTTACTAAAAAGTTATAGTCAAAGAGTTTGAGTTTTCAGAAGAAAAGACCGAGTAGTTGAAAGCAGATTAGCAGAATGCTGATAATTGTTGAAACTGAATTATGGGTTTATGAAGTTATACTGCTTTTCACTGTACTGCTAGTTTTTTGTTTGTCTGACATGTTCCATGCTATTTTTCAACTAAATTTACAAGGGGAAAAAAGGGTATTTCTAAAATACAATGTGAAATCCAAAAGCTGGTATATTAGTTTACAGTAAAGCACTGTTTTCTTATTCTAGCATCTTGTCAATAACTGAGTTACTGCTCTGAGCTATGGTGATATCCATATAGTGCCAAAGCACCAAGTTTCATGCCAAGAACAGTTTAAGAGCTGGACAGTAACTCTTTATAAGCAAGAATAGTAGAAAAGGAAGCTTTCCCATTTCTAAATAATTTCCTTTCAAATAAAATTGTACTTTAAAAAAGTGGGCCATTCTCTGGTCAACTTCTGTAGGTGCCTACATTTTACTCAGGCATTTTATTAAAAGTTATTCTTTTGTTTTAAATGGAAACATGAATTCAAAACTATTCAAAAATATAAACAGGTAGATAAGTCTTGGTACTTTAAGTATATGTTAGGGTAGAATATATATAAGTGACTGGACTTTACTAACTTGCCCAATGCCTAGTATAATGCTTGCAACTCAAAGACAGTCCCTTTCTTAAAGCGGTGTTGGAGAGTGTAGAGAATTGGGGTTCAGTCCTTGTGCCTTTTCACTGTGCCGCAGGTGAAAAGTGTGAGGAACTGGGCATCAGATGATGTGTTGGAGCAGTTGGGCCCTCACATATAAGATCATGGGGAATAAGCATATTTTTATGTTTTCATTTTACTAAAGGAGCTTAATTACTTCCGTTTAGAAATACAGCAGTAGCAGCGTTACTGCATATCTGCCCCAGCCCCAGCTTCTACTGTTTTCTTAATCCAAGAAAGCAGTTAAGCCATCCTTACTTTGGTAATTAACTGAGTATCCTGGGAAGAAGCAAAGCTAGGTCTGCAGGACTGTAAACAATACACAGCACAATGAAGCATGGCATGTGGTGTATGTGGGTTATAAATAAAGTATATGAACTGCTAACTTCAAAGGTCAGCATAAGTCAAACAAGTAATTATCCAATCCCAGTACTTGACACCTTAGCCATAGTGTTAACCAGTCCAGTCCTCAAGTTATTCATCACGAGAATTATTGTTCTTACCCATATGGTTTTGAAAATGTCTGATAAAAGAAAATGTATACCTTAGCACATAGAATTTTTAACACAAACAGCCCTGGCATTAGGGAATTCAGAAGTGTGACAAAGATGTGTTCTTTTCTGGGCTGGGGGAGCAGTTTAGAAAGAAGCCGGGCCTAGTGCATATGCCCCAGTGCCGAACTCGGCAAAGGAAGACAAGAAAGGCATCGAGTCGAAGGCCGTCCTGCGAGTACATACCACGGCAGTCTGCCTCTCAGTAGCAGCCACATCAAATAAGAAACTGTTGGACTTTGAGGACTAGGGAGGCCATGTTTGCTGAACTGGGAAGCCTAGGTGTGAGTGCAGTGAGGAGCTGAGTGTGCACAAGTTAGTGAGGACAGGAGCTGAGTGTGCACAGGTTAGTAAGGACAGGAGCCAAGTGTGAGCAGGAGCTGAGTGTGCACAGGAGCTGAGTGTGAATAGGAGCTGAGTGTGCACAGGAGCCGAGTGTGCACAGGTTAGTGAGGACAGGAGCCGAGTGTGCACAGGTTAGTAAGGACAGGAGCCAAGTGTGAGCAGGAGCTGAGTGTGCACAGGAGCTGGGTGTGAATAGGAGCTGAGTGTGCACAGGAGCCGAGTGTGCACAGGTTAGTGAGGACAGGAGCCGAGTGTGAGCAGGAGCTGAGTGTGAATAGGAGCTGAGTGTGCACAGGTTAGTGAGGACAGGCGCTGAGTGTGCACAGGAGCTGAGTGTGCACAGGTTAGTGAGGACAGGAGCTGAGTGCACAGGAGCTGAGTGTGCACAGGTTAGTGTGCACAGGAGCTGAGTGTGCACAGGTTAGTGAGGACAGGAGCTGAGTGTGCACAGGCTAGTGAGGACAGGAGCCGAGTGTGCACAGGTTAGTGAGGACAGGAGCCGAGTGTGCACAGGTTAGTGAGGACAGGAGCCGAGTGTGCACAGGTTAGTGAGGACAGGAGCCGAGTGTGCACAGGTTAGTGAGGACAGGAGCCGAATGTGCACAGGTTAGTGAGGACAGGTTAGTGAGGACAGGAGCCGAGTGTGCACAGACAGAGCGTTTCCCACTTCCTGAGGGGCCGCCCTTCACAGGAAGCTGTTGTCTAACAGCCTCCACATTCAGGTTCTGATGGAAAGTTTCCTTTTGTCCCTGAGGAGTTTGCTGTTTGGTCTTTGAGGGTTTGTTTGTTTTGTTCATTGTCTTCTGAACTGAAAGAATAAACCTGCTCATTTTTGTAGATTCCTACTGTATAAATCACTGCTCTTGTGTGCTTTCTGTTGCCGTGACAAACACCATAATCAAGACAACTTGGGAGTAAAGAGTTTACTGATCTCACAGCTCCCGGGCTACCAGCAGCCACTAAGTTTCTAACCGTTAGAAAAGCTGTCACAAAGCTTTCCTGAATCCTGACTTGTCGCAGTAAACACAGTGACTATATCTTGAGTTAACTATCATAAACATGTTTCAATAGTTTCTAATCTGTACCTTTAAATCTAGTATCACTATGTTAGACATAACTGACATTTTACATACTAAAAGGGGGGCATGTATTTTCATAATTCTTAGATAACACATTTCAGTTAGTTCTACCTTTTAACAGAGACCAAATCTTATTAGAAGAGTACCTCACACAAAAATTAGTAATGTTGATTTCTCTGTTATTAATCTATTCTTTGAAAGTCTGTTCTTAGATATTGTAGATTTCTTTATGGAAATTAATGTTTAATATGCATAGAAGTGGTAATTGTGGGCCTGTGAGAGAGCAGCTGGCAATCATCAGAAGGAACACTGCATGCCCCACACCCTCCACCCTTGCATCTCTGCACAGCCGGGTTCAGAGGAGCTGCTCTTACCCAGAATGCCATTCTCCATCCCAGGCTGGCACCCCTGCTTCTTCAGGCTCATTCTTCCCCACTGAAGGCATCCCCAATTCTTCTGTTCCCCCTCTTCCAAACGATTATACTTCTGGACTTAGATGTATTGTGTCACTCAGAAAGAAATCAAATCACCTATGTTGGTCTTCTGTTGAGCATCTTTAAACCTTTGCATCCTTATTCTCAAATCGTTTACATTTTGTTCCTTCCCTATAAAAATGTTAGATTCTTAAGAACAAAGGCTTCGCCTGCTTTGTTAGAAATCCCAGCGCTTGCCCTAGCACTAGCACATACACAGGTGCTTAATATTGCCGAGGGCCAGGGAGATGGCTCAGCCAGTAAAGCAGCCACCAAGCCCAACGTTTGCGTTCTGTCACCACGAGCTCCGTGACAGAGGAGAGGACAACTCGCAGGCCGTCCTCTGGCTTCCTGCCGCTCATATGCACATGCACATGCACACATACACACTGAATTCATTGTAATTTTACATTTGTAAAGAAAAAGTATTTCTTGGAGGGGTGAATAGATAAAGGAAAAATGGCATATATTTTAAAAGCTAAGAGAACATTTTCTTTTAAAGATAATGATCACCTAAGTGTGTTTCCTTTCCCTCGTGCTTTCTGAGTTTTACCGAACCATTGGAGGTAATGTTTAGACATGTAAAGTTCTCATACATGCCTCTCGAGAGGTCTGCTTAGAATCCTGAAGAATAGGTAAAGATTCCCCGGCTCTGGCCTAAGGCTGACTGTGGGATCAGGGTTTTGCCATTCTTGCCGCCCAGACCTCAGTTAGAGCACGCTGCACTGCCTGTACAGAGCAGTTGGCAGGTGTGGGAGGCTTACAGCAGTAGCTTTGGAACTGCCCTCCGAAGTTCATTCACTGAGGTGGCCTCTGGCCTGTGTAGGCTTTGTGGAAAGGGCCGGGAGAGCCATTCAGCTAAGAGTGCTGATAATACTTTGGAAGTGTGAAGACAAGGGGAATGAAGTCCAAAGAGATGAATGTAAAACTCAGAGAACTAAAGCAAAAGAAAGGAGAGGACGGGAAGGGGTGAGGCATACACGCTTCAGTTAGCTGACCATTGAGTCTGGATTTTCCTACATTAAAGGAGAAACGCCATATATTCTAGGGGAAAATTACACATGACATAGAGCCTTGGCTATCACACATGTTGTCTATGTGAAGGTGTCCAGAAGGCTCCAGACGATCAGAGACCTTTTCTCTCTGCTATGCAGACGTGGCTGCCTTCCCCTAGCCACTCACACAGCCTGTAGACAAAGGGCATGTTGGCTGTATGCAACTACATTTCTGGTAGTTGAGAACACCTACATTTTGGAACTGAGAGATACCTCAGCAGATAAAGATGCATATGCTTTTGTAGACAGAGCACCTCAGTTCAATTCCCAACACCCATGGCTGGTGGCTGACAAGTCCCACTAATCCAACTTCAGGATTTCCAGTGTCCTCTTTTGGACTCTGTGGGCATCTACACTCTCATGCTCACATACACACACATACTTAAATTCTTTTTTAAAAATAAATATTATAAAAAATATTTCTGCTGTATGAATAATGTAGCAGAAAGTAGCCTGTAAACACACTGTTGGAGCAAAACCTGAAGAAACAACCCAAATGATGCTTGCTCAGAGGAGCCCATAAGTGTGTAACTTGGGTGTAATTAGACTTTCAAGTAATACATAAATCATAAAGGAATTAAAATATTGTAAATTTGAACAATAATTACCAGGCTCTAAGTAAAGAGATTTATTTCTATAGACACTCTTACTTAATCCTCAAAACATTTGTTGTTTGGGAAGCTGAGACAGGAAAAAGTCAAAACCATTCTGAGCCACACAGTAAAACCTCATCTCAGAAGAACGTGTCCACTGTGCCACTTCTATGATAGATGGCACAGAAGGAAAAATACTGAAAAGCTTGCCCTCGTTAACATGCTCTCAGTGTCTGAAGTCAGGGTCAGCCAATCCAAGTCGTAGTCTTTGTTAGGAATATGTATGTACCATGAAATACTGAGTTCACTCCATGCAGTTTATCAGAGGGCGTACGATAGTCATTGTAAATTCTGTGGGAGGAAGATGGATAAAGGACCACAGGCCACAACACTAAGAAGCAGTGACTTATAAACAACCCCGGAGTGTAATTATTTACATGTCTACAGTTGTTTGGATTTGATTTTTACTCTGTGGCAGTTTCCTGTGTATCTGAAGTGTGTTTATATACTCATATTCTTATTTTAAATATTTACAGTTCACAGAAGAGAAGCTTGGCCAAGCAGAGAAGACAGAACTGGATGCTCACCTGGAAAACCTCCTTAGCAAAGCTGAGTGTACCAAGATATGGACAGAGAAGATAATGAAGCAGACTGAGGTGCTGTTGCAGCCAAACCCAAGTAAGGCCCCACTGCTCCCTGCCCTGCGTGCTGCGAGCCAGTGGCTTTGAGGTTGAGAATAGTGTATTTTCTGTCTTCAGGGCCTATGCCTTTTATGCACGTGATTTAGGTTAGAAGACATGATGAACTCTTCTATATACCTCCTAACAAATTTACGGTTAACATGATGTAGGCCTTTTTAGAGAACAGACATTTTAAGTTTGATATTTTCCCATGTTATTAAGCTTGATTCTCAGACAAGCACAGAATGTTGAGGGTCAGTCAGCAGCCTTGCACAGGAGGCGTGCACTAATTTTTACAGATTGGACTTGCTAGGTGAGCCTCTTATGCAGCATAGCCAGCTACCTGGAAGTGGAGCTTCTGCTAGAACCAAATGTATTGATATCTAGTCTTTTTTTTTTTCTATTTATTTATTCACTTTACATCCCAATTGCAGCCCCCCTCCTCTGAGTCCCCACCTCACATAGCCCCTCCCCATTCCTCCTCCCCTCTCCTCTGATAAGGGGGAGTCCCCCCCACCCCCATAGCAACCTACTCTGGCACATCAAGTCACTAAAGGACTAGGTGTATCCTCTTCCATTGAGGCTAGACAAGGTAGCCCAGTTAGGGGAGCAGGATCCACAGGCGAAAAACGGGAAACTCAGGAACAGTGCTGCACCCCCACCCTGTCAGTTGTTCGGGACCCACATGACGACCAAACTGCACATATGTCGGGGGGGGGGGGTGTATATCTAGCCCGTATGTGCTCTTTGGTTGGTGGTTCAGTCTCTGGGGACCCCCAACAGTTGGTTAGTTGACTCTGTTGGCCTTCTTGTTGTCTTGTTAAGGTGTTCTTAAATACCAAAACTAAAGGGCAAAGGCAGCCATGTGTGTTCTCCTGTCCCCAATGCTATTATGAGCACATTGCAAAATTCTATTATCTTAAACTTCAAGCATTATAAAAATACTAACAATCGTGTGCCATTGTAGTTAAATTGTTATAACCTTTAAAATAACTATGTAAGCCTTGAGTAAGGCTTCTTGTCTTTGGACACCACAGACACAGTGCAGTGTTTGTTGCTCATTAGCATTTAAATTATACCCAACTGTACTTTAGCACTAGGACTGGTTCTCTCTCTGCTTGGGCCCCACATGGAGAAGACTCTGTATACAGTGTGTTGTATTCAGTGTGTTTTCTGAATGGCGAGGGTACTCGGCGGCTGGCAGGCGAGGGAGGCGTATAACACAATATCCGCTCGAGCTGTAGCTCCATTGGTTTCCAGGAATTAAATCAGGGTGATTGTTTTATGCTCTAGTTATAAAATTACATGAACTTAAAGTAGCCTTTCGTCTTTCCTGAAAGTCCTATAATTTAGATACTTTTAAGGAACTATGCATAAATATATAATGTTATGGCAGAAATGCCCACATAATTCCAGATCTTGTGAATAACAATGAAATGAAGCAATATTTACTAATATACTACGTATTTATTTACTGAATCAAAACAGTGTAGGATTATTCACCTTTTAACTCTTGACCATATAGGTTAAACAGCAATTAGAGCTGAAAATCACAATTAGAAACTTGAACCCTGGTCAGTATTACATGGACAGATATTTCAAAATGACTCACTTAGGTTTTAGTAAAGACTTTGGCATTTTGTTCTTGTTTTGAGGTAGGGTCTCTATAAATAGCTCTGGCTACTTGGAACTGACTAAGTAGATCTGGCTTGCCTCAAACTCAGATACTCTTCTGCCTCTGCCTCCAAAGTCCTGAGACTAAAGGCATGCCCCTGGCTAACTGAAAGGGTTGTAAGTTCTGTTTTACAATTCTTGTGGTTTTGCAGCGCTCTGCCAAAAAAACAAGTGTTATTTTGACATTCTCTAATTCATGTATTTTATGTGTTAGAATTAACAGTTTAGCCAACTTCTGAAGTATTTCCATTACCATTTTTTTGGACCTTAAAAAAATAAACAAACCAAAAAACTAAAAAAAAACCAAACCTGTGACCTTAGTTTAGGAAAAACCCAAACCTCAACTCTGATGACTGCAGGCATCTGCATGTGTGTGTTCCCCCCTCCTCCCCCCAAAAAGACTGTTAGCTGCCACCCTGCCCAGCAGGCTGAGGGCTGCTCCAAGGGGCACTGTGGTTCCCTTAAGCTCTGTGTCTGTGTTTAGACTGTAAGAGAGAATTACACATTCATGCCAAAGGTTGTCAGATATGACTCCTAGACCGTGGGTACTCTGTAGCTAGATAGTCTCGAGCTAGATACGCCTGATTTTAAAATCATAAGCATAATTTCAGAGTGGGTTAAAGTCCACTTCACTTTATAAATTTTTCTTCTGAAACATAAAATCTCAAAAACTACACAAATAATAAGTTTAACTTTAGAATATTTGCTTTTGTGCCGATACATTACCAGATTTCTGAACTATAAACCTTTAGAGATTATATAATTAGACTTAAAGTGACATACTTGAATACATGCTAATTTTGTATTTTTAAGAGGTAGTAAGTGGTTAGAAGGGGAACAACTTTGCTAGTTTATTTAAAATTCTCTCATTTGTTCTGGTTGGGGAGTAAAGGTCTTGGCTGTGCAGTGACTCTAGCCCTGGAGGGCAGCGTGCCCGCCTCCACCGCCCACTGCTGCAGCCGCAGGCCTGTGCCACCAGGCCGGGCTCTTTCATTCTTTTGAAACACTGATATTCCTGCCCTCTCTCCTAGATGCCAGGATAGAAGAATTTGTTTATGAGAAACTGGATAGAAAAGCACCAAGTCGTATAAACAACCCAGAACTTTTGGGACAATATATGATTGATGCAGGAACGGAGTTTGGCCCAGGGACGGCTTATGGTGAGTCCAAGTGCAGGCTCTGAGTGGAAATGTTTCTGTGTTTAGAGTTCACTATTAACTAGTGTCAACATCTGACTGAATCAGCTTTAACATCAAGTTATTATGATAAAAGCTTGATGAAAAAATAGAGCATTCACATCTTTCTTAGAAAAATTAAATGAATTCATGTTCTTATTGGTCTGACATGACTTCTGTTGTAATACTAATTGTTATAATGACTTAGATTAAAACTTTCAGTGGTTATTTATTTTATATGAAAGGTGTTTCACACAAAGTGAATGTTTGGCCAGGCCTTATTGCTTCTGTTTACCTTTTGGATGTCAGCACCCAAGTATGTTAGGGAGTCACCATCCCTGGGTGTGAAGGATGCACTCCATTTCCAGCTCGTGGTTTCTATCATGAGTTTACAGCTAACCAGCTTTGTTAGTTGCTGTGCTTGCTCAGTGTGCATCTGTGTGAGTGTGAGTGTGTGTGCCTGTGTGAGAGTGTGTGTGCCTGTGTGAGTGTGTGTGCCTGTATGAGAGTATGTGCCTGTATGAGAGTGTGTGTGCCTGTATGAGAGTGTGTGTGCCTGTATGAGAGTGTGTGTGCCTGTGTGTGTGCGCGCCTGTATGAGTGTGTGTGTGTTCCTGTATGAGTGTGTGTGCCTGTATGAGTGTGTGTGCCTGTGTGAGTGTGTGTGCCTGTGTGAGTGTGTGTGCCTGTATGAGAGTGTGTGCCTGTATGAGAGTGTGTGCCTGTATGAGAGTGTGTGTGCCTGTATGAGAGTGTGTGTGCCTGTATGAGAGTGTGTGCCTGTATGAGAGTGTGTGCCTGTATGAGAGTGTGTGCCTGTATGAGAGTGTGTGCCTGTATGAGTGTGTGTGCCTGTATGAAAGTGTGTGTGCCTGTATGAGAGTGTGTGTACATGTGTGAGTGTGTGTGCCTGTATGAGAGTGTGTGTGCCTGTGTGAGTGTGTGTGCCTGTGTGAGTGTGTGTGCCTGTGTGAGTGTGTGTGCCTGTGTAAGTGTGTGTGCCTGTATGAGAGTATGTGTGCCTGTGTGAGTGTGTGTGCCTGTGTGAGAGTGTGTGTGCCTGTGTGAGAGTGTGTGTGCCTGTGTAAGTGTGTGTGCCTGTATGAGAGTATGTGCCTGTATGAGTGTGTGTGCCTGTATGAGAGTGTGTGTGCCTGTATGAGAGTGTGTGTGCCTGTGTGAGTGTGTGTGTGCCTGTATGAGTGTGTGTGCCTGTGTGAGTGTGTGTGCCTGTATGAGTGTGTGTGCCTGTGTGAGTGTGTGTGCCTGTATGAGTGTGTGTGCCTGTGTGAGTGTGTGTGCCTGTATGAGAGTGTGTGTGCCTGTGTGTGTGTGTGTGTGTGTGTGTGCCTGTGTGAGTGTGTGTGCCTGTATGAGTGTGTGTGCCTGTGTGAGTGTGTGTGCCTGTATGAGAGTGTATGTGCCTGTGTGTGTGTGTGTGTGTGTGTGCCTGTATGAGAGTGTGTGTGCGCGCCTGTATGAGTGTATGTGTGTGCCTGTATGAGTGTGTGTGCCTGTATGAGAGTGTGTGCCTGTATGAGAGTGAGTGTGCCTGTGTGAGTGTGTGTGCCTGTATGAGAGTGTGTGTGTGCCTGTATGAGTGTGTGTGCCTGTATGAGAGTGTGTGCCTGTATGAGAGTGTGTGTGCCTGTATGAGACTGTGTGTGCCTGTATGAGACTGTGTGTGCCTGTATGAGAGTGTGTGTGCCTGTATGAGACTGTGTGTGCCTGTATGAGTATGTGTGCCTGTGTGAATGTGTGTATGTGCACAGTGTTTTATGCACAGGTCAAAGGACAACTGGCAGGAATTAGCTCTCTTATCATGCGAGTCTCAGGGATCAGATTCAGGCTGTCGGGCTTGGTCGCAAACACCCTTCCCTACTAAGTTGTCTCTGGGCCTACATGGACCTCAACATGCTTGTATTATCAGACCTCATTTGCTTATGTCATAGGACTAACTTAGATTTCTATGACTAATATTCTGCCTGTGTCAGAAAGAAATAAAGCTAAATATTATATAATGCCATTAATCAATTGAATAGCTTTTTTAATATATGTAACATCAAGATATTTACAATATATTCTTTGATTTCTTTGAGAAATCTGAAATGATTAAATTTACAGCTAATAATAATTGCTCCTTTTAGAGAAATTCCATGGTTTATTCATGATGCGTTGCTTGCTGGTTCTGGGCTCTATCAGAGATAGGTAGTAGAGTCTAGGAGAATATGAATATTACAACATTTTGCTTTCTCTAAACAAATTTGCACTTCTAGTAATTCTGGGGAATGTATCTGGTGATTGGAACTAGACGTTAAGAATCTATTACAACAAAAAGTGGCTAAAGATGTGTGCCGAGCATTGGGCTAAGCACGGTCTATTTGTAATTTTGGCAAATCCTCTTTTTTTAAAAAATATCTTTTTTGGAATTTTGAGACAGGGTCTTGCTTTGTAACATTATTAATAGTAGAAATTCTATTGTGCCCATTTTAAACACAGGAAATTTAGGTTTGAAGAGGCTAAATAGTCTGTGACCACTCTGGTGACAATTCAGATGCAGATATCTGTGTCCAGAGACGGGTTCTTAACTATCCACCAATCCGGGTCTAATCTCATCCTAGCACAACAGGATTAAGATCTACAGAGCCCACTTATGGGACGTGGAACTGGAAATAGAGCCCTGATTGCGGGGCTCTCCCTACCTCTGCTTAGCTACTGTAATGTTTAAATGTCAGGCCTTGCCTCTGGTGAAGTGAATGTGAGTGAGTGATTCATCCTCTCTCTCTCTGTCTCTCTCTCTCTCTCTGTCTCTCTCTCTCTCTCTCTCTCTGTCTCTCTCTCTGTCTCTCTCTCTCTCTGTCTCTCTCTCTCTCTCTCTGGCTCACACTTCCAGATGACAGTGGAGCCATGGCTGGGAAACCACAGCAGCAGGGCCTAAGAGAGGGATCATTGCATCTGCCTTAGAAGCAGGGACAACCTGCTTTCAAAGGGTTCTTTTTAAAGTTTGCAGTCCCTGCCTAGAGAAAAGTCCCACCCACAAAGAAGATGTGTCTCCTACCTAAATTAACCCCCACCCGAGGCACGCCCAGAGGTCTCCTCCCGGGCAGTTCTAGACTCTGCTGTTGACAGCTGACACTACCCATCACTCCTGGCATATGATAACAAAAATGAGTGAATTTTACATGTCTTCACGCTTTGTACGTTTGACGTTTAGGGTTTCCTTTGAGCCATGAGACAGTCTAGTAAGTTCAAAAAGGTAGAAAGAAACCCTTGTTTTGGACCAACAAAAACAAAGCACTTGACTTGCTAATTGTGCCTTGAGTATTTAGGGCTTCTGGGCTCATTAATATCTACTTATCAGTGATTGCATTTCATGTGTATTCTTTTGTGATTGGGTTAACTCACTTAGGATGATATTTTCCAGATCTAACCATTTGCCTACAAATTGCATGAATTCATTGTTTTTAATTGCTGAGTAGTATTCCATTGTGTATATATACCACATTTTCTGTATCCATTCCTCCGTTGAGGGATATCTGGGCTCCTTCCAACTTCTGGCTATTATAAACAAGGCTGCTATGAACATAGTGGAGTATGTGTCTTTATTGTATGCAGGGGAATCCTCTGGGTATATGCCCAGGAGTGGTATGCCCTAAATACTCAAGGCACAATTAGCAAGTCAAATGATTCCCAAGAAGAAGAAAGGAAAGAACCCTGGGCCTGAAAAGATTGGATCCAGTTTTGTAGGAGAGTACCAGAACAGAGAAATGGGGGGAGGGGTCATTGGGGAATAGTTGCGGGGGGGGGGGGGGAGGGGGGTATGGTGGGGGGGAACTGGGAAAGGGGAAAGCCTTTGGAATGTAAACAAAGAATATAGAACAAAAAAAATGAAAGAAAAAAAAAAAGCACTAAGGTCCATGGGTGCTGATTGCCCATGGACACAAGCCTTGTGAGTGGAGCTCCTGAGAGTTAGATTGTGTCCCAGTTCCAATAACACCACACCCCCCGGTGCCTCATATGAGCTTCCTTAAGGTGTCAGTCTTAGGGAATTTGAGGCATATATAGATGTAGAAACTGGACAGGCTGTGACTTGATCCACCCAGGGAAAGACTGAGCTTGTGCCGGGCTGCAACCCCGGGCCAGCATGTGTCTCCATGACCTGTCCTCGTTAATCTCATTGTCGGAGTTACAGTTAGGACATGATAGGCACTTAGTTCACTTAATAACATTTGGTTCTGCTGACACAAACAGGCTGACGGAACTTTTAAGCAAATCAAGCAGGTAAATTGTATTAATTTTCTGATATTACTAGACACATATTTTTGTTCCTTTGAAGGCAATGCCCTTATTAAATGTGGAGAAACACAGAAGCGAATTGGGACAGCTGACAGAGAGCTGATTCAAACCTCAGCATTAAACTTCCTCACTCCTTTAAGAAACTTTATAGAAGGGGATTACAAAACAATCGCAGTAAGTAGGAAGACCGCCCGTCCATTTGTCACGTGATTTAGACTTCTGCTCTGTCATTAATGAATAATCAATCTACCCTCTTAAATCTGTGGGGAAATTCCTAGAATAATTATGAAAATAAAATGTCACTATACTTGCATGTTGGTTTAAACTAACTAGAAACCTAAGTATCAAAGATTGTATTTCTGTCCTATAGTTTAGCTGTATATTCCAAGAAGTGTAGTATTTTGAAGTGCTGTTCATTACTGAAGCCTGAGCACTTAGTTGTCGCCGTCTTTAGGAACTTAATCTGTTAGTCCAGAAAGCTTGTCTTAGTCCTGACCGAGACTAGGAGCTCTTGGTGACTGCTTGTCGTCAGACTTTCTCAGTGCTGCTCACTGTGGTACATACAGCCCTGGGTGTGCATACATACTACGGAGTCCACACTGCAGACTGGCATTCCTAAGAACGATACTAGCTCAGGCCAAGAATATGGCATAGAGTGTTTGCCTAGCATGATAAAAGGGGGTTCAGCCCCTCCATTAAAAAATATAATAATAATAATAATAATGATGATGATGATAGCATGAAATCTGATATATGGAATATAAAATTGAAGAAAATGGACTCTATTACAGTTAGTATAAAGCATTATGTAGAAACTTGAATTACTATTAAGAACAATATACTGTTTATATATTGTTCAGTAAATTTGAAATTCCATTTTGTAGTAGTTGAGTTATATTTGATGCTGTGACATTGTAAGAACAGCCAGCCCAGTGTATGGATGGTCTTACAGATTCTAGCGTCCTTTATTCTTTTTGATTATTTATAGAAAGAAAGGAAACTATTACAGAATAAGAGACTGGATTTGGATGCTGCAAAAACAAGACTAAAAAAGGCAAAAGCTGCAGAAACTAAAAGTTCAGTAAGTAGTGTCTGTTTATTTGTGTTTAATAGACAACTATCCCAGCTTAGTAACCTCAAAGGTCGTGACGTATCTTACTAACACACCATGCAGAATACAGGTTACAAGACAGCGGGGCAAGTGCACCACACTTGTATTATGAAACAGACTGTTGAGAACTAAACACCCGGCCCACACAGAATGTCGCTGTCAGGAGGTGTCTCTCAGAGCTGCTCTGTACTCTAGCCTGCGTGTGCAAGGCTAATGTGCTTCAAACAAAAGGAGATAGATGTAGTAGAGTAGGAGTGGAAAAGATTTTAATTAAGGTGAAAATGAATCAAGTTTGAAAATATTTGCCTATGGCTTAAAAAGTAAATGAATTTTCTTTCCATGTCTAACTCAAAGGAATTGTCAACAAGAATCGTTCCAAAAAGCGGGGTGGTGTTAGCGTGGTCTCCCAGGTGACTCTTTTGAAAAGGAAGAAACTCATAAGGAAGAAACTCATATGGAGAAATAAGTTTGGGTATATTTTTAGAAAACCAGTTTTAAAAATAGGGGTTTTTAATTGTATATTAAATATGATAATTGAGTGCTTTTAATTATAACTTTTATTGATATGCTGTATATGCTTATTCTATCATGTACAGTATTTAAATCAGGATGTAACCATTTGAAAAATAGTATAATATAAGCAAATATGAGTTTGTTAGAGGAAGCTACCATTTTACTTTGAGCGTAAGGGTGTGTGTTGTTAAGAGGAGTGATGTCAGGGCTCACCGCCGCAGCTCACGCCTTGTGAGCATGTAGCCACACGCCAGTGGTGTCCTAGAGTGTCCTTCGGAGAAAGAAAGGTTGAGATTTACACTTTGTATTAGCGAGTGCTGGGCAGGGCTAGCTCTGAAAGGACAGTCACTCACTTTCATTTTCACGTCTCAGCCTATCACAACAGTGTGTGTCGTCACCACAGTGTGATTTCCATTAAACACACCGTCTGCAAAATTAAAATTTCACAAATGAATGCAGTAGATGCCAAGAGACCCTACAGTAATTTATTGGTTTCTAGTTGTTATGATAGATAAGGTAGTATGGATTGACTTTTAAGATTCTAACTTTATGATTAGGAAAATCTTAACAAGGATCATTATTCCCTTAATAAGGGGAAAATAAATATCTGGAGTCTGACGATTGGGGAGCAAGAATAGTGTTGCCAGGTTCCAATTGAAACAGGTTTGACAGGCGTGAGGGTGGTTGGGTTTTAACTAGAAACGTGCCAAGAAACAGAGCTCATGGTCACTGCATCTGATTGTGCTAAAATACTGTGGCACTGCTCCTCGGAGAGGAACCAGATATAATATATACCTTCTGGGAAAGCGGATTGTGGAGAGGTGTTGGCAGTTAGTACAGCCATGAAAATTAAAAGATGATCCAGGCAGTATAGCCCAGCAATTTGATTTATTTTAAGGTTTCTGTAATTACTGCATTACATAAACAAAATTTAGTCGTAGCCAAATAATGAAAATATTAGACAAAAAAGTCTATTTTTATTTTTTCCCTACTTGACTCGTTCTTCTTCAGACATTACCACAAACTTGAATTCCATTAGGTAGGAAAGTCCTCTCAGCCACTACCGCACACAGCCGTGAGGCGGGCTGCGCCTGGTGAAGCCCGTTCTGTCCCCTGTCCCTCCCTCCAGAAAATGAGAGTACAGAAAACACTAGGGCTTTATTTTTGCTTTTTCTTTGTTTTGCTATATTTCTTGGTTTTTAGCTGCCAAGTAAAGAGGGTATTTTTTAGCCTAGATATTGCTTAATTTCACTGCTTTAAAAAAATGAGTTATTTTGTGACTACTCACTACTGGACTAGTAAGGTTTGGGAGGGAGGTTCATCACTGCTTTCTAAAATATTTTGTTTACTGTTTTCCTGTTCTTGCCCTTTAAATTCTGTTTGTATTGAATGCTAACTTTGTTAAATGTATTCTACTTTCATTAATACTGCATAATTTCTCCACCCTCAATTCACAAACTAGTAGATTAGACTTAGCCATATCAGTAAAGTATGATTAGCCCTATCAGTAAAAAAACAAAACAAAAAAACACCAAGTAATCTACCTTTCTCCAACATTGAGTAACTTCTGTTTACTGGTTTGTGTATTGAAAAATGGTAAAACAATATCAGAAGAAGCATTTCTCAGAAAATGTTCCAGCATAGTGAGAATAAAAAGTGTCACAGTGAATCGGAAAAAATTGTCGATACAGTAAGACATCTTCTGAGAGCGTGGCCAGCCGTAGACTTCTTGCCCTGCTTCCGCTCCCAGCACCTCTACATAAATAAATAGGAATGAAATAAAGAAAGCCAGACCTAGGAGGCCTGTCATCCCAGCACTTGAGAGAGTGCCTCAGCTGCCTCTGAGCTTGAGGCCAGTGTGGGGTGAGTGAGAAACTGTAAAAACAAAACAAAAACATAAGTAAAGTCATGTCAGAGAAGTGAGCAGAAAGTGAGTGAATCCGTGCATTTAAATCATAAGGCCCCCCTATATTTAGATACTTAATCATAATATTAGCTTTTAAAAAGAAACTTTTGTTTAATAAGAAGAAAAAAATGGTTTTAGTAGTTTTTAGCACATAAAGCAATACATGAGAAAGTGCCCCTTCAGATAATTGTCATAGCATAAATTCTGTCTGTGGACTGAAGTATTTCCACAGCAATCTAAATTTTTAGCCTGTGACCTAGTAGGTTAGTGCACTGCCACGCAACCTCCGCTTCACCCGTACACGTCCGCGTTTACAGCTTATTAGAAATACAGGGAGTGCTTATCTTTCATGTGTATAAGCAAGATCTGCCTGGGAAAAAGGTTACAAGTGCCAAAAGTTCACAGAAAAGAAATGAGCTTTAAATAGAAATGTGTTGGTATGATGTACACTTTCGTAGAGGAAACTTTAATGGTGTTGATTTGTGATTTTTAAAGATTGTTTCCCATAAATGAATCTGATTTGAAGTTAAGTATCAACTGGATTTTGTTTTGAAAATTTGTGTCTCTGGGTAGGCACTATTACATGAACTATGTAGAAAAACAAATACGGTTTGTTTCTTTTTAAATAAGAGACTCTGAGCTTGTGCTGCCTGTTCAGTGTGTGCTTTATTGTGTCGAAGTGACCCTTCCGTGTGTTCATGTGTAATGTGTTCTTTGTCTCTCACCTCTGCACTAAGCAACTAAACTCCGCCCGCCCTGAAGGAGATAACATTATGGTAAATTTCTCTTACATGCTCAACTTCCTGCATGTAAAATGGCTGAAGGTTTGTTGGCCTACTGTGTTTTCTACATCTTACATAAAATGCCTTCTCTTGCTGTTAGCGACATATCTAAATAGCTGAAGTTAAACATTAATTATGTGTCGGCAAAAATGCCAGTTGGAAGAACAGCCAAGCCAGCACATTATAACCGCCAAATTTATTGGCCATGCCAAACACAGATTTCAAAACCAGGGCTTTATAATGCACTTTTTTTTTTAGTAAAAAGATGTTCATTTAGTGTTAGTTTAGGCTGAAATTCCATAGTTACTTTTAGTGATGAAAATTAACACGATTTACCTTACTTGGAAAAATGTGAAAATATACAAATCAACTTTGGGGTTTCTTTATCTTTTGGTTTTTGGTTTTGTTTAGTAACTTCATTACTGACTATATTACTGTTGAACTTCAACACAGAACCTGGATGACACACATTCCAGTGGCCAGCCCTATCCCATATCTACTGCTAATAACTCACTTAAAATTTCAGAATGCTGACAGCCTGGAATAAGATAATGAAAATTGTTTATAATAGTTAAATATAAATAGAAATTGAGCTCAAATTGAAAACTTTTTGAGATACTGGGTTTTGAAGTAGAATTGTGTGACTGCAGTCAAAGTTCATTCCTGTTGGCTTACAGCAATTGGCAGTCTTGGGGCTGGATCCATGTCTCAGTCAGCACAGTGCTCACCATGCACACATGAGGGACCGGGGTCGGAGTCCCAGCAGCACAGAAAAGCCAGGCAGTGACTGCAGACACAGACACATGCCCACGTGCACACATGCATGCACAAACGAGGACATATACTATATACACACAAAAAAATTGAAATTATATTCTAAATAAATTATTTCCATTAAAAGTGTCTAGAAATCAACAAATAGTATACTTAATAATTAATGGGTCATTGATTGATTACTTTTATTCTTTTAGCATTGAGCTAAAAGGAAAAAAAACCTGATGTTTTGATATTAACTGTTGTTTCTACCTATTAACTTTTGAAGTCCTGGCAAAATTATGGCTTTCTTTATATAGCAAGAGAATGCGTTTATTTATTTCCACTGCCTTATCTGTAGGTAACTGAGAAGAGTGAAACTATTTCAGTCCTTTTTAATTCTATGTAAAGCATAGGTTTCTTTTGTCCATGGTAAACTTATCCTAAACAATTAGCA
Organism: Apodemus agrarius; assembly: GCA_964023405.1. Classification (NCBI taxonomy): domain Eukaryota; kingdom Metazoa; phylum Chordata; class Mammalia; order Rodentia; family Muridae; genus Apodemus; species Apodemus agrarius. The sequence goes on from OZ030007.1 coordinate 15,799,288, forward strand.
AGACTTTGCCTGGTTTATTAAAAGCATTTGTTTCGCAACTATTTCTCATATATTTACAATAAGATATTTAACTTGCAATCTTAAATGTATTATATTTCAAAATGATTGATTCTCCCAAAATATCATTGTATCAGTATTTGGTGTCCATATATCCTTGATTTATTTTTTATTTCCTAAAATTTGAGAATTTATACCTCAAAGAGAAGTTAGAAATCATATAATTCAGACCTTTTATTTTACATGAGAAACTATAGGTTCTCTATTTGAGGAAGTTGTTATTATTTGTAGAGTTATAGGATTTTTAGGTTGGTAGTGTCCATATATATGAAAGGCAGACTTCATAATATATACCACTCTACTGATTTAGATTACTACTGTGTTGTCTGTAAGGGAGAAAGTATGCCATTTAAGTTAAAGCACATTTTTCCTATACTAAGTCACAGCAATGTTAAATTCCAACTTTATTTCATGCTGTATATTTCTCTCTCGTTTTTACTGCTGGCTAGATTTGGGCAGAGGAAGTGACAAAAGTAAGTAAAACCATAAACTCCTGGATCAGGACACAAAAGTGCCATTGTCATTCTCTTAAACCCCAGAGGAGCAGGTGGCACCAGCCTGGAGCCGCTCATCATTAGGGCCTGGATTACAGACCTTATAGAATCTGGAAATAATGGAAAGTATCAAGTCTGTTTACTAGTAGCAGTTCCATACAGCACTAGAATTATGTTACACCGTGAGGAATCCTAGACAGCAGTTAACAAGTGGCATTCATACAATGCCTGGCTAGAAGACAGGTGAAATACTTGATTTATTTATCGACAGTTATTTTTTCAATGATATTTTAAAGGTAAAAAATAATAAATATTGTGGCCCTGTGTCTTCAGAGAACTGGATTTGAGAAAACTAAAGGTGTTTCTTTTGAGCACCAAACTGAATTTTTCTGTCTTTTTTGTAGGACTAGCCATAAAATGTACAGTTTAAAGCTGTATGATACACAGCGTAGCAAACACTTTATTTATAGTCAACATTATAGCTACAGACATCCATCATTATCCTGTGTGACGATTGGATCTTTTGATTCTCATCCTTCCCTTTAGTGTAATACTGCCGCTTGTAAGTGCCCCTCTGCCTTTGGGCAGCTGCCCCTCTGCCTCTGTTACTATCTTTTACTTTCTCTTGGCTGGGAAATCAAGTTATAACTCAATAATTTAAAGAAGAAAATTATACTTTTAGTAAAGATTCACTTTGAATGTTATTTGAGGTCCTCAGACATTTGTCCCGGACTCCCCGCCTACCCTCAGGCCTGCCAAAGCCTGCATTCCAAGCAGGGGTATTAGCAAAGAGGTCGGGGTGAGCTGTGGCCTCAGATACTTAGATAGCTGCATAAGCCTTAGCTGTTATCACCTATAAAGCTGCTGACTCCACAGTGTGGTCCAGACATTGTTTCTTGACTACTGACTGTGTGGTTTGTCAGTACAATGTGAAATGCTTGTCCTTAGGGTCTCGTCTTCCTATGTGGGATCTTAACCTACTGTGGTGCACCCTGGCTTCTCATTTATTTTGAACCTCTAACATGAAAATAAGGCAGAACAATGTGTGAGAAAATGTAAGCTGAACCATAAAATCAAGATGGAGAGATAAAAATACCATGGCCAATAGCTACTTGAGGGAGAACGTTAACTGTGGCTTATGGTTCTAGAGGGAGAGTCTGTCATAGCAGGGAAGATGTGATGTGGCAACAGGAGCAGGAAGCCAGCTGGTCACATTTTCATCTGTTATGGGAAGCAGAGAAGAGAACAGAAGGGGGACTCTGGGGGGAAGTCTAGAGCAACTGATCCTGTACTTGGTCGTTAACTGGTTCATGGGCCACTTCTGATACCAGGGTCACCGAGGTCAAGAAGGCTATGAAAGGAGACTGCTGGACCCTGCCTTATGACATCTTGGGAATGATGTTCATTGTCTGTATAGGATTGATTGATTGTGGTAGAGTCTGACACCTGCAGTCACTTCCAATTGTGGGATTAAGCTCATTATGTCAAATAAGTTCTGAAGTGTTTGGGTTTTTTTCCTCCTCACTTTCCTACAAACTACTTCTAACCAGTTTGGAGATCTTTAATGTAAATATTTAGTATATTTAGATTTTGTTGCTTTTTCCATAAACTATTTTGTTCTAGCACTAAACAGAAGTTAATAGTGCTGCCTACTTCTCATTTTCAAAGTCAGTGAGTTCATCTTGGTAACTTGAACCAGGCCCAGTGAGGGTATTTATATCTTGCTGATCGGGATGTTAGAGCACTTCCTTTTTCCTTTGAAATGGGCATACTAGTGCCCCACTCAAGACCCGCCATAACTGGTAGAAAACTTTAACTCCATTCTTAATGATGCTAATGACTAAGCCCTATTATGCATAACTTAGGGAGAAATTGTAAAAGAAAGTTAAGGTAGAGGACCAAGAATCCCATGAAGGAAACCAAGTAACAAGGGTTAAGTAACTAAGCACAGAGGGGCCTGTGCCTTTACTCTTTAATCTTCCATTTGAACTTGAACACTATTGTTAACTTTAAGTACAAAAGGAAAGCACACAGTAATAATTTGGAGTTTTTTAATGTAATACCGCTTTATACTTATAAAGCTACAATACTCTTAGGATTTTGTAAAATACTCAATTCAGCAAAATACTACATAACTTGACAATTGTGATGTCTTCAGCGTGGGCTTTGGCATGAATCGAGTGTTGGTGCAGGATCAGTGTGTCAGGTGTGTTTGGTGACAAAGGTAGGTCTAGAAACTCAAAACCAGTTTAGACACGCACACACAGAGTCAGTGTGTCGTCAGATTCTGATTTGGAGTGTATTGGGGGAATTTCTTTTTTTGCTTTTTTTTTCATTTTGGTATATGTAAAGTGGGCTGAGTCTTCTATTGAGAGCCTAACAGTATGTTCTGATTTCAGTCTGAACAGGAATTAAGAATAACTCAAAGTGAGTTTGATCGTCAGGCAGAGATTACTCGACTCCTGCTGGAGGGAATCAGCAGTACACACGTGAGTGTTACGTCATTTCCAACAAAAGGCGCTGAGACAGTGCTCACCTCTCAGGGAAGGATCTGAAGGGACGGGTTCGTGTTCCCTTCCGTCTCACCACACATTTGCACATTTCATAAATCCTCCTGCGAGTTCCTGTCGGCTAAACGAAGTTTGTCCACACATGGTTCACCAGTGATCGTCTTAATAGACCTGATAGCGATATCCGCGTTAATAAGCTCTACAGGAGGTTACTACAGCTTCTCATCCCTGTGACAGGGCCATCCTTTGTTCCCCTTGGCCTGTGCCAGTTGAACTTCTGAGAACTGACTGTAACTTTTCCATTGCAGGCCCATCATCTCCGCTGTCTGAATGACTTTGTAGAAGCCCAGATGACTTACTATGCACAGTGTTACCAGTACATGTTAGACCTTCAAAAACAACTGGGAAGGTAGCATCTCCCTTTTATACATGAAAGTCGTGGTAAAGGGGAGAAGAGGCTGGGGGTGAGCACTGTGCGCACAGGCATGGCGCCCGGCAGCCTGGATCTGTTTCCCCAGCACAGCAACAGCAAGAGCATCCCCATCCCAGGCCAGTCAGTGGGGTCGTGAGGGAGGGAGGGAGGGAGGGCCGCAGGGAGAGGAGCCTGTGAGACAAAGCGAGCAAGCTAGGGAGCTATGCAACTCTGCTCTGCTCACCAACAGCAACACCAACAAAGACACCTTTGTTTAAGTCCTGGTGAAAGACATGCAGATTGTTTTCTCTGTGGGGGCTGGTCACGGCTCAGTGTGTAAAGGCTCCTTCTGCCAAGCCTGATGACCTGAGTTCAGTTCCCAGGACCCACGATGTGAAAGGAGAGAACTCCTGGAAGGTATCCTCCGACCTGCGCATGACCTCCATGGCACGTGTGCGCGCGCGCGCGCGCGCGCGCACACACACACACACACACACACACACCAGAGAGAATAAATGAAATTTAATTTTAAAAATTTAAGAATTTTATGTATAATCCAACAGCAGGAATGAAAATTGAAGAGTTACAGATTCTGTTAGTTTGCATACAGTTACCTTTTTTGTTATTATCAGACTTCTGAGGTAACATTTTTAGCTTTTCTAGACAAAAGGATGTTACCCAAGATGACAAGATAATTAGGAGAATAGCTTTCTAGTGTCGTATAAAGACAGATACTGAAGCTTAACTTTTCTCTTACTACTGAATACTTTTTGCTATTTGTTGAAGAAGATAGATTTGGCTACATTAACACTTTATTCTTAAAGGTAAACCAGTTCATGTTTGTTAATTTCAGAATAGTCTGAAGACCTCAAGCCCCTTACAGAATTATTTTGAGTATGGTAATATACTTTAAAGCAAAGTGTGTATAAAGCACATAATTGAATCATTTAACTATCAAATATTTATAGAATCCCTGCCTTGGGTTGCAGATATATTCTGGATTCACATCAGCACACAAGCTGGGGCGTTTGCCTGGGTGGGGCGTCTATGTAAGGTGACGTTTAGCAATGCGTGTAGACATCTAAGAATCTCAGCCATGGATAGACCAGCCACACAGGGTGGTGGAAGGAGCGGGGTGCAGTGAGGACATCTAATTATGGCCCAGCTGACTCCAGCTGATGGAGTTATTTTAGTGAGAGTCACCTAGATGAAGATGGAGGCAAGGATAGATGTTACAGGCAGACAGGACACACGAGAGCAGCGGCCAGCCAGTTCAGGTAACTGACAAGCCTTCCGTTCTAGAGAGAGCAGTGGTTTATGGGTAAGGAGTTGTCTGTGCGGCGAGAGGTGTGGACAGAGTTGCAGCATGAGCAGCCATAAAAATAAACTGTAGTAAGAAGTCAGGTTCTTACAGGACCGCTGAGCAAGACATGTGACCTGTGAAGGAAAAACAGCAAGAAATAGAGTTTAAAAAGAGCCCCTGCAGTGTTGACCCTGCACATTTACCCTTCAGATTAGGCCTGCGCTAAGGGTGGGCAGCATCACAAAGCTAAGATCTTCAAAGTAAACGCACCTGTGAGTTTTCTGGTAGATCACTTTTTCAGGAGAGGTCGGATATAAGGGCACATGTCTAGTGCAGGCCCAGGCAGACCAGTCTGGTGACATACTGAGACACCTTAGCTAGTTAGTTACTTCTTACTTTAGGTTTTAACATGTGGACTTAACAAATAACAAAGCATCCAGCCCACACTAACTAGCGCAGAGCTCTGCCTAGAGATAAGAGCCATGCTGTGATAGTGTTTGTTGTTGGTAGTAGTGGCTGAGTAACAGCTGTCACTTATGTGAGGGCTTGAGTTGTGCCCAAACACTCTCCAGACACCTCCTAGCGTTTTTCATAGACTTGGCTATCTTCACCACCACACAGGGTGGGCACTGTTAGTCATAGGAAACTATTCAACAGGAAACAGGTACCAGGCACAAAGTTAGTGATTTTTTTTTTTTTTATTAATTTTTTGGTAAGAAGTCTGGGCTCTGTGGTGAGGTAGCAAGCCAGAGAGAATACTAGAGTCATAATCAGGTCACAGATAGTTCAATCAACGAGAGCAGCTGGCTAGACAGTGGCGACGTTGCTTGTGGTGTGAGAGGCTGGCAGAGGAGCTGAGGCAGCAGACTGAGCAGGGGCTCCAGGTAGCTCTCTGTAAAGCACAGCAAGGGAAGAGCGTCTGCAGGCTAGTCCTTTATCCAGAACTAGCAGTGGCCTCCCAGGCTGAGGAGAAGACAGGGTAGGCTGAGAGCTTGTGGTTGGATTAGACAGAGGGAGGAATTACTAGAGTCCCTCAATCTCCCTCAAGACGCAGTTCTGTAGCTAGACCAGGACCCGCTGTAAATACAGGCAGCCCGTCCGTCAACAGCCGGAGACCAGGCGCCACTCCCCTTGCTGTTCCTAGTCCTAGGCATTAAAAAGGAGTAAGTCCATCGGCTGGGTGCCAGGCTTGGGAAGAGTGGCTGGTATTTTAAAGGTAAATGAGAGGCTCTAAAATGGTTACCAGGAAAACAAGTGAATTCCCTAGAGCTGTACCATGCCAGGCAGCAGTGTAGACCAGTTTGAGGGGTTCTACTCACAAATGGAAGACAGAGCAGCAGAGCTTTTTCTTTTTCTTCTGACACAGTGGCTACGCTAGTACTGAGTCCATGTGTTAGGGAGATTTTGCCAAGTGAATGTAGTGATCTCAGAGTATGCAGGCATGGCGTGGTTGCCGTAACTGACCATGGACACGGCTGCTTAGGGGGAATTATTAGAGGAAATGGTAAAGAAGACCGTGGAAGCCACACTTCTTCACCTTGCGGTTTCTGACATTGGGAAGGTCTACATGGGAGGGAGGGAGGGAGGGAGGGAGGCTGAGCATGGACAGCAGCTGGGACCTGGTGGGAAATCAGCACAGAAGCTCATGAGTGTAAGAGGCTGACGTTTGGGAAAAATTGTCTGTATGGCTATTAAAATCACCAAGAATTACATATAGTATCATTCCATTTAGTCAGGAATTGTTTTAGCAATGAAACATCTTCAAATGTTTGCAACAAAAGATGGGACAGTATATAGGTGACTGATGTGAAGGTCTGGAGTTGGTTAGGGAAGGGGGGGGTGGGGAGCATGGGGTCCCTGCACGGTTGACCTCTGCAGTCAGACAAAGGAGCACGGCTGGACAGAAACGAGTAAGACAGGGCATGTTGCTGGTGGCTGGCTGGTTCTAGGCTGCACAGTGGTCATAAGGAGAATTTCATCAGGCTGTAGAGATGGCTCAATGGTTAAGAGAACTTTCTTTTGAGCAGGCCCGGGTTCGATTCCCAGCACTCATATGGTAGCTCACAACCATCTGTAACCTTGGGTCCAGGGGATCCAACAGGGATGTGTAGTGTACATGCATACATACATACATACATACATACATACAGGTAAGACATTCATACACATAATGTAAAATAAATAGAAAAAAATTTAAGGATAATGTTATTTTCTAAGGCATGAATTTCATACTGCTTAACAGATGAAAGGCCTTATATGTTTTAATGACCAGATTGGCTAAAGCATAAATATGGGCGAGGGTATATGATTGTGTAGAAGAGCATCTCTTAGCATGCACAGGGCTGCTGTTTCAATGTAGAGAGGACCACACAAGCAGTGTTAAATGCATGGGAAACTACACTGTGTCACTTGTTTATTCTAAGACTTTTATTTTTTCCTTTAAAATTAATAGAAAAACTACCTTGTAAAATTTACTAAGTTCTCCTATTGGGTTTTATATTTCATCTAATTATCAATCATAATAAATTAAGTTGAATGCTTTTTCTCTCAGTCTTTGTGTCCCGTAAAGTAATTATGACATTGGCTCTTTTTTTTTTGAGACAGGGTTTCTCTGTGTAGTCCTGGCTGTCCTGGAACTCACTCTGTAGACCAGGCTGGCCTCGAACTCAGAGATCCACCTGCCTCTGCCTCCCAAGTGCTGGGATTACAGGTGTGCACCACCACCGCTCTGCCGACATTGGCTCTTCTGAAGTAGCAATGCTAAGCGTGGCGGATAGTGCATAGTTGTTACTCGGCTGATAGGAAAACGTGATATATTGGTTTTAGGACAAAGCTCAGGCAACCAAATATTTCCAGAAATAATAAGGAAACTTCACTTTGCAATACTTTACAATACTACCTACTATCTAGCTTTTCTTTAACATTTCATAGATAGGAAAAGAGATTAATATTACATACATATATATGTGTGTATATATACAAATACATACATATATATATATATATATATATATATATATATATATATATTCTTGGCAGCACCTAAGAATAAACATCCACGCATATACACCCCAGGGAGAAATGTTAGCCAAAATGTTCTTTAAATTTAAGTCAGTAGGGAGAGACAACTTTGAAATAAGCCTTCAAGGATTTTATATTTGAGTGCTGCCTTCAAGGGCATAGAAAGAGGACCTCACACTTCCTCACAGAAGGACATCTTTCCAGTGGGGAAGTTGGTAGCTGGTGCCACCCAGTGGTGATAGAGAGGAACCTTAGTCACTTGAAAAGAGATAAATGAGCTTGCTTGCGTTCTTTCTTTTCCCTTTTTTCCCACAGTTTTCCATCCAATTATCTTTCTAACAACAATCAGTCTTCTGGGACCCCTGTGCCATATGCCTTGTCAAATGCGACTGGTCCTTCTGCTGTGGCTTCAACGGGTAGCCTGGTAATCACCAGTCCTTCTAACCTGAACGACCTCAAAGAGTCCAGCAGCAGCAGGAAGGCCAGGGTCCTCTATGACTATGACGCTGCAAATAGCAGTGAGCTCTCACTCCTGGCAGACGAGGTGAGTGGTGCTTGTCCAGACAGCAGACCTAGTCTAATAGTAGAGCTTGGAAAGAGTTTTTATGAATGTTTCATGAACTTCGGTTGTTAATATTGACGCATTAAATTTTTTATTTTATATATTAGATTAATAGAAATAAGGTTTTAAATGTTTACACATATAAGTTTTACTTATATTTAGAACTGCCACTGATAAAATTCATAATTTTTCATGTAATTTTTTAGCTTAATGGATATTTTAAATAGTGAAAATTTAAACATTTAATGTTAGTCTGATATTTGCTATATGCCTAATTTTAATATGGTTAATAACTGGAGATGTTATATTTTGTAGGTAATCACTGTGTTCAGTGTCGTTGGAATGGACTCCGACTGGCTAATGGGGGAGAGAGGAAATCAGAAGGGCAAGGTGCCGATTACCTACTTAGAACTTCTCAATTAACCAGGGAGACCATGAGAGGGTACCCGTCCCGACACCATATTTATATTCATAACTCTAAAGCAGGTTTAAATATCTTTCAATGTTAATGTCATAAGAGACTGAAAAAAATTATAAGCCATCAGAAACTGGCCATCCTGCCAATAACACTGCATGGGTAATCCTTCATTACAGAATCTATGTTAGCGATTTCATGACAAGAGTGTTTTCTTAAACAATTCTCTTTCTACTGAGGTTTCACTAACAAGCAACTTCTACTTTTGAGCCCCAACTTAAAAACAAAAGGATTCTTTTCTACTGAATTTTTCATTAACGGCAAGCTTTTTCTTTTATGCAAAATAAATTTATTGTGCATGATACCAGTGACTCATTTATTAGGTACAGTAGCCAAAGAATAAAGTAAAAACTCCTTTTTACCTTCTGCCCAATAGGATTCAGATGACTTAATACCAGGCTTTACTAGGGTCTCCTAGCTTTGGAGTTTTGCTTGGTTTGGGTTGGGTTTGGTTTATTTATGTTTAATACACTACTGGATAGTTTCTTTTAAACCTGAGTCTTGAAAAGTATTACCTTATTTCATCATTTCGTTAAGGTTGCAGAACACTGAGGACAAATTCATTTACTAAGAATAATGCTAAGATTATTCAGTTGCCAAAATTTGATGCATAATCAGAATTGCATCCATTGAGAGGATACTACACGACAGTAAAGATTTGTTGTTGAACAACGTATGTGTATAAAATATGGATTAGTGCAGCAGCCTTCGTTATAGGCTAAGTCATGCAGTGAATGTAGTCTGTCTTCAGCAGTGTCTCTGAAGATTGCTGGTGACACATTTGGAACTAGAGAATTGCTGTGAGGACCATGCTGTCCATCAGCAAATGTTGCTGTAAACTGCCGATTGAGGAGTTCTTTGGTTAGGTCTTCAGGCCTCTCATTCATCACTCAACCATCCACTCCAAGCATTTATTGAAGACCAGGTACTTTGTGGATCAACCAAGTATACTACTGTGAACAAGATGTTCCTAAAGAAGATAAAGTTAACGTCTAGAGGAGCGATATTGTAGTAGAAGAAATAGAAGGGTTGTGTGTAGGAATTACCTAGTTTGGGTCTGAGAAGTCAGAAGTTGACGCAGGTAGGAGGAGAAGGCTATGTTGGGCCTCAAACCAGTAGAGCACAAATGTGTTCAGAGTAGCTTATCAGTGAAATACAAAAGTGCAGTCGCGTGCTCGGAGATTCTTGAATTGTTAACTTGTGAGCTCTAAAGTACTATTTAGATAGCACTTTAAAGCCTCCATTTGTGTTAAGAGCCCCTACGAGCTGGGTAAACGTGGAAAACTTCGTTTTTGGTCCAAGCATTAACAACCCCTTTCTCTGCAATCAGATAAATTCCTCTGCAGTTTTCTAGTTCTGTAAGACTGACTCACACTTGAGTTACATACTTGAGGGACTCCAAAACCAGCTTGAGAGGCTAGTGTTCTAGGGAATGAAGTGAATGAAGTTTTGTTGTTCTTTTTCTTCCTCGGGAAGCTTTGCAGCTTAAAATGCCATCTGTTATATTTGTCCAAATTTAGGTTTTGAGGGACTATAAAAATTTGGGTGACTTTAGACAGCAGCTTTAGTTCAGCAAATTGGGTTTATGGGAAATAGATCAATGCAGGAGAAAAGATCACTATGGACTGAATTGATTCTGTGTTTGTATCCTCATATATTGGGCTCCCTGGCCTTCAACTCAGATTTAGAGCTGCCATTTTTATCAGTAAAACAGGGATAAGTACGTCACCTAACAGGAGACTATTCCACAAGTGTTACTTTGTGTTTGGTCCTTTTAGGCAAAGACCTGGCACAGAGTAAGCGTTTTGTAAGCACAGATGCCCTTTTCAGTCGCTGCCACCTGCAGCATGGGCTATGAGGAGCATGTCTCACCTCTGGGCTGTGCTCGCACCACCCACCCACCGTAAACCCGACCAGACCTGCCCACTCACCCTGCTCAGTGTAGGCTCTGGCAGGGCCTTCTGCTTTCCAGCAGGAGTGCTGCTTACGGGAGATGCTCTTAGATACAAGAGGATGCGACTGTAGTGTTAGCCGGAGCAAGGGCTCCTGTGCCTCTGTCTGTCAGAGATCCGGCGTCATCTTTACGCATGCTATTTTGTTTAATTTCTTTTTGTTGTAATGAGCTTTATTGTTTGGTTGGGTGTTTTTTTTTTACTTTTGGTTTTGACTTAAAGTTATAGGTTTAGTTTTTGCTCAGGTAAAGGCCCAAGGAAACTGTTAAGTGTAGAAGAAAACTCTTAGAAAGCCTGTTAACTCGTGGTGCAATTCAAAGTTATTTAAATAAACTCTTGGCCCCTGAGCATAATTCAGCAGCACAGTCATGAGTGGAGGGTGCAATATTCATGAAATAATAAACAAGGAGATATTTATGGGCCCTCTAAAAACGGAGAAAGAAGTGGATTTTAGCCACCTTTGTCTTAAAGTATTCTGACCCACAGGTTATAGTTAAAACATTTTTTCATGGTGCTAATCAAAAAAAGAAAGAAAGAAAAAAGAAATTCATGTTGCAGGAGATGAGGTTCCTAAAATGAGAATGTATGTACCTCGCTCTGATGAGACAAGGAAAATAAGCCGAAGGCCAGCATCCCCAGATTGCTACGGCCCAACCTTCCAGTCAGGTGCTTCATAGGGGGGCACAAGGGAGCTAGTGTTAGTTAGGAGGGATGGTTGGAGCTGAAGTAGCAGGGGAGGGGAGGGCTGGGACAGACTTGTTTATGCAGAGAGCTCACAGTCACACACAGTCCCAACACCCGCACTTTGCAGGGAACTGCCTGCCTGCTCACCCCGAGGGAAGAGCTGTCGCTGTCGGGGGGCAGGGCTCACAGGAGATCTGCTCCAAGCCCTCTGCTTCCCTGTGCACTGGTCACGGCATAAAACTAGGATGTTAGGGGAAGTTGACATCTGGCTTCTCTACTTTGTCCTCATCAGAATGTTGGCAAAGTACAATACTTCAACCAGCAGCAGCAGCATTGCTGGGACTTGTTGAAAATGCTAATAGCTGTTTTCAAATATTCTCCCTTATTTATACTTTACACGGGCCTGTGGATTAGTAGCATTAATCTCCTCTGTGACAGCTTTTTAAATATTTTAAGACAAAAATTTAATTTTACTTTCTTTACTATGTTCTAACTATTAATTGTAATTATGTTGTTATTTTTATAATTTATTTATTTAGCATGTAACTGTCACTTTAGAATGTAGCCTTTCTAAGATAGAGATTCTGTTAATCATAAATTACTCCTAGCACACAGCTTGGCTCTTATATATGCTCAATAAATACTTGTTCAGTAAAAGGGGAAAATGCTAATACTTGTGTCTTCCCCCACAAAACCTACTGAGCCAAATTCTGGAAGCAGGGCCCCCTGTTGTACAGTAAGCCGTTCACATGGTCCTGCAGTGGTCAGCGGTGCCAACCACTGAGGCGCTGACACAGCTGGCCATTTGCCCTCAGGCGCCTACGATTTGACAACACTTGAACCTTTTCCCTTGCCTCTGTAAGCCTTACCACCACTCTGACTGGCCGAGGTCCTTTCAGGCCAGTCTAGGTGGGCACGAAGGACACATTCAGTGTCAGTAAGGACAGTAGTGCTTCTAACAGCAGGGCCTGGGGACACAGGCTTCTGAGAATGTGGACCCGTTGTCTGAAGCAGTGGTTCTCAACCTGTGGATGAATTGGACATGTGTTGCATGACCCTTTCACAGGGCTCACCTAAGACCATCAGAAAACACAGATATTTACATTACGATTCATAACAGTAATGAAATTACAGTTATGAAGTAGCAATGAAAACGATGTTATGGTTGGGGTCACCACAGCATGGACTGGGTTAGAAGGTCAACATGAGCCAGGCTGAGATTCACAGCTCGAGAGAAAGCTGAGCTCTAGCCACATACTTCCATGCAGTGCCTTCGACTGGGGTTCGCTTCAAGACACACTGAGAAGCCAGTGAAGCAGTTTTAGACTAATGTATGCACACCTCTTACCTCAGCCCTAAGCTGTACTCTGACTCCTGTGACAAGGGAGACTTTTTAAGAAGTGTTAATGATTTTTTATTACTACAAGTCATAATATGCTGACAAAAAGAAAAATTTTAGAGGTAAAAATAAGAACATGGCCTCCAGTTCCACTGTCTGAGAAGAGCTGTGACTGGGGAGGGGCCCCCAGGCCCCCAGGCTTTCTGCACACTTACAGACTTTCTTAACGGGATCAAATTGTACATGCTGTTTTATAACTTTTTCACTCAACAGTACCATGCCTATCTTGCTGTGTCATGTATTTCTACATCTTTTTTAATGGATGCATGATATTTCTTCATATGTGCCACATTTTGTTAAACTACTGTTGAATTTTTAGGTTTCCGGTTTTTCACTAATAAACTGCTTTGAAGAACACTGTGCTGCTAGCTCGTTGTGTTCCTAACTCTTCCTCAGTGCTACATGCCGGACCTGTGCTTAGGTCCGCACAGCGCCCTCCCTCCACCTGCCAGTGGGGGCGCTGCGCCAGCCATCTCAGTCCGTCCCTGATTGCCTCAGTTCTCTGTGGCGCTGGCAGGGAAGCTGAGATGTGGACTGAAAGTTGGTAACGCTGGCTGGCTGCTACTGGCATGTTCCAGACCAGTTGTAGCGAATGTTGTTGGAGGAAACTGAGTTGTTTCTCAACACTCAGGCTCTCTCCTCGGTTACCTAGTAGCATTCTTTCTCTGGCTGAGGAAAGAGTGATGGAGGGGCTGGTGAAATGTCTGCAAGCCTGAGGACCTGAGTTTGAATCCCCGGCATCACTCAGAGCCAAACATGGTAGCAGTCATCTGGAATCCCAGTGCCTTGACAGAGACATGGAGACAACCAGTTCCCCTAAAGCCCATGTGCCCGCCAGCCTGCCATGTGCAGCAGCCAAGAGCAAAATCTAAAGTCCTCTAGGCTCCACAGTCACTGTGACACCTCCTTCATACTCTCCCATACAAGAACACGTGCTAATCAGAGTCGCCTGCCTTAGCAGTCTCACAGTGACAGAGTCCTCGCCCGTACACTGCTTAGTGCCCTAACCCGTCCCTTCATTCCAGATGCATACCACCACCCCACTACCTGCTCTTACTGCTAAGACTGGAGGAGGAGCACCAAGTGCTCTCACCACTCCTAAGCACAGGAGCTCTTAAATGTTATACACACAGACCTAATCCTCCCAGGAGAGTACCTTCACCAGCATGGCTGGTAGAGGAAAGTGCCATAACGCATCTATGAAACACTCCACACCTGAGGCTCAGGGAACATTGCAGAGGAAGAGGCAGAACGATTGTAAGAGCCAGAGGATCGGGAAATTTGCTGTGAGACTGTGTCTCCTAGTAACATCAGAAGTATCGTAAAGTCTCACCAATATGGCTGCGCAGTATGAGCAGAGGACACCAACAGACATGCTAAACTGGGGATACCCATGAGGCCTCTACCCTAAACAAAGAACTAAGAGCAACTAGATAACGCTGGGAGAGTGAGAGGTGGGCCTGCGGAAGGAGCACATTAGTGAGTTGTTCCGTGCCAAATGGTCAGCCCTGAAAACATACAAGTAGCACTATACGGAGTGAACACGTTATATTTAGAAATATATAGATGTGTGTGTGCCAGTGCATATATACACTGCATCAATAAATTTAAAAAAAAGAGGATACAAATGAAGAAAAGCAGGGAGGGGTTTATGGGAGGTTTGGAGGAAGAAAAATGAGAGGAGAAATGTAATTAAAACTATCAAAAGTAAACAATAAAAAAATGTCATAAGTGGACACTGCAGGCATGTCGTCAGGGTTCCCTTTGCCCCACATCCTTTGGAATAACGTGACCCTTGTCCATTTCTATCTGCATAAGGTAGTTTCTCTTGGGAGTATATTATTCTCCCCTACACTCTGGCTTTGGTTAAGACCATATGACAACATCCACATTTTAGCATATTTGGAATATAACACTAGGAGTCATAGAGACCTGCCTTATTATTAGGATCCACCCCCACTGCTATTGCTACAACACAACCCTGCTTCTATTTTGTTTAGACAGAATAGGTTGATGCTAAAACCACTTAGCTCAGAAATTAAGACTATAGACTTTGGGATACAATATAGACTATAGAATCAAGCAATTTTTCAAACCCAACACTATTACCACCTATGTCTTCGGCAAATTATATGACCTCAATTCCTGTTTGTTTGTTTTTTTCACAAGTAATACACAGATTGATATTTCCTGCCTCCTTGGTGTGAAGCATGCAGTAGCTGTGAAACAGCTCCCTGACCAGCAGTGCACCACTTGGGAATTTATTAGGAATACAAATTCTCGCCTCTCCTTTCTGCCGCCTCCATGCCATCCAGACTGAGGAAGACCCAGAAACTCCAGGGCCACGTGAGCCACGGCCACAGCCACATCCGGTGAGCACCGTAAACACCCAGGAGGCCACGGGAACGCTGGAGGCGTGCATCACCACAGAATCAGCTCTGACAAAGATCATCCAGGTTACTTTGGGAAAGTTGGTATGACGCATTGCCACTTGAAGAGGAACCAGAGCTTCTGCCCAACCGTCAACTGGATAAATTGTGGACGTTGGTCAGCGAGCAGACATGGGTCAATGTCGCAAGACACAAGACTGGAGCTGCTCCCGTCACTGATGGCATGCGATCAGACTACTACAGAGCTCGGGGCAAGGGAAAGTTCCCTAAACAACCTGTCATCGTGAAGACCACATTCTTCAGAAGAGCTGAGGAGAGGATTAAGGGGTTGGAGGTGCTGTGTCAGGTGGCTTTAAGCCACCTGGAGGTTAATTAAATGCTAACAAAAAAAAAATACAAATTCTTTGATCCCTGATGAATCAGAAACTCCAAAGATAGAGTACAGCAATGTGTGTTTTAACAAACCCTCAGGGAACATGATGCATATAGAACCTGGTGAACCACAGTTGTGCACATTAAAAGAATTCATACAACTTGCACCACATAGATAATAATTTCTAAATAACACTATTGGAATTCCTAAAGTAATGAAATGGACCTTTCAAAAGGAAAATTCTATATGTCCCTTTCATAACTGACAATTTGACAGCCAAGAGTTTGAGGTTAAGATTTCTGATGAGCATATAACATACACATCCCTCCTATACATTCACCATAGATATAATGGCAATTTTTAGAAAAAAAAAATAAGTAGTTGAGATGGTCTTAGTGTTCTATTGCTATGAAGAAACACCACGACCGGGGCAACTCTTGTGAAGGAAAACAGTTAATCGGGGCTGGCTTACATTGACAAGTTTAGCCCATCATTGTTCTGGTTAAGCAAGGCAGCACACAGACATGGTGCTGGGGAGGTAGCTGAGATTTCTACATCTTGATTGGCAGGCAGTAGGAAGAGAAACACTGGGCCTGGCTTGAGCATTTGAAACCCCAAAGTCCACCCCCAACATGCTTCCTCCAACAAGGCCACACCTACTCCAACAAGACCACACCTCCTAATCCCTGCCCAGTAGTACCACTCTCTCATGAGCAAGTATTCAAATATATGAGCCTTCAAGGCCCAGTCCTATACAAAATACCACAGAGATCTATATATAAAATCATCTTACCTCCTAAAAAGAGAAATCCAGAATCTACTTCTACACAGGGAGAACACAAGTGGGAGAGTTTAAGCTCCAACATGCAAAAAGTATGATCAGGATAACTTGGAATTGCTCAAAGCATACATAATTGCATGGTATGTTCTAAAGAAATCTCATTATACATGCATAACGGGACAAGCTGTGTCCCATGAACCTTCCTGACAAATTCATTTCATAATAGAACCCTGGAAAACTAAATGAGTTTACCTTCAATGCTGGGTGTTTGGATATAAACCAGTTACATGCAGGAGGCTAAAATGATGGTGAATTTAGAACAGTTTGTCATAACCCATTCTTTTAGAGAGCACTGGACAGCAAGTCCAGCAGACACTAAATCTGTGGTTAATACAGAAAATAATTCACTTAACCTCATAGACCTTAAGATTTATCACTGATAAAAGAAAAATATTAAAATTAAGATCACAAACATCTTTCTAGCTCTTGTATCCCCATGTACTTGAGAAAAACCCAAGGTTTTTTAAGTTTTAATAATTCAACTAAACCAAACACTCACTGGAACAGTATGTACAGTTCCAGTGGTGGCTGTTGGGTGGGGTTATTTTCCTTATATGTTAAATTACAAAGCTGCTGCTCAAGCAGAATGTTTGGGCTGGTAAGTAACCAGGAGACATTTGGAAATCCCTCTCAACCAGGACTGACCCAGACCTCACCTCAGAGGAACTGGACATACTCCATGCCGACTTTGTAGTGGTTCTGATGAGCCTTTACTAACAGTGACAATGGTCATCCTGTGTATTCAGGGCCTTCTATATTCCCTCCGAAAATATAGATAATACAGTATACCTAACATTTAACCCACTGTTAACACTATCTTCTTTAAATCCAACAAGAAGGCATGTCTGCCCCTGCTTTGTAGACAAGAGAATCATGAGCCCTTCTGTGAGAAGGCAGCACAGCTAGGTCTTGTTTCCCACTCAAGAGCCCAGTCTCTCTCTCTCTCTCTCTCTCTCTCTCTCTCTCTCTCTCTCTCTCACACACACACACACACACACACACACACACACACACATTTATTTGCACACATATGCATGCCATGACACATGCATGTGGACCTAAGAGGACAACTTGTAGGAGCCAATGGGGACGGCACTCGGGTCATCAGATGGTACCAAGCATCTGTTCCCGCTGAGTCAGTCATCTTGCTGGCTCGAGAGCCCCAGCATTAATCAGGGTTTCACAATGGTTTTTACATATGCCCATAAAACATAGCCAACGTCTCTTTATTTTCTATGCTGACAGCTTAGAAACTGTTTGTGAGACAGAAAATGTGTTGCTCTTGACTGTGAACTAAACTAAAAATACCTACAGTCCATTGAGCCAACGGGACCTGCTGGCCTCATTAACTGCCGCAGCGGAAAGAGCAATCGGTGCTGGTTTGAGTCAGAGGGTCATGGGTATCTTCCCTTAGCAAATAAGCATGACTATAAATTCAATATTCTAGACTAACCCCTACATTCGACTAAATACCGCAAGCAACAGGACTACTACAAGTCAACATATGAATATAGTCAGACAGAACTCAGTTATTCAGAACAGACACCATTTTAGTCGAATTGTTTCTCGTATCTATGAGTATCCCCTTCCCCTGTTGGTATATTCATGTACCGTCCTCCGTGAAACTGACCACTGGCCTACCCACACGCCCTTCTCACTCTCAACCTATTAAACCTGGGGATAGCTAATGTGAAACTTTGTCAGATATCTGATTCTCACTTTAGGACCACTAAATGTGTCACCACCCGTATGATCTCCTTAAATAACACATCTCGGTGGTATTGGGTCTAATCGCCCGGTGCCCAGCATAACTTCAGGGTCACATGTTGGTCTTTGATTGTTAGGATGCTGTGACTCGGCATAGCCGTCAAGGCATGAAGAACCAATTATCACGTAGCAGAGTTCATCTCATTAGTTCACAAGCCAATGAATGGTTAAGGGTAAGCTTCATGCTGGAATGTTCTTTCATACTTGAAGAACATTTTGTTTAAGGCTTCAGATATAAAGCTTCCTTTCAGACTCTCCTTTAAAACTGTTTCCCTGAAAAAAAAAAACTGCTTCCAGCCATAAAATGAAATGCTACACCCTCAGTTCTCTAGACCAACCCTAATGAGCACCCTGATGAGCAAGCCGGAGTACACACAATACAATATTCCCAGAAGATGGAAAGAGAGTCCTTTCCGACAGTCAACCCGAATAGAAAAGTGTCCTCTGCCTCTCATGAAAATGCGAAACCTATGTGATTTTACTGGGATCTTGTTTGTTGGGGAGTTCTGTTTGTTCATTGCCAGTATGTGGTCAAGCACTTCACTGCCCCGTTTAGGGATAGGAGCATATCATTTAAAAGAAAGTAGTTGTGTCCCATGGCATGAACCGGGTGCCAGACACTGCTGGAGTGCTCCACCCACGTTATCTTACCACATCCTTGTAACAGCGCTGTGGGCTGGAGACTGCTGTCCCGGATTGGTTTGAATTTTTTTTTTTAAGTTTAATCCTCATTTTATCGTGTGTGTGTGTGTGTGTGTGTGTGTGTGTGTGTGTGTGTGAGTACCACACTGCACTGACCCTGTAGAGGCCAGAGGACAACTTCCAGGACTTGATTCTCATCCTCCCCAGGTAACTGAACTCAGAACCTCAGTCCTGCATGGCAAGTGCTTCTGCCCCGTGAGCCATCACACTGGCCCCGCGGTTGGTTTATTTTGTTGGAATAGTGACATCCTCCTAGCCCAACAATGCTATACTGCAGAGTTTGTTGAATTTAGAGAAACCATCTGCTCACTATTTTCAAGCTGGAAAGACCATTGATGATATCTGGATCAGAGAGCATGTACCTACAAGAGAGTCATACATTCTAATGCAAACGCTTTTCATTTTATTGATTTGTGTGTGTGTTTGTGTTTATGGGCACATGTGTGTGTAAGTGTGGAGAGACCTGAAGTTGACCTCTAGTGTCCCATCCAGTGTCTCACTGAGCCTGGAGATAACTAATGGCCGGAGAGCCCCAGAATCCTCCCGTCTCTGTCCTCCCACAGTGCTAGAGTTACAGACACAAGTTACCACACCCAGCTTTGTATGTAGGCTCTGAGGATTTGAACTTGGGTCCTCCTCCTTGCTCATCAGGAGTCACCTGAGCCCCGTGAGTCATCTCCTTAACTCCCAGAGATGTTCAAAGTTGTGCGGGGTTTGATTTTATTCTGCTTTGCTTTTTAGGGCAAGATGCCCGACTCTTGACTTACATCCCTAGTCCCCAAAAGCTCTTCAAAAACTCTTCAGTGTTGTAGGGAACAAAGAGTACTAACCCAGGAACTCCCCAAACTCTTGACAGACCTGTGTCCACATTAGAAAGTCGGCAGACTGACGGCTTCTTCCCTCTGTCGTCATTCACTGCATTTGCTCAGAAGAACGACGGGAGGGTCGGAGTGTCTGGCCCCTTTGACGCTCGTCCCTACCCTTTTCCCCAAAAGTCTCATCAGCAGAAACCTTGCAAGCTTAGAGAAAGGAAATACTAAAAGCCACAGTGACATAAGCGTGAACTGCAGAGCAGAGCTGTGCTACAGGTGATTTACACGCATTCCCTTTGCCCCTGTGAGGGGCGGATCCCCCATCTCTGTGCTCCACCAAAGGAGAAACGAAGGCTCCAACTCACACAGCCTGGGAGAGCCTGGGCTCTGACCTGAGTCTCCCCATTCCCAAGGCCCTGCTCTAGAGAGCGCCCCCAGTGGACTATCAGATCAGTCTGTGAGGTTTAGAATGGACAGGGCCAGTGAGGAATCCCGCCTTCTCCAGTCTCCACAGGGCAACTGAACAGACAACTCCTGGCCGGGCCTGCTGTCTGCTGTCCAGGGTGCTTCTCCGGGAAGCCAGCTCTCTCTCCTCTCACTCCTTACCTTGCCTTTGTTCCCTCTGGAACCTGCCACGGTTAGGCGGGACCCCTCCTGGCCGACCCTTCAGTATCAGAACCGGAAACTCTCCTCTCCTACGCCCAGTGCAGCTTAGTGGCTCGGGCAGGGTCTCTTGAGAGCCGATTACTTAAAACACAGAGCGCATTCACAAACTCCAAATGCTGGTGAGGCTCCCAGGTGCATGCACCAACATCTTCTAAATGTGCCTAAAAATTGATAGTGCGGCCAAAAGAGAACCGCGTGGCATTCTGGGAGACCCGTCAATTCCTCTGAACCCATTTGCACACATTTCATCTATGCAATGACAATATAGTAGGAAATTCTTATTCAGCTTGAGTTTTGGACCAGTTCATCCCTGTACATGGCTCATTCTGATTCCTGTCACACACACACACACACACACACACACACACACACACACACTGCCTTCTGTTATTTATCTCCCTCCTCGCCCTGTCTTCCGCTCTCTACAAATCCCTTTCTCACAGTCACGTCCTTTTGAGTCATTCTGTGGCCCAGTGGGTTGATTCAGGGCCATCTACGTGAACTTGAGTTCAGGGCCTGGTGAGTTCGGACAGACGGTATTTCATGAACACTTAACCAGCCCCTGACAGCAGTCCACACATGCCGCCATATTTAAACCTCACAGCAGCTGTAGGCAGTCAGTACAATAGAAAGCTCAAGCGACTGAGGCAAAGAGCTAGACACAGCTCCATCGGTAAAGCCTTGCAAGCATAAAGACGCCGGCCCAATTCCCTGATGCCCTGTGGGAAAGCAAAACAAAGACAGGCAGGCAGGCAGACAGACAGACAGACAGACAGAGAGAACCAAAACCAGGAGTGGTGGTGATGCACACTTGTAACCCCAGAGCTGGGGAAGCAGAAGCGAGAGAGTCCCTGTGGCTAAGTCGCCAGCAAGCCTGGCTTACTCGGTAAGGCCCAGATCACTGGAAGAGCCCGTATCCAGTAAGTGGTCAGTTCCCACGGAATGACACCCACCATTGTCTGCTTGTCCCCCTGAGCACTTGCATACATAGGCACACACAGGAAAAATAAAATAAAAAAGGAAGCATACAGAAAGCAACTGAGTTTTCATAGTCCCAGACGATAAGAGTCAGAAGCAGAAGCAGAAGAGTTCAGGCATTGTGCATCCCAAGCCGGTGTGACGAATGACCCCGCCTCGCTGTGGGCCCGACTGACCAGGAGAGCTGGGAAGAAGGCCTGAGGCCGGGCGAAGGCTCTGCTGTGGAGTCAACGCTCAGAGCACACAGGTGGGAATCCCTGGAGAGATGTCGAGAGGCCTGGATGCGAGGACTTCCGTAAAGGCTGAGTGGGGCCCAAGAGCCCACGTCATGAAGGAAGGTGGGTCACGGGACCAGGAGGTTGTAATAAGACACTCTGCACTCCCAGCACACCGGCTGCTAGGCAGGTAGATGCTGGCAGACACCCAGCACACGCCTGCATAAACGGGCCGTACACCGTGGGCACAGGCACACACGCTGGCTAGCACATAGGCAGCCGAGCATACACGGCCCTACACAGACTAGCAAAGGCAAAAAGCGAAAGTGAAGGTGTAAACCTCTGACCTCAAGGACGTATTTATACAGAATCACACAAAGGCAGCACGTTGGCGGGAATCGGCGAGTAACAGATTGCATCACTGTTGACTTTTGGGTCCTCCAGACACATGATGTCAGTCATCTTGCACTCACCTGTAATCCCAAGGTGCCTAGCGTCTGCCATCTTGGCCCATTCCAGATAGCCAAATCAGTGCTGTGCTGTCTAAGCATAATCTGGCTTGACTTTCCTTCTCTTCCCTTCAGATGGCGAGGAGGGGGATGCTCTTCACATGGGCTGCAGAAGAGGAAGCGGTCAGTGCACAGGAAGGGTCCATGGGATTGCCCCGAGGGATGATGGGGCTTCTTCACTAGAGCGAGGCTTCCTCCATGAGGCTTCCCTTGGCAGGACTCCTGAATAAACAATGATTATACAAACTCCTCTTCCAGCCCACTTGTGGCCATGGAATGAGATGTCTGAGGTATTTTGCACGCCCACCCCCCCATGCATGTCCTGCTGTGACTATCATCTCTATGATTGTCACACACACACACACACACACACACACACACACACACACAACCAAAAGCTACAGAAAACCATTCTCAGCTAACGTAACCATAGCAAGAGGGAAGAAACTATTTTTGCCTCTGAACTTTGAGGTAGAACTTCCCCTTGCCTCTGTTAATCCCAAAGATGGGAGAAGAAAGACGGCTACCCCAAATCATCATGGCCAAATTAGTTGAAGCGAGCTTTTCTATTTGTGTTCATGGGTTGCCTCCCTCTAAGGCGGGGTTGGAGAGGTCAGCCTTGGATGTGAGGAAGACGAAGGCTTTTATAGAGCTCAGGGGTAGGGGGGCTCCCAGTAGGGGTTAATCGGCAGGGTGACAGGAGCAGAAGATAACAGGTGCTCGAAACAAGGTAACCACAGCAGGCAGCCAGAGCAAGCTCGTCATAGTGGGTCTTAGAGCCTTTGAAACAAAGGTAGGGCAGCAGGACGGTTATAAATAATGAAACAGAGGTATGATCACCATTCCCGGTAAGGCAGGACAGAACCATTTGTAGTTGAGGTTACAGGTACAGTTCAGTCCTGGAGAAACACCTTTAGTCATAAACAGCAATGAACCTAGTTTGTCTTTCCCATAAGGTGGCTTTTAAGCCTAAGATGGAGGCAGTCTGGTTCTTCACCTCCACTCATGAAGAGATCAATTCCAGGCCCCTTCCCGACAACCCGTTCGCTGGCATCACCAATGAGAGACATGACAAAGGGACTCAGGCCCCTGCCCCCGTGTCTGCTTTGGCAAACTCGGCCATTCAGGCTCAGAAGTTGCAAACCGGAAGGAAGAAGATCGCCTTAGGAAAACACAGGCTCCGAGTGACTAGAACTTGGGAGCAGGCCACGATTCACTGCGAGACCATCTCTCATGGGGGTGGAGAGAGCGGCTAGGAGAAAACCAAGACAAACCAGAGGAACTAAAACAGATGCCCTTTCAAAGTTCTCATCCAAAGTCTAATGAGCCGTGCTCTGTGGACGCGACGGCGTTTCACAAACCGAACAGCAGTCCTTCCTGATGTCTCTCTCGTTCCAGAGCCAGATCTCTCTTTTCCACCCACGGCTAGGAGAAGCTCTGCTGTCTTTGCATCACTGATATTTTCCTTTGATTGCTTTTATTTTCCAAAATAGATCCAAGAGGAATAGACATTTGGTTTCATCCTCCCCTGATATATAGAAGCTACAGAGTTTTTTAGAAGACACAACAGACAAATTATATGTAAATCAATAACAATTTTTCTTTTGTGGCTCAAACCCTGAATACTGACTAGCTAGATTTCATGATATCCCAATAAGGTAAGTGAGTTTTATGATCCTGTTCCAATCCAATTATTCTTTAGTGTTTTAATTAGCCCAAATGATTTTCTTTTCCTCCATAGAATATTTTTTTTCCAGATCTCTACATTTCCATCAAATTGTCTTGCCACAGCTGAGTACAAGCAGCAGAGACAGCTGAGCGCAGTGCAATTAGTCAGACAAAATGGAGAACCACACAAGGACAGCATTGACAAGGACTGGCAGGCACGGATGAAGGGTAGGCGAAGGGACCAACCCAGGTGGAAGTGTGGGGGATGGCCTGGTCCGGTACAATATAGAAAGGCAATCGTCAGATAAAACATGGGCACTAGGTACCAGTTACAATAGCTGAGATACCCTGAAGTCGGCTGACATACTAGATTTCTCCCAGAGGGAACATGTACCTGTCCCTTATCTGCATCAAAAGAGTGTTCCCCTCTGTCTGGTGGGTGTAGGCTCGTCCATGTGACCTTCTCTGTACATGAAATGTTAAATGTATTAGTTTCCTTTGTCTTGCTGTAACAGCATACCTTACAATGAGGGCCGAGGGCCTCCCAATCCTCTATGCCCCCAACATCATTTTTTCTCTCTCTTTCTCAGAACAAAGCAAATCTAAACAAAAAGCCAAAAAGAAAAAGAAAACACCAAAACAAAAAGCACACATAAAATATCAAGTCTATTTGTTGTTTGCGGGCCCAACTACTCTTGAGCACGAGGCCTGCTCTGGAGTGTGACTCCAGTGTCATTCCACTGGAGAAAGTTCATTTTCCCTCCCTCCGTAGGTAACAGCTGCAAATAGCTTCTTGATTAGGAGTGGGGCCTTGCGTCCACTTCTCCTTCCTTGCTCTGGGTTTCTGTCTGATTTGAACCTGTGCAGGTCCTGTGTCTGCTGCCACCGTCTCTGTGAGCTCATATGTGCTTCAGCCCTGTTGTATCTGGAGGACACTGTCTCCTCGGGTCTATCCACCACCTCTGGCTCTAACAAGCCATCTTCTCTTCCAAGTAGATCCCCGAGCCTTAGTGGGAAGGGTTTGATTAAAAACAACAAAACAATAACAACAACAACAACAAAACAACAACAACAACAAAACAACAACAACAACAACAAAACACATCCCATTTAGGTCTGAGAGCTACATACCCATACCTAAACCACAGCAGCAGATTGATAAGCAGGGACCTGTAATGTGGTAACACCATTAATCTATGCCTTTGAGGCTTCTGACAGATGGAGAGAAGACCTGACCCTGTTAACACCAGTTCAAACAAGATGAAAAACTGGTAGAACAGACCTGGATCACACCCACTACTCAGAGCAAAGCTGAACAAGATTATTCCACCTAGAAAGTTCTTTCTGGCTTCAAGGCCCCACCAAAGCAGCTTCCGGTGTGACCGACTTCCCATTGCCTGTGCTTTCCCGGTCTTCATGGTGTTGATTTCTCAGCGGGCCCTGGCTGTGCTCCTGTCAGATATGCCCTTTGGTCATTTTTTCTAAATGCACCAACTCCTTTTCATCAGAGGCTGATTATATGTCTCGGGTTTGTCTCTCCCATCATGCAGTATACCCTGAGATCCATGATTATAACGTAAGCTTTGCTTAATTCCAGCATAGCCCTTACTGTAAAACAGGTATTTAGGACACACGTGTGGAATGAAAGATAACAGACGGTCTCCTGGGGTATGAGTCTGTGATTACTACACAGATGGCCAGGAGCCCTTCACATGAGGAGATTTGTATCTACCATGGTGGACTTTCAGCCACTCCCCAGTGTCAGAAGTGTGTAATGACTGTGTCTGTGGTTAGGACTGACCTGAGAGACAGACATTGTATGTGTGAATCAAAGCAGGACAAAAGTTAGTGTCTTTAAAAAGCGACTGGCTCTCAAAGGTTCTGTTTATTAAGAACTTGGGAAGCGCTTGACTGGGTATTTTGGGCTCAGATGTCTTTTATGAGGCTGGAGACTGGTGGTAACTGGAGAAGCTGGAACTAACAGCCCAATGCATCTCTGTGCCTGATAGTCTCAAGGCAATGTGGTATTGCTGCAGATTTGGGTGTAGCAAGTGATGGAGCTGTACCTCAGAATCACACCTCATCACAAGAGAAGTCTCAAGTCACCTGTCTTTCCTGGTCTGAAGCCCTCCTCCTAACCACAGCTACAGCCATTAAGGAGTTTCCAGCGTGCACACCCTTGTTCTTTTATCTGGTGACTCTGTGGAACTACAGCCAGTCTACAGAGCCTACAATCCTGTTGAGGATTGGTCTTGCTGTCAATTGTGTGAGTTGGAGTGGGGTGGGGTAGGGTGGGGTGGAGGTAGGGAGGACAAGACCTGGAGTCTGCACTCGTAGACCCAAGTTACCCTGCCCCCAAATTATTTCTGATTGGTAAATAAAGATGCCGACAGCCAATAGCTGGGCAGAAGAAACATAGATGGGGTTTAGGTCCTCCAGGCTTGGGGGAAGGAAAAAGAAGAAGAAAGGGAGAAGGAAGGACAAACTGCCTGGGTTAGGTGAGCTGTGAAAGCATCGCCTTGAGGGCTGGCCAACTGGAGCTAAGAGCAGCCCAAATGAAACACAGTGAGTAATAATTCAGGGTTATCAATAGGAAAGTAGATTCTAGTAGCATAGAGGGTAGATTCCTGCCCAGCTCTAGTGCTGATTAAGGCTTATTGTAAATATAAGCCTTAGCCGGGTGGTGGTGGCACACGCCTATAATCCCAGCACTTGGGAGGCAGAGGTAGGCGGATTTCTAAGTTCGAGGCCAGCCTGGTCTACAGAGTGAGTTCCGGGACAACCCGAGCTAGACAGAGAAACCCTGTCTCGAAAAGCCAAAACAACAACAACAACAAAAATATAAGCCTTAATATGTGTGTCTTTTATTCTGGAACGAAATGATCAAAGGTATGGTAGAAACCCTGAATGGGTATTTAAAATGTCTACAACACGCAGGGTCATCCAGGAAAGGGGAGTGGCTAAAAATCTCCAGGGATAACTTAAACTACAGTAAACAGGAACTCCTGGACAATGCCCTATGGACGGACTGCTCTGGTACCATCATGAAAGACTCGGTGGTACCCACAGTCTAAAGCAGGGGGGTCCAAAGTGGTGCCCCTTCATCTGCACTGATTAGCTTCTTCCTTCTTCCTGTTCCTTCACACACGCTTCAGGTCACCTTACAAACAATGGTATCTCTCCATACGTCCTTGTCTTGAAGGTTGCTTTGGGAGAAACTTAAACTAAGAGATGAATGTATTGTTGAGGTAACAAAATCCCAAACAAGTCTTAGTCACACAGCAGGTGTAGGTAGAGAAGGCAGGTTAATGACCATGTATATAAATCACATCGATTCATATATTTTATCCGTTCTAAGACACACCTTGTCATTGTCATTCCTACTTTAACTTTTCTGGAAATAAGGGAAAGTGCACTGATTTACAGTAAGGCATTGGTAGAGTTGTACTTTTGTTTGCTGTTGGGGGCTCATAGAGGAGTAGACACTGTCTATGTCTCCTAGGGGAAGGAATTCTTGTAACAGATATGATGAACCTGAATATGACCCCCCACCATAAAAGAGAGAGGGAAGAAGGGAAGGAGGGAGGGAGGCAGGGAGGGAGGGAGGGAAAAACTGGGAGACCTGGAGGTGTCCGGATAGGTGCTAAGACACCGAGCCATGTAAACAGAGACTGTTATTCACGTGTTGGTAACATCTGCACTCGAGGCTCAAGATGGAACCTGGCCAAGGTTTACTCATAGAGCCAGTGAGATGGAAAGCAGTCTGTCCTACAGGCGCGCGGAGGAAGCAATCCGGCTAGAGCAAAGACAAAGGCAGGGCCGGGGTGAACACCTCTAGAATTTCCAGAACGTGGGCACGGGCACGCTCGATCGAGAAGACTGAGCAGTCTTCACGATTAAGCGTGCCCCTTCAGTGAGTCCCACCAGCCTCAGACATGAGGAAACAGGTAACCTAGCAACCGCTGAACCACCATCCTCCCCGCTTCACTTTCTGGCGCTGTGGGACCCAATGCCGTCCGCTTCCTCCTCCCAGAATGCAGCCTTCGTGGTCTCGATCACTCCTGGCCTAAAACCTGCCCTCCGCCCCGTTTCCCTCCAAAACGTAATCTCTCTGTTTTCTGTCTCCTTAGGCTTAGCCCACTCTCCAGCAAACCAGATGGATGCATCTGGCATTCAGGGCTGATGATAAGTTATCCCTGTTAAGGACCATTTGTATCGTAATAGCACTGTCTATGCCTCGAGCCCTGGAGGCCAAGCATACGCTAAGCATTCCACAGTAAACCCACAGGAGTACTTTGGAGTATTTTTAAAATTCCAAGGGAAACACAGAGGCATCTGTCAGACTGTGCACAAATTACTACTATTAAGTTATTTGGATTTACCTACTTAATAAGCACAACTGTTAGAAATTTCTTTTGGCTTAGAGGAGCCATGGGGACGAAAGTAAATGTTCTGTGAACGGAAAGTTTGGAGACTTAAACCTCAAGGCTAAGCAGTGTGTGGGGGTGTGCGGGGGTGGGTGGGGGTGCAGGGGTGTATGGGAGTGGGTGGGGTGTGCAGGGGTGGGTCGGGTATGCAGGGGTGTGCGGGGGTGGATGGGGGTGTGCAGGGGTGGGCGGGGGTGGGTGGGGGTGGGCAGGGGTGGTGTGTGAAGCGACTTAAATGTTCTCACGAAAGAGTCTGCAGAAGTACCCAGACCACAGCCTGGTGGTAGGTCAATATCCCTAGCTTTGTCGCCAGACTCCTAGATCGTCCCAGGTAGGGACTTCAGGACTATTCCAAAGCACTTCCTTGTTGCGGGAAATACTAAAAATGATCCCGCCAACTCTCCCGCCCCGCAAGTCTGCAACACCATGTCCCGGCGAGGTCCTGGGCTCCCGCTCGGTGTGTTTTTGCAGCCTAGCTAATCTCTCCCAGCTAGCTCCTACAGCACCCCAACTGTGTCCCCCACACCAGTGGACCTCCATTCCAGTAACCAAGTAAATCAAAACTCTTAAAGCTTAATTAATTAATCAGATTTATGTATAAATACTATCACAATTTACAAGATGCCCAAACAGTAATTTATAAGCCAATTGATAATTATAAAAGCATTATCCCGCTGGAGAGATGACTCAGCGGTTAAGAGCACTGACTGCTCTTCTGAAGGTCCTGAGTTCAAATCCCAGCAACCACATGGTGGCTCGCAACCACCTGTAATGAGATCTGATACCCTCTTCTGGTGTGTCTGAAGACAGCTACAGTGTACTCACATATAAACAAACAAACAAACATAAAAAAAAATCATTATCCCAATATTTCTAACCTTTATAAAAACTTAGCTATTTGTGGCTAGAAAATGCCACACAGATCCACGCCCGAAGCCATCTCGGTTTTCCTCCCTTCTCCTTCTGAGACCTCTGTTCCCCCCCACCCCCCCACCCCCCACCCCCCACCCCCCACCCCCACCCCCACCCCCACCCCCCACCCCCACCCCCACCCCCACCCCCCACCCCCCACCCCACCCCCCACCCCCACCCCCCACCCCCACCCCCCACCCCACCCACCCCACCCCCCCGCAACTCTTAGCTCCGCCTCCCTTTCCCTGTCCAATCACAGGCCTTTCACTGCCCTAATATGATTGGACGTGGAAAATCCTACACTGCTTCCTGACCGTGGCCTCAGGGATCACTAGGCTGTGGTGGAACTGAGAACCGCATGCAGTTTTCAGGCTCTGCTATATGGGGAAAGAGCAGAGGGCAGCTAGGTCCCAGGTCCACTTCTACAAAATATTACAATTTAACTTATCCATGTTTAGCTTCAAATGAATGAGGCTCAAACTATGACTTTTATTCATTAAGCTCTGCACAATTAGTGCGGAATCACCCCCAGTCTAATTCCCTATCACTAGTCTGACTACTATCTCATCTGCACTCTCCAAATACTTGCTGTTTGAAACCCTCTGGGTTATTTCTGTCTCAGCAGTCTGGCGTCCTGGGGAGACATTTTACTCTGGCACGTGCTGCTAGTCCATCACAACTAATGGAGACCTCCTGTTCTCTCCATCTTCTCTGTGTTCATTCTCTCTCTCCCTCCCATTCTCCTCTAACCTGTGACCCCCAGCCCGGTAACTCAAATTCACCTCTCTCTGTTCCCCACAGTAACTGGCTGTCACCAGTTTCATTTAACCAGTGGTTTTAAATTGGGGGAAAAGGTTTACACAACAAAGACTGGTGGTACACATGAGGATCCACTCCTCTTGAAGGAACCAGATCTTGGGGCACAGATTTAGCATCTGAAGACAAGCAGCACCGGACCAGCCCCCTGCACATTTCCATATGGCCACGCACTTCCAAATCATGTTAGTTTCCCCTTCTAGTAGGTTGGTCCCATCTTTTCTTCAATGTCTGTGGACAGAGCATTGAAAAATATTTTTACTGAATCTACAATAGAATTTAAGTTCCATTAAAGCATGACTTCACATGTACACTTCTGTATTACCGGTAAGAGTGCCTGTTCTATAATGGGCACTCAATAAATACATTGAGTAAATAGGGTTTCTTGGAAGAACTATGCCCTAGCACCCTATCATCCACCATATGAAATATTTTCTCTCCTATGCATCAAGAATGACGCTGGATACGCACCTAAGAGGAACGGAGAGCACGGTCTCTCAAGGTAATGTCCGTGCACTTTGATTCAGAGAAGGAAAGGCTGAGATCACGAGCGAATGGATGGTTGGAGAATTCCACCCTTCTGGGTAGCCTATTTTGACTGCCCAAACCACGCTTTTTGCCTCCACTAAATACTCCAGAGATGGAAACAGTTAAGAGCCCAAAGCCCCTGCTTTTAGTGATGAGCCCTTAGAAGGGAGGCTGGTCAACCCCGTCAACCCCCGAAGGTGGCTAGTGGGACCTCATGGTAAGAGATCCAGCCTTTCAAAGGTCTCATGAAAGAGGACATGCACGGTTGAGGCTGCGGTCTGGGTACTGTCTGCTACTGATAAGGCTGCCTGGGAACGCCCTGTCCTGTCCCTGCCCCAAACCAAAGGCTCTTTGAGAGGCGGCCAAGCATGTGAGTCCAGCCAAGCAGCCCTGAGTGCATTATCTTGTCTAAGCGAGGCGTAAGAAGTAAATTGAGATCCTCGCTGACATCACTGACTTAGCGTTTAAAAAAAAAAAAAAAAAAGAAAGAAAGAAAAAGGAAACAAGCAGCCGCCCACCCCGTGCTTTTACCTAATGCATGACCACTGCCCTAAAGAAAAAGCTCTCCCTTCCCTTCAAAGTGTATTTAACCTTAAGAGGAAAAAAAAATCTGGCCGCTTCTGCCATCTCATTCTGGAAAGAGCCTCTTACATCATCCTTCTCTGGTCATTTCTAAGCCATTCACCAGAAACGGGGGATGGCATTACCTTGATTAACTTAGACCCATAAGAGCTCTCCTGCCCCTAGAAGCTAAGGGCGCAGACCCCTAGGTCATCGAGAGAAAAGTAGATAACAGAAAAGGAAGTGGGGACTCTCTTAGCTGAGAAACCAAGAAGAGGCGCCGGTGTGCACCCCGCAGTGCGCGCGGCGAAGTACCTCACAGCTAGCACGGACACTGACAGGGACAAAAGCCGCCTTAGATGTTACTATTGCTGGACTGACAGCTCAGACATCCTCCCGCCGCTGCAGTGGCCAAAT
Organism: Apodemus agrarius; assembly: GCA_964023405.1. Taxonomy (NCBI): domain Eukaryota; kingdom Metazoa; phylum Chordata; class Mammalia; order Rodentia; family Muridae; genus Apodemus; species Apodemus agrarius. Next base: position 15,830,739 of record OZ030007.1, read on the forward strand.
GGTTTAAAGAAAATACAAAGACACCACTAACTAGCTGTTTCCTGCAAGCGCTGCTTCGTCACTCCTGCATGCCAGTTGTGTGTGAGTCACGCAGATGAGACATGGTGGAAATCACCTCGGGACATGCTAGACACCCACAGAAGATCCTACGGCGGGGAGAAAATGATAAGCCCGCGGCGGGCGTTGAACTGGTTTTCCTCCAGCTCCAGGGGTACTCAAGGGACTCCACGAAGTCGGACTGGGGCTGAGCTTTGAAAACAGGCCCATCAGCAGGACTGGGAAGCATTCAGAGAGGGATGTGTGTGAAAGAAACAAGGCCGCAGGGCGAGCGGGGGGGGGGGGGGCAGCGAATGCGGGGAGACGGTGAGGGTGTTACATAGGAACAGGGCAGACGGTTGGTTTTGGTCTTGCCCTGTAACAAGTGACCATAAACTTGGTGGCTTAAAAAATACAAAGTGATAGTTGGGTAGGTCAGAAGCCTAACATGCATGGTGCTGGGCTGACCAATGACCGGCAGGGTGGTGCCCATTGCTGAAATCCTAAAGTGGAAATGGTGGTCTCTGCTCATGGGTTTACGCTGGCATCACTGGCACCATCTCTTCCTTTATCACAAGCAGCAAGAGTGACTTGAAGCCTTTTCATGATGCCATCTAGGTTCCGTTTCAAAAGACTCATGTGGATGGACTGTACCTGGGCAGTCTGGCATGATCCTCTCATTTCAGATCCTCAGCCTTAATAATGTCTGCCAAACGCTTCTGCTACAGAAAGACACCCTGTCCTCGAGGCAGACTAGACATGGACATTGTGGGGTAGGTAATGCTGCCTGGCACAGACAAAAAGCAGACAGTTCACACGGCCCAGCTGAGTGACCGGGCGTGGAGGAGGCAATTGTGACAATTCTAGGTCTAATGTTATTAAATAATGGATTTTTTTCTGAGTTCTCAATTCATAGTCATTTCTTCCCATAGATCTTACTCACTAATCAAGATCTTCAAAAACTAAATGAGAACAGTGTATTCATTCCCCCCTTTCCAGCTTGGTGACAATACTACCATCTCCCAGTTAGGCTAGGATACATTTTGCTACGACAATCAGCAATCCCCAACTCTCAAACGCTTAAGAGAGTTTCTCTCTTGATCATCCTACCTGCTCACCAGAGGTTGGCCAAGGAGCCCTGCCCCAAGCCCACTTACTTCAGAGCTCAGACTCACAGGGACCTTTCCAGATTCCACACAGAAAGAATGGGAATTGTACATGGTCTCACACGGGGCATTACACGTTCCAGATTGAAACAGGCACGAGTCCATTCTACCCCTCCCCCCCCCAGTGACCACTGGTCGACAGATGGAAGCGTGTGAGCAGACTGACAGAGGGCTACTTCAGTGTTGTCCCTATATGTTTCAGTATCTCCTGTGCTGTCATGGAGACCTTCTGGCTTTAGCCAACCGGATGTCAAGGCTCTCTTACTCTCGCTTCACACTGTCCCACAGCTACCCACTGGCCTTGCCTGCCCTGACACCGTCTCTGTCACTACCAGGCAACAAAATGGGCTCCAGTGTTTCCAAAACATGTTTCACATGTGTTTGTTAGAAGTCCACGGCTCATTCAGAACTAATACAAACACACACCTTTACATGTATATACACGTGTGCTGCACATGTATATATACACGTGTGCACATTAAAGTCACTCTCATTTTCTCTCCCTCCATCTGTTCACTGGGATGACTATAACCCAATGAGTTGACTTCATGAACTCCTTACCTTGATGACCGAGAGTCCCTGGTACCTAGGGAGATGCTCTTTTCTCCTGCTAGCCCTCTCAGTTTTCCTCTTGGATTTCTTTTGTTCATCCCTTCATCGTTAATCAAAACTTTATTAAGATCCTGTCACTCGAGGCAAGACGCGCTAGGGGCTGGAATTACAAAGATGGATAAGACAGAGCCCGTGTTCTTGAAGAGTTTATAGATTAGAAGAGACCAACATACAAATGAAGAGTTGTGGTGGCATGGGAGACATCCTATAATTAAACCAACATACAAATGAGGAGTTGTCTCGGCATGGGAGACATCCTATAATTAAAGAATAGAAATATTTTCATAAGGATTGAGAGGAAGAGCAACGTATCCAACTTAAAAACACCAGGAGATCGCTTCCAGGGCTTTCTTTAAAGCCCATCATCACCCGTTCAGCTGACCAGTTCTCCCTCCCTGGGCTTCGAACAAAATATTCTCCCTTGCCAGGCTTCAATAGGTGCCAAGGTTAATGCCCAAGAGTCATTTCTCCTCTTGTCCCAAGATGAGGCTGGTAATCACATTGCCTCCTCAGTTGGGCAACACTGGGACAACCTTAAAGTTCTTGCACATGCTGTTGACATTGGACCGGGGCGTCTTTCCACCTTTTGTTTTTATTTTGTTTGTTTTTTCTGACAACAAATCAATCCTATTATTATTATTTTTTTTATTTTTAGATTTATTTCTTAGTGTATGTAAGTGCACTGTAGCTGTCTTCAGACACACCAGAAGAGGGCGTCAGATCTCATTACAGATGGTTGTGAGCCACCATGTGGTTGCTGGGATTTGAACTCAGGACCTCTGGAAGAGCATTCAGAGTTCTTAACCACTGAGCCATCTCTCCAGTCTAATCCTATAATTCTACAAATGAGGAGTTTAGAATTCTAGCTTCAATCCTGCTACTTCAGAGCCTTCCTCAAGTTGTTTCAGCCCAGTCTACTCTCTTCAAAACCCAAGAACAGTTTTCTTCAAATTTTATTTTGTACACTATTTTAGTCTATTTTTTTAAAACTAAGCATTGTGCGCTGTACAGAATGTTTAATGTACATCTAAAACTGTTCCTTCTAAGTTTAATTTCAATGTGTTTTATAGTCCTGTTGGCTCAGATTTTTTTAAATGTTAGACATATATACTTAGATATTCAATTTATACAGGATGTCAACTATAAACATGGCAAATCCATTTCTCATTGTAAACCAATCATCAAAACCAGATTTATTTTCTGTTGGAAAGTCTGACTTCTTTTTTTCAATTCAGATGAGCATGTGAATGTTCATCCTGAAGACAACGGTCTCACTTTTCAATTCTAATTCAAAGATGACTGGATGAATGGATGCCTGTCCCCACTGGGTCTTACCAAGAGTTTACCTTTGAAATGACAAAGGGGAGGCTTGTGCTTCCTACGGCCATTGGCCCTGCCTTGGGGGTAAGGCACCCTATAATCGCCCCTATGTTTCCTGCCTTGGAGCAATCCACATTAATAAATTTTTAAGGTGGAAGAGAGATTATTCTTCACCAAGGGGGATTGAAAAGACTGTGGGACGAATCAGATAACCACATGCTTGGCATATCAGTTTTAGGAAAGAGCACAGTCAGAATTGAGAATCTGGAAATTAGTTAATTCCCTTAAGATTAACTAAGAGATCTATAGAAAGCCATTGCTTTCCCTTTAAGGGGCCAGCATTCCATTTGCACCGAAGGCCCCATGTGGAGTCCCTGGGAAGCTGAAGTCTACCTCCACATGGAGACGGATGTTGGAACAGTGGGGCTTACCAGCTCTCTGGTACCCTGTTCAGTTTTTAAGCTATTCCCTTGAGATCATCAACTCAGTTCCTCTCAGATCGACAGCATGAAGACCCAAGTTGATCCTCCAGAACCCACAGGAAAAGCTGCCATGCGTGGTACAGGCTTATAATTCTAGCCCTGGGGACATGGGGACAAGGAGGACCTGTGCGGCCCATTGGCTAAGTTGTCTAGTGTAATCCTAAGGTGCAGGTCCAAGTAAGAGGGCGAGAGAGAGATCTTGTCTCAAAAGCACATGCAGGACAGCTATTATGAGTAACAGAACCCAAGGCTGATCTTTGGCCCCCACGTGTAAACACACACACACACACACACACACACACACACACAGAGAGAGAGAGAGAGAGAGAGAGAGAGAGAGAGAGAGAGAGAAGAAAAGAATGAATAAACCACCATTTCCTTCCATCCAAATATACACTTTAGGGGATATAGCTCAGTGGTAGAGCATCTGGCTGCAAACACATGTTTTTAAAAGTACTATAGCCACAGTGCAAAGATTAACACATCAATCTTTATGAGCACAGATATCACATGCCTGTACCCAGAAGGTCTGACCTCCAATGACTCAAGACTTTAGTTTCTTTTCTTGTGGCTATTTTTGCTTAATGTCTGATAGACATCTCAAGGTAAAAACCTGATTCCAAGTAAAACAAAACAAAACACACCACCACCACCACCACCACCACCACCACCACCACCACCACCACCCTAACCCCCATCTCAGTGCTTCCCAGTGAATATATCAGCCCTCCACCAAATTCAATCTAACAATAGAAATGGGGCTTTGCCTATTTGAAAACAAATGTGAATCCAAGGAGAATCACTGAAACATTTTCCTAACCAGCCCAGCAGGCAGAGACAGAGCCAGGTGCGAGTCCCGCTTCTCTCTTCCTCCACCGCCCTCCTTTCTTAGCCTCCGTACTGGCGCCAGCGACTCTCCCCTCCCTCCTCTATTAAAAAGACACCAAAACGTTGCTATGATTAATGGCTAAAGAACAAGGCAGATGTGTACTTTTATCTATTTTAGGGGTAGACCAGATGGACTTTCCAACTATTCCTTTCTTAAAGCCACACTTGTCACCTAGAGACAACCACCGCCGCCTTCTCAGGCGTACTAATGAAAACTCCCTGAGGGCCAGGATGGAGGAAGGACTTCCGCCGGCTCTCTCCCAGGGACCCCCTAGCGAGGGATTCACGCCAGGCTTCCTGTGGCAGAAACTGAGCCACCGCAGCTTCTGCGGGAGCAGCTGCCCAGCCCCGTGCCCCCCCGCCCCGCCCCGCCCCGCCCCTGCCCCCGCCCCCGCCCGCCCCAGCTCTCCTGGTCACATTCTGCTGCACATTCCTGGGCAGTATTTCAGAAGCTCACTCACCGCGCCACCCGCTTCCCCCACCCCTGCTCCCAAACAAGACATTAGGAAGGAAACATGAGAGATTGTACTTTAGCCTAATTGAACAATAGCCCTTATTTCATCCTGAGTAAGATAAATGGGCTGTCCAAGCTCCCTTCTCACTTTATCTGTAATGAGGTTTCTCTCTCAACTGTTTACTGAAGTATTAAAAAGCACTTTGCAGCGCCTGCTGGTATATTCCATCAAAGGGAGTCAATAGAACAGATGAAGACATATGAGAAAGCCGGGGAGATAAGGTGCCTTTTATGAAAGTTCAGAGATTCTAAACCCATTAGAGAGAACGACCTCCCCGTGATGAATTCAGAGGGAAAACAGACATTTTCTCAGGCGGCAAAGTGACTGTTTTATATGGCAGGGCAACATCGGACAGGCTTTCTCAGGGTCAGACCAAGGTAGCTAACTAATCACAGTCATTAACAAGGTAAGAAGGGGCCAGAACTGTGGGGTCCTAATAGGCCATTAGTGTCTTGGTGAAGCACACACTTCTCAGGACCGTTAGCATCTCGACAGCGGAGGCGCTTTAATGGATTCTTCTCAGAGCGATGCAGTGTATGTCTGTTCTTGCTCAGGCTCTGTGTGTGACTGCTCGTGGGCCACACTCACATGCTGAACGCTACAAGAGTGAACGCAGGGGATTGTGACACTAAGTATGTTGACCTTAAGCAAGTCACTCACCCTCACAGCAGCCCAGTATCTTCCCTTACAAAGTGAGACACAGATATTTTGTACTGGTAATGATCATAGTCACCCACCTGTTTGATGGACTGAAATTTTATGGATGAATTAAGCACGGATTCTTTTGCATTGTATTATGTAACTGTTTCTTCCAAGATGGAAACATCCCATCTGCTGGGAAACTCCTTAAAGCAGGAAGGTAAACAACTCAAAATAGCTTAGGGAAGTCCCTGAAACCAAGAAGACTCACTAAGCCCCTCCCTGCCGGAGTAAGCGTCCGAGTCTAGTGGAACAAAGTCGCTAAGAAGTCTCTCAGAGGAGAAAAGCTGCAGATACTCTGAGAGCAGACCAGCTCCCTGGAAGAGGTTTGGTGGGGAGTCACTTAGTGGAAAGAGCGCTCTCTAACCCTTTGAGCTTCCTGCAGGCTGGGCAGTGTGCTCCAGGTTCCCCTGGTTTTATGAACTGTCACTCAGGCTGGGGTGGGCTTTGGCGAAGCTACTGTCTTCGAGTCATTTCTGCTCCTGGAAGTAACCTCTCTCCCACATTCCTTTAAGTAACCCCGATAACAGTCATTCATTTACCATGTTGGACTTTGGTATTTGTACTTGGGTCTGTCATGAGTTCTTCATTGGGGTGAATTCGATATTCCCCTCGCCGGAGAAAGTTTTGTCAGGCAACACCTTGTAGCGAGCATTGAGACAGTGCTGCTGTTACAGATCATTGAATCCTCGTCTGGTCTCCTGAGATACAAGTTTGGAATGTCTGTCTCGGTCTTGACTGTCTCCTTCAGTTCTGCTACGGTATCTCTGCAGCCTGACTCGGCGTGTTAGTCACACGGGGAGTGCCCGCCTTACCTTATCGCCTCCCTCCTTCAAGGCTGAAGGCCCAGAACAGATAAGCCAGCGTCCTGTGGGCAGTCACACAGGATTCCAGGAAGAGCACTACCAGGTACTGCAGACTCCCTCCTCAGATGGCGTTAATTATTCATGAAAGCAGAGTTGCCTTCCGGAGCAAGGGTCGGCAGGTCCTGAGAGGCAGACCATCTGCCTCCTCAAGCAATAAGGACAACTACAGAGTCAGAAGTGAGGCAATGACCAGGATCTTGGTTTGACCAGGATGGCTTCCTCATACACGCCTCTTGACCTCTGCCCCTTGCCCCTTGCCCCATGCCCCAGTTCTTGCTCTCTCTAAACATAAAGCCAAGGTCAGCACTCCAGAGTCAGATTTGAGGTCACTTATCCATTTTATCTTTTCTTCCCAGTGTGGCCACAGTGAACTCCCGCTAGCTAGATTCTTCGCCATTTCTCGTCTCTCTCATTGGGTGTTGAGACCTGGGTTGATGCCTACCCCTGTTGGAGATTGGTTCTAATGCCTTGATTCAATAAGGAATCCGTCTGTCCAAATGCTAAAGGTCCTTGTACCCAATTGTTTTTGGATCCATCAATAAAGATGCCAGCATGTTGGACTGTGAAAGGCAGTCTGTGTTCTGGTCGAGCTAGGTTTAAACCCCCGCGACCAAGTAGAGAATTCTACAAGGGACCGAAGGTCTGTTTGCCCACGCTCCCAGACACTTAGACTCCAGACTCGAGACTTCAACTCTCCATAATTCTGTGGCCATCGGTCACGCAGGGCAGCACCCCAAGCCCCTTGTATTCTGGCTGGACTCCACCCCCGCAGTTACCTGGCAACAGCCAGGTAGCCCAGCCCACTATAAGAGGGGCTATTTGCCCCCTCCCTCTCTCTTATTCCTCTCTCTCTCTCTCTCTCTCTCTCTCTCTCCATCTTGGGCTGTTTCTTTCCCCTTTTCCTTCCCCCTCTCTCCTGGCCAGCCTCTACTTCTCTACTTTTCTACAATAAAGCTCTAAAACCATGGACTGTATCTTTCATCTAAAGCTGCCGTGATGGAACAATGGGATAGGCCTTTCCCTACAGAGTCGCAGCATCTAATCTCCCGCAGGAAAAGCCTCTCTGTGTTCCAGCCATGATCCCAGCCAAGCCCAGCCGCCAGCAGCCGCCAGACCAGGACTCAGCCGCGCAGAAACCAGCCACCCCCACGCCCCTTTCCCCTTCAGCCTCGGGCCACTGCTGCCCTGGGCCCGGACTAGTTCTCAGCTCTTCCGAGGCATCCGGCAGCATCCTGGGGTGTCCAAGACTGAGAACCCCCAGACTGCATGCTTTCCTCACACACCCCCACACGCCTGTCCCATGTGGTGGTCTCCTGCATCCACCTGCTGGAGAGCTCTAGCGGAACACAGGTCCTCCCACACACATCTGGCACACCACACCAGCAGCCAATCCATGGGGCTGGAACCTTAGAACCGCACCGGCTAGGACTCAGAAAAGAACGAGGCAGAATTGTCATGAATGGGGGAGGGAGGATGGGATGTAGGCGCTGCAGGAGGTGGAGCCAACCAGCCGCGTGAGATTTCGGGTAAGTGGCCCCACTGGCCACTTCCCCAATTGGACCTGGAGTAGCAGAGGAAGGTTTAAGAGAGCCCAGCCTTTGAGGTAGCCAAGGCATTTTAAAAATAAGCTTGTGTGTGTGTGTGTGTGTGTGTGTGTGTGTGTGTGTCTTTCATTCGAGGAGCCAAAGATAGCTCCTGGGTGGGTGCGCACATGAGATCCACCGGAAGCACAAAGCCGCGTTATCCCAAACTCACCGCTACATACCCGGTTGGGGCGCTGCCCAGTAAGGCAGACTCCCTCCTCAGATGATGTTGCCTGCTGGAGCAAGGGTTGTTACCCCCTAAGAAGCAGACCATCTCCTCAATAAGAACTAGCTGCCGGAACCCAGGCTTTGGTCCTGAAACTCTGGCTACAGTACCACAGTCACAGTTCTGTTCAAAGCTTCCATTCAACAATCTGCAGGCCCAGCGTGTCCATTCACGTAGTGGAGAGGACAAGACCCGCAGATATGAATGGGAATGGGTGTGGCTCACTAGCAGGAGTCAAATGTCAAGGCCACTGACTCGGTCTTCTGGCCTGTTTCCACAGTATCATGCACAAACCGTCATCCTGTGCAGATTAAAGCAGTTACCACCTTGCCCTGTCACCTGCTTTCCTGTCTGGCCTCTTAGATTCTCAGTGTCTAAAGCACGGGGCTGGGTTCTGTTCATGTCTTTGTGATCTTCCCCGAATACAGATCCTGATATTCAGCTGGTGTAACGCAACATTCATGTTCAGCAAATTAAATGGGTGAATGAATAAGTATAAAATATATACAGTAGCAGGGCGGTGGTGGTGCACGCCTGTAGTCCCAGCACTTGGGAGGCAGAGGCAGGGAGATTTCTGAGTTCGAGGCCAGCCTGGTCTACAGAGTGAGCTCCAGGACAGCCAGGGCTACACAGAGAGAAACCCTGTCTCAAAAAAAAAAAAAAAAAAAAAAAAAAAAAAAGAAAGAAAGAAAAGAAAAGAAAAGAAAAGAAAAGAAAAGAAAATATATACAGTAAGCTGGAAACATGGACAGTATGATGAGAAGAGCCCTAGATTAGTGGCCATAATAGGAAAGAAATTGGTATTATTATTCTGTAAAAGTCTTACAGTGAGCGATGTCTGTTCAGCCATTTGGGGTTGGGTTCATGCTGGTAGCCACCGCATTATGCTCTAGGTTCAAACTGAGTCTGCGAATGTGGACTAAGAGAACCCTACCTGTCTTTCAGTGCAAACTATGTCAGAAGCTATTTAACAACCGCACATCCAAGGAATCATCTAAGCCTAAGCTAAGGTACAATTTGGAATGACCTGACTCTGGTCTGTCAGAACCTGCTGTTGATTCAGATCTTCAACCTTTTAGTTAGGCCTCCCAGATTTTGTCGCCTAAAAACATGATTGTTTTCCTTATGTCCCCCTGATGATTTGAACGAAAATGGCCCCATAGGCTCATAGGGGGCGTGGCACTGTTAGAAGGTGTGGCCTGGTTGGGAGAAGTGTGTTACTTGGGACCGGCTTTGAGGTTTCAGTACTGCTGCCTGTGAACCCAGATGTGGAGCTAACTCTCCAGCATCACATCTGCATGCTACCGTGCTTCCCACCATGACAAAGGTGGACTAGACCTCTGCGCTGTAAACCTGCCGCAATTCAATGCTTTCCTTTGTCAGAGTTGTCATGGTCACGGTGTCTCCTCACAGCAAAGAACTAAGACAGTCCCTATAATAATGGTTTTCTTCTAAGGTAAATAGAATTACACTACAAATAGAAACAGAGAACTGTTTCTTAATCTTCCTAGAGCCAGGGGTGCAAAGTCTCCTTTGCACATTCTTGGTCTAATTGATAAAATGATATTCTTGGTCTCACTGACAAAGCAATGTAAAAACAGACACAGAGAAGGCCTAGAGGACAGTTTCCTGCAGCTAATGAGTGAGTGTGTTTAAGCATCAGGATAAGGAGTTGAGGAGAGGTGAGGAAGAAGGGACAGTCACACTTTTATTAGAGTCAAAGTGAAAAGACACTGTAGAGAGATAAGCCGGACATCCTGGAAAAGAGAAGGATCAAGGTACTCAGAGCCACTGCTCCCTCCTCCTCCCCCTTCCTCCTCCTCCTCCTCTCCCCCTCCTCCTCCACCCTCCTCCTTCTTTTGTAGTTTTTATTGGCAGTAAGAGAAAAAGGTGGTCCTCCTCCCAGAATGACGTAGGCCTTAAACACAAAAGCCGCACTCCACCCTTTTGATCAACAAAGGAGAGAATGTTTAACTTTAATATTACTTAATTTACCATTGTACTCGGCTAGGAGTTACACTGGGTGGCCTCGAACTCAGGGAGCCTCTGCAGCAGGACAGAGTGACACCCTACTCTGTTGATTCTGTAATTTAACCATGTAGCCTTTTTAGCCAAAGGAGAGTTCGCTGTGTTTCTGTCACCAGGGTGTAGTTCAGTGCCCAGTTCAAGCCCCTGTCACTCATTCATGGTTAACTTGATTTTAGTTATAAGCAGCTCATGTGTCAATACTAATTACTGAAAGACGGAGACTGGCTGATATTTAATCCAACAATGGAAACCCAGTGCTTGAAAACCGGTTATAAGCAGCCTAGCTAGGGGAGAGGGTTGTCCATTTGAGTACTTGGAATCTGTCTCATTCTTGATACTCTAAAACCATACCTACTCCCTCTCACCCAGCAGGCCTACAGGCAGCTGCATCTAGGGGTCAAGCTTTAGTGTTTATGAAATGCATATGTCATTAATGTGTGGTCTCCCATTGTCTCCTTGGTCGTGGTTTTGTTTTGTTTCCCTTTCATCTTTAATCTGACCGTTATGTTGTAAAGCAGATTTTCTCATGAATATAGACAAGGCCCTGCCTCAAAGGCAGTCGCGGTTCATTTGATCCAGACAGGGGAAGGCACTTACCATCCAGGTCTCTACTTCTGTAAAGAGGGCTCCTGACCAGTTTGTCACAGCAGAAAACAACGTGCTGGTGTTCACGTATCTAAGATGCTGCCTGGGAGGCTGAGCTCTACAGGGGATACTGTTAGCTCAGCCTCCAATCCCATGAAAGATGGAGCACCAGTCAGAATTGAGCATCAGATCCCATTACAGATGACTGCGAGGCACCATGTGCTTGCTGGGAACTGAACTCTACACCTCCGAATGGAGAGGCAGTGCTCTTAACCACTGAGTCACCTCTCCAGCCCCATATGCTGTATCTTTAACTTGGAGAATAAATCTCAATAATAACCCACTAAATCGGGAGCTGTGTATCTTTGCCCTGAGTCTCCGACCGGGGTCTGGAAGGCCATTGGATCCGTCCCGTATTTCTATCACCATGTTCTTTAGGAAGTCATTTTCCGACCCCCTAAAGATGACCAACCAGGCTGCAACTGCTCGAGGTCTCTGGTTTTACCGGTCTTTTTAGGGAAGAACCGTGTATTCCTACCATGCTCCTCCACTCTCAGCGAAGCATCACTTCTTACTTTTTTCTCAGTTTTCATTGCTTAAAAACCAATCCAGAACGCTGCTACTGAGTCACCTTTCCTGAAGAATCTTGAAATAAAATCCGCATACCCCAGATATGGCACCAGTGATAGACCAGAGTAAGGAATGCACCCAAGTCTAGTTTGCCAAATCCATGCATGTGATTGGGGTTATTTATGGCTCATGAGTAAGGTGGGATTTACAAGAGCATAAGAAATGTGTGTGGACGACTACACCTCCAAAGAGCGTCTCCTCTGAACGCTATAGATGTCACCCATGTGTACATCCTAGGGATTGAGAATGGCCTCACGAATTGCCTCACACACTGCCTAGTACGCTGCTAGTAAGCCCTACCCCGCCTTCACAAGGGAATGTTAGTGGCCTAAACCTTTCAGGATAATATATACGTATGTGAATAATCACAGCTGTTCTGAGTTCAAGATGGCAATGGTGAGGTAACACCGTTAAGAAATCATTCCAAAATAGTCAACTTCTTCCAGTTCTTATATGCTTTCCAGTCTATCTTCCATGACGTTCTCAGAGTCTTAGAGGGGAGGGCACTGTTGAATTATTTTCTCCCATTCTCAGATTTGACTGCCTAAGAGTCCCCACTGCAAAAGAAGCCTCCCTGACCATGGACAAGTGCAGCAATAATATAGAAGCATAAACAACATAAATGTTTAAAAGGCAATTTTGTAGACTCATTGTATCCATGTACCAAAACAACAGCAGTAGCTCGATCTTCCCAGCTACAAGGTTTGTCTACAGTAACAATCATGGACCCCTCCTGTGCAGCTGGCCTCAAATCTGATTCATAGTCCATTGTGGAGAGGGAAGACCTCATCGCATGAGAACCACCCCAGCTACTTCTCTAAGGGGATGGCCAAGATTGCCTGCAGCTGAGGGCCACATGGTGAACTATATCTCTTGGTCCCGTATTAGTGGGGCTTGAGCTGCTGCTGGACCCTGGTGTGTGTGCTTGCTTCCTAGGGACATCAGGACCAGTGATCATCTACTGTTTCCACTGGCCACAGACCTTGTCTGGCTTTGAAGGTTTAATGAATGCAAAAGGTGAGAGGGCCCTGGAGGTTTGCCCACAGATGGTGCAGGGAAGTCTAGAATGCCAGGCAACATGTGCCAGGATGAGATTTCTAACAGACAGCTCTTGACAGGGTAAAGTGGATAGCTTTGTGAATTCAAGAATGAAACAGAGCCCCCAGGAAGCTGGTGATGTCAGAAGCACGGAGTAAGGCCAGGTGGGCTGCAGCCAGCAAGGGAACTGCCTAAGTGTTTGCAGTGCCCACCCGACCACAGGCCTTGGGTGTCAGACACAAAGTTCTAGGAGTTCCTGTTCTTCCTGCCTTGGTTCAGTCTTGCGTTGTCCCCCACCCTCATTTCTATTCCTTCCTTGCTGCCTTTTGAGTGGGCATATATGTTCTATATCATCGAAAGTGTGCGAGTTGGTCTTAATCCTGAGGGGCTTGTAGACAAAGGTCTGCCTTTAGACTCAGAAAAGATTTTTTTTTAAACTTGGGCCTTTGAATAATGTTCTTCTTAGAGACGTACAGAATGCAGTCTGCATGGTGTGATGGACCTCGGCTTTTCTGAGCCTGGGTTTGACTGAGACGGATGTGTAAAGGGCTCTTGTTGTCCTTGCTTTCCTCTCCGACCCTGAAGAATGTACCGCTGAAGACACCACACTCTTGGGACACAGGCCTTGGAAGAATCGAGCTGGAACTGACCTGGAAGCCTCGTTCCTGAGGACGAGCTCTCGTAGCATCTGAAGGTGCCCTGTAAGCTGCCGAGAGAAGAAAGGAATCAGCAGTCTCCCCAGCCATAAAGCTTATGAGCCACAATAATAACCAGTGTGGCAAGATGACCCCCCCACACACACACACCAAAGATGCAATAGTGGCACTTACATCTTGGTGCTAATGGCAGCCATCTAAAAAGCCTGCTTCCATGGAGCCTGCTCAATGGAAGGGAAGCCACGCCTGTTACTATCACAGCAGAGCCAACTGCCCGTGGCTGTAAGGTCGTGGGCCCTCAGGAAGAACCTTTAATCCCCGACTTCATTCTAAACACCCATCTTTATAGCCAATAAGAATAGCTCTCACCCTCATCAAAGAAGCCCCCTCTGCAGAGATGGAGGCCATCTCAGAAATCCACAACTGCTCAAAACACAGAACACAGACAATAATTGATAACTACAATACAACCCCTACCCCTCAGGCTGAGGAAACAGCTTGGAAGAGGTGTTTAGAAGTTTGCTAGATCACATACTAACTGTGATACTCTTTAGCGGACTAATATGTAAGTTCACACCTTATCATTTCACCACACCTGCTGCCTCCAATCATCGGATTAACTGAGAGAATAAATGCTACTGTAGAAATCAATGGTCAGAATTAACTGAAGCTTGTCCATTAGTTCTTCTAGGTTTAAGATTTATCCTTTCTGTGAAGCATCATGCCCCCCCCCTTTAAAATATTTCCTCGGTTCTATAAAAATGGGGAAAAGGCTGTATGAAATAGCTCTTGCTAAAAGGAGACTATTTACACTAATATAGAGAATTTTAAAAAATAATGAGAAATAAAACTGGCTACGGGGCACTTCCACAACAAGCTCCTGGGTGATTTCATCAACTTTGACAGGCACCGAATCAGAGAGACCCTGTGGGGCAAACATCTCCAACCACCTCCTTTGCTACAAAACATCAGAAGATATGCCCTTAGATTTGTGTTTCTCCTCTCAAACTAGTGCCATCTTCTTCAGAAGACGTATTCATGGGGATCTCAGGAAAGTTGGGCGGTCCTCACTGCCACCTACATCAGCAACCGAGTGCCCCAAGTCACTAAACTCAAAACCCCTCTGACGTTCATAACTCTCATTTATATTTCTTAAATCTTTTTATATCTTGGTCGTTTGAAATTCGTCTAAAATATTCGTGATTCGCCTTGGTTTAGTTCTCAAACTAATGAAAACCAACACTGACCTTGGTGTTCCTGAGTCCGAAATGAAGATACCAATAGGGCATCCTCTCCTCAAGCTCACTGCCCGACGACTGCTTGCTGCCGCCATGTTCCTTACACCAGGTCTTTATGCCTCAAAAGACTCATTTTCCATGAATCTCATGAAAAAACAAACATACAATAACAACAAAGCAACTTATTATTCAATACAATTTAGATAAAGGAAAATTCCAGACTACAAACTATTAAAACTATTTTAAATCTTCCTTTTAAAAAGATTCAATATTTAGTGTGTGTGTGTGTGTGTGTGTGTGTGTGTGTACATGTGCACATGCGCACATGCGCACACGTGGATTTGTACAGTTAGTTGTATTGCCCATGGAGGTCAGAAGAGAGAGTTTGGATCTTTTGGAACTGGAGTTACAGGGCTCCTTACATGCTGCTGGGAATGGAACTCAGCTCCTGTAAAAGGACAGTGTCTACTCTTAACCTCTGCGCCATCTCTCTAGCCCCTAAATTCTTCTTTTGGTAGGGGGAAGGGAGAATTTCTTAGATGCAGACTCCTGGAACCAAAAAACAGCACATCTTCTTTCTCTGGCGAAAAAGTCAAGAATACCAACTCTATCTAACCAATGTGATTACTGTATTACTGCTGATAATAGAATCGTTGAGTTGTGCATACCGGCACGAGGGCTAAGGGACTCTGGGAAGCACCACAGCATCTTCAAAGCTCTGCCCATCTGGAAGTGACTTTGACTTTGTTGATTCTTATAAGGAATACCCAAAAATTAGGAGTTGAGCCATATATATATATATATATATATATATATATATATATATATATATATAAAACAGTCTTCAATGACAAGAGCATTTATGGTGGTTTTTTTCCTTTGTTTTATTTTGTTATTTGTTTTTTGTTTTGTTTTGTTTTTTAATCAAAATTGGTGATGTGGGACTGGAGGGATGACTCAGTGGGTAAAGACTCTTGCCACCCAGCCTGACAGCCTGAGTTTGATCCCTGGGACCCAGCTGGTGTAAGAAGAGAACCAACTCCCACAGTTGACCTCAGAACCACAGACATGTCCTGTGACACATGCATGCCCCCCCACACACACAAAATGAATTAACTAACAAATGTAATTTGAAATTTTGGGTAATTGGCCAAGTGTTAGAGCTAAAAGAGACTTCTCCGATGGTATATATGGAGATTAGGAATTTTAACACAGACTACATTTACTAAAAATAATGTTTAAGGCATATCTTAATTTGAAAGGCTTCATATTCAAAAATAGGACATGTAAAAATAGTGTTATTTTAACAAGATGGAATCTGCAGCCTAAAAAACTATACCTCAAAAGTTCATGTTTACTGACTAAATCAGTCTTCTAGGTATCCCAAAGTATAGTTACCTTGAATTAAAAAAAAAATACTAAGCACTGTATTTTGCCAATGAGAAATAAATAGGGAATATTATAAAGTAGCTAAGACTTTTAAAGTGATGTATTCTCTGGTTATAAAAATTAAAAATTTTGTTTTGTACACACACACATCCGGACCTCTGGAATCTAGGTGCTTGGGAGATGGTTTAAGCTGTAATTCATTCTCGTGTAACTATAAAGACCTGCGTTTGATTCCCTAAAACTCAAGTAAAAGCCAGGAGTAGAAACGTATGTCTGTAGCTCCAGCTCCTGTTGTATGAAAAGAAGAGAAGGCAGGAGAGTCCCCCAAATCTTCAGGGCTGGTTGGCCTAACCTGTGTAATGTAACCTTCAACCAACAAAGAGACCCTGCCTCCAACAAGGTGGGGCGTGAGGATGACCCACGCCAGGGCGACCTCTGACCTCCACCCCCTCCCATTTGTGAAATCATGATTTCTCCTAAGTCTGACATTTTGTTACTATACCAACCATAGAATGGTATGTTATGAGGAAAAGACAGTTTTGTTAGGAAAGCACTTTAAATGGTACCTTAATAATATTTGTTTTCTTTCATAATGTGACTTTCCAATTTCTTCTAGACTGTGACTTTGTTTCTTCAGACTGAAACCCGATGTAATACCAAAACAATAGGCCAAATGAAATGAGTGGTGAGAAAGAGTTAAAATAGCTTAGATATTAAAAACCAGTCTTTTTAAAAAGAAAATATGGCCAAAAGAAAATATAAAATTAAAACAATACATGATTTCAAACATGCTAAACACCATATCCCACACATTTATGAAATAAAATATTTCATAGAGTACAAAGACAGAAGACATATGGAGAAAACACATGGTCAGTCTGGCAAGACACATGTTATCAAGCACAGGATTTCTTCTTGGTTAGGGGGTCCACTTTCCTCATCCTTTGCCTAGGTTATACTGTGTTCTTGATAATTTTAAGTATAATATTGTGTATCACGTATTAATGTTTCTGTTAGATGCAGAGGAAAGCAATAGAGAAATAATTAGACCTGGACCATGATGGCTAGTGAGACTGATGTGACTTGGGGACCCTTCCCTTAATCACTTGAACAAGTATTTCTTACTCCCGAAGGCTGCTGTGCTGCCTGATCAGCCCCCTCTTTATCAGATCCTGAAATTGAGCCTTCCTGGTACCATGGAGCAAAATATTTGGACTCTGCCTGCACAAACGTAAAGACGTAGACATGAAGAATTATAAGCTAAACTTCCTGGGGAAAGGAATCCATCTGCCTTATTAAGCGTAAGCAAAAATCTTAGCTGAGTGGGATCTCCTGCGATCACCACTCCCTAAATCTCTTTATTCCCTTCCTTAGTAATTTTCTGAAACGTTGACTCACAGCTGATTTCATCCTTTAGATCCAGGAAGCCCCTCGTATAATTCATATTGCATCTTTTATTTTTTGCATAGTTAAATTACATATTTCCGAACTCATGAATTTAGAGCTCTTTCCCGCAGCCTGAAGGGCTGTCTTGAAGGTCCCAGTGTTTACCATTTTGCTGAGACATTAGGCACACCCTTGACTCCTGGACATGTGCTGTTTCTAATTATCATGGAGTCATTAACGTTAACAGGGAGGACATTCCTCAGAAGGAAGGAGTCCCCCATGGCTAGTACTGCTTCCAGAAAATATGTGCATTATTACAGACAAGCCTTCCACCCACAGCAGCCATGGAAACTCATGGAGGCTCACACAGGAGTCCTTTCCCGGGGTAGAGACCATGTCACTCGATCCCCACCAAGGCTACACTGGGCACGGCAGATCCACATGATGATAAAAGAGAACCAAGTCCTGCACATTGTCTTTTGATCTCCACCCATGCACCTAGGCACATGTTCCTACCCAAGGCACAAGCACAAGATAAAAAGGTAATTAAAAGGATTGTTTGCAGATCCAAACCCAGGTTACCCACAATGCTTCTTACTTGCCCTCCCTGACATTAACAGCTTTCCAAGTCCAATCCTTTGGCTACCAGGTGTAAGAGTTGAAATGCATTCCTGTGGGGTAGGAGAGATGGCTCAGTGATTAAAAGCACTCACAGCCTAGTCTACAGCTAGTTCCAGGCTACACACAGAAACCCTATCTCGCTCACCACTAAGGAACCTGGTTTAGTTCCCGACATACACATGAGGTTCCCAACCATCTGTAATTCCAGCTCCTGGCCACTCTTGCATGAACACCAGGCAAGCAGGCATTACACATAACTACATAATACAAATATATATGTAGACAAATAATCATGCATGCAAAAAATTAACAAATACATCTTAAAATAAATCTTTACAAACAAAATAATTATTTTTATCAGACGTTAGTTTCCACGGATCCATATGCTACAAATATTCTCAAACAGCATATAAAATGAACAAGTGTATTCCATTTCACCGAAATCTGCCTGCCTGGGATCACCAGTGACATATTTGGTAAGTTCCTTGATTAGTGACTTTGTATATTTTGTTACTAATAAAATATCTTGTAACTGCTCTCACAGTGTGTTTTGTAACTAATAAAATATTACTTAACCGCTTGCACAGGGGAATGTATCTGTCTTAGCAACCTGACTGTGTTCCCAGGCCACAGCATTCATGTTTGGCTTAAGAATAAGGTCTCTCCTCTTCCCTTTGAGATGAGCAGGGCTTCAGGTTACCAGTGTCACCTGGGATGGGGAAAGGCTCTTCAGCACTGGCCACTGCTCTTACACTGGGATTACAAAATATCAGAAGGAAGCATTGGCGAGTTGTAATCCCTACTGAGTTAATACCACATTTTTATTAGCCCTTTAATAAAAAACAGAAACAACAACAAAACAAGCTTTATATTTAGCACAGTTTCAGAGTCCCATAAAAACCAAGAAAGTCCAAAGATGTCTGTCTATATGCACTCGAGTGACTTCCCCATTCACCATGTACCCTCCAGAGAGGCACATTTGTTACTGTTGTGATCATAAAAAGAGAAAGTTGGTAAAGAATATGTTCTGCAGCAGTGTGGGGGAAGGGGGTGCCTCAGTGGGCCCATGCCAAGACGTCCCTTCCCCCTGAGGGATCAGCCACAGGATGGTATAGTTTGTTCAGGGCATGGGGAGGGGAGTTCAGGGTGTAATAGAGGCAGAGAAAGGCAGAGAGAGGGAGAGAGCAGAGAAGCGGAGGCCAACATGACCATGAGGAGAGAGGGGGAGGGGAGGAGGAGAGAGAACAGCCCAAGAGGGCAAGAGAGAAGCAGAGAGTGAGAGAATAAGAAATGCAAGAGAGAGGGGGGGGGGAAGGGGCCAAGCATCCCCTTTTATAGTGGGACAGGCCTACCTGGCTGTTGCTAGGTAACTGTGGGGTGGAGCTTAGACAGAATCCTAACCGTTACAACTCATGAATGTATCACACCCAGCATTCTGGTGATGAATCCTTCACCAGTGCATAGTTCCATCAAAACTTGCCACACTGTACTCTTTAACCATATGTAGCTCACTGGATGCCAAATTCAAAGATACTTAAAAAAAAATTATCGGGGGTGTAACACCATTTCAAACGGAGGATGGGAACTTTTTCTGTTTTCCTTAACACTTCATCTTGTGCCTGAAATCTGACTTCCTAGGAGGCCCAGACAGACATCAGTCCCCCAACCCCCCACCCCTCCCCACATCCCCACCCCCGGGCTATGTCCCTGCTGTTGACCTCTGCGGCCAGTGATCACTATTCTAGACATCTGTTTCCACCCTCCGGACACAGCTCAACAGCTGCTAGTAGGTGGAGCCCATCCAGACCCTTCAGCAACTGTTGTAACAGCTGAGGAATGCGGGAGGGGTGGGCAGGCGTCTGTGAGGGCTGGAAGGGTAGCACACAGCCGCCACAGGAAACCTGGCTGAAACCCAGTCCTCGCTTGGGGTCAGAAAAAGGGTGGCTTAAACAGGATAATAATGTCTGGTGGTGTCTCTGCCCTGTTGACCCTCCACGCTCTAAGAGAAGCTAGCTGCACTGTCTGTCTGTCATTATCTTAAACTATACTTACAGGCGTGGGCTGTTTAGCAAGCCTGTGCCTGCCTTCCTAAAAGCCAGGAGAATCTTTGACCCCCGGCTTCTGAGCACAGTAAACAAGGGCTCCCTCGGTTGCCAGCAAACTCAAAGTGCTCATTAAGCAAGAAGGTTTCTGGCCAGTGGCCGGAATGACATCATGCTTCCTCCTGGAATCCAACTAAGGATAAAAATCAGGTCATTCCATTTACAAGGAGACAAGGCTCCCTTCCCCGCCCGTTTCGGGGCATTGAGAGAGGGCTATTTGAGCCTGTGCTTCGAGAACATCTCTTAAACTGCCTGTTTTAATTCCCTGTGATAGGTAATGTCATCTCGCTCTGAATGGCTGTGTTAGAGAGCGGGGTGACCCTCACTTCACCATTCCTGAATTTTCAAAGCGTGAACTTAACAAGACACGGCGGGGGCAGCTAGGCCTTGTTAGCTAATACCGAGACAGCCCTTCACACTCATTAACACAGTACAAGAGGGAGGAAGGAAATGTTCTTTTTTATCTCTGAACACCATTGATCGCTTTGATGAGAGGGAGAAGACACTAGAGTCTTAAAGAGGTCCACTCAAATTTCTTTAAGCTGAAACAAAAATGAACAGTTCTCAGAAAGCACCGATCTACAATCCGCTCTTTTTCTTTTCCTCTTCTTCCTAAAGTTGTCTCCAGGGCTCTCTAGGGCTTAACATTATTTGACTCAATAGCTCTTAATTATGAGAGGCCCAGATCTTTTCTGAGTCTATGGATTTTTTTAGTTTATGAGATGGTATTTTGTTCCTGTGATAACATAATTTATCAATTATGAAAATTAACAATTGTGTTTGTCAGTTTTCCATCACCATAACAAACAACCTGAGGTGATCAGCTTTTGAAAGAGTCAAGTTTGGAAAGTTTCTGCCCTGGATGGGTTGGTTGGTCCTTTGCATGGGGGATGTGGGAGGGGGCACATATCCATTTTCTATTGTGTCTAGGAAGCAAAGGGAAGAAGAGAAGAGGGGGGTCCCACGATACCATTTTAGGGCACACGCCCAGGGACAAAGACCTCTGTGACGGTTAGTCTAGTCAACGTCCCTGAAATCTGGACTCAACTATGAGAAACATCTC
This sequence comes from Apodemus agrarius, assembly GCA_964023405.1. Classification (NCBI taxonomy): domain Eukaryota; kingdom Metazoa; phylum Chordata; class Mammalia; order Rodentia; family Muridae; genus Apodemus; species Apodemus agrarius. The sequence goes on from OZ030007.1 coordinate 15,851,868, forward strand.
TGGATGTGTTTGTCGGGCTGTTTTCACAAAGGTTTAACCAAGCAGAGACACTTTACCTTCAATTTGGGCAGTGCCATCCTATCAGCTGCCATCCCAGACGGAACAACAAAGAAGAGAGTTGAAGGCCAGGGCTCTTCTCTCTGCTTCCTGACTGTGGGCGCCTGCGGTCAGCTGCCTCACACCCCTACCACTGAGCCTTCCCCACGAGCCGGACCGTATCCCCTCAAACAGTAAGCCAAATAAAGCTGTTCCCTGAAGGCGCTGCTCAAAAGGAGTTTGAGAAAGCCCAGAGCAATAAAAGTACCTAATACAACCCTCCACTCCAGCCATTACTCCCCAGTCGCACCCGGAGCAGAAGCCAAGCCTTCCTTGTGCCTTTGGGGTGCATTCAGATCCAAACCATAGCAACGATGCTATCACCTTATAGATTATCCTTCACCCACCACCGGCGCACCTTGAGTCAGCTCCGCCACCTACCAATTCTCTCATAAATGATTTGAATGTGCATTTGGCATGTGCCACCTGTTTATTTAAGAATTATCTTCTTAATAGTTTAGACATTGTGCTTTGACACTCTCCCTGCATTTAACCAACCTGGAAATAGCAGATAATTCCCCCATCTTGAAAAAAAAAAAAAAAAAAAAGGACCAATATTAGTTTGGTTTCCTTGGAAGTAAATCCTAAGACAGGGATTTGAGAGTGCTATCGTATTTTGGTCGTTCAGAGATTCCTGGAAAACATGAGAAAGTGACAAAGGAACAGAAAGCAGCTAACACAAGCCTCCTGGCCTTGTTGGTGGCTACGGAGTTCATACCTACAGCTAAACTGCATCTGTAAAACACGCAGGCAACTGGAATACTTAAGCACTGCATAAAGTGACGATGTGACCACTGCAAAGGTTTGGTGGGGGTGGGGGAGGCCTTTATTGTAGATATAAGGGAGAGTACAGCCAGAGGTGATGGAACTAGGAGGCTGATTACAACAAAATCACACTGTGCGACAGGTCTCACGTGGGAGGTTTATAAAAAGGGAGGGGCGGAGGGGATGCAGAGGCTGCCTCTGGGGAGAGAAAGGGAAGAAGAAAGGGTGGTGGGGAGGAAAAATGTGAGTCTTTATAGGGACCGCAGCACTTGCACACAGGGGGACATACAACAGAGACAGCAATGTGAATATACCACCTCTGGGCAGCTAATGATGTGTCTTATCGTTGCTGGCTTGTCTGATGGCCCCATCGTCGCTAGGTGGGGCTGGCCATGGAGGCTGCCTGATTGCCAACAAGAGGCATCTGGATAATGCCTTACAACCCAACAGCAGTCAGCTTACAGAACACCCAACCCCAGGAAGAGCAGGACCATGGCCGGGCCCGGAAGAACCCCCACCTCCTAGTGAAGCTCTCTGTGATGTCTCCATTTGCCACCATGAGCTCTCTGAGATACCAGGGAAGGGAAGAGGGGGATGCTGGGAAAAATTCTCTGCTCAGTCTTGAAAACAAAACAGACAGCGAGGGAAAGAGAGTTCAGTAGTTGGAGTTCTTGTTGCTCTCATATGGGACCTTTGCTCCCACATCAGGCCACGCCCACCTACCGGTAGCTCTAGCTCTGGGGATCTAGCGCCCTCTTCTGGTCTCCGTGGGCACATGCACATGAGTGTACACACACACACACACACACACACACACACACACACAAATTAATTTAAAAATATTTAAAGGGCCACGCCTTTTGGGGACATTTAAGATCCAAACTATAGCAACAGATTTGTGAGATCCAGTAACTGATGTGAGGAGAAAGCTGGCAAGGGCAGCCTGGAAATGAATCCCCAGCACACCAGCGGCGGATCTGTTCAGCCCTCCACACTGATCCCTCCATGTTCTATAAAGACGGGGTTTTGTGGGGATGGCACGTGCAAGGGAAATGCATACAGATACAGGTCATTTTGTAAAGAATTAAAAACACATTTGGGCTATTTAAAAAAAAAGAGAAAGAGGGGAACGAGCAGCAGCAGTGGAGGTCAGGAAGACCCAGGATGCCCTCAGGGACTCTGTACCAGGTACTTGAGATGCTGAGAGAGCCTGGAGTCCACATGGGCTTTGGTATGCTAATGGACACCACAGTCAGCCATTTGTCCTGAGTTTCTTTTGGACCTGACACACTACCAATAGTGCAGTCACTCTTTGAGGACTGCCCCTGGGCGGTACAGATCTTCCAGCCCTTGTGTGGGGTTAAAGCCAGTTCTTCCCAGGGTTAGAGAGCCTTCTAAAACAGCAGGACACAGGCAACTGCCAGGCCTGGAGGGCTCCGGGGGTGTGGGCAAGGTGCCAAAGATCTATTTACAAATCAATCAAAACAAAATGTTCCCAGTTATTAGAAAATAATATCATCCTTGAGGTAACAGAATGGAACCTGCGAGCACCGACTTCCACATAGAACAGAGAAACTCTTTTTCCCTGCAGCAAATATCTGTTCCAGTCTTCTCCCCAAAGGATATTTCTTCTAAAGTAGTCACAAATGCAGGATACACAAAGTACTAGCTTTCTAAAAGAAACATCTATCTGCCAGTCGGGAGGTTCCTGTACAATACATTTGCCTCCAGAAACAAGCTTACTACCCGCAGAGGATGATAGACGGCCATCTGCAATGTGAGTGGAAACTTATGGTCACATATTTCAGCATCAGAGTTTTCTCATATCTGAACTTTCTTACGATTAAGCAATTACAATTTATCTTTTGCAAAGTTACAAATTTTCCTAAATTACTACAAGACCACACAATCTACCAGATTGGTTAAGAAGAAACTCTAAATGTCCTGGTGTTCATGGAACACTTCTGTGAGCCTGGGGGAGTGTCAGCGGTGACCCAGAGCCTATGTGGTGCTCTGAGGCATTTGGGGACATCCTGGGGCCACGTGGGTACAGTTATAAGATGTCTTGTGCACCCAGAAAATGAGCACAAACATAAGACAGGAAAATGTTTGTATTGTGAATTTTCATTTGTTCTCTTGACACAAGATTACTTTAAAAATCAGCTCTTCACCCTGCAACTAGAATGTAAGTGATGTTTGCAAGTGTCCAAAGTATAAGTTTTTATCCAACACCTCTGGCTAATGAACATACATACATACATGCAAACACACACATACATACATATACATACACATCCATATATACACATCCATACACACACATCCATACACATCCATACACATATACACATACATACACATACTTGCATACATACATACACATATACACACATACATACATATATATATACATACATACACATATACGCACATAAATACACACATGCATATATACATACATATATACACATACATACACACATGCATATATACATATATACATATACATATATACACATATACATACACACTACATATATACACATACATACACACATGCATATATACACACTTATATACACATATATACATACACACATACATATATGCACATACATACATACACATACATATATGCACATACACACATACACACACACACAGGTCTGCCTCTTGGTATTTCTAAAAGGGGAAATCGCCAACAGGCCCGTGAAATTCCACCAGCTGCAGGTGCCCACAGCAGCTGCCATGACCTTCCTTTCCAGCGCAGCTCCCCCAGCACCTTCCCCTGTGAGCAGATGTCAGCCGGCCTTCCCCTCTCTCCTGAGTCTATAGAAACACCCTAAACAATAACACCTTAGCTGTTTGGTTTTTTCCAGTTCAGGGCCAACGAGGAAGGAGATCTGTACTTCCATCATTCCTCCTCCTCCTCCTCCTCCTCCTCCTCCTCCTCCTCCTCCTCCTCTCATGTGCTCTCTCCTTAACTCTTTTGCTTTTGATCTACCTAGTGAATGTTCCCTGACACGTCAGAGATGCAAACAGCTGCAAGCAGCCACGGGGGAATGTCATCAGCATCCGTGCACTGACCCGCAGCTGCGGTTCCCCAATCTTTCCTCTGCACTGACACCACTGATGACCAAAGCAGCAAGAAACACACCAGTGGGGACCTGGGCTACATACTAGCTCATCTGGCCTCTGTGCTATCACTCAACAACGCAGCCTAAATAATCATGCTCTGTGCTGAGGCGGAGGGAGTCCTACACGACGCTTTCCTTTTTTCTCACCTCAGTTCTGGCCGCAGACACGCCACTTAAGAGACCCAATGGTCAATTTTCCAGCCCCAGAAAATCTCCATATTATTGATAGAATAAAACTTCCAACAGAGCACTTCATCCAAACCCTCGTTTCTCTTTAAACATCTTTAGTACGTGGGGCTGGAGAGATGGCTCCGTTAAATGTTTGCTTTTTAAGCACCCGAGATTGAGCCCAGAACCCATCCATACACATCTGTCAAAAGCCAGCTTCACACAGTGCTGAAGAGGTGGAGACAGGTTCCCAGGCCCACTGGTCAGCTAGCCTAGACTAACTGCTGATTCCAGGCTAGTGAGATAAACCCTGTGTAAAGTAGGAAAGAAAGAGGGAGGGAGGGAGGGAGGAAAGGGAAGGGATAGGTATCTAGGATACAATAACCAAAGTTTCTGTCTGGCTTTCACATGCACATTCATATGGATACACACACACACACACACACACACACACACACACACGTGTGTGTGCGCATAGTGAAAATGTGGCTCTGGGGGGTGTAGGTACCCCACTGAGCCTTGGTTTCCCCCACCCCCACCCCAGTGTATCCCATGTGGTGATTAGAGAACCCCAAAGGAGATGTAACTTAAGATTTTTTTTTTTTTTTTTTTAAAGATTTATTTATTTATTTATTTAATGTATGTGAGTACACTGTAGCTGTTTTCAGACACACCAGAAGAGGGCATCATATCTCATTACGGATGGTTGTGAGCCACCATGTGGTTGCTGGGATTTGAACTCAGGACCTCAGGAAGAGCATTCAGTGCTCTTAGCCGCTGAGCCATCTCTCCAGCCCGTAACTTAAGATTTTTAAGGCAAAGAAATCTTGCTTAGCTGGAAGTGAGAAGACACACCCTAGGACATCATTGAAATTTTGGAGAGTAATGAGAGGGACAGGCAGAGAGGTGGATGGAAACGGAGTACTCCTGGAGTAGGGGCCATAGAGTGTGGCCTTTTTGGAGATGTTAGGGAAGCCAGTGACAGATGAGCCAGGCTGTAAGCCTGCTGTGTTTGTGCTTCACTCTGGATTTTTAGGGAAAGTATTTTGTGTGTGTGTGTGCGCGCGCGAGCATGTGTCCATATGAATGTGCATGTGAAAGCCAGACAGAAACTTTGGTTATTTGAACTCAGGTCCTCATGGGTGCCTAGGATTTGAACTTGGGTCCTCATGCTTGTGTGTATGTGTTCTTTCCCAGTGAGCCACCTCCCCAATCCAGAATGCCATTAATGCTTATGCCGAAAGGTCCAAAGGTTTCTGGTAAGACTTGAGTCATGACTCAACAATGCCACCACAGGCCCGTTTCTTTCTTTTCTTTCCTTTTCCCCACCTCTGTCTTTCTCCTAAAGATGGCTTCTGTAAAAGCAGACCCAAAGTATCTGCCAAGAGAAATCCAGATGCTTCCTCCTGAGTGATTCCTACAGAACAGAGAGCACACTTCTGGTTTAGTATCCTTAGCAAATTCCTGCGCCTGGTTCCAAAATAATGTGCTGAAAAACCACCGAGTTGCTACGGTAGTGTGCGTATGTGGCACGTGTCTATGTGGGATCGAAGTGTTAGGTTTCCTGCTGGCTCACCGAAATGAGCCCTCAAAATCATGTGAGGTGTCCAAATCTAAATGGGGGTTGTTCACAAGAGGGTCGGAGAACCTCAGGAAGAGACTTTGTAAACTGACTTTGCTCGGGGTGTTCCCACCTCCTTGACTTTCTATTGGATAAAACCAAAAAGAAGAACTGAGGGGCGGGGAAGGTTTATTTGACCCACAGTTGATAGTTCATAGACAAGCGTAGCCAAGGCAGGAACTTAGTGGGGCCGGGAGGCAGGAACGTAAGCAGGACTGCTGCTCACTGGCTTGCTCCCACGCTCACGCAACTATCTCTCTTACACAGCCGAGACTCACCTGCCCACAGCAAGCTGGGTCCGCCTGCGTCAATCAGGAGTCAAGAAAACATCTACAGCAGGGCCATGGTCAATGTGATGGGCCCAATTCTTCAACTGAGACTCTCCTCTTCCCAAGTGTGTCATGGGCCACCCAATTCACTCCTAAACGAGACATTTCTTCAGGCAACTCAGCCTTTTAAATATCAACATCTGAATTTCAATCTTAGACCTGCTGGGAATCTCCAGCTCCTGGATCAGCATTCCCTCTTCTCCTTAAGTTTCAGGGTTGAGCACTGGTGTCCTGCTGTCCTGTTGCCCTGCTGTCCTGTTGCCCTGCTGTTCTGCTGTTCCTTAGTGGTTCTGAGGAACAGCAGCATTACTGTTTGAAACTCACATGTTCCCTACAGGCTCATGATCTGAGCACCCGTACCCTACCTGCCAGTGCTACTTTGGGTGACTGTGGAGGTGCAGTCTGACTGACAGAAATACAGAACTAAAGACTGGTCTTTGAAGATTATAGCCTGGCCATTGGTCCCTGACAAGACTATGCCTTCCGATATGCACCAGGTAAATTTTCTCCACCACAAACTCCGGCCGCTGCCAGCTGAAATCCCTCTGAAACCCCGAGTCAAACTAAACCTTCCAAACTAATTTTTTGTTGCTCCTGACAGGTGTTTTGATCTCTGTGGTGCACAAGTGACCAGCACACAGAGGTCTGTGGGCCTTTCCTGCCTTGCTGCTCAGAAGTCCCCAGGAAGGCTAAATGTTAGGGCTCCTCAGACCCCTGTCCCAAAGAATGGGTTTCTCAGCCCAATGCTCCGGGCAGAGAGTGCTCTGCACCTTGGCCTTTCAGTGGGAACTAGGTTTTGGTGACAATTCAGCTTCTGAATTCATTACCTGAATCATTTCTTCAGGAAGCACTTTCTTCAGAAAGTTCTAGCACCCAAGTTCCGGCGGAAAGGTGGGTAGGTTTCCGGTTTCCGGGTTTTCCCATTAGCACAGCTTCACTGCTCCACCAAGCACCTTCAGTCACTGTTACTGGGCATCAATTCTCCATTTCCGCCCTAGCGCCTTTAGCATCAGAGACGCTGTGCTATCTCTCATTTCTCAAAATCCGCTCTCCTCAAGGGTGCTGAGTTTCCTGAGCACTCTGTGGACTAGTCGTAGCTGGGGCCTTCCACTTCCACGTCTGTGAGGGACTTACTCTCATCCCAAATGAGGAAAATTTACCTGCTCACCTAGAATCTCAGAGAGAGAGTGCGCACAGGTTTTCCGTGCTTATCTAGGTCCCCACATCTGTGTCCACAGCAGGCTTCCGCCATGGCTCGCCTCTTGCTTGCACAGGGGAGGAGAAACGGTTACTTCTCATTTCCTGTGGCTGGTTGAGAGCTGACTTGTCATTAGCTAGTGTTTGTGAATAGATGCTGAGGAACACAGTTCACAGTGTTAGCTGAATGTTAGGCTGCAGTAATGGCTCACAGACTAGTGGCTTAACCAGCGAACATTCACTACTCAGACTGTGAAAGGCTGCAAGTCCCAGGGACTGTCATAAACATTGTAGAGCCCAACTCTGGTTTGTACACAGGACTTCTTACAAGGGGAAGGTGACACAAACGTTGATGTCTCCTTATCATCATTATTATTACTTTTTGAAAATGGCTGGCCTTGAACTCACAGTCCTTCAGTTTCAGCTTCCCAAGGGCTGGCATAAAAGTACCATTAGATGGAACCACAATCCTCTTCTCACAAAGGGACTAATCTCTTTCATGATGATTCTTCCCATAAGTTCACAGTCTATAATACTGTCTAATAATAGCCTGTACCTCACTTCATTATCTGCTCAACCTGACAAGCTTTTATAGTCCTATTAACACCCGTGCTTTCTACCAGCCTAGTCTAGTCTGACCCATAGATGAGGATAACAAATCTTGGCAAGTTAAATCTCCAATCTTCTCTTTACAGTTGATCTTACAGTTGATCCTGTAATAGAAATGGCTCCCAAGACCTATAAGCAAAGTGTACTATGCGCATGTGTGTAGACACGTGTAGGTGCAACTTAAGAAGTAGTTCCCATGGGTCACACCTGTGACTTTAAGCTGATGGCTGTCCCTGAGGGGGATGTCGTTGCTCCCGTTAGCTGAAGTGGGTCCAGCGGCTCAGGAGTGTTGTCTCGCCCAAGGTCACTCACCTGTACTGGATAGAGACCATCCTGACACACAGACCTGAGGCTATCAGCCTCCAAAGCCATGGCTCCCAAGCCCTGCATGTGACCACAAGAACAGTGACCAGCCCTACCCGAGGTGCAGGTAACAAGAGCCAGTGACCAGAGAGAACTTAACAGATTCAAAAGGCCGACAGCCAGCACACCGAAGATCAGATCCTGAAGAAAACATTTGTCCCATACAAAAGTACAGCAGGCCTTCCTGAATACTAAGCCTTGTGAAAAGAGTTTTGTGACATTGATGACTAATAGAAACTGCATTTACTTGGGGAACAGGCAGGAAGTTAACAATTTTAAAGAGGCCTTTTTGGTTTTTGTTTGTTTGCTTGTTTGTTTTGGTTTTTCGATACAGGGTTTCTCTGTATAGCCATGGCTGTCCTGGAACTCCCTCTGTAGATCAGGCTGACTTTAAACTCACAGAGATCTGCCTCTTCTACCTCCTGAGCACTGGAATTAAAGGTGTGGCCACCACGCCTGGCTGAGACTTTTTTTTTCTTCTGATGGTTCAGAATTGTTTTATGAATATTAAAGAAATATTACATCTGACGTGAACAATTAAAGGGAAACCAGTATTGAAAAGGAACACCAATTAAAGCTTTAAAATATCTGCTATTGAAAAAAAAAACACAAATTAAAGCTTTAAAATATCTGCAGTGATGAGCAGGGGGAACTGCTAAATCTGTCAAGACAAAAGGGAAATTACCACTTCAGAAAATGAAAGATCTAGAAACAAGACTTGTACAAATGAAATGTTCAGCACTGGGATGGGTCTGGGGAACATTTTAAACCTCAGGACTAGGTGTAAGGGAAGCCTCGGGGTGGTTAGTATGAGACAAAGCTGTTTAGCCAGGACAGGCTTGTATTCCTCCTCCTTCTCCCCCTCTTCTCGCCCTCCCCTCTCTCCCTTCTTCCTCCCCCTCCTCCGCCCTCTCACCTCCTCTTCCTCCCCAGCTCTCTTCTTTGTATCCATGTAATGTGCACTACTCCCCACAAGTGCCAAGGGCTTCTCACCATACATAGTTACTGTTTTCCAAGACCACTCCCTCCAAGGTTTCTGCTTTTGAATCTGAGAGCTCTGCTGAAACAGACCAACAGCAATGCATGCTGGGAGGTAGGGCATATGATAGTCAGCCTAGATAATGGTCTAAGCCAGTATCCATACTGTTTTTTGTTTGTTTTCTTCTTCTTTTTTTTCCAATTCATCACAACCTAGACAAACCTGGGAAGAGGGAAGTGTAATAAGGGATGACCTACACCAGATCAGACTGGTGTAGGCAAGGCATTTCCTTGATTGCTACTTAATATAGGAGAGCAGGACCCACTGTGGGTGATCCCAGTCCTGGGTGGGTGGGCCTGGGCTGTATAGAAAGGTGGCTGAGCAAGCCAGAGGAAGCAAGACCGTAAGTAGCACTCCTCTATTTCAGGTCCTGCCTCCAGGTCCCCACCTTGGGTTCCTGCTGTAGCTTTCCTCAAGGATGAACTGTAACCTGTAAGCTGAAATAAAGCCTTTCTCCCCCAGATTGCTATTGGCCATGCGTGATGATCTTAAGAACTGAAAGCCAACCAGGACAGTATCTATCTTCTTGGTTTGGAGCTAAGCTTATCTGGAACAAAGACCAGTGATGCCAAGAAATTCATTGTGGAAAAAATATTTTTCATCTTGGAACAGAAAAACCAAAAGGAACACCTCCAAACATTCATGTTTCACGAGAAACCATCTAGGGTTCAACCACAATGCTGAACTCAGAGAGAGGAGCAGGGGGATATAGGTGTTCATTGAGAGTCATTGTTTCCTTTAATCAAGTGCTTCTTCACCCTGAAAGTGAGCTTAGTCAAGTGTTTGAGGGGACAGAAGTGGAGGTGTTACAGAACCAATGTGAAGGCCAGCCAGAGAGCTGTCAGACTGGCATCTACCTGGACCAAGATCCGCGCTGGGGCAGTTCGCTGGGGGAGTGTTGGAGAGTCACTCAGATTGGCTGTTTTTATTTGTCCCTCCTGGTTGTCCCTGAATAGAGGCCTGTGCAGTTTTGCAAGTTATGACCTATCTATATACTGTGAAGGCATTAAAAATATGGCGTAGTTTTTAATGTCCTTTACATCATGGTTTAGAATGCTTAAAATCTCATTAAGACCCCTATGTCACAGAGGGCCCTGAAGGTCTCGTGTAGTTCAGGAAGGGTGTTTGGGTGACTGTGTTTGTGTTCCCTTCAGCACTGTAGATTAGATCTGCCCATATCACATTCTCCGAATCTACTAAAAACTACATCATATACCAGAACGAAACTAACACTTACACATGGGCAGCAGGGTTAAAGTTAATTTTTATTTCTGAAATATCTTTTCTCTTTTAAAACTGTCCATACATTTCTTTAATGAAAAGAGCAAAATGTTGAATTTATAGAAATTCACAAGGAAGCTCAGAAGAAATAAAGTGCAGGTTTCTGACACTTATCGGAGAACTAATAAGAGACGAAATAATTCATCACTTTGGGGCTAATTAGGAACAAACGGAGAATAACAGGAGAGAGAAATCTGGTATTTCTGTGTTCCAAGGCCCGTGGTTTCATTTCCACCGCCCAGAGATGTCAGGGTAAATGTGTATTTTAACTCTGCCCTGAACAGCCACCAAGAGCTCCCGGCAGCAATCTCCGAGGCTCTCCTGCTGTCTGAAAGCCTGGAGTGAGTCTAACTCCTTTTGGGAGCATGGAGCTTCGGATAGCTGGCCTTGAGTACCCTCTTTTTGGGGTGAGGTATGAACTGCCTGAAGCATCTTCTACTTCAGACATGTTTGCCTCTTAAATTCTGACTCTCCGTGAGCCCCTTCGTCCATGAAGAGCCATGCATACCCTTGTGTTATTCATAAACTGGTTTCCCTCCTTCCTTGTTTCCCAGTCAGGTGACACGTATAACTTTACATTTACAGTAGTGAGCTGGGAATCAAGGGTTGATAGGAACGTTCCAGACCCATCTTGGAATCACCGGGAGTAGTCGCACAGAAACTACAGATGAATCAGGCACAGAAAGACAAATAAATAGTGCTTGCCTTCTTTCGCCTATGGCGTCTACAAAGCTTGTGTAGAGAAGAGGAGAGTAGTCACCAGAGGTTAAGAAGGCTAGGAGGCAGTGTGGAGGACGGAGACAGGGTGGTCGGACAGTGGATGCCAAAACGCAGGTTAAATAGCAAGTTCTATCGGTCTACAGCGCACAGAGCGACTATAGTTGGTAACAATTTCAAATGTGTTTCATAACAATGAAAAGGGACGAGTTTGACGTCTCCCAACCTAAAGAAGTAATAAACGTTGGAGGAGCTCGAAATGCTAGTTATCTTGACTTGAGGGATGCACCGGTCTCAAATGACGGCTGCCGCAGAGCAAGGCAGGCCTTCGGTGCGGAAGCTGAGCCTGTCCAGAAGCATCGGGGCCCTTCACTTCAACCTTTCCATTACGACCTTGAGCGAAGCATGCCCCGATGGTCCTTCCACTCTTACCCCCTGGATACGTTCAGGGGCTGGAGAGGCAACAGCTCCAGGTTCCCCTGGATGATCCCAGGGTTCTTTTCAGTCTATGTTTACTACCTCCCTTGTGATGGTTTATATATACTCATCCCAGGGAGTGGCACTATTAGCCTTGTTGGAGGAAGTGTGTCACTGTGGGTATGGAGATCTTCCTCCTCGCTGCCTGAGCATGCCCAGTCTGTTCCTAGCTTCCTTTGGATAAAGATGTAGAACCCTCAGCTCCTCCTGTACCAGCCTGCCTGGATGCTCCCATGCTTCCACCTTGATGACAGTGGACTTGAGGAATGTCTTAGGGTTTTACTGCTGTGAACAGACACCATGACCAATACAAGTTTTATAAAGGACAACATTTACTTGGGGCTGGCTTACAGGCTCAGAAGGTCAGTCCACTGGAAGCTAGGATGGAGCTGTTGCTAAACTTTTGTCTTCTGAAAAGAAGGCACCCACCGTACTAGACAGGGTCCCAGCAAGACACCTGGTAGTCTCGGTGAGTGAACTTGAAAGCGCTTGGCCTGGAAAGATGACTCAGCGGCTAAGAGCACTGACTGCTCTACTGAAGGTCTTGAGTTCAAATCCCAGCATCCACATGGTGGCTCACAACCATCTGTAATGAGACTCTGGTGCCTTCTTCTGGGTTGTCTGAAGACAGCTACAGTGTACTTACATATAATAAAATAAATAAATCTTTTTAAAAAAGAAAGAAAGAGAGAGAAAGAAAGGAAGGAAGGCAGGAAGAAAGGAAAGAAAGAAAGAAAGAAAGAGAGAGAGAGAGAAAGAAAGAGAGAGAGAGAAAGAAAGGAAGGAAGGAAGGAAGGAAGGAAGGAAGGAAGAAAGAAAGAAAGAAAGAAAGAAAGAAAGAAAGAAAGAAGGAGCTTGATCAGGAGATCGCTTACTGAGGTGTAGGGAATTAAGCTCCTGTCTCTGTCTCTTCAGCTCATGAAGAGGAACGGCTATTTTGGCTCACAAGACCAGCGGTTTCATCTGTGTAGCCTGTGGAAAAGCAGGTCACCGTGACAAAGAATGACCATGAGTACAAAGCCACTCACCTTTTGGCAACCAGGATTCAAAAGAGAACAGGAAGTGGTTGGGGTCCCCATCCCATACTTAAGGACACAGCCTCCCCCCCCCCGCGCCCCCCCACCTAACTTCCTCCACCTAAGCACTTCAGAGTTCTACCTCAGCATCACAGGCCGACCAGCAAACCTTCAGCATATGGGCTTTGGGGAAACAACACGCTTCAAACCATAGCATACTGACAGAGCTAATGGAGCCATCAATAACCTGTGACTGCAAGCCACTGTCACCCTGTCTGCCTGTGACAAGGGCAGGGAGGGATGTGGCCAAAACTCAGTAGTGGCTGGAGTCCAGGAAGAGAAGCCAACCCCAGGAACAGCGCTAACAGTAGAGGAGTTCAGACAATACCCCAAACGCCAGCGTGGTGAGAAGAAGCAAGACAACAATTTGGGGGGTCTTCTCTTAAGAGAGAAACCTTCTCAAAAGGATCATTTTTCTCTGTGTCACAAAGCCGAAGCACAACACCGAGCCCAGGTTGCAATAACACAGATTTCTTAGTGGTTGAAGAAAGACATGGGAGCCTCCCTCACCAGTCAGCCTCTCTGGCCAAGAGGAAGTAAAATGATATGGGGGGAAGGGCGGGCCAGCGCAGGGGAGGAATATTTATACCCTTCCCGAAATAAGCAGGGCTTTCCCAGAACACTATCACGGGCTGGGGCTTCCTGTGATGGCGGCTGGTGGCATGTCACTGGGCATGAAATTAGAGAATGATGAAGTCTGTGGTCTTCTAGAAATCATTTGAGTGGCCATTTTGGATCCGGGTGGTTTCACCTTGAGATCGTGGAGAACAACTTCTGCCCTTCATGCGTCCTGTTCTCAAAGATAAACACAGACAGGGTGGGTAAGCAGGCGGGCAGTGCAGACAGCAGACTGGGCGCTGGAGTGAGTTTCTGCTCCTCGCTCCTCCTGACCACTGATTTCCTGCAGGTGTGCTGCTAGCTAAAGCTTGCCAGAGATTACACTGCAAGGACGCCAGGGCCCCACACAGGGCTGGGACAAAGGAGAGGGGCAGAGGGGCCAGTCCTGCAAATTTATAAGCGCAGCAAATGTTTCCAAAGCTCTGCGTCTTCCCTGGGCGGATCCGCCCGGAAGGAAGTTGTGTTAGGAAGTGCAGTCCTTTGGTGATAGCGTGCTAACTCCTTTTAGGAAAAAGGGAAGGAATGGGAAAAAAGAAAAGAAATAAAAAGGAAGGACGTGATTGCTCCTAGGTAGGAGAAGGTTTATTGTAGATAAGAGGGAGAGGCTAGCCAGAGGCAGGGACATCTGGGAGAGTCCAGAGTGGACATGGCCCTGTGACACCAGGGGAGAGGGAAATAGAGGGGAAGGGAGACAGCAGTACAGGGGAGGGGGAGATGGAGGGAGGGGGAGATTAATATTGGAGAGAAGGGAATTGAGGTGATAGGGGAGAAAGGAACAGTAAAGGGAAGAGGAGAAGGGAAGGGGAGGAGGAAAGGGGAGAGAGGAGAAGGGAGAGGGGAGAGAGGAGAGGCCAGAAGGGTAGAGACTAAAAGGCGAAAGGGCCAGGTAACCAGAATGGCTGGATTTCATGGGGAAGGGCAGCTGGGGGGAGGGCAGACCAGCCCCTGGACAGCTGGGGGGAGGGCAGACCAGCCCCTGGGCAGCTGGGGGGGGGCGCAGACCAGCCCCTGGGCAGCTGGGGGGAGGGCAGACCAGCCCCTGAGCTTGAGTAGGTGAGGGTGGGGTGGGGCGTGCCAGCCGTTTGCTGTAGGGAAGGAACTGAGGGGTGCTGGGGGAACCTGGTGGACGGGTCTGCGCTGAGTTGTTAAAAGGGAGCCACAGCCATTGGTCCCAGGTTTGAGGCCTACCGTGGGAGCCTCATGATGGGAGACAGAGACCTACCCACCCCAGGTGACCTCTGGGTGCTAAGAATTGGGGAAGCAGATTCTAGAGAGCACGAGCCGCCCAAATGCAATGGCGCACACCTGTAAATGCACCTGGGAGGCTGTTCTGGGAGGTTCACTTTGTTCCAAAAGCCTCCAAAAAACGTAGAAGAAGAAATAAACCCCTTGTCTTAGGGTTTCTGTCGCTGCAACAAAATACCACTGTCCAAAGCAACTCGGAGAGGTTTATTCAGCTTACACTTCCACGTCGCTGCTCATTATTGAGGAAAGTCAGGCAGGAACTCAAACAGGGCAGGATCCTGGAGGTGGAGCCGACGCAGAAGCCATGGAGGGGTGCTGCTTATGGCTTGCTCTTCATGGCTTGCTTGGCCTGCTTTCTTATAGAACCAAGAACACCAGCCCAGGGGTTACACTACCTACAGTGGGACGGGCCCTCCTCCAATGACATTATTAAGAAAATACCTTGGGCTGGAAAGATGGCTCAGTGGTTGAGAGCACTGACTGCTCTTCCAAGGGTCCTGAGTTCAAATCCCAGCAACCACATGGTGGCTCACAATCATCCCTAATGAGATATGATGCCCTCTCTGGTGTGTCTGAAGACAGCTACAGTGTACTTATTTATAATAATAAATAAATCTTTGGGCCTGAGCGAGCAAGGTTAACCGGAACGAGCGGGGTTGACCGGAGCAAGCAGAGGTCCTGAGTTCAATTCCCAGCAACCGCATGAAGTCTCCCACCCATCTGTACAGCTACAGTATACTCATATACATAAAATAAATAAAATAAATCTTTAAAAGAAAAAGAAAAAGAAAAGAAAAGAAAATGCCTTACAGCTTTCCTTCATCTCTGAGGACTCTAGCTTGTGTCGTTAGCATAAAACCAGCAGGCACACCCCCAAACTACAAAGCAGGCAGATGGTCCAACTGAGGTAACAGGCTGAAGGAGCCGAGTGCAGAGTCAGAATTCTGGAAAAAGAAAGCAGGGATACCTTGGTAATCAGGCAGCTCAGGGAGTTTGGAGTGAGAGCTTGAGGTACGGAGGGAACTGGACTCCCCAGGATACCAGGGGGTCTCCCAAGAGCGCTGTGTTTAAGGCTGATGCGTTTCATGTGTGAAATGGTATATTGTAATTTTCTCATTCATTCATTCTTCATTCATTCAGTTTGTTCTAAGGACAGGACAAGGGAACACTGCAGAGATGTGTCTTTCTGGCTGGCGAGGACTACATGAGACTGAGAATAAATTGTTCAGATTACACTTTATAGAAGTGTCAATGGGATTCCAGGGGGTATCACCACCTTACAAGATTGGAAAATAGAGACTTAAATGGCGCGAAGCATTTTTGTTGCTTCAGAACCCATCCCAGCCCTTAATCGCCCAGAAGCCTTTCCCTATCTGGGGCTTCATTCTGCTGTATTTATTGGTTCTATTTGGCACTGCATGCAATCACACCGGAAGCGCACACACATATTTATATTTCTTTTTTTTTTCTTTTTTTTTATTGGATATATTCTATATTTACATTACATTTCCTTCTTTCTGGTTCCCCGCCCCCCCCCAAAGGTCCCACATGCCCTTTTCCCTCCCCCTGCTCCCTCATCCACCCCTTCCCACTTCCCTGTTCTAGGCTAATATCCACTTATCAGTGACTGCATACCATGGGTATTCTTTTGAGACTGGGTTACCTCACTTAGTATGATGTTCTCCAGCTCCATCCATTTCTCTAAGAATTTCATGAATTCATTGTTTCTAATGGCTGAATAGTATTCCATTGTGTATATATACCACATTTTTTGTATTCATTCCTCCGTTAAGGGACATCTGGGTTCTTTCCAGCTTCTGGCTATTATAAATAAGGCTGCTATGAACATAGTGGAGCATGTATCCTTATTGCATGCTGGGGAATCTTCTGGGTATATTCCCAGGAGTAGTATGGCTGGGTCCTCCAGAAGTTGAGAACATTGGCTCAGGGGAAAAATTCCTGAACAGGACACCAATTGCATATTTATATTTCTTATACAAGTATTACTCAAAACCGGGGCCACAGACCAACATATGTCCACAAACTGACAGCAAACCCAGGGTTGTGTTATAAAACCTTCCCTGGGGAAACATGTCGCACATCTATTCACCTAGATAGAAAGTCCCATGACAGCCCCAACAAACCAAAGTGCAGATACTGCCAAAGTTCAACTTGGTTAGGGAATGAATTTCATTGGGGTCACTTACAGGAGCAGAAATGAATCAAAAATAGCTGCATCACCAAAGCCCACCCCACTATGGGTGACAGCTCAAAATTGGGAAAACCTGGAGCTCACTATGTAAGATCCAAAAGAAAAAACGGGGGTACTCCTGCACCCCATGCCTCGGAAACCGGCACCCCGAAGCACTCACGAGAGACAGACCTGATGCAATTTGCAAGAGGATTTTAATTTCCAGAGCTCTGGGGGGTTACAGCCTCCCCACGCAGGGTAAAAGAAGTAAGACCAGTGAGGACTGGTTTGCATTGGCCTTTTATAGACTTATAACAGAACCCGCCTACCACAAGCTTCTAAGCCAATCAGTTCAAACCATCCGAACCCACGCTCTCTGAGAACCTACCAGCCTCTCACAGAGGTCGGAAGAACTAGTTAAGTCATTTCCGCTTACGTGGCCGCCACGCAGTGTCGCCGCCCACCCTCCCCCACTGGCGTTGGGGACCCAAGTGCCCCCCACGTGCCCAGGCACGGGGGATTCCTAGCTTACAACCTTATCCTTTCAACTGCACAGCTTGCAGGCAGCTCAATAGGCTGAGGTGAGTCCTTTCCAGATGTCTCAGCTGGCTTCTGCTCCTTCCAGGCACCTGGTTTGGTCTAAATCTTTGCAGCTTAGCTTCTTTGAGAAGGACTCTTAGCTTTTAATGCTTAACTCTGGCAGGGAGGGGCCTGGTGAATCTAGTTAGTTTCAGGGACTTCCTGAAAATAATTTGAGTTGTTTACCTTCCTGCTTTAAGGAAACTGATACTTAACACATAGAGACTAAGACGTGGACCTTTCCATGTTAATCTTGTATCTTTGAATCTAATAATGAAAATGTCTAGATTTAGATTTTGTAGGTCTGCTTTAGTAATCCTGGTGACAATTGCAGTTTACAAATGTCTTGGCCAGTAAATCATGAATGTTTAAAAGAAGAAAATTTAGAGCTGAGCTCTTCACGAGAAGTTTGAGAGGCACCACCTGGAAGATGTTATGCAAATGTGATAGTCCATGGCTCCAAGAGAGGCTGCCAGGTCATCCATCCACCCACCCACCCATCCACCCATCCATCCATCTACCCATCCACCCATCCATCCATCCATCCACCCAACCATCTACCCATCTATCCATCCATCCATCTACCCACCCACTCATCCATCCATCCATCCATCCATCCATCCATCCATCCACCCATCCATCCACCCAACCATCTACCCACCCACCCACCCACCCATCCACCCATCCACCCATCCACCCATCCATCCACCCACCCACCCATCCATCCACCCACCCACCCATCCATCCATCCATCCACCCATCCATCCATCCATCCATCCATCCATCCATCCATCCATCCACCCATCCACCCATCCACCCACTCATCCATCCATCCATCCATCCATCCATCCATCCATCTGTTCATTCTTTTTGGTTATTGACACAAGGTCTTATTATGTAGCTGAGATCAGTCCTCAAACTCCTGATCTTTTTGCTGCACCCTTCCAAGATCTGGAATTACAAGAGAGCACCACCATATTGGGCTCTGGGTCACCCATACCTGAAGAGATGATTTTTGTTTTGGTTTGTTTTTTTAAAGTCCCTGGGCAATACTCCAGGTGGTGGTGATGTTTCTTCTCTGGTGAGTACCAGGACAGTAAGATTTTAAAAGATCCATCGGTGCTTCCGGTGTGACCCTGGATGAGACCAGGGGACAGTGGGCTCTGAGCGCTTACAGAGTAGGGATGGTGGGCTCCGGCCGCACAGAGGGTGGACTGGTGGGCTCGGGCCGCACAGAGGGGTCACCGGACTCCTCTGAATAGACCGCCTGACCACCTAAACTTGAATCTAAATCTTTGGTGGTGGGTCCCTGGGTAATGATCATTTCACTAAAAGGGTTCTAGAAAGGCTGGCTGCAGATGAGTTGGATAAAGAAGAGGAGGCCAGTTCACTGCCATTACAAGGAGTCAGAAATAGCTCTCTTCGATATTCCACACCTCTTTCCCTTCCTGGATCTGCAGGGATAGCCATGGCTGAGGTCCCTGGGTAGGAAAGCTGGGTCCCGAAGCTGTCACTCTGGGCCTCTTCACAGGATCTAGTGAGCCTCAGAGAGGCTCTGGCCAGCCAGGTGCCCCGACTCCAGTAGGCAGGACAAAAAGCGGCACCTCCACTCCTGCTTAGAACCTCTGTGACTCTCCAGACACGGTTTCGGAGGGAGGGGAAAGGCTGGCAATTTGTGCTCGGAGCCCTTTGTGCTGAGCAAACGCTTTCATCCCAGCAGCAGCTGCGCTTCTGAGCGCTCCATCACTTCCTAATGGATCCTCTGAAAGGGCCCAGCTGTTCCTTCCATCGGGTCCTGAAAAGCACGCCTTTCATTTGAAGAAAGCACACACACACACACACACACACACACACACGCATTAGGACTCGATGTTATGAGGGGACTTGGAGGGGAGGGTTGTAGGCTAGTGTTGACATTTGCTGCTAGCAATTGGAGCCAAATAATTATACCTATTAGAAAAAAAAAATGTTAGCGCAGGAGCAATGGGGCCAGCCTGGAAGCCGGCTGCCGGATACAGCCGCGGTTCTTTGCCGTCGCGAAGCTGAGATACTTCATTTCCCTGCCTGTGTGACTGCTAGGGTCTGAATGCCTGTTCCCCAGATGCAGATGCTGAAATCTAATCCACAGCATGGTGACACCAAGAGGTGGGCCAGATAGCCCAATGGTTAGGAGCTCTTTGGAGAGAGCCCCGGTTTGGTTCTGAGTACCCCTGTGGCGGTTCACAACCACCTGTAACTCGGGTTCCAGGCTATCCTGTGCCCTTTTCTGGCTTCCATGGGTTCCTGTAATCGTGTGGTGTTAAGACCACATCCATAATAGATCCAGGCACACAGACACATAAAATAATAACAAAAATTTTAAAAGTTTTTTTTTCCTCTCACGAAGAGAATTAGTAGTACCTTTATAAGAGAATTGGAAGGGCTGGCTTGTTTGACTCTTCCATTTTATGAGGAGATACCTAGAAAGTGTCTATAGAGCAGAGAGCCCACGTCAGACACAGAATCTGTTGGAGGACCAACCTTACTTTCCCGTCTCTAAATCACAAAATAAACAAATTCCCCAGCACACACACAGAGCTATAAATGATAAACAAACCCCGGGCCGGGGCAGTAGCTCATTGGTGTAAGGGTCTCAGTGCAGCTCAGAGAACCCACACAGGCCAGGCTCTCCATGCCTGGCGCTCCAGTCGGGAAGACAGGAAGTGCAGCAACCATTGCATTGAGCACTGGAGCTGCAAGCTATGATGAGTAAGAGAGACAGGTCATCGTCTTCTCAAAGCCTACACGTCGGTGGAGAACATACCTCCAATAATCCGTGACAGTAGTGGTAAGAGCGAACTTCTTGGGCTGGAGAGACGGCTCAGTGGTTAAGAGCACTGACTGCTCCTCCTGAGGTCCTGAGTTCAATTCCCAGAAACCACAGGGTGGCTCACAACCATCTGTAATGGGATCTGATGCCCTCTTCTGGTGTGTCTGAAGACAGCAACTGTGTGCTCATAACTAATATATAAATAAAACTTTAAAAAATTATTTTAAAAAAGAGTGAACATCTTTTTCTGTTCTCAAAACATTTTTTTTTCCTTTTCTCCCTTTTCTCCCCTCTCCTAACTTTCTGAAAAAAGGCATCAGGTGAAGTCAAGCAGAAGAGCCAATGGTCCAGCAGGACTATGAGCTACAGGAAGACTAGCATCCTAGTTAGCTTTACCTGTTAGCTTTAACTAGTTAGCTCTGACACACCCTAGAGTCAGCCCAGAGGGGACTCTCACCGGGGCATGGAGGATCGCCTGGATTGGACTGGCCTGTGGGCAGGTCTGTAGGGCATTGTCTTAATTCTTAATTGAGGTTGGAGAGCACACCCTGTGACACACCCTTCCCCTGGCTGGGGAGTCCTGCACTGTATTATAAAAATCAAGCTGATAGGGCCAGGAGATGGCTCAGTGGTCAAAAGCACTGGCTGTTCTTCCAGATGACCCAGGGTTCAATTCCCAGGCCACACATGGTGGCTCACGACCTCCCACGGTGCCAGACAGACAAGTGCCATTCACAGACATACGCATGGACAATCATATGAAGGTGACCCAAAGCCACACCACAGGAAACAAAGTATGGATCCCCAGAGCCAGTGCGGTGAAATGACCCCATATCTGTTACATTCTAACCAATAAAGCATCGACTGGCTAGACACCTTCAGACAGACTCAGACTGAAGGCGCTCTACAGCGCTGGCTGGAATTGTTTACAATGTTACCATCCAGACTTAAGTCTAGAATAGAAGCAGAAGTCAGGAATGTTCCAAATGAGGAAGACGTTGAGACACAGGAGAAGCAGAAAAATGTGTGACCCTGGATTGAATCCTCTGCTTATAAAAAAGCTGCTGATTCCACTGGAAAATCTTAAGTGGGCTTGGCTGGAAGAAGGGTGCAGGGGAATTCTTTGTAACTATTCTTATAACTTTTCCATAGGAAACTATTTGCAAAGAAAATTTTAAGTGGTGTGATTGTTGTGGGAATACTGCTTATGGGAGCTGCTGGTGTGGCCGAAAGAATGGCAGGGTGCAGTTGGATGGGAGATAGGTGGGGATGAGAAACAGGGAGCTCTGGGCAAGAAAGCGTGTTCGTCAGATAAGAGGAGGATTCGAAGGTTTGAGTTTCCCTCCTGTGAACTGTGAGTTTCTTTCTTCTTCCCAGCCATGTTGGCCGGGAAGCCAACACCTTACCTTGGAACTCTTCTGTGGGCCTCCCTTCTAGCACTGTTTGTCTACCAGGTACCCCCAAAGCACTGTCTACCAGAGAATCCTGAAGGTACTGGGAAGCCAGACGCTTCCTTAGAAACACATTTAGGCGACATCGGCGTGGTGGCCGTCTTAACATCATATGGCCAGCAGATGGCAGCAGGCAATTCTGGGAAAGAAGGCCCTACTGGAGCAGGGAGGCAGGTCTGAAGGGGCCAGACCCTGGCTGGCTCCCGCTGTTGGCTCTCCGTGAATTACTGGCTCCTGCCAGGCGACAGAAGCTCCAACAGGCCAGCCTCGCTCTCTGGAAATAATGGAGGGAAGAGAAGGAGAGCTGAGAGGAAAGTCTTCATTGTGTTTTTAAAGAAAGATGCTTTCAATTCTTCCAATAATGCCCAAGAGAGAAGGAGAAGCCATCATTTCGCAGAACTTGAATGAAATGCCTCAGAGTCCTGGAAGTTAATGGAGAGAGTTGGATTCTCTGGTGAGAGGGCATGACACGCCCTCAGTACCCATGACAAAAGAAGACTACAGACTCGGTACACTTGTAGCGTGGAGGCAAGGGTCTGAGAATCAGATGAGCCAATATGTGCTTTACAGGGTGTGGTTAAGTAGTCAAAAAAAAAAAATTAGCAGCAATTTTCGCTGTTTACTGGAGACTTATTAAGAGCCAGTAAATAACACCCAGCACCAAACAGAGTGCTCTGTGTGTGCTGCACTGTGCAATCCCTTCCTGTGTGTGTGTGTGTGTGTGTGTGTGTGCATTTTACTATGTCACATTTAAATTTTCAGGCTTAGAATATTTAAATCATTAATATCAGGTTGTTAAGGTGTTTACTGTGTGCCTACTGGGGACATACTGACAAGGCTAGGACAAACACAATCTTTCTCTTCCTGTAGTTTACTGTCTAGCTGTGAATCCTAGGGTTGTGAGCAGATCCAGGACTTGATCTCAGGTTGGCCGGATTCAAATGCCCCGGGCTGCGTCAATGATAACCACGGGCATGGCAGAGCTGTAGCACTGCTCACTGTTCCGCACCCCGCCCGACGCCTCAGAGCAGGTCTTTATCAAACTTCTCATTTGTAACTTGCTTCATTTGTAAAGTAGACGTTAAAAACGCCTAATTTATAGTTGTCTGGAGAATAAACAAGATAATGTCTAATTAAGTGCTTACTGTAGCCTGCCATCAGAACTCAATCAATAACGTCATTGTCACTACTAGGACTGCTTTGGGGTCTGAGATCACACATACAAGTCCCATTAACACACCCTGGGAACTGTCCAAGATTAGAAATGTGTCCGGCCTTGAGGTAAGAGGAGGTTTCATACTGGAGATACTGGTTGGTGGTGGTGGTAGTGGTGGTGGTAGTTTTTGTTTTGTTTTGCCTCTGGAAGGGACACTCCTTCATTCTCTGTCCATGTGTCCTGGACATGGCTGGCCCCAACCCCACCATGGCTAGAAGGAGAACTCAGGCCAAGCCATGTGGGATAATTCCTCCTCTGTGCTGATCATCAATCAATCGAAGGATGAGTATCTCATCCAAGTTGCCAGTTGAGAGTAACTTCAAGGGCTTTTCAAAGAGTTACCAGAAAAGAAATGATCTTTCAACTGAGGCTGTTTGCAGGAAGGGATATCAGAACAGAAAGAAGCCGAGAGTAAGGTCATCCGGGAGAAAGACTGCAGTCAAGTCAATGGATGGCTTCAGAATCCTGGTGACATCATCCAAGCCCTGGAGCCAGGGGCTGGCAAGCTTTTACTGGAAAAGGCCAGATCATAAATATATCAGATCATTCCTGCAAGGACCCAACGCATTATGGCTTGAGAGCAGCCCTAGGCACTATGTAAAGAAGATACGTGGCTTTGTGCCACTAAAACTATTTACAGAAGCACGTGATGGGGCCCGGAGAGATGACTCAGAGCTGAAGAATATCCTTTTGAAGAGCTGCATTTCCATAGGATCTGGGTTCGGTGTCCAGAACTACATCAGGAAATCGATAAACCCATATCCAAGGAATACTGCACACTCTTCTGGCCTTGACAGGTACCCACATACATGTGGGAGACACACATATTCATAAACATAAAAATTAATCTTAAAAAAAAAATCAAGCAATGGGCTATATGTAAAGCTAGATGCCACTGGGGCTGCCGCTAACTCGCCTTTCTGGATTAGGCCAGAAAGAGATTTATATTATCGCAACACTGGAAAGGGCTCTGATACAAACTTCAATCTGATAAAATATGACCTTAATTAATCTGGCGTGTCACAGATTACCTAATGCTAAAGCAACTAATTTGTCACTCCTATCACCACGTGCAAACCTTCGGGGCAGCCATTCTGGTTCTATGTGCACTCCGCAGTCGCTAGTGTTTGAGGCCACGTTCTGCTGCCAAGTAAGTTGGAACTTAACTGCCACTAAATCTCCCCAGAGGAGCAGAGTGGGCGTGGGGGCGGGGTGCGCCTGCAGAGTCTTGGGTTTCCGAGCGGGCGGGCAGTCCAACAAGGGGGTACAGTAAATCACCGCAGACAAAAGGAACCCAGAAGCCGTCGCTGGAACGCTGGAGAGGATCTTCTTCAGGGATTGTAAAAGGGGGCTGGGGGGTGGAGTGTTCCGACAGGGGAAGGACAGGATCTGTGGAAGAGACGGGGCCCAAATGTTCCCGTCAGTGGGATTTATCGCCCTTCTTAAGAAATGACTTTGCTGTGTGGAAGAGTTCGTGTTCTTTGGATCAAGGCTGCTTGTCCTAGCTCTCTAATTTCCTGCAGCTACTCAAGACTTTCCTGGAACTAAGCTGATTTATTTGAAAGCCGAACACCGCGGTCCTCATCTTTAGAGCTCAGCAGAGCTCTTGATGGCAAGTTGCAGATATCCTATTTAAGCACCTGCTTCTAAGGGGCGCCATGTTTACAGAGCAGGCAGATGTCCTAGGAGTGGCGGAGGACAGCCACCATCGTCTTTACCTGAAGATGGAAAGAGCATCACTGACTCTGGGTGTGATCAGGTGCTAAGTTACACGGCACCCATCTGGAATACCGTCTTCACTACACGAGGGGGGCTGAGGTGGGTGAGAGACATCAAGCAGGCCCCTGAAGGGTGAAGAGTAAAGAAACTTCAAGTGGAAAGGGTTACTGGGACAATGACCTGGTCCTGAGGACGAACAGGCCATTGCATTAGATAAGTGTTTATAAAGCTCCTTTGTGCTAGACACTGCACCCCGCCCCACAGACACAGCAGTAGCAAGAACAGAGTCTGGAGTTCAGGCCTTGTGAAAATCTGCAGTCTAACAGGCAACACAGACAACACCAAATAAAGAGGAAGGCTGTGTTTGTGTCCATTGTTAGAGGTTAGTTTGATAGAAGGGCAGGCCAATGGAAGAAGACAGAGATGGCGTGATTTATTGTGGCATGACCTCACGTGGGATGCACAGCACATTTACGCATACGTGGTCCACGAAAGGGATCGATCAGAGACGGACACAGAGAAGTGGAGGCCCGTGTGTATGTGCCGGGGAAGGGTGAACTCGGGTTTCCGTTGTCAGTCTTGTTTCTGCCTGATGCCAGAACAACCCGCAACCTCACTTATTAAACCCAGGCCAGTGTGCCCGCTAGACGAAAATCAGTAGGTCTCATTCTAGATTACATTTTATCTATTTATTGTGGGAGGCAGGGCCTACAGGTACCGTGGGATGTGAGGTCAGGAAATAAGTTAATTTTCTCCTATGAGTCCTGGGCGGTCTGGGGCCAGCACCTTCACCGGCTGAGCCATCTCACTGCCCTAAGAGCCAGTAGTTCTCAGACCAAGCTGAACTGCCCCTACAGATAGCACATGACCGCAAGATGGAGGAGGTCTTGCTAATCTCCATCCCTCCGTCCTCTGGTGTCAGCTTAGCAGACCTGAGACTGTCACAGAACACCGTTCATCAGCGCAGAGACTTTATCAAGGACACATACTCCCGGACTGGAGAGAGGGCTCAGCGGTTAAGAGCACCGACTGCTCTTCCGGAGGTTCTGAGTTCAATTCCCAGCAACCGCATAGTGGCTTACAACCATCTGTAATGGGATCTGATGCCCTCTTCTGGTGTGTCTGAAGACAGCAACAGTGTACTCATATAAATAAAATACATCTTTAAAAGAAAAAAAAATAAAAGAACACATGCTCCTAATGATGAAGAAAGATAATCCACGTGGACTTCGGGCCTCCAGTGTATGCTTGTGTGTGCTTTCATACCTGCAAGCACACTGTCACATGTGAGTACACACAAACACATATCACACAGACACAACAAGAATGTACTTTTATTATTAAAAAAAACAAAAAACAGTTGCTCTGAGTATGCGAGAAAAAGAATCTTCCGATGTAAGGTTTCCCTTCCAATTCTCCCCTTAAGCAAAATTTCCCATAGAGAATTAACTTTGCTGGGGAAAGCATGTTAGCTAGCTGTGTATTTGTGTTTGCCCAACCCAAGCACAAACAGTCTTCCGGTACCGCAGGGGAGGAAGGTGAGGAGCTGGCCTCTAAGGTAAGAATGATTGTGCACCATGTAAAGCCAACACTCAGGATGGCCGAGACAGGAAGATCACACGTTCCAGGCCAGAACAGAGGAGAGGATGAGATGCGGTCTCGAGCAAACAACAGTGGAGCCTCAAGCCAGTCGCCACTACCCCAAAGCACCCTGAGGTCTCTGGGAAGAAAGCGAGTTTTCCTGTCATAGGCGCTCTGATGGTCCCTTCGAATCACGAACAAATACAAGGTCATAGTAAACTTGTTGGTACTGTCTGGACTCCACCCCACAGTTACCTGGCATCAGACAGGTAGGCCTGGCCCACTATAAAAGGGGCTGCTAGCCTCTCCTCTCTCTCTTGTTCTCTTGCTCTCTTGTGCCCTTCCCCCACCCCACCCCCTCTGTCCACGTGCTCATGGCCGGCCTCTACTTCTCTACTCTCTCCCTCTCTCTGCCTTTCTCTGCCTCTACTACCCTCTTAACTCCCCTCCACATGCCCTGAATAAACTCTGGTCTATGCTATACTGTTATGTGGTCGGTCCCTCAGGGGGAAGGGGGTGCCTCCGCATGGGCCCTGGGGCACCCCCTTCCCCCACACCTCACCACACCCCCATAGAACATATCTTTTACCTATTTCTCTTTTTATTATCACAGCAAAACTCAGGGTAGATGGCACATAGCAGGGACCTCTAGGAGGTGTGGAGGGGGACACAAGTGACGTAAAACAAAAAACACTCTCTGGAAAAGTTTGACGATAAAGCGATGTCACTTTATACAAGGAAGTTTGTACGGTGTTTAAATAAACAGACGTGAGGCTCCGGGGAAGTATTCTTTCCAGATTGAAGGGAAATCCTGTCTAACGACTTTCCTAACTGTTGGGCGCATGACATGGGGAATAGGGGAGTGGGGGAAAAACTGTATTCCACCAGAGATCGTGGGCATCAGGCATTGGGCGTGTACTCGTGGGTCTCACTCAGCCTTGGGCATCTCAGGACGATGCTGGATACCTCGGAAAAGTTGTGATGGAAGTGGGGGCCCTGGGGACATCTCGGTCAACCCAGGGCAGAAGGGGAAAGGGGCAGCAGGAAGGCGTGCTGCGGTGGTTCCTGCGAGGGCAAGTCCTTCGTCCGTCTGGCAGCTGTAAATGCTGGAGACAATCCATGGTTTTAAAGCTTTATTGTAGAAAAGTCGAGACCGGATGGCCGTGTGGAGAGAGGAGGGAGGGGAATGGGGAGAGAGTGGGGAGGAAGGCGGCAAGAGAAGAGAGACAGGAGAGAGGATAAGAGAACACGAGAGAGGAGGGGCCAAGCATCCCCTTTTATAGTGGGCCAGTCCTTACCTGGCTGTTGCTAGGTAACGGTGGGGGTGGAGTACTGCCAGAATACCAGGGGCTTGGAGCATTGCCCCACGTGACTGATGGCCACAGAGTTATGGAGTTGAGGGCTCAAGGTGTCAGGAGCCTAGTGTCTAGGAGCACGGGCAAACAGACCTTCGGTCCCTTGTAGATTAATCTCTACTGGGTCGCAGGGGTTTAAACCTAGCTCAGTCAGAACACAGACGGCCTTTCACGGTCCAACGCCTCACTAAGGTCCCTGAATCCAGTCTGGAACATCTACCGTTTCCTTAGGATGGGACAGAATGTATACCACACGCCTTGTAAGTGAAGCCCAGTCCGTGAGAGGATGACATGATCAGGACAATGCTCAAAGTCTTTCAAATAATGGTTTCCTTGCACAAGGAGGGTCTTTTCTCTTTGCCCAAGTCCTGTCACATCCCGTTAGTTCTACCTGCCTGATGTGGCATTACTGCCCTTTGATTTCTGATATTTGGACAGATAGGACTTTGGACAGGACAGCGAGTTAACCTTTGCGGTAACTGTAGTATCAGTGGGTGGGCACAGAAGGAATGTGTTGCGTTTTATAAAACGATAAGGAGAGAAGGAATATGGGAGAAGGATGTGTAGTCATGTGTGGGGGAAGAGGGTACATCCACGGGCCCGTGCTGGGGCAGCCCTTGCCTCTGAGGGACCAAACAACGGTATAGTATAGCATAGAGTTTGTTCAGGGCATGCAGAGGGGAGTTGAGAGGGCATTGGAGACAGAGAAAGAGAGAGCAGAGGAACACTTGGAGAGGGAGGAGGGGGACGGGAGGAGGGGGACAGGAGGGGGGGAAGAGATGAGAGGACAGTATAAGAGCAAGAAGCAAGAGAGAGAGGAGGGTCAAGCTGGCTGGAGTTATCACGGAGATCGGAGCTTCAGGTGGGGAAGCGCCTCCATGAGATCCAGCTGTGGGGCATTTTCTCAATTAGTGATCAAGAGTGGAGGGCCCTTGTGGGTGGTGCCATCTCTGGGCTGGCAGTCTTGGGTTCTATAAGAGAGCAGGCTGAGCAAGCCAGGGGAAGCAAGCCAGTAGGTAACATCCCTCCATGGCCTCTGCATCAGCTCCTGCTTCCTGACCTGCTCGAGTCCCAGTCCTGACTTCCTTTGGTGATGAACAGCAGTGTGGAAATGTAAGCGGAATGAACCCTTTCCTCCCCCAATTTGTTTCTTGGTCATGATGTGTGTGCAGGAATAGAAGCCCTGACTAAGACAGTTAGTAATCACACCACAGACGAAGGGAGGCCCGCAATAGAAACCAGACTACAATTGGGTCAGGCAGGACCAACAATGCAGTTTTTACTACATGATTGTGATTCAGACTGGGAAGCCGACCCACCCTCCCACCGACACATAGCAAGCATCCCAGACTTAGACAATGCCAGAAAAAAAAATGCTTTCCGTAATGAACTGTAGCTAAATTGTAATCCTGACTCAGGCTGATGGGAGAATGTTAACCCAGACCCTGGGGAATGTCGGAGATGTTAGCTAAGGTCATGTTCATTCCTCGGTGCTGTAGAAGCCTCTATGCAGCTACACAATTGTCTGATTTCATGAACTCCTGACTCCTCAGTTCTTTGCAATAAGAAGCAAAGACTGGTCTCAATTTCCTGCATGTTAGGATTCTGTCTAAGTTCCGCCCTACAGTTACCTGGCAACAGCCAGGTAGGCGTGGCCCACTATAAGAGAGGCTGCTTGCCCCTCCCCCCTCTCTTCCTCTTTCTCTCTTGCCTCTTGCTCCCCCTCTCTCCCCGTTCCCTTGCCCCCTCTCTCCGCATAGTCATGGCTGGCCTCTACTTCTCTCCAGTCCCCTCTCTGCCTCTCCTGTCCTCTTAACTCCCCTCCCCATGCCCTAAATAAACTCTATTCTATGCTATACCATTGTGTGGCTGGTTGCTCAGGGGCCTGCTGAGGCACCCCCTTCCCCCACACCTCACCACCCCCCATAAAACATACCTTTCAGCTCTCTATCTTTTTATAATCACAACATTGCAAACCAGTTTTTAGGTCATCCCTGGCCAGAAACATGTGTTTAGAGCTATTTGAATTTGCAAGCGTTCTGGCTTGTGCGTGGTTTATGTTCTCTGAGGCAAAATAAGCATCACTCGGGATGCCCTGAAGTAGTTAAGGGGCGACGTAACTCTTGAATGGGGCACGGAGCACGGTTGTCAGGTCCCCACAGGTCACCGAGGCCTCGAAGACTGAAGGAGGACAAAAAGCCGAGGAAGGCCTTAGAAGCCGGTTGCTGGACAAAGGCGAAGGTGTGGGCAGTTCTGGAAGCTTCTGCTTCCGGATGCCGCGGAAAACATAACCATATTCCCATGGTTATGCAGAATGTGGTCGATACAAAATGACTATTGCTTACTAACCCTTGTGTCACAGAGGACAGTGACATGACAAAGAATAAATTTAGCCAAAGTCAAGCAAGTCAGTGAAGCCCAAAGTTAGACCTTAAATAGTAAGACCAATCATCTCTGGAAAGCTATATGCATCTAGAACTCGGCCTCGGCCTGCTTTTCAGTCGTGATGAAGGATGTCACTGCAGAGGGCTGAGGGTCACACTACCCTCTGTTTTAATTACTCTTCTTTGTTTTGACAAAACACCTAACCGAGGCAACCTAGGTGGTTCTCAACCTGTGGGTCACGACCCCCTAGGGGTTCGCATAATAGATATCCTGCATTAGAATTCAGAATGATAGCAAAATCACAGTTACAAAGTAGCAACACAATAATCTTATGGCTGGGAGGGGTCACCACAACAGGAGGATCTGTATTAAAGGGTCACAGCATCAGGAAGACTGAGAGCCTCTGTGATAGAAGTTTACTGGGAGCTTAGAGTTTCAGAGGGCGGGTCCATGGCCATCACGGCAGGGAGCATGGGGGCAGCCATGCCGGTAAGGTGACAGTGATGGAGCGAGCATGCTCAGGTGCTGATGCATCGGCAGGAGGCAGAGAGAGAGAGAGAGAGAGAGAGAGAGAGAGAGAGAGAGAGAGAGAGAGCGAGCCTGGGCCTGTGCAGGCTTTTGAAGCCTCAAAGCCCATCCCAGCAACACACCTCCTTTAACTAGGTGACACCTTCTTATCCTTTTCAAATAGTTCCACCAACGGCAAACATCTGAGCCTATAGGACCATTCTTATTCAAACGCCCTCACCCTCCCACTGTGTGGCTCTGCTCTTGCTAATCCCACTTCATCTCCTCCAGTCTCTCTCTCCCTCTCCCTCTCCCTCTCCCTCTCCCTCTCCCTCTCCCTCTCCCTCTCCCTCTCCCTCTCCCTCTCTCTCTCTCTCTCTCTCTCTCTCTCTCTCTCTCTCTCTCCTGTTTTAAGCCATGCTTCTCTATGACCTTTACCCATGAGCTCTTCCTTATACTTCTGCTTCACCTTCACTGGCAATCTCTGCCTCCTTCCCCTCCTCCTCTTTCTCCTCTTCCTCCCTTCTTTCTCCTCCCCTCCTCTTCCTCCTCCTCTTCCTCCTCCTCCCCTCCTCTCCCTCCTCCTCCCCCTCCTCCTCCTCTTTGTAAGTACCCTCAGTCTTCCTTCCGGATAAGCCACACCTCCCTTGGCTTTACATCCAATCTAGCTCTTTCCTAGAATTGTTGCATTCCTCCAAACAGCTGTCCCTTTTTCCCTCAACCTGATCCCTTCTCAGCTCACTTTCCTGCCACCCTCTTGGATCCTGATGTGTGGCACTGCTGTGGGATGAATTTTGTGCTCCATTAGTGTGTTGAGTCCTAAACTCCAGCATGTGACTTTGTTTGGAGACTTTAGAGAGAGAATTGAGAGAACTAAACTAAAACCCTTCTCTTTCTCCTTTTTCTCCTCCTTCTCCTTCTCCTCCTTCTCCTTCCTCCTCCTCCTCCTCCTCCTCCTCCTCCTCCTCCTCCTCCTCCTCCTCCTCCTCCTCCTCCTCCTTCTTCTGTTTTCCGAGACAGGGTTTCTCTGTGTAGTTCTGGCTGTCCTGGAACTCACTCTGTAGACCAGGCTGGCCTTGAACTCAGAAATCCGCCTGCCTCTGCCTCCCAAGTGCTGGGATTACAGGCGTGCCCCACCACTGCCCGGCTAGCAAAGCATTTTCAAAGCAGAAGTTGAGAATATACGAGGGAGATGAATTAAGATAGGCCTGATGGGAAAAAGCTAAGACTGCCTGCGAGGGCTCCAGCATGCAGCAGAAACTGACCATGCATTTGATGGAGACCAGTGCAGCGGCCTGATGGGAAGAGGCTAAGACCGCCTGCGAGGGCTCCAGCATCCAGCACAGCGGCCTGATGGGAAAAAGCTAAGACCGCCTGCCTCCAGCATGCAGCAGAAACTGACCGAGAAGTTGAGGTGGTCAGCCGAGATGGAGGGTCTCCTGCTGTATGAGCGTCCCATGCCGAGTGTCCGGTTTCTCCGCCACTGTGGGTATTGTTACAAAGGAGAGTTCCGCATACTGGAAGTAGCTTACCACACTCTAGATGTTCTCAAGGACACAGTGCTTTTCCTCTCATTTTACTGTTTTCTTCCCTCACAGAATTGTGGGGACTGCCCATCTCCAGATGAAGGGTCTTAGAGGAGGACACTCTGAGCCCAGTAAGTATTTTTAGGTCTGAAGTGTGTGTGTGTGTGTGTGTGTGTGTGTGTGTGTGTGAGAGAGAGAGAGAGAGAGAGAGCAGCGATGTGGCAATGGAATAATGTACTTATACCACACTGGAATTGTGAACACACAGGGCACAGACTCGAGCTCACTTACAAGTAAGAGAAGAGGTCTCAGAAGAAACTGAACTGACTAACTTTGATCTCTGATGTCTAGTTTCCTGTTGTAAAAACAAGAAATTTTGTCATTTAAGACACCCAGTCAGTGGTGGCACTTTGGGTCAAACTGGTCTGTGGCCCTAAAATCAAATTGGCTTCCACTGAGTCTGGAGAAGAAAAGGACATTGCCGCTATGTGAAAAACGAGGAAGTTTCACACTTGAAATCCCAATGTCTTATTCTCTTGAGAAACTAGCTGTTTGGTACTAGTCTGTCTGTGCCCGGGTACAGGCATGAGCTTCAGAGAGGCAGCTGTTTTAGGTGGCACAGATGCTGCACATGTGGAGGTGTTGGACTCCTTGTAGCAGCTTCCACGGCTACGGCAACTGTGAACGTCCAATTCACTTTATACACATATACTGATTACATTATTATATTAATATTTTACTTACTAATACCCTGCCCTAATTCTGTTACTGCTTTCGGGCTATTACAAAAGTCTCCAAACGAGTATTTCTTGTTATTAATCCGGAGCAGTACCTATTGATTCTCGCGCTTTGCTGAGTCCCCGACAAGCTGGCTATCCCGACAGCCAGTTACTTAAAATATGTGTGTATGATGGTGTGAAAATGCTAAACATTTGCTCAGGATCCTGCACAGTTGTGGTCCTACAATTGTGTTACTTTGTAGTGATTGTTAACAATCCAGTTACAGGGGCTGGAGAGAAGGCTCAGCTGTTAAGGACACTGGCAACTTTTTCAGAGGACCCAGGTTTGACTCCCAGGACCCACATGGTGGCTCCAATCCCCAGAGATCTAGTGCCGTGTTCTGGCCTCCACAGTCAGAGTGGACCAGTTGTGGACCGATTGTGCATGGATACACAAGCTGGCAAAACACTCATACACACTAAGTTACTGCAGGAGACTGGGGATGAGGGTGAGGGGAGTTTAGCTTCATGCTCTGTACTTTGTAGCACCTTCCAGTGGGAATTCTAACATACTCTGAATTCTGAGAATCACGGCTCTCTAGGGGTAAAGATAAATATTGCTTTATTAGTTTATTAATTCTTAATAATATTAATTTATTAGTTTATTAGTTCTTTAAAAGTGGTTTAAACTTTTGTGAACTATGCCATTTAAATATGCCTTGGCTTGCAAAGATGAGATGTCCTTCTGTAAAGAGTCTCTCTGTTTTTTAAAGATATTTATATATCTATATCTTTATATATATACAAATGTATATATATACACATTGTATATATATTTACATTGCGTATATATACAATGTAAATATATATCCACATATACTTGAATATATACATTATATACATACAATGTATATATAAATATATATACAGTACACACACATACACACACACACACACACACACACACACACACACTCTGTCACTCTTTTCAGACACCAGAACAGGGAGGGCATCAGATCCCATTACAGATGGTTGTGAGCCACCATGTGGTTGCTGGGAACTGAACAGACAGTGCTCTTAACCACTGAGCCTTCTCTCCAGCCCAAGAGTCTCTTAAGAATGTAACAACGGAACTCAGCCTGGTGTAAGCACACCTGTAATCCCAGCACTTGGGAGGCAGAGGCAGGTGGATTACTGTGAGTTCAAGGCCAGCCTGGTCTACAGATTGAGTTCCAGGACAGCCAGGGCAACACAGAGAAGCCCGGTCTTAAAGAAAAAAAAAAAATGTAACTCCTTTCTAGTTTCTTTGTTTAAAGTGTGGGTTTTGATCGTAATGTGTCACCGAGTAACAGATCAGAGCATCCCTCAGGAGGCCAGAGGAAACATCTGAAAACTCCAGAGAAACCTTCCAGCTCCATCTTAGAGACACTTTAAAGGGTCTTCTCTGAGGGCATGGGGAGACAAAGGCCTAATGTCCTCTTGGAAATCAGCATGCGGCAGATCCTAGACTCGGAGGCTGAGGGGGGACCTGGGGATGGTTGGACACAAGGGTGAGCCTCCATCAAATTTCTAGTCTATTCCAGAGCTGGCAGGGCAGGAAGCAACAAACTCAAGCCCGGGCTGGTTGTGGTGGTGCACGTATTCATGGGCTGGTTGTGGTGGTGCACGTATTCATGGGCTGGTTGTGGTGGTGCACGTATTCATGGGCTGGTTGTGGTGGTGCACGTATTCATGGGCTGGTTGTGGTGGTGCACGCCTTTAGTCCTGGCACTTGGGAGAAAGAGGCAGGATCTGTCTGAGCTCCAGATCAGCTAGCTCTGTGTAATGAGACCCTCTCACACGAAGCTGAGAATACAGCAGAAGCAGAAACGCCTTGGGAAAATGAGTATCACAGTTCTCCACGCCCAACACCCTCATCTCTCCTCCTGGCTGTTTCTAGCAACAGCCACATCATAGTGGAAGCCTGGGGCTGCCACTTGCCTGGTTCATGTTGATAGCGATCTAGTGAAACTTACTGAGAACAAATCTCTCAGCATTCTCAAATGTGTCTACATAAGAAATGAGGTGTTAGAGCATGTTTTTTTTTTTTCCCTAGTTTATGAACAACTCTGTAATGTCAGGCAGAATAAAATACCTAGCTACACTGAAGATACGTTACATTTATCACTTTGTCCTGTTCTAACACAATAACTGTTGATAAAAATTAATTTGAAAAAAAAAAAAGGTATTTCGTTCAGGGCTCATTTATTACCCAGTAACTGTTTTCATGTCTGTTTGCAAATCAACCAGAAAACATATTTTACACACCATTGTGTGGCTTATAGAAACTTCTATAGAGCCAACAGACAAATTCTGTTTTCAAACAAAAGATGACTTCCTTAAAAAAAAAAAAATCTGTTGTCTTTCCTTGTAAAGTGTTCAGTGATTGTCTAATTAGCTGTCGGTAGGTTCTATGTACAGCCAAACATAAACACAGGCCCATGTGTTGATCCTAATGAGGAAAACACAAACTTGGTAAAGATACCTTGGGTAGGTGGCTTTGAGGAAGAGCCCAAGTCACAGATGGCTCATCTTGGAACACAGACTGTACACCGAACCCACAGTAAGGGTTTAGATGTATGCTGTGCCTTTCTCTGTAAATCCTTGTATTTGAAGGCTAATCAGTCAGCACAACCCTGCAGGCGTGAGCCGGTATGCTCTGGAGAACCAGAAACAATGGGACATATTATGTAAATTCTATGGACTTCTTCTTTTCTATTTTAAGGCACTGACTCACGCAGTTGGAGGAGCCGGGAAGTCTGAAGTCTACTGCAAAGGGTTTCTATGCTGCAGCCGTAACACAGAATTCTGTGTATGTAGAGAAGCCTTCATCTTTGTTCTCAGGCTTTCAACCATTCTTAAGGTCATTCATTACCTACATTACAGATGTCATTTTACAAATGCTAATCACACCCAGAAAGTACCTCAGTAGCCATTCTAATGTTCGAGGAGACTAGGTACTGCAGCCTAGTCAAGCTGATACATTGGAAAAGACGTTAAATTGTTAAATGTAGATTTTATCCCTGAAAATAATGCTCATCTATACGAATTACCGATAAAGTGACCGGTTATGCGTAATTGTTGACTTGTGCAGGGATGTCCCACAACACTTGACCTGCTACGAGGCTGAGAGGGCCTTGTACTGAGCTTCAGAGATATTCACGTTACACTGAGTTTCCTTCGCAGGTCATAGCTGATTAAGTTGCTTTGCTTATGTTAGATCTCTGAAAGTTCCTTGTTGAGTCACCCGAGTGCCTGATCTAAAGTTACATTAGATCTTCTGTTCCTTGTTCAGTCCCCCAGAGTGCCTAACGAGTGGACTGATCTGGGCTTGCATGTTAGTGACTTGGGGGTCTCTCAAAGTGCCCCATGGGAGAAAAATCATGAGAGCAAAACAAAACCAAATGATTATGCTGTCCACCCCCAGTGTCGTGCTGGGCCGGGGATGAGCAGTGTGTATATTTTAAAGTGTTCCTGACGGGGCCAGGGAGACAGATGGTTCAGCAGTGAAGCACATTCAACGCTCTCACAGAGGGCCTTCACTCAGTTCCCAGCACCTATACTGAGCAGTCCGTGACCACCTGTGACTCCACTTTGAGGATCTGACACCCTCATTTGGTCTCCGTGAGCTCCTCCATCCACGCACGGGGTGAACGTATAGCCATACAGGTTCCTCCACGCACACATAAAACTGTATCTTGCAGCTGGAGAGACGGCTCAGTGGTTGAGAGGGCTCACTGATCTCCCAGAGGACCTGAGTCAGGTTCTGAGCACCCGTCTGACGGCTCACAACCACCTCTAACTCCAGTTCCAGGGGACCCGACGCCCTGTTCTGAACTCTGATGTGCCATACTCCTGTCCAGAGAGATACATAATTTAAAAAAAATTCTTTAAAATATAACACACAAAATGTGGCACCTGCTATACCGTTTGGATCTGGGATGCCTCCCAAAGGCCCAGTGCTGACGGCTGTTTCTTGATTTGTGCTCTCAGGAGGTGGTGGAGCGTTTAGGTGAGACCTGGTGGTAGTTGTCACTGACTGCACGCCTGACGAGGAATACTGGGATCCCAGGCTTCCCTTTTTTCCTTTTTTTCTTTCCCTCCCAGCGACCACGAGATGAGCAGCACCTCGCTGGGTGTTTCCTGCTATGATGTGTCATAGACTCTAATACAACAGGCCAAACATTGTGGATCGCAATACACGAAACCACGAGCCAAAATAATCTTCCTCCTAGAAGTGGAGTGAGTATCTTAGGTATTTTGTTACAGTGCAGAATGCTTCTTCAATAAGTTGCTGTTCTTTCCCTTGAAGCCGGGTTTTATAACCCTTTTGGAAGATGTGGCATTTCTGGGCCCATGCATTAAAGAAGGGCAGTGGCCCACATAGCTTATTTTCAGAGCATCCTGGGAGGAAACTCAAGCTTCCTAACGGAAAGACTGATAGCTGTGGGCTAAGGGTTTGTCTCTGAAGAGGAGCTTCACAAAACAGGTGACCTGCTCCCACGGGGCCTACTTACAGGACAGATATGTGGGTACGACAATCAT
Source organism: Apodemus agrarius (assembly GCA_964023405.1). NCBI lineage: Eukaryota > Metazoa > Chordata > Mammalia > Rodentia > Muridae > Apodemus > Apodemus agrarius. The sequence goes on from OZ030007.1 coordinate 15,889,228, forward strand.
TTTGAGTAGCTTTTGGGGTTACTGCTTGTAGTGGCTTGAATAGGTTCGGCCCCCAGAACCTCATGAGTTTGAATGCTTGGCCCACAGGGAGTGACACTATTAGGTGTGTCGTTGTTGGAGGGATTGTGTCACCGTGTAGGTGAGCCTTGGTGGGCTCCTATGCCCAAGCTCCGCCCAGTGCAGAAGAGCGACCCTCCTCCTGGCTGCCTGCAGATCAAGATGTCTAGCGTGATGTCCTCCTGAATACTGCCATACTTCCCAGCACGATGAAAATGGCCTGAGCCTCTGAAACTGTAAACAGCCCCAATGGAATGCTTACCATTATAAGAGGTGCCTTGAAGTACAACCAATTTAAGTTTATCCCCGACTAGTTTACAAATAAATGAGACTCAGACTACGGTTATTTCATTTGGCTTTGACAGTTACTGGGGGCGGGGATGACCCCCATTCTCTTGCCGCTTGTCCTCGGCCCTTACAGGTGAGCTTGCTTTGCGTTGTCCTTCCCTTGAGCTTGGAGTACAGCTAAATTCTTAGGCTGGCACGCACCGCCACGTTTGCCTCCTCTCCAAGGTCATTCCCTATCACTTTCCTTCCTGGGCTGTCAGACATGTTGACATCCTTTGGGTGTGGGAAATGCTCAACTTGGGCTGGGGAGACGGCTCAGTTGGTGAAGCACTGGCAAGCACAGGGACCTGAGCTGGATGCCAAACCACCTTAAAAAACCAAAACCAAACCAAACCACCTTAAAAAACCAAACCAAGCCAAACCAAGCCAAACCAAACCAAACCACCTTAAAAAACCAAACCAAACCAAACCAAACCAAACCACCAAAATCAAATCAAAACAACAAAACCCACCCACCCAACCAACCAACCAAAAACCAAAACCAAAACACCCCATAAAAACCCAAACAAACCAAAAAACCGGGATGTGGTGGTGGTGGTGGGGTTGGAGGCCCAGTGCAAGGCTGTACAGGCCAGTCTACCTAGAGAGTTCATGGCAAGAGAGGCTCTGCCTCTATAAACAAAAGGCTAGGGACAAAAGGTGGGGCAGGGAAAGGTGACCTCTGGTCTGTACCTGCATACATTCATGCACACGCACGAACACGCATGCGTGCATACACACACACACACACACACACACACACCCACACACACACTTTCCTCCCAGGTCACAGTGGTTGTTTGTACCATCCAGAGGATTCTTTCCATTCGCCTTTTCTCGACAGCTTCTGTTTACCCTTTAGGCTTCAGTTTACCACATTCTCAAAGACCCCCCTAGCTACACCTGTCTCCCTTGTACTTCTCTTCTAGTAACTTTATTATTCTAACCGTAACTGTGTGCTTTTTTTGAGCTGTTTGAAGGCTGCGTCCGAACAGAGAGTGACTGCATTGCATCTGCTCTCATGACTGAAGCTGGGGCAAAGGGAAAGAAGAGAGCGCAGCAAAGGGGAAAGGCCAGCCTAAGGCGTAAGGAAAGCCTCTGAGGACCCGAGTGGAGAAGGACGTTCTTAACTCATCTAAGGGTCCTCATGCTACGACCTTACAATAAGGAGATCGAGAAAAGCCAGGAGGCCTAGAGGTGAAATACCTCTTTAGTCTCAGTACTTGGAAGGTAAGGCAGGTGGATCTCTGAGTTCAAGGCCAGCCTGGTCTACAGAGTGAGATCCCGGACAGCCAGGGATACACAGAGAAACCCTACTGTGAGATCTGCGCCCCCCCCGCCCCCCCAGGACATTCAGGAATTGTTGCCTTTCCAGCAGGGAATGCAAAATGGAAATAAGTCACTTTGGGAATTTTGACACTTACTGGTTGACTCCCCTCAACCAGGCGGGGACGCTGGAACGTGTCTTGATGCTAGGGGACTTGCCTAGCATATGCAAAGCCCCAGAGCACAGCCACAAACAGTAACAACGGAGATAAACATACAATTTTACTCTCATTCTTACGGAAGAAAAATAAAAGCCACCACGCTCAGGACCTGTATGTGGAGGAACACAGACAGACACTGTTCTTGCACAGATGAACCCTGATGGGACGCTGGAGTGGTGTGTGGATGGTGGAGCAGGCTAACGGGACAGGATTTCCTTCTGGAGTGTTTAAATGTGGAAAATCCATCCGTGGTCGGGTCATGGGACTGTGCACTGTAACGGGTGCACTTTACTGAGGGTTTTCCATTTCAGTGAATGTGCCTATGCACACAGCTGATGCCTGTGTTCTCAAGGGTCATGCCTATCAGCCTATGCACATACATGTTACACATCTCTACTCAGAGAGCACTGCTTTTGAGCTTGGAATCGTCTTCCTGCTCCGAACCTCTCAACAGGGTAAGGCAGTTTTTGCTCACAAGTCCTTATTAAAAATCTCTGCCAAGTCTGGAGAGATAACAAAGCAGTTCAAGTTAGTCGTAACAAAAATTTTAACACGGGAGATAGAGTCACAAATGTCTGTGAGTTTGAATAAGCTCAACCGAACACCAGGAATTGGTTATAAAATGGTGCTTTTTAGAATACAAAGCACTCTCCTTGGTAATCAGTAGTTTGTTTCTTGAAAAAGCTGTTCTTTGATTTCAACTGGCAAAACCCACTTTGAATTGGCTAACTTGAAACCTGTAATTAACATGTGGGACTGAGCAGATACTCGGCCACAGCTCCTGCCTGAGAAGCTTGAAGCTGACGCTGTGGGTTCAGCTTCTGTGCTCTCTCAACACTTGAAGACACAGACTTCTCAGGCCTCTAAATTAGCAGCCCCACCCCATCCCCACCCCGCCCCCTCATTTAACTGGCTCTTCCTGCCGGGAAATCAGTCCAATTTATTTTCTATGTCAGTGCCAGACGTTCTTTTTTGAAGTTTCATTCTTCAATACCTCTATTCTTCTGTCTGTGGTGGCAACTTCTCTGTCCACAACCAGCTTAATCTCCCTCTTGTTCTAAAACGTCAATAACCACTGAGGAGAGGGCGCATTCACCAAGGCTTGAGCTGCCAAAGCGCCGCCCTCGGCATCGCCACAGTGATCAAAGGAGCGTCTTCTGCCAGGCCTTCTCACGTTCTCAGGAGCTCAACCACGCAGGTTTGCATGCACTGTCTGCTAACTTTATAAAGACTTGATTTTAGATGCCACAGGACAAAAGACAAGCTGATAATTAACAACCAATCTCTACTGCTTATAACAGAAGCTATTAAGTTCCAAATAGTAGAGTCGTTTTTGTATTTTGGCTTAAAAAGGAGCTTATATAAAAACAAAGAATGTATCCAGAAACACAAGAAGACAAAGGAGAATAATTTAAAATCAACATATTTGAAAGTTTTTATTTATATTTTGGTCCTATAAGTGAATATTCTTAAATGGAACTCTTCTGTAAGAATACTTTAAAAATTTGCCAATTATCAGATCTACACAAATCCTTGACAAAGGTTTTCTGTGTAATCCTCATTGATGCAAACCTTTATAAGTATTACACTCACTGTAGATCTTCAATCTGCTCCGTATAATAAGCTACAAAACTTGTATGAGGCACCTTCATTGCACACTACAAATACTTGTACTACAAAGAAAGCTGGGCACGGGCACGCTCGAGGGCGCTGGCGGGGAGCGGTGCATCCGACTTGCTCGTAGTTTTCCGTGAATTACTTTTAAAGAACACACAGCAAGGGAGGCGTCTCCTTTATTAACTTCCCCTACTTAAAATTCTGTTGTTTGTAAAACTGGACCAATTATCACAAACTATTATTTGCATAATTAACCAGATGCCTTTTTCTAAAGCACTTCACTGGTGATATCAACAAGTGCAGAGGAAGAGAGATTTCTAAGAGGTGGGATTGTTAAGCTTGCCAGATCCTTACATATTATAGACAGTGGTGCTACTTCAGCTTCTAATCAGAAGATTAATGGTGTACATAAAAAAGGCTGACCAATGTAAGCATGCAGAGCTGGGTTATTTCCTAGGCGGTGGGGTAGCTCATTTGGTGAGCACACAAGAGCCACTGAGCGCGGCTTAGATGCGCTCCAGCTTCTCGCTCAGGAACTCTTCCACACTGTCCGTGTTCCACTTGAGGATGCTTAGTTCTTCAGCAATGTTCCCGTTGTCGTCCAAAAGCTTTAACACAGGGTCTGAGCCGCGAACATACTACAAAGACCAGAGATACCAACATCACTTTCTGCTTAGAAGGCGGCTTTCCACTCTTAACCAAGATCAAAATACTGAATTAACTGTGCAAATAATTTAAGCTTTTACATATATTACAGTCAACACAAAGTCTTTTCAGCAAAGACTCAAATGTGATTTCACAAATGATAATAAAGAAAATGACATGTTACTTCAAAGAGAAAAGCGTGTGTGGTACAGGGATGATTTATAAGGCCCATTGTTGGACATGGCTCTCAGATACCTAACAGTAGTGACAGACAAATACAGAGCAATGTATGACAATAAACTGAACACACATATTGAGATCAGATCTGTTGCCAAATTATGTAAAACTACAACCTGAACATAGTAGTGCTGAGTAAGGAGTTCATAAAGCTCCTTCTAGTTACTATGCTTCTGTTTCTAAAGGTTCCTTCGTTGTTTGTGTGGTGTACGGGTGAGCACAAGCCACGTCTGTGCAGGGTCTCCAGAGGGCAGAGGACCCTCAGTTCCGGGTGGGCAGGAGCGGCTATGCAGGGGTCGTGAACCGACCCTGGGTCCCCGCGACTGCAGCAAGTGTGGGGCCACTCTGCGGCCCCCATCTTCAGTGTGGAGCCACTCTGCGGCCCCCATCTGCAGTGTGGAGCACTCTGCGGCCCCCATCTGCAGTGTGGAGCCACTCTGCGGCCCCCATCTGCAGTGTGGAGCACTCTGCGGCCCCCATCTGCAGCGTTTAGAGCTGTAACTCCAGGCACGAGGTAAGTTCTGATATTATTATCCCGTCTTATTTTTTGTGGTCCTAGAGCCTTGCAGGTGCTAAGCACTTAGCTCATTCCCCAGTACCTGTGGGGTTTTGACTAGTCAATACTAACAAGGCTGAGAATAAAACCTAAACATTTCTGATTAGGCTACTACAAACTATTTCTAAAGTTTTAAATATTTATTTCAAGTCAGTCTTTGTCCAAAACCCCGAATAAGTTAGCTAGACTATAATTCAGTTACTGAGTTTAAGAAAACTATTAGCGGCTCAGACCAGTGAGGTGTGAGGAGCGAGGACCGCCGCCGGCTTAGTGTGTGCACGGCTGCTGTAACACTGGGAAATGAATTTGCACACCCCCTGACTATAAACAGGACGACAAGAGGAACCACAACAGACACACAAAAAACATCTGACAAAACAGAAACAGAACCCATCTAACCGCCCCTCCAGTAAAAAAAAAACAAAAACAAAAACCTAAAACCAAATGCAGCAACATGAAGCTCAGAATGGCTTCACCCCAGCCAGCAGGCATGGCTTCTGAGGGCACAGCTGGGTGCTGACTGCTGGGGCAGGGCATGGGCGTGGCCACTGCAGAGCACATCCAGAACGGTGAAGGTCCCATGTGAAGGCAATCTGCTTGCTGAGGCTCAGGCTTGTGTTCACCGTCTATTATCTTTAAAATCAGACCTAATTCTAAATATCATATGACAAAAACTGTGGGTAAAGATTAATGATCAATTTATCGCAGCAGCAAGAAGTTGTAAGTTTAAAGCCATCTAGCCACAGGTCAACAGGCATGGGAGCACAGGTCAAAGCCTAGGGAAACATCTGACTCAGCGTCTTTAAGTCAGAGGACCCCAGCCCGGCCCCTTACCTTGATCTGCAGACCTCTGAACAGTTTGGGTTTATCGCTTCTGACAAAAGCTAAAAGAGAAAAATATACAAACAGGTCACGCCCAAATCCAAGCTAGCTATGAAGATTAATCCAGAAGTTGAAAGAGATGATAAACAAATGTGGAGGCATCCCCATCTAAACATGAAGACACTGCCTCAAATTAACCAGCGGTCCAAGTCCACTGCCGTGTGGGTGTGGGCTTGACAGACGGACTGCAAGGCTCCCGCCAACAGCTCAAGCAGCTCAAAGAAAAGTGAGAAGTCAGCTTCCCAGTGTGACCCCACCCTACAGCAGTCACCCCAATCACAAATTCCAAAGCGGAAACGGCTGTAAGGACCTTCATGTGATGAAGGAATCAAGCAGAGAGTAAGGGTGAGGTGATGGGGCCGCGCGCAGTGGAGGGAGTGGAGGGACCTGTGCAGTGGAGGGAGTGGAGGGACCCGTGCAGTGGAGGGCCGTGCGCACGCGCAGTGGAGGGAGTGGAGGGCCGTGCGCACGCGCAGTGGAGGGCCATGCCTGGGTGAAGTATTCAGAGGGAACTGTCAAGTACTTTGAAAGAAACAGGGCCTACATCATTGTATATTTAAATATATTACAGATGGAATACAAATTTAAATTGGCAAAGATATTTATTGGATATTTAGTATGTGGCACACAGCAAAGGCAAAGATACAGAAACATACATAATCCCCACCTTATAAAATTTCTAATCTAGCATAGAAAAAAAAAAAAAAGACAGTAAACAAATAATTCCTAAGACTGTGGCTAAGCACTAAAAAGGAGGGGCTCGGAACACTCTCAAAGTTTACAATACAAGAAACTTAATGAAGATGAAATATAAAATCCCTTTTTGCAAGGTCCTCAAGGAAATGTTTTTGATAGGTTTACATAAAAATAGGAGTTTCAGGGCAACAGAACATTGCCATTAACAAAATTCAAGAGTAAAAATGAAAAAAAAAATTAAAATAGACCTTTCAGATAAAGAGAAAAGCAAAATAGATTGAAAATGAAAATGTACGCCGGGCGGTGATGGCGCACGCCTGTAATCCCAGCACTTGGGAGGCAGAGGCAGGCAGATTTCTGAGTTCGAGGCCAGCCTGGTCTACAGAGTGAGTTCCAGGACAGCCAAGGCTACACAGAGAAACCCTGTCTCGAAAACAAACAAACAAACAAACAAACAAACAAAAAAAAAAAAGAAAGAAAGAAAGAAAGAAAGAAAGAAACTGTAACATGGCCAAACAAGCCCTGCATCTTGGACTCAGACTCGACTGCTTAATTGTAACTGAACGTCTGCAAAACCCGTCCAGGAATTCACACCACCTTTTCAACTGTGTAAGAAACCACCATGGCAAACGATTTAAAATCTCTTTCGGCAGGCAGAGCTGTGAGTGCATTTAAGAGTTCCATTCATTCAAATGTCTTTTAAAGGGCTAGACTGAGTCAACAGGCTTAAAAGGAATGCCAGGACGAATCCCCAGAGACAATCCGACAATCCGAGTCAGTTTTGTCTCCTGCTGCACGTATCCGGAGCCCGACCCTGCATGTACTGCCATGCCTCACAGGCGGGAGAGGAAGCTTTCAACACCGACTTGAGAATCTATACATATGCTGCACTGCACAGACGACACGACAGCGTAAGTTCTTCAAGAACAAGAAAGCTCTGACTTTCTTCCATCTCCAAGAAATAAAGGTGCCCATAAAAGACAATCGCATAAGTGGATTGATTAGTCGGCCTCAGGAAGAGACCCTTGTTCATTCTCTTATTTTGGTTCCTCCATTTTGTAGATAATATATAAGGGAGTCTGGACGCCACACAGAAGTGGAAAACAGTCTGGGGAACCAAGGGAGCGACGGGAGGGGAGCAGGTGGGGTGGGTGTGCTCAAAGTATGCTCTATACCAGGAGGAAAATGCTGAATTTAAAATGAAACTTTTTCTTTTTCCTTTCCTTTCCTCCTTCCTTTTCTCCTCCTCCTCCTCCTCCTCCTCCTCCTCCTCCTCCTCCTCCTCCTCCTCCTCCTCCTCTTCTTCTTCTTCTTCTTTTTTTTTTTTGGTTTTTCGAGACAGGGTTTCTCTGTGTAGCCCTGTCCTGGAACTCACTCTGTAGACCAGGCTGGCCTCGAACTCAGAAATCCACCTGCCTCTGCCTCCCAAGTGCTGGGATTACAGGCATTCTCCACCACTGCCCGGCTAAAATGAAAATTTAAAAGAGCAAACCCATGTTGCAGGATTGAGATTCAATCCCCAGCACCAATACAAATAAATGTTAATATTCTCATGTCTTCCCCCATCTTGTCTGATGCTGGGATCAAACCCAGCACGACCCCAGGCTGGCACTCTGGGTTGCTACTTTAGTACTAAACTGCACCTTAGTCTGAGTGCTGTTAATATGTAATATGTACTTTTGAGTTCAGAGAAAGATTTTACTATGTTGAAGTGACAAAGATATGTGTAAAAAAGTATAACAACTCAGAATTTAAAAATCAACTTGAAGATAAAACAATGTCCCTTCTTTAGCATAATTTTTTCATTTTTTAAATGTAACCTTTCACTTTGCTTCTTCATGAATTTCCCATCATGCACCCCAATCCCACTCATCTCCCTGAGCTTTGTACTTACCCTCCGCCCTTGCCACCTCCCCACCAAAAGGAGGGAGGACTTTAAATAATTTAAAGTCCCCAAAGGACTTTTCTCATGTCAAACAATTCATTCCTAAAGTCTGACATTTAGTAACAGTCAAAGCTGTCGGGACGGGAAGCAAACTGAAGATACGCTGACTGCGTGCTGAGGGGTGCAGGACACAGCTCAGCCGCAGGGTGTGGGCACAGCGCGTGCAGGGCCCGAGCCCCGCCTCAGCACAGACAAAATAGTCTGCTAAAAAAGGCAACAGATGTTAGCCTCTTTATTCCGGTCAGGAATAAAAATGACAGGTTCTCAAATCCAATGCTCTCAGCTCTGAATGCAGTCATGCACTTACTCCACCAATATAAAATATATAAATATAAAATAGATAAAACATAAGTGCCTAATCAGTCAGGAGGGAGGGAAGTCTTGGGATGCTTTGCAAGTGACAAGCAAACTCCTGACTGTGTCTGTACGAGGCTGGCATTTGAATGAGACTTGTTTGTTGTGTCCTCTGGTTTAATCAGTGCACATCGCAATGGCGTTTTGTATGCTAGAGTTGTTAGATGCACAAGAAGCAGGTGAGATAGGAAAAGGACGGAACAACAGGAAAAGGACGGAACAACAGGAAAAGGACGGAACACAGGAACCTTTTAAGAGGAATTTTATTTTTTGGATTCTGGAAGAAGACTGTCTAAACATCCTAGCTTTCAGGATATAAGGAAAACACTAGTGGCTACCACTTTCCAGCTGAGATCAGTGAGCCCGATGTGTACTTTAAGGCAGTTTCATGATAAATCTTAAAGCAAAGAAGGGCAACCGAGAGAGTCTACCTGAATTTACGCACAGGCACACCAAGCTCAGCACTCAGGAGGCGGGACAGGCGCGGAGGACTTTGAGTTTGTGTCAAAAATCAAAACAGATCGGGTGTTCTTATAAAGAACAGTCATGTATTTCAACTTAGAAGGAAAGCTACCTGTGACCTCAACTCCACAACCTCACAAGGGAACCACCCTGGGCCACTGTGAGACCTACCAAAGCACCAGCCCAAACTAAAAAGGAGTTTCTTCAAAAAGGATTCCATTTCATAAGCTTGATTTTCTTTTGTTCCTCTGTGTGTGTGTGTGTTTGAGACAGGGTCTCATCAGATATCTTAGGGTGTCCTAGAACACATTTTTGTAGACCAGGCTGGTCTTGAACTTACAGTGACCTGCCTGGTTCTGCTTTTCAAGTGGTGAGATTAAATTTGAGCACCACCATTTATAAGGCTGACTTTCAAGGCAAGCATGCCAGAAAAACAGAAAACCCTTAGTGACAGCTTCCTGGAGATGTGAGGCTCCGTCACAGTTTGATGGCTAACTGCAAGAACATACTTTGAGAATTATTTTTTTTAACATATTTATCACTAAAATTCCCTGTGATGACAGGCACCACACGACTCTCTAGTGTACCCCTAAATTCTGTGGCAATTAATTTTCTTCTTGCTATAAAGGCCTTCTCTACCCGAAGTCAATGTTCTATAACTTACAGTAAAATAATCTACTAGAATGTGTTAAAAGAATTCTACTTCTATCTGCTATAAGAAAAACCTTCCTAAAATTTATACCTGACAGGAGTAAAAGAATAATTTCATACTTTCTATTTTAAATCTAACTTTCATATGTTGTATTTATTTATAACAAATAATGTGTACATCAATTCCTATTAAGACTCTACCTCCTGAAAAAAGAATTGGAAAACATTCACACACAGACACACACAGATACATGTATATTTATTTATAGAGTGTGTTCTGAACATCCATGTTCTTGGGAATACTTAGTGAAATTATTCTTGTAAATGATGACTTGAAGTGATTGCTACATACCTTGGACTTGAGGGAACCTCCCCAATTTTCATCCACAGACTTCAAGGATGGCTCCTGCATACAGCTGTAAAATGAAGACCAGGACAGTTATACACTGAAGAGAGCCATGGAGCTGGACGACAGGGCTCAGGGAAGAGACCACCTGTCAGGCATATGCTTCTCTGGGTTTCATCTCAGGCAGAACTGTGAGGAAGCCCCACAGTGCAAACCTTGGAGTAGAGCAGCTACATAGAACTCCCTACCACAGCAATGCAAAGCGCAGTGAGATGGTACAGTTCCAGACCAAGAGAGGCCAAGCTAGAGGTTAAAGGCCCTATAATCAATGGTTTCAGTTACCCAGGCCAATTGCAATCTGAAAAGATAAATGCAATGTTCCAGAAACAAATGTTTAAAAGTAGGTATGCTTTGGCAGCATGCTGACATCTTATGCGGTTCTGCACAGGACATGAAGTTGCTTTTCCAGGGTGTCCATGTCACACATGCTGCCCACCCCCAAGTCACTCACTAGCTGTCAACAACAGACGAGCACAAGTTTGTGCTCAGTTAACACATGCTCCAGAATCATGGCACAGCAATCCAGACATGCCTTGGGCATTTCTACACTTAGTGAATTCCACTGAGAGTCTTGGAATGCATCCCCCATAATAGAAACAAGGCATATAAACTGAATGTCTACTGAATGGCAGAGGAACATCAGCTGTATCTGGAACAGTCTGTGACAGCAGGTTGACATTGAGTGCGACAATGACATTTCTTCAAAGGTTTTCACTGATGCTTTGTGAGTTTCACACCATCCCAGTCTCACTCAACTCCGTCCCCTTATATCTGCCTTCTGCCCTTGCAACCTCCCCCAAAAGAGACTAACACACACACACTCCCCAAACAAAGCCAAGCATAGAAACATCTGGTCTTGGAAGCTGTGGTGTGACACAGTGTGTCCCACAGTACACTCCTCTGCCCACTTGCAAATCTTAATCACAATGAGTCATTGGTCTGGTCACTGATCTGGTGTGAGGTCTCTAGTTTCTGTTACAGTGAATTTTAATAAGATGCTTTAGGATGGTCTTTCAATGTCTTTAGATTGCTTTTAACATTATGTGATGAATGGCTGAGAACTCAAAGTCCAACATTTAATATTTTTGGACAGATAGTGAGTCTGAGTGGCTGTCATATATATCAGGTGGCAGACAGGAAAAAGACATCAGATATGCAGGAGCTGGGGTCCCAGTCTGCTGAGAGCTGCCTGATGTGGGAGCTGGGAATCAAACTGAGATCCTCTAAGCAGCAGTGGGTATGCTTACCTCTCCTGCCCCACCCGCATCTTTGAAAAGTAATGACTACAGGCAGTACTGTGTAAACACAGGAGAACTCATTATAGGAGTCATGCAAGGTTTTTTTTTTTTTTTGGTGTGAAATTCAACTGAAGCAGACTCAATGGACGTTACTTCCATAGATGCAGAAGCTGCACATTCTTTGTAGTAACAGTTCATCATAGCACTCAACACCAGATCACTGCTATGAAGTAAGGAGACATAGCCAAAGGTAGAGATCACTTTTTTGAAGCAGCCAAAGCCTGACCATTATTTTCTCTTCTAAGATTTATTTTAGGTGCAAAAGTGTTTTGTCTAGTTTATGCCATCTTGACATAAACTAGTCATTTGGAAGGAGCACCTTATTTGAGAAAGTGTCTCCATCAGAGCGTTGTGTGTGTGGATAAGCCTGTGGTGTATTTTCCTGACCGATGTGGGAAGGCCCAGTTCACTATGGCAGTTCACTATGCCACTATGAACTGGCGGGCTTGGGTCCTCTGAGAAGGCGGGCTGAGGAAGTCAGCAGGAGCAAGCCAGTAAGTAGCACCAGTCCACGGCCTCTGCGTCACTTCTCGCCTGCAGGTTCCTGCCCTTACTTCCTTCAGTGATAGACAGTGGTGTGGAGGTATGAGCAAAATAAATCCTTTCTTCCCCAAGCTGCTTTTGGTTATATGTTTTATCACAACAATAGAAACTCTTAAGATGGCTGACATGTATGTATATAAGCCATAAAGTGCCTAGTGTCCTCAGAGGTCAGAAGAGGACATCAGAGTCCCCAGAACTGAACTTATGGATGGATAGTTGTGAGCCACCATGAGGGCGCTGGGAACTGAACCTGGGACCTCTATCGCAGCCCTAAGTGCTTTTAACCACTGAGTAACTCTCTAGTACCCCGACTATTCTCTTCATAGGCATAGTCTTGGAAATAGAGGGGTCCTAAGAGAAAGACAGCAAACATAAGTCTATAATACATCCATTTTATTTCTTCTTAGTTTGTAGATTTATTTTTTTTTTATGGTCATCCAAGAATCAAATATGGATTTTATCATTAAAGCTCCAAATTAGTACTTATTTAAGGTTTTTTAAAAAAAAGAAATCATGTAGAACAAGGCATATTTAAAATATTTCCTAAAATACAGAAAAATACAAGGTAGAAATATGATAATCACCTTTGTTTGACACAGCAAAAGGTAATTAGCACTTCCATGATCCTGGACCATATTAAAAAATCCTTATATTTTTGGTTATCCAGGCCCTTGAGACACTGAGGGCCTTTGTGTAAGCTGTAAGTGTAAAAACCACTGATGGATTTTAAATGAAGAATTTGGATGATATCTCTGGTTCTTTCAAGCAATAAAACATTCAAGATTAATTGGATCTAAGTTTATAAATGCATTTAAGAAACAAAGATTTGCTTAGTGCTGGTTAGAAATATGGGCTGTATTACTAACACGGTGTGAGCAGACTGCCAGGACAGGAGCACCAAGCCGCAGGGGGACAGCCTCTATGCGATGAGCAGGCAATGGGTGTGGGGACTCAGGGTCAGAAGATCAGGAAGCTAGGGAGAAACGGAGGCTCCCCAGAAACGTGTACAAGAGTCTGTCAATTGTGAAAATAAGCTAATTAGCATGCGGGGAGGGGGATAGATCTTCCAAAGTCGGAAGTCTGGGTGGAAGCCACACATGCAGCAAGCCAAGCGTTGGCCTCAAATCAAGACTAGCAGTTTGCTGAAGCCGTTGGTTTCAAGCTGAGGCCCAAAGAATGCCTTGCTGTTTAGAATTTCCATTGCAGAAATTCTAGAATGTAACGCTTGATTCATTAGAAAGAAGCATCTGGAAAAAGAGAAAGCCAACAAGTAAGAAGGCAGGGCACCATTTGCTGTGCTCACTGGATTCATGCTAAGGTGATGCGGTTCCTGTGTCACCTCAAGCCTGTTCCTGTCACTTGGCAGTTTTCTGTCAGAGAACCACACAAGGCTTGACTTCATAGTTTCAAATCCTTGTATGAAATTTAGTACTTAGTCCAACATAGCTTAAATAATTAATTTATTTCAAGGTTTCTTACAGTTTTGTTTATTGCCATAGTTATTGTCACTAGAAAACAATGTTTACACATATACTGTTTTATATATGCATTCCAACATTTTTCTATTTTTTTAAAATTCTGAACAATAAGCTAGTCGTACATGGACAAATAATAAAGGTATTATTTGGAAATGTAATAAAACTCTTTGTTAGACTGTACATTCATGCCACAAAACACACTAAAAATATGTAAACTACACCTGCCAACACAGGATCAAGGGAGAGAAGCTAGCTGCAACTACTTAGCAAAGCTGGCAAACAGACTTCTGTACCTTAAAATTAACTATGTGCATCTTAATTCTCTGCTTTAATCTTTCTATTTAAGGAAGCTCATGAAGTTTAAAGCATTCTCAGACACCGAGCAAACACTGTTTCTTTCTGTGTTTTTGGCCTCTGTGCTGGGATTGAGAGCTAACAGTTACCTTAAGTTAGGCTCCAAAGGAAGAATTGTCCTAAATGATAAAATCAATACTACACTAAAAAGCTCAATAAAAATAACATAACATGTTCCCTCATCATTGCATTCTAACTATGAAAGCTATGGGGAAAAGGACTAGGTTCCTTCAATACTTTGATGAGTACGGTTTATAGAAACATGAACACAACTTCCCTGTATAGCTACAGAGTATATAATGGCTAATGGTGATTGTATTACCTTGACAGAACCTAGAGCCCATGGAAGAAGCATGCCTCTGGGCATGATGGGCGATTGGCATTTGATTAACTGAGTGGGAAGAGACAATGTAGATGTGGGTGAGATCAGTCCACAGTTGGGGTGCTGGACCGCAGGAGGGGGAGACTAGCTGAGCACCATCTCGCTTCTACCTGCTCTCTGACTCCTGCCTCTGTGTGCTGTGGTGTAACTCTGCTGGAAGAGGGCTCTCAAGTAGGAACAAGTTATCCCATACAAGTGGCCATTATTATGAAGTACCTGCACACTAGTTAGTCTGTGTTAGATTGGTTACTCTGAATCTCAACCCATACAAGTGGCCATTATTATGAAGTACCTGCACACTAGTTAGTCTGTGTTAGATTGGTTACTCTGAATCTCAACCCATACAAGTGGCCATTATTATGAAGTACCTGCACACTAGTTAGTCTGTGTTAGATTGGTTACTCTGAATCTCAACTGTTGCCCAGCATTACTCATATTTTAAAATTCCTTTGAGAAGAATGCTTTTATGTAACACTTAGAATCATCTGCTAAAGATACCTATATTGTGTTTCCTTTGAAGAAAGCATTTCTGTGGAGGCCCTAGATGGTAGGAAAGTGAGGCTATTTTAAGCAGCATGAAATTTCTTTAGAGATTACAATGTCATACAGGTAGCTTAGCCTCCTCTTCAGCCTTCTGTTTTCGACAGTAGTAGCACTGTGTCTGACAGGTCAGCGCTTAAACCTGCCACCAGTAATGCTGTTCAAATGGACTTCTGCAGCATGGTAAAATTGGCTAAAATATTTCTGTATAAACTTAAGAGTTATTTTGATGTACTTTTTCCAAATTAATAAAAATTATGCCATTTATTTAAAGCCTTTTGTTTGGACCTTAGCTAAAGTAAGAACAGGTAATAGAGTTTTGGAAAACCATCAAAATGAACAGGAATCACACTGTGGTAAACAGAGAGATGGAGATTAGGTAACAGAAATCTCCATTATATTAACTATTCTTGTTAACTGAAGGTTCAACAGGGACCTTAGGAAGGGCATTTGGCCTTTGATATTTAAGTCATTCAATCTTTTTTTTACAGAAGCTCAGTGTGGCGAGATTTAGTGTCAGTATTTCTAGATGACATCAAACAGTGTTGTGGTTTAGAACTTTGGGCTTGCCAGTCACACTGGGATGAGTCTGGCTCTGGCACCTAAACGCCCTAGAACTTTTAGGCAGCCTGTGATCAAATTTGTTTTGTTTGTTTGTTTGTTTGGATTGGTTTTTTTTCGAAACAGGGTTTCTCTGTATAGCCCTGGCTATCCTAGAACGGCTGGCCTCGAACTCAGAAATCAGCCTGCCTCTGCCTTCCAGAGTGCTGGGATTACAGGCGTGCGCCACCACCGCCTGGCGTTTTGTGTGTTTGTTAAACAGGATCAAAGCGTATTACAGGGTTTTTCTGAGGACTAAACCAACAGTGTAGAGAAAACACTGGGGAGAGTATATACAACAAGAAGAAAACTGAAGAACCTGGGATAATAATGTGCTAGCTCAAAGTCACAGTCAGAAAAGAGAAAGAGAAAGGAGGACCTTCAGTTCCCTCAAAAAACTATCAGAAAGAGGGAAAGGCTAAAATGTACATGTCTATGTCAGCATTACCCTGTCTTGTCTCTGGTCTGCCTGTAACTCTCAAGGCAGGGTGTGTGCACACCTGGCGTGCTGAAGTCAGTCCAATCACAAAAGCAGAGGAAGCAGACAGAAGAGGACATTCAGCTGCATTCGCAGAGTGCCAGAAAACAGCAGCAGATAAACATTCTCCATTGCCTTTCTATCATCTACACAGATATTAAAGTGAAAATAAAGCCCTTTATCAAATATTTGAATGGCCGAGCTACGTTCTGGGAAACAGGTAGGCTCAGGGGGCCGGGTACAAGGCTTTACTAGAGTTGCGAACCACAGGGAGGGAGATCTTTCTCCCAAACGCACACAGGACTCTATCCCACCTTAACCTGTAGAGCCTTCTTTCAAATGAGTGAATAAATAAGTAAGTAACACACCACTCATTAAATGGTGCTCTTCCAAGTTGTTGTTGAGGCTGGGGATTTAGATTAGTAGTTGAATGTGTGTTTATGTAAAGACCTGGGCTGGTCCCCAGCACAGGGAAGGGAAAGGAGACAAAGGAAAGGGGAACGCAAAAAGAAAAGAAAAAGACAACCACAAAAGGGCAAAAGACAAAACAAAAGTGCCCCCCCAACCTCAAACAAAAAAGGGATTCAAATTATCTTAGACCAATAAAATCTGTTACCATGTAGATTGAAAAGAGTACCAAGAAAAATTAGACACCACTGCTAGTTTGATTTCTTTTATTGTAAACTAATTATTTATTTTTGTGCAAAATGTCACTTGTAGTTTAAAAAAATACTTCTCATCTATTTTGCCATTTGAAAGTATTTGAAAACAGTGTTTTATTTTAAATTGAATTCAATTTTCAAAATATGTTTGTCCTATAAAAATGAAGCTTTCCCCAGCACTTGGGAGGCAGAGGCAGGCGGATTTCTGAGTTGGAGGCCAGCCTGGTCTACAGAGTGAGTTCCAGGACAGCCAGGACCACACAGAGAAACCCTGTCTCGAAAAAACAAAACAAAAAAAACAACAAAACAAAACAAAACAAAAAAAAGCCGCTTTGTTTTGAGGCTGCAGCTGAGGAGCAGGGCTTGCCCAGTGAGTGTGGCTATGCATCCAGGTTTTTGTTTTCGTTGCTGCTTGTTTTAAAATCGGGCTGGATGGTGGTGGTGCACCTCTTTAATCCCAGTACTTGGGAGGCAGAGGCAGGCAGATTTTCAAACTAAGTTCAAGAACAACCTGGTAAGGAATTCCAGGACAGCCAAGGCTACACAGAAAAACCCTGTTTTGAACAATCCAAACCAACCAACCAGCCAACCAACCAAAAAAGAAAGGAAGGCAGACAGAGCAAAGCACGGGGCTGAGAGGAAGGTCAGGGCTGAGGACCAGCAGACCTACATGCTGGATGGGACCAATCTGTGACTTCAGCGTCAGGGATCCGACTTCTTACACACTTGGACACAGCTGCACATACCCGTATAGACCCAGACACAGAGAAAGATAAACCTTCAAAAAGCAAAACCAACAAGCAATACTGACGCCCAGTGCAATGTCTTATGAGAGTTTTCTAGCAGCACCACCCCAAAGCTCACAATCTTCCATACAAGAGCTCACGTGATCCAAGTGATGAAAAGTTCAAACCGTATCTATCCTGTTCTTTACTGACATCTCAACCACTGGAGGATGGAGAGCAGTGAACTCGTGGTCTGATATCATTTACACACACGATCTGTTACACGCTGTAGGTGACTCTGGGGTCTTTGAGCTCACAGATGAGCACCGAGGGAACCTGGAATGTTAACACACAGGGTTGATCCTTCAAAGGAACAACCTGTCATCCTCCCGGAAGGCTGGGAGCAGACATAGTTAATAGCCTGCTGAGCCTTGCTGTCCGTGTGGTGGACACAACACCAGATCCTCCCCTAAACCCTTACCTTAAGCTTATCAGTTACTCTACAGAGCCCAACTTTATGGAAGGTGCCACATGTACCTTACAAAGTTTTAACTTAGTCAAGTCCGATTTTCATGTAGCTCTTGTTGTTCCTCAAGATTTATGTGTACTTTATTGTGTACACAGCAAAGTTTTCATTGAATTGTGCTGTGCTTAAATATACCCAAAATAAATAACTTAGAGTCAGACCCCCAAAGTTTAAACCTATCAGTATTAGTCATGAGCTGCCTTCTTGCCTCTTGCGGACTGTGACTGCCAGCTCTGGAGGCTGCAGAGAGTCCCCTTCCTCCACCAGCACACCCAGCACACCCAGCAGCGGCAAACACTATTTTGTTATCATAATCTATCCCTTTCTGAACCAACTGATAGAGGAGCTGGAGGAACATGAGAGTACCCTGTTGAATTTTATCATTAGCCAATCTAACACGCTGTTATAGCTATCTATTTCCTGTACTCTGCCAACGGCAAACATTGCTGCGGTATTTCCTGAGTCCTCCACATTTTCTACTGTTTCCTTGCTTGCTTAAACACCAAACATGTACCTTTTAGAATATTCTACTAGTGTCTTGGCACTATCAGTAGCAAATGTCTGCAGATCAAATCCAACCCATTCAGTCCTGAAGCAGGAATTAGTCCAGGGCAGAGGGAGAAGCAGACAGCAGCGGAACAGCTGAGGGCTGACCCGGTGCTAGCCGAGGGAGGGTCCTGACCGCCGCCTCCCTAAACTCCTGACGTCAATCAAGGCAGACATACAGCAGATGAGCTTAAAAGGATCTGTGCATAGTTTCATGAGTAATTTAGCTAAGCATACCCTAGTTTCTAGAAGGCCCTCTGACTGGCTAAGTATGGCTTCTGGAGTAACAGAAGATGGAATGCAAGTGTAAACTGAAAGGAGTAAAGGTGCTAAACTGGGGAAACAAAAGTTTTTAAAGAAAGACCACCATGGTATAAAACTTCAGAAAGCCTCAGGGCAGGGCGCGAGGGCCGCGCAGGCCCCGCAGCAGCACCGTACGGGAAGCTGAGCGAGCGGATGCTCAATAACTGAGCTGAGAAGGAAGAGGCAGGCAGAGACCTACAAGGATGAAAACTGATTTAAAAACGACTAATTTTTATAAATCTTATAAATAAATAAATTTTATAAACCCTAGAGTCCATAATAATAATGATAACAACGGAATACTTGATTTGTATTTATCCTTATGATAGTCCACAAAATTTTTAAAAATTATTTTTAATCAAATCGTTTACTATACCAGATTTTTTAATCTGATGCTCATGTTCACATGTTTCAAAATAATCTTGGCTGGAGGGGTGGAGCCTGCCTGTAACCGTACGGTTCAGGAGTCTAAGGTGGAGGACTGAGAATGTAAGGACAGCCTGGGCCAGAGACCACCCCCAACTAATGAAAACACCATCAATAAGACTGATGGTCAGCAGCCGGGCGTGGTGGCGCATGCCTTTAATCCCAGCACTTGGGAGGCAGAGGCAGGCGGATCTCTGAGTTCGAGGCCAGCCTGGTTTATAGAGTGAGTTCCAGGACAGCCAGGGCTATACAGAGAAACCCTGTCTTGCAAAAACCAAAACAAACACACAAACAAAAAACAAAAACAAAAAGGACTGATGGTTAGCAAACTGTGCTAAATAATTAATATACCTATTTCTGATATATCCTTAAAAATAAAATACAGAAATGAGAAATTTGTAGTTGTGGCTAATACTTAGTACCAAAAGTTTGTTCTGGGTAACTACCACCACAGAAATAAGTTTCTGTTTTTTTAAAGCTTTTACTATTTTTCAGTGTATGCAAATAAATCTATTTTTAAAAACATCAAGCCATTGTAAGGTAAGGCTCTACTGTGTTTCTAACTTCTGTAAAGGAGGCGGAGGAAAGGGAGATGAGGGCAGGTCCATCGTGGGAAAGGGAGGTGAGGGCAGGTCCATCGTGGGAAAGGGAGGTGAGGGCAGGTCCATCGTGGCCTCCATGGCATCACGACAAGTTCTACAGTGAGACCCTGCCTCCAAATAGCCCACCGGCCTCCCAGCCAACCAAACCCCCGAGCACTTATTTCAACAGTAGGTTTAAAAAGCAGATTTTACTGGCACAACTACTTTCCCTTGACTTACTTTGCCAGACAGGAGAGGTAAAGGTTATAGGTGACAGGAATTTCCAGTTACATGTATGTAAATCGACAGTTCTGTTAGTTACATTTATGCCCAATATTATGTACCATGCTATCACCTCAGATTTCTTTGCCCAACTGGTGTATTATTACAAATAAGCCAAAGGGTAATTAGTTGGCCCTTGCCTTTTTGGCCAGATGCAAGGAAGACTAATGTGCAACGGTGAATCTGTGGTGTGGTCCTCCTGTGAAACGGTGAGTCTGTGGTGTGAGGGGACCAGCCCTCCCCTTGCTGGACAGCCACGGTGGAGTGGATCCTGGGAGTAACACACATTCCCTTTGATTCATCTAGTAGACCAGGCAAGCACCGGACCTGGATTTTACTGAAACTTGAAAAATCAGAGACTACTGTTCTAACTGATTAAGTAACCTGTATTTTACCTATCTCAACTAAGGCACAGAAAAGAA
Organism: Apodemus agrarius; assembly: GCA_964023405.1. Taxonomy (NCBI): domain Eukaryota; kingdom Metazoa; phylum Chordata; class Mammalia; order Rodentia; family Muridae; genus Apodemus; species Apodemus agrarius. Next base: position 15,909,696 of record OZ030007.1, read on the forward strand.
AGATACAGCAAAAACCAGTACCTTTTTGGTTTCAAATTGTGCTTCTTCCTGACAGCATCCTCTGCAAACAGGATCCAGCGGAAGCAGATTAAACTGTCCGAGAAGATCGCAAGAGCTGCAGAGTAGGTTGCTGGAGAAACCCAACTCTCTGCAAGCCTCTGACGAAAACTCGGCCCCGAGAGCAGACACCTGAAAGTGAAAACTAGGAATGAAGCAGGTCTAGGTTTGCATGAATCTTCCTAAAAGAGACACCTAAAAGGGTTCCCCAATGCTGTTACAATTCACCCAGAGACAAATTCGTAAGTCCTTTGAAGTCCACAGCTTTATGTATTTGGTTTATTGTTGATACTTTGCTTGTTGAGACAGTGTTGTCAGGTCCAGGCTGGCCCTGAACTAGCTATAGCTGGAGATTACCTCAGCCTCCTTCTCCTGCCTATTTAAGGCTTGGGCTTACGGGCATGTGTGACAACATTGGACCCGACAGCTTTTTATTTCAGTGAAAACAGAAGTACAACAATGAAAGTACAAAATATAGCTTTAATGATGCATGTATTACACATCTCTTATTAACATCCAGTAGCTTATTAAAAAGGAATTTTCTTTTTTTTTTTTTTTTTGGTTTTTTCGAGACAGGGTTTCTCTGTATAGTCCTGGCTGTCCTGGAGCTCACTCTGAAGACCAGGCTGGCCTCGAACTCAGAAATCCGCCTGCCTCTGCCTCCCAAGTGCTGGAATTAAAGGCGTGCGCCACCAACGCCCGGCTAAAAGGAATTTTCTTTTAAGGAAAAAATTATTATTTTTTTTTTTCGAGACAGGGTTTCTCTGTATAGCCCTGGCTGTCCTGGAACTCACTTTGTAGACCAGGCTGGCCTCGAACTCAAAGATCCGCCTGCCTCTGCCTCCCAAGTGCTGGGATTAAAGGTGTGCGCCACCACCGTCCAGCAGGAAAAAATTCTTATTTTACTTTAAGGACTTAATACCTATTCCTATGGATTGATGGAAAGCGTTAACTTATTGCAAACACACCCCCTGCAGGAGGGTGGGGAAACCGGATGGGACCAGGGAGTCAAAGGAGACCCCAGAGACCAAACTGGTTTTAGTTATCAGCTCCACCACTTACAGCCGTGTGATGGTGGGAAGTCGGACTCCTCCAGCTTTAGTATCTACATGGTACACAAAGGGAGCAGCAGCCTAGATAAACAGACTGCTTTAACCCAAGGCGGCCCAGGTCAATCCCTAGCACCTGGACACTCAACTACACTGTTTTAAGAGTAACTTCATGTGTGCGCATCTGTGCTGTGTGAGCACCGTATTACCACCTTATTACTATCTTAAGAGCTTCGTGACCTCATGAGAACTGTCCCCTGTAAGGCTTGGGTATTTGAAACCTGCCTAGTTGGTGGAAAGTTTGGGGGGTGGGGCGGTAGAGCCTTGCTGAAGGAAGCCTGTCACTGCGGGCAGACTCCAGGAGTCACGCCCTAGCCCTGCGTCCAAGCTTGATCTTCCTACTCCGTGCTCTGGCTGCCTGCTCTATGCTGTCCACACGTCCGCCATTATGGACACCCTGGAACCTCAGTTCAAAATCTCTTCTGTTAAATTGCCTGGCATATGTTATTTTCCACTGTGACAGAGAAGTAAGCCGACTGCTGCGCCTCCTCTCCAGCTCCTTTTCTCTTTTGCAGACAGGCCCTGATTACACAGCCTAGGCTGGTCGTGAGCTCAGCCTGCAGCCCAGACAAAGTGCCATCCTACTGAGTGGCTGCTTTTATAGGCCTGGTCTATTCATTTAAGTGTTGTGCCTTGCTTTTTGGGAGATTGCAATTTTAACCAGGCCTTCAAATACCTTTTTCCTGAACTCTCCCTTTTCCTGAGTTCTAGCTTCCAAAGCTGACCACTCACTTGATTTTTCATTAGATGCTGCACAATCAGTCTCCTAAGATGAAGCCCACCGTTGTTTCTGGATGTAGCCCTCCAAATGCATTCAGCATCTCAGGAAAACCAAACTACTTCCCTGGCCAACTGGCTTGCCAGGCCAAAGCCCTCTAGGTATTTAATAGTTTCATAGTTCTGTTCCCTGAAAGCTCTCAAATCTCTTATGATCTTTAGGACATTTAATTACTTTAATTAGGAGTACAGTATGTGGATGTGTGCACATGTGCAGGTGCCTGTGGAGGCTTCAGATTTCCACAGCTGGGATCACCGCTGGTTGTTACCAGTGAGACCTAGGTGCTGGGAACTGAACTGGGGTCTTCTGCAAGAGCAGTGCAGCTCTCACCTGCTGAGCCATCTCTCTGGCCTCCCAGCTTTTAAGCCTTCTCCTGCACCTGTAGCTCACCTTATTCATCAGTTCCAGCTGTCCTCAGTCCCCAGCTTCCCCTCTTTCCAGCTATGAGTTTCTGTGCTCCCCAAGGGGAAATCTGGTCCTCACACCACTGTTCATATTTCTCCCTATGTCTAAAACTCTTTCCATTTTTACCCTGTTTATTCTGCTTATTTTCAAGAACCTAATCAGTGCCAATCCTCTAGGAAGCCCTGTCTGTAAAAATGACAACTTTTTAGATACTGTATGTTCCTTAACTGAGAGACCCTATAACCAGCTGTAAAACAGAACCACTCAAGAACACTGTACTATGTAAGGTTTTCTGACTTTCGACCAACACAGAGTAACTCTGATAACAGGTATTAGGTTGTTTCTATTTCTAGCACCTATGCTAGCTCTTGTTTGTTAAAACAAAACCAGACTGGTAAAAGCCAGTCTCCAATAGGGAAATGTCAGACTGTCTGTATCTGGATGGTCTTCCAGAATAAGGAAGGGTCTGGTCTGTAAGCTTCTAATGGCTAGAAGGAATTATGCTTTAGTAGCAAAATCTTACTAATACTCAACTCAGCCACTGTTACACAAAAGCAATCACAGACAATACAGAAATTAATGTTCCAATGACAGGGTTGAAGCTGAAATTGGCAGCTTCTCTTAAACTAATCATCAATATGAAAACCCACTGGCATTACTAGTACATTTCCACAAAGTCCTGACCATCTCATTGGCCTTTATCAGTCAATATTTTAATCTGATATCTGATACATCTCTGTAATAGAGAGTGTACTTGTATCTTCAAGACCAATCAACTATGCCAACTAAGTGGGAGGGACCCATGAGTTTATTGGGGAGTTTTCTTACAGTTTAGCTATAGGACACTTGCAACTTCCCATCAGTAAAGTGGGAATAGTGGGAATAAAATAGTAAGACCTATTTATTACACAGGGTAGCTTGAAATCAGGGACAGCAATAAGGCAGATTGGAGAAAACTTTATCAATATGTACAGATTACCCCATATTTTATTTCAATGTGACTGGCAGTTCCTCCAACATGGAGAGAGAGAGAGAGAGAGAGAGAGAGAGAGAGAGAGAGTGTGTGTGTGTGTGTGTGTGTGTGTGTGTGTGTTAGGGGGTATCTGCCTGCCTGCACCTTCCAACACACAGCATCAACTTTGGACTTTGGTCACCATGCTGCAAACAAGCTCAAGTTAGAGATACGGCATGGACAGCTATGCTGAGGACAACTGAGGCCCCAGCTGACCTCATGAACTACCAAACATGTGAGCAAAAAACCTTCAGATTTCAGACTCCATCCTTTCAACTGAGGTCTGAAGGATCATGGGGCAGACGAGTGCCTGCTTTGCCAGTCTGGGAACTGATAACCCACTAAATCTGAAAGCAAAATAAATTGTTTACACCACCAGATTCTGGGGAATTTGTTTTGCAGCATGTAAAGGCAAATTCACTTTGAAAACTACAACTGCTTAAGAACATCAGAAGCGGGGCTGGAGGGCTAGCTCGGAGGGGAGAGTGCTTGCTGAACAAGCTTGCGACCCGAAGTCAGCATCCATCTAAAAAAGCTAGGGTCTGGAATGTGTATCTGTAACTGCAGCACTGGACGGAGAGTGCAAGGCCAGATGGACCCCAGGACCTCAGTGGAGTCCAGGTTAAACGGTGAGGAGCTAACTCTGAACAATTTCCAATTCAGAGACAAATAGAAGGGGTTAGCGAGAATGAATCCCAACACCCTGAATGCCACAAGCACTGCCATTCCTCAGGTTCTTACAAACCACCAGATAGTCTGCTAAGTGCTTACATTATCATTCCATTTACTACTAACCACGCTTAGGGAGGAAACAGACAGGACAGTAAGAAAATCGTCAAAGACTACGCAAGAAAAATTGCATTAAGATTTTAATCCTGGGAATGGAGAGATGGCTTTGTGGTAAAATGCCTGTCATATAACTGTAAGGACATGAGTCTAGATCCAGAGGGATGGATGGATCCCTGGAGCTTGTGGGTGATCTAATCTAGCCAGACGCCGAGCTCTGGGATCAGGAAAAGACCCTCCCTGTCTCAGAGCACTAGAGGAAGATACCCAATGATTAATTTCTGATCCTTGCAAGCACAAATAGGCAGACATACCCAGAGACACACACAGTACACACAAATTAACAATAACAGAGTCTAATCTTAGCCTGCCTTTAAAATTTCTGCAAAGGTCTGACTGTGTGTGTCCTCACCAAAACCCAGGTGGCAGTTGCCCAATTCCTCAATACAGTATAGCGAGACAGGTCTAGAATAGGTATAGGGGCCCTTATGAGTTGATTCATGTAGTTCTTGTGTGGGGAAGTAGCTATGTGCAGTTTTCTCTGTTTCTCCACTAGGATTATAGTCAGGGGTGCTTAGTAGCTGTGGTAGTCCAGTCTTGTACTGTGCACCCTCCAGAACTGAGCACCAAAAAAGGGTTCTCTAACAACTCTAATTGTGCCATCCACGACTCAGACACATGGAGGAAGGAGTCAAGCTGCACAGGGAACTGCATACCAGGTCTCAGGAGACTGGTCAAAGAACTTCTTTGGGTCGCACTATAATGTACAGTTCTAATCTTTACGCATGCTCAGAAGGATTTCCAGGTTAGGTCATTTGCTATTATCCCGGTTGCCATCACAGGGAAACATTGTTAAGTATGCACTGTCACTAACTTGAAATTAAAGATGCTTAGAGGTGCAGACACTAAAACAATTCTCAACTAAAGTATGAGCTAAGTCTCCACTTCAAGGCGTCATGAAGTAGCTTTACTCCTTCCTGCAGTTCCAAAGCCCCACTGTGTGACTTCCACCCCTGACAAGTGCCCAGTTTACTTGGTCTTTCCTCTAATTGCAAAATCTAAGAATTTGCCTTTTTCTGTATTTCCAATAATTCTACACCCTCCCCGCCCCCCTTTTTTTGGATTTGTTTTTTTCAAGACAGAGTTTCTCTGTATAGCCCTGGCTGTCCTGGAACTCACTCTGTTCGAGGCTGGCCTCGAACTCAGAAATCTGCCTGCTCTGCCTCCCAGAGTGCTGGGATTACAAGCGTGCGCCACCTCGGCCCTGACTTACACACCCCTTTTCATTGCCAAGGGCTTTGTTTCTTGTAAACACTAGTCATCACAAACAGTAAGCACCACTGTAGGGAGTCATGGCATTTGAGGTGACCTCCTGCAGTCTGCAGCAAGCAGTTCTTTACTTTGGGAACTGGGAGGCCATTTATACTTCATAGGCTACAAGTGGACAAACATGAAACAGAGAGGAAACTGAAGGGAACGGTACCGACGTTCCCTTTGGCTATACCCTGCTCAGCAGGAGACATGGAGGGTGTAGGGCTATGATCTGGTTAAGACTACAGGGTAAGGGAAACATGGGGCTATAAACTAGTATGAGAAAATATGAGGGGGAAGTTAAGACTTGGTAAGTCCTGCTTTTTGGTCCATCTTTTGAGACAATCTTGTTATATAGCCTGGGGTGGACTAGAACTTGCTACGTATAGCCCAGGTTAGTCTCAAAGGTCTAATCCGCCCATTTCAACCCCCTGAACACTTTGATTACAAACACAGCTCAGATTACAAGAGGCATCACCATGCCTGGTTCTGACTTTTTAAGTCTGTGAAGTAGATGAGGTTAAGCATTGTATTCTGGGGAATCACAGAGAAAAACAGTAAATTAAGAATCAGTCTGAATCAGTAAATCTAAATCAATCTGATTTAGATGATAGTTATTAAAAGTTAAATTTTGCAAGTATTTACCTAAAGTTCTTTTTAAAATTTAAAACTAAACAGGACAGTACATGGAGCGAGAAAGAGATAGATTATAAAAGATGTTTTGGAAAATACCTAAATGAAATAATATAGTTCTGACTAATGACCTATGGTCTTATTTCTATTTTATTTTTCTAAGATAGAACACACTTATTTGTGGTTCTCATTCACAAAGAACAGAATGAAGTTGATACTTGTCCTAAAAAGGTCGTTCTAGTACTTTAGTATCAAGAATCAAATAATTACCAGGCAAGTTTTCTGAGTATCAACTAAGGTAGAACCTAATGTCTGGATTTCAACATAACACTTCTGTTGGTACCATCAATTGTCAATGACACTTCCAGTGGGGACCACTGATAACAGACCCATAGGAAGTTAATTGGGCTTGATGGTCAATAATAACTTACAAGAAGGCTCCATCTGTCCAGGCTGTCAGACCTGTGCCCTCGCTCTCTCAGGAAAACATTCCACTTAGATGTCAAGGTACTGTACTCCCCTCCATGTATGTCAGTACAGACAAAAAGTAACCAGGAATGGGCACTGCTTTAAGGTGAGATCCAGTTAGCACACTGGGAAAATGACATTTCAAGGAACAATAGACAACTGAAAGGTACCTGAGAGGTCAGGTTCTGCCCACCGCTGACACTGAATGGCTTTAGTTTTAGGCTACAGAGATTGATTTCCTGGAGGAGGTATTTCTTAAACTGAAGGCTGAGGGGCAGTCAGATGGCTCAGCGGGTAAAGATGCCTGCTGCCAATCCTCAGGACCTCAGTTTGATCCTTAGAACCCACGATGGAAGGAGGTTCAGTCGGTAATTAGATGACAATCGCTTTTATGGGTGTAGGGAAGATAGCTTTTGAGAGAGAAGAGACTACATGGAATTTACGAGAGCAAGTGTTCTCAGCTCTTCCCAGCCTTTTGTTCTCCCAGTAGAATAAGCAAACACTAGGAAATAAGCCTGGAAGACAGCTTGCTAAGCAATGTTTAGAGACGAACTCCATCCTAAAAGCGAATGAGAGTTTTTAAGCACAACAGGTTTAAACTTCAGAGACATTACTCTAGATGGGTTAGGGCAGAATGAGAAAGAAATAAGACGTGGAGACCAGTTAATGATTCACAGGCAAGCCCACAAACTGGCCTGAATCGCCAAGTCTGCCTCAATGCAGAGAACTGAACAGAACGCATTTTTAGCTTGGGCAATAAGGAAGCTGATAAAGGCGATTTTTATTTAGATTCTCAATACAGAAAGAGGCAATTCAAAGAAAAACATGTGGGCTGTTATTTTCAAAAAGAAAGGTCTCATAATATTGAACTGGTTTTCAGGTATATTTAGCCAATATATGCAGCACATAAATAAGGAAGGAGTCAAAAAGACATCTGAGTTTAAGTTAGATTTGGTGGACAACCACCACGGCAAACACGTAGCCACAAACTCTTACTATTCTGGTAGCATGTTTGGACATTTCTTTGCAACGCGATTCTGTCATTCTTCCCATATGGCTGTGGAGTCTCTTTGTTCACCTGTAGCTTGGTCTGGGGACTTACTCTGACAAGTCGAATGTGATGGAGTTTGGGTCTATTTACACAGTGGGAGAATCTGGTTTTCTATTTTTAGCCTTTGTCTCCCAGGAGGGATATGTGATTTCCATGGCAAGGTCTTAAGAGGCTTTTGCTCTTTTAGAGTATTGTCCTGAGATTGCTGTGAAAAATAAGTCAGTCTAGTCTCCTGGGAGATGAGAAGTCAGAAGCAGAACTAAGTGGTCCCAGTTAATGGCACTGATTAGGAATTACAGTAGCTTTGGGTTTTCAGTTAAATTAACCAACTAACTCAAACAAGGCATACAAGAGGGAACTGCTTCACCAACATAAAGGACGGTTAAATTGTTTAAAACGTTGATTGGCGAGGGGGTGGGGGCAGGTATTTACAAAGCCATTGACAACGGAGATTTAGAAGGTAGTTTGAAAACATTACTCCTTTGTAACTTTTAGTAGTGGTAACGAATTCAAATGACTACAATGGGAGGAAAAAGCAAACAACTCACTTATCTCTCCAGTACAGAAAGTTTAAAGGGATGTTCACTAATTGTTTTATTAAGTACCAGATGTCTCAAAACGACATTGCAGGGCAATGTAAGACGCTAAGAATCCACCCGTTGGACAATGTAAGAAAAGCAGAGAGAATGTTTGCGAACTACTAGATCTATAAAAACCAGAGTATTTAGAGACCTACGGTATAATCTTAACTTTCCAAAATCTTGGATAAATCACTTAAATACCCGAAGTACAAGACTTGTAAAAATGGAAGGAAAAAGCTTCCATTGAGGAGTTTACCAAAATACAGTTGTTTCATAAGTAGCTAAGTAAGTCAAAATTAGGTTTTCTCCTTTCAGAGATCCAGAAACCATGCATTCTTGTTAACGAAGACAAACGCTTGTCTGGACCAAAACCAAGATGATGTCCCTTTAAGGTTTGGGAGTCTTGTCATCAGCAGTGTTAGTTTCCTTCACTTGTGTTTCATTAAAACAAACGTCCCTTCTTTCTAAGCGTTACTGACTTTATGTACCCACTGCGAGCTTGAAAGCTCGATTTTAGCTGCCTGAAGTGAGGCGACCATCGCCTGCAGAGCTCGGGCTGGAATTCTGCCACGTTTCATTCCGGATGGAAGCGGCCGCTACGGCAGCCCGTTCCACGGGCGGCTCCCTTGCGTGGCCCCGGGTTTACCCTTCCACATCCGCGCCCTCCGACCGGTCTGGAGGCAGCCCCAGAGGCGGTCCACACTCACCGCTTGGAACGCAGTCGCCAGCAGCAAGCGCAGCCCTAGAGCGGGCCGCAGCCACCCACCCTGCCCTGCCGCCATCCCGGTGGTCTGCCGTCAATCTTCAGGTGTCTGAGGACCCCTGTGCCGGGGACGTCCACTGCACTGCCTGACGCGAAACCCGCCTCAAAGGGCCACTGCTACAAGTCTATTACACCACAAAGACGAGTGTTAGTTAGGCGACCATAGGAGCCTGAAAGTGATCGATTGTTAAACAGTCCTTAGGTTCTTTTAGAGATTCAAATCAGGCATTTTTCTAAACTCCCCACACCGGGGCTTCTTATTCACGACGTTACATCGGCTATCCACGAAGCCCCAGCTCGGCCATTATTAGCCCCGCCTCCTCCGAGTTTGCCCAATCGAATGACGCCTTGCTTGAGGCCTGTGACAAGGAACCCAACCGTAAATCGAACCGAAGGGGGCGAGAAGCGGCCGCTCTTCGGACCAATGAACACCGCTGTACCGGAGGATGAGGGGGTGGAGCCTTTGGTTGCCCAGCAGCGTGCGTCAAGGCGTGCGCGTGGTGGCCGAGGGGGAGGGGAGGGGGCGGGCCGAGGGCGGCGCAGCCGCAGCCGCAGCGCCACTGGAGGAGCGCGCGGCCGCGAGCGAGCGAACGAGGGAGGGGAAGGGAGGAAGCGAGGGAAGAGGGCGTGCGGCCGCGGGGTCCCGAAGCCAGGCGGCAGCAGCAGAAGGGCGCCAGGGCCGTCAAGTGGGCCGGGGAGAAGCGTGCACCGGGCGGTCGGCGCTGGCTCCCGCGGGCGGGAGACCGGAGAGGAGGAGGAGGAGGAGGTGGTCGCTGCGGCGCAGCAGTCCGCGCAGCTCCCGGGTCGGGGGTCTCCTCCCGGCGCTTCGGTCGCCCTCGGGGCCCCGCTCCCCGCCCCCCGCGGTATGTCTTGATCGCGAGCAGCGGGTTTCATGGGGCTCCTCAGGATTATGATGCCGCCCAAGTTGCAGCTGCTGGCGGTGGTGGCCTTCGCGGTGGCGATGCTCTTCCTGGAGAACCAGATCCAGAAGCTGGAAGAGTCCCGGGCGAAGCTAGGTGAGGCAGCCGAGCGGTGCGCCGGGGCCGGGCTGGCGGGTGGGCATTGCCGGGTGTAGCAAGTGGTCTTCTGCAGGCGCCCTCGGAGAGTCCCGAGAGCTGGGACCCTGGCACGTCGAGCTCCCGCCACCGCGGAGGGAAGCTGCACGCGCGAGGTCTCTGGCCAGAGGGCTGCCCCGTCGGCCCTCCACGGAGAGAGTGGACCCAAGTCTGCGTGGAGCTGGTGCAGCTGGAGGACACGATCGTTCACTCTCCCATCTCTTCCGAATCGTTCTGGAAAGCCTCAGCCATGTGCAGCGATGGGGACTGGAATTTGAATTAGGGGCACCTGGGCACGGGATCCTTTAGGGATGGTGGTCGCGGGGGAGATTCATCGGGGGCGGGGGAAGGTGGGCAGAAATGGAGGGAGACTCCGGGAATGCTGGGGAGTGAAAGCAGCTCACTGTAGTGAGTGGCAGGCATGCCCGAGCCTAGGGCGGCAAGGGGCCTTAGAACTGACAGCTTAGGTAGGCTGGCCGAGTGGGACAGCGGAGCTGATGAAAAGCTCTGATGGTACCGAAACGGCATCTGGGGGACTGGAGTTCTTTATGAGTGACACTGAACTGGTTGGTTTGGGCTTCAGAGGAGGGTCGTAAGTGTAGGCCGATTGCATGTGCAAGAGGGAAACGTTGAAGATTCGGAATTACTGGGTTTTACCTGGTGAAAGGAAAAGAGTGGGGAGAGCGAACCATATGGGTGTCTTAAATCGTTTCTCTCCGTGCCGGAATGGGAAAGGGTGCTTGAAACACAAAATTGGAGTGCGAACTTATTCAACAGGAGTCGAAAGCGCAGATGATCGGTGCTTCTGGGTAGTGGAGAACTTGGTTATTTGGAAGTGCTCTGGAGACAGAGACACTTAATGATTGACGCGTGTTGATTTAAAAATGTACTTGGCACTTGAAAATCAGCTCAGAGGATGTAATTTGGAAATGGGAAGCGGCTTTTGCATACGCTTTGACCTAGTCTGTTTCTTAAACACGATTTAAAAGTTACCTTGAGAAACAAGCTAGATGCAACTTGGGGGTGTGGATTAATGTTCAAGAAAAGAAGTACCGGAAAAGAATTTAAATTTTTATATATAGTAGATATTTACGAGTTTTGGTAGATTTTTACAGAAGCCTTGAACACATTTTAAAGAATAGTGTTATAAAAGAAAGTATCATTTCATTGATGTACAGCTCAGTGTGAAAGGGAAGCCCTCATTTCTAGAGTGAAATTGGAAGATCTATTGAATTTATGTACTGGATTTAAAAAGGTTTTACATGCTAAAAATTATTCACTTTACATATTGAAGGTTGAACAATATATATGCCTTTGCCTTTCACGTGGCTCATCTGTACAGCATGTGCAGTCATAGTCTGGCCTCATTCATGATCCAATTTTACAGGAAAAAAGTGACTCATCTTACAATAAATTAAAATTTGTTAAAATGAGCATTTGCATTTATTATTTCTTGTGTTGGTCTTTGGAATTCTCTAGATGTAGAGGCCAAACGTGATTAAATTTGCCGACCGTCCTCCTTGCCTGGCATGTGTTTTCTACAGTGTTTGAGACTTGTTTGTATACACCATCTGAATAATTGTAAAGCTTACCTGAGGATGTAGAATGCCACAGGTAGGAGCATGCTCATCCTCACGGTTTTCATAAAAGGAAAAAAAACCCTCTGTCAGGAGTGAGTGCATCAAAATGAAGAGCTCTGAAGGAAACAGCAAGTATGCACCAGAATAAATAATTCTGAGACATAGTCGCGGGCCGACCATGGTGGGCCAGGCCTGTAGTTCCAGTACTCTAAAGGCTGACACCCCAGGATGGTGAGTTCAAGACCTGTACGTGCTGCTACATAACACTATCCTGTCTTAAAGAAAAAAGAAAAAATAGCTCTCAAATGTAACCCAGCGATGCCGGCATGACATTAGATTTTTTTCTAAATATTTTTACTTAAAAAAAAAAAAACTCAGGTGTTGCTCAGGCTGGACCAAAACTCCTGGCCTAAAGTGTTCTTCCTTCCTCATCCTTGAAAGAAACTGTAAATGCCCTCCATCTTGCCTCCTTCCCAATCCTTACCCCCTTATAAAACCAGCCTTGCTTCAAGGCAGTACTGAGACACTGGCCGCTATCCGGACTCCTCAGGAAAGAGACGAAAGAGTCACGCCGTGACTAGATAACTCTCATCTGTGATATTATCTAACCTTCCGAGAGCACCAGAGATAACTATTTTCTAGACAGAGAATAATCCTTAAATTATATAGTTTGCCCAGTGTTGTGTCACTAGTGAGTGGTGGAGTGAGAATTGGAACTCAGGTATGTTTGACTCCTAATTGAGGACTCCTGTAATTACACCAAGCAGTTTGAGACTTTCTACTGACATTCTACTGCAGTTGAGCTGTTTGAATAGCATTTATAAATTGTATCACCGATGCATATATTGCTGAGAATGAATATCATCCTGAGAAAACTCAATTTCTGACACAAAGGAATTGGTTTAATGTCTTGCCCTTTGCTATATCCATGTAATGAACATAATTATATTACTCAATGAAATGGGCTGAGGTAGCTTGCTCCTGCTATTGAAGGAGAAAACCTTTGATTGCTGTAATTGTAAGATGCAAAGTTAAAAAGCATTTTTTGTTTTGGCACTGGAAGGCTATTGAACATTTTACCCTTAAGAGTAGTTTTTATAGTTTATTTTTTTCTGCTGTAGGAGATTCCAAAGGGTTGTAATAATGTCTGTTAATGACTGTGATGACTGGTTAAAGTCAACAGTGTCCTGATGGAGAGAGCTATCTCTCATAGAGCAATAGGTGTATTAGAAAATAAGGCATAGTTAGTGGCCTCTTGGGAAATTATTTAAATAGGAATTCCTAAAGCTCCCAATATTAGTTTTCTGTCTTATAGTTTATTTTTTTCTTAAAGGAAATATTCCTGCAACTTATTGTTATATATTATCTTACAACTTGCTTTTTTAATTTAATATTATAAATCTCTTCCATGTCATATCTGACATTTTCTGACTTGTTCTAATAGCCATATAATATTCCATACTATGCATGTATACTAAATTATTATGTTAGTAATAGTCAATTTATCTCCACAACCTTCCCCCACCCCTTTTAAGGCTTGTTATTATAAACAATGTTACAAGTATCTTTATGCATCTGTTTACCCACTGATGTGAATTTTTGACTAGGGGGTTGTCTGGGTCAAAGGAAACATGTTCTTTTACTAATGTTTAACTCGAAGGTTAAGGTTCTCTCTATATTGCCAGGGCACAACAGCACTACAATTGCTCAGGTTTAAATTTCTGCCACTGAGGCTGTGAAATGATGTTATTAAACCAACTAGCATTTCCTTAGTTTTTAGTTAGGCTTTTTACGTTGTTTATTGCTTTTTACTTGTCTTGTTCACTTGGATAGTTTGCTACTTTTTATTTATTTGGGTTTTTAAATGTTAATGTAAACAATTCATTCTTTATATCTGTTCTTTTCTAAGTCTGCCGTTGTCTCTCAGTTGTGGTGTATTTTGCTTACACAGAAAGGTTAAATTTTATACAAATCTTAACAATTTAGGCAAGTAGTTTTCATGTTAAGACCTTGAACCAAGATAGTGGACATCTTGTATATCAAAGCAACCATCCGAACTTTTGGAAAGCATGAGCTTCCAGGTTAGACTCTTGGATGCTGATCCGCTGCACGCCACAGGTCACTTCCTGAATGCAGGCACACAGAAAGCTGAGGCTCAGCTGCAGGCTACACAGGTACTCAAGGTACCTGGGGAACCGGAAGGAATTTTAGGTGGAGATTGGGTTCTATCTCTCAGATACCTCTGTAAACATTCCAAAGTCACCTCTGTAAACACATATGGTTCTGAGTGTGTGCTTCAGCCTGTAGATAGTTCACGGTAAATGAAGCAAGCATAGTTTTTATAATAGTGTTGACAATATTTGGCTCATTGTTGACATGTACAAGATAAGCACCTTAGTTATGAAGAACTTTGTCTGGGAAGTTACACTTGGAAACGTTATTCTGAAAAAATGCATTCTTAATTTTCTGGCTAGATGGCTGTGTTCAAGATGGTGTGGTTGTAGATTGTATACTTAATTTTCTAAGACATGTGAAAGAATAGAACTGAAAATTAACTTAGCAGTGATTCAGAACTGTAGATATTAGAAGTTGCTGTTTTTGAAGTAAAGCTGACTCTCAAAAAACGTGCCTCGTGCTGTTGTTGACTGATAGAATAGTGTCATAAAAGCTATAGTGTATGTCAGTCGCACATTTATGAAGCCACTGTGAGTTTATGAACGTGTTAGGATATGATCTTTTAAATGAGGAATATATAAATTATTAAATCTATATAAAAATCTATATAAAACATAAATTATAGTCCATATAAATTATGCAGTTGTTTCCATTGGTGTAAATTGTTATGTACTATTTTCTCAAAACTCTACTGAAGAACTGAAGAGCGGACTCCAGGGCCCCCACTGAGACTGCTGTTTTGGGATTTGGGAGTTTTTGAGAAATGCTTGAAACTGCAGATGCCACCTGTAGGCAAATGGAGCAGCAGCTGCTGGTGAGAGGTCTTAGTCTTTGGGTCAGCAGGGAAACAGGACGTTTCAGAAATGCTGGTTTGATGCATCACTTACCAAATCTTGCTCGGGATGGCTGAAGATGTAGAGACATCACCTGAAGTAGCTGATCTCAAGATAATTCCAGGAGGTCTGTTTCTCATCCCAGGAAGCTTTAATAGCTCTTTTTAGCTATTAGCTATTTAGCTATTTTAGTAAAATCAAGTTGATAACAAATATTAAAACACGGCTCTCTGGGAAGCGCTTTAAAAGAGCGGATGTTGAGAAGAATTTGATAGGGTTCATAGTAACTTCATTATTTACTGTTTTCTCCCCACCTACAAGCGCTTGCAGTCAATGCTCTCTTTCTGCCTTAACTTCATGTCAGTGCACCGGTTGGGTCACGTGTGCATCTTATTCTACCATCCCCTGTCTCAGGACACAGTTCTAGAAGTTTTCTGTTGTACTGTCATGCGCCCCTCCCCCACTCCCCTCCCCCCAAGTCATTCTTCTGGATTCTTTGTGAACATATTTCTCACCAAGCCCAAAAGAAAGAAGCCACCCAGCCAACCCTTGTTCCGTAGCCCTGCTTCCCTTTCCAGAACTCCTTAGAACTCTAGTTACAGTGGTCATGGTGGCATTGCCTGTTGTCGATTGTGTCTTCATCTTAGCGTGTCAACAGAGTTGGGTACAACTCATCACTTCTTCATAGGCGTTGTTTATTGGGGCCCAAGACACACACTGTTAGTTGTGTGTGGGCCCTCCACTTGTTTCTGGTGCCCCCTTTCTTCCTAACTACTTAGTTTTGAGAACTTTCTAAATCTCTCTCAGCTGTTGCGTTCTATGTTGACAGTTTATAAATACAGTAATGTCTCTAGCTCAGACCTATTTTGTAAGTATTAGACTTACATAATTCAGCTGCATTGACATTTTAATGGAAGGGGCGTTAACAGACTTTTCAAATTCATTATCTCTAGAACAGATCGTATGATCTTTCTGTCCCTTTCTGTCCCAGTGTCACCCAGACTCACTCTCTTTCTCATTTTGACGACAGCTCCATCCCTTACGATTCTAAGACTTTCTCGACCTTTCCTTTTCCTCTGCATCCAATGTATCAGAAATGCCACATTAGCTTCACTTTAACGTATTTGTAGACTGTGCCTGATATCTGTCTCCTTACCATTTCTGCCCTATTTAAAGATGTTGTGGTGTCTTCTTTGGATTACTGCTATGCTTTCACTCATCTCTGCGTTTACACTTGGCTTCCCTGGCTCAGTACAACATCAATCAATGAGTCAAACCTTTGCTATTTATTTATTTATTTATTTATTTATTTATTTAATTGAGACAGGGTTTCTCTCTATTACCTAGGCTGTTCTGGAACTCACTCTGTAGACTAGCCTGGCCCCGAACTCAAGAAATACGCCCTTTGCCTCCCAAGTGCTGGAATTAAAAGCATGCGGCACCACTGCCCCCGCTAAACCTTTACTGTTTAAAGCAGGGTCTCATAAGCCAGGCCAGCTTCAAGCTCACTGTGTAGCCAAATATAAGAATAGCCTTGGCCTAGTCCTTCCGCTTCCCAGGGATTGCAGACTGTTCCCCCGAGCGAGCCCCGTATAGGAATCAAATAATCAAACCTAGGGCTTCCTGTGATCAAGGCAGACTATCAACTGAGTACATCCCCGACCTGAAATTTGAGTTAAATCTTGTCATGCAGAACAGGAGAAGATATTCGCAAAACATACATCTGATAAGAGGTTAATGTCTAAGATGTTTAAGGACTCAGCTCAGTAGTAAGAAATAATCAGATTAAAGTAATCTCAAAAGAAAATTATCAATTCTTATATATGCAAGAACACTCAGTATTATTAATTGCCAGGGAAACATGAAATGAGATGTTATCCACATTCCTTAGAAAGGCTGTTAATGGTAGCTGGAAATCAAGTGTTGGGAAATTGTGGAGAAAGGAAAACCTTTACATTGGTGATGGAAATGTGGATTAATATAGTCAATATAGAAAATGGGATGGAGGCTCATCAAAGAATGAAAACAGGACCTGCCTCGTACTCCACTATTGCCTCTAGGTTCCTAGAAAATGAAGGCAGTATGTCAAAAAGATTTCTGTATCATCCTGGTTATTGTAGAACTATTTACAACAGCACAAACAGGCAGTCAACTTTAGGGTCCATGGATGGATGAATAAAAAAAAAAATTGTCACACCCGCACTTTGCCACGAAAAGCAAGCAAGCCTGGCGCGTGCTCCTGCATACAGGAGGAAGTTAGGTGAGGTCGGGTAAGCCAAGCCCAGAAAGCAAGCACTGCGTGATCTCAAGCATGTGTGGAATCTGAGAAAGCTGAACTTGGGGCAAGCAGAGGGTGGACTGGAGTACCAGGGACTGGTGTTTGAGGGCTGATGGTTGGGCATGTATTTAGAGAACAGAAATGTTTGCCTAAGTCAGAATAAGTTCAGAGTTCTGTTCACAACGTAGTGACTCTATCAGTTACTTTCCTGTTGCTGTGATAGAAGCAACTTAGAGGGAAGTTCTGTGTCAGCTTAGTCTGAGTCACCGCCATCCTACCGGGAGGCAGCTGATCACAGCCACAGTGCCGCTACCCAGCCTACTTCTCCTCAAGGATGACTATTCCTCACAGTTGTGGACCTAATCTAGATAGTCCCTCACAGGCAGCTCAGAGTCTAGCCTAATGTAGATGGTTCTTTGTCTGATACCTAGAGGTTTGTCTCCTGGGGATGCTGGACCCTGTCAAGCCACAGTGTTAACCCGTGGCTATAGAGAGTGGCAGTGTGGTGTATATTTACAAATGTGTTAATAACCCAAGCAGGCCTGTATTAGTCTGGGTTCTCTAGAGTCACAGATCGTATGGGCAGTCTCTATGTAGTTAGGGAATTTGTCGATGACTTACAGTCTGTAGTCCAACTCCCCAACAGTAGTCAGCAGCAGCTGTGGATGGAAGTCCAAGGATCTTGCAGTTGCTCAGTCCCACAAAGCAAGCCGGCAAGGAAGAATCAGTCTTCCTTCTTTCAATGTCCTTATATATGTCTCCAGTAGAAGGTGTAGCCCAGATTAAAGGTGTACACCTTTAATCCCAGATGAACTTGAAGTCTGGGATTAAAGGTGTATGTCTCCACACCTTTAATCCCAGATGACCTTGACTGGAATCCATGCTTCAAGATCTCCATGCTAAGTCCAGGTCAGAAACTTATATCTCTGAGCCTCCAAATTAGGATCATAGGTGAACCTTCCAATTCTAGATTGTAGTTCATTCCACATATAGTCAAGTTGACAACCAGGAATAGCCACTACAATCCACCCCTTGTCAACTTGACACAGATAATATCTCATGTCCACATGAAACAATAACAAGGTCGTGAATACGCCTAACATGATATAACTATTCCTCGTACAATCGCAAACGCATTTGTAAATTTACAATGGGGCAATGTCCCTTGGGAACATTCCTTTAGTGTCTCAATACCAATTGATTTTAAAGGAATTGGAAGACAAATGTATCCTTAACAAAATAAGATAGAAGAATTCATATTACTTATAATCCTCGTTTCTGCAACTGGTTACGTGGCCTTAGCTGGTATTTATAACTACCATCCTCTGCTACCCATTCTGTATTTCCTTCACCTTCAGCAAGCACCTCAGCAGGTCTTGGCTCTTTTCCTGGAGGATTGACCCATACCTTCATTCCTGATGGGTCATCCTTCCTCATCCTGCTTGGATTATGCTGTTGTAGTTTCCCATTGACTTTAATCACAGGACAGGGTAGTACTAAGAGACGCCCTAGGGGATCTCCTGCTCTCCAGACATAATCCTGCTTACCTCCATTGTGGAGAGGCAATCCAATTTCCCCACTGTAATCTGGATCTATCACCCCTCCTAACACAGTTATTCCTTTCTTAGCCTGATGGTTTAAGGGCATTAGAAGCCCAAAATGGCCAGGGGGAAATCTGAGCTTCCAGTTCAATGGAATGTTTGTTGTGGCTCCAGGTAGGAGCACTCCCCCCTCTGGAACCAAAACTTCTAGGCCAGCAGAACCTAAAGTTGTGGGGACAGGAAGCAAAAATTTTCCTAGCGGGTCACTAGGAGTGATAGTGAGTGGAACTATTCCCTTTTCCACCCCTTGATTCCTGGACCCATGAATCCTGGCTATGGGAGAAACTGTACCATATATTGAACGCTGATTCAAAGCATATACTGCCTTCTGAAGAACTCTGCCCCAGCCCTCCATGCTGTTGCCACCTAATTGGCGCTGTAACTGTGTCTTCAAAAGGCCATTCCATCTTTCTATCAGACCAGCTGCTTCAGGATGATGGGGAACATGGTAAGACCAGTAAATTCCATGATCGTGGGCCCACTGTCGCACTTCTCTGGCTGTGAAATGAGTTCCTTGGTCAGAAGAAATACTGTGTGGAATACCATGACGATAGATAAGGCATTCTGTGAGTCCACGGATGGTGGTTTTGGCAGAAGCATTACGTGCAGGAAAGGCAAATCCATAACCAGAATAAGTATCTACTCCAGTAAGAACAAAACGTTGTCCTTTCCATGGGGGAAGTGGTCCAATGTAATCAACCTGCCACCAGGTTGCAGGCTGGTCACCTCGAGGAATGGTGCCGTATCTGGGGCTCAGTGTTGTTTTCTGCTGTTGGCAGATCTGGCATTCAGCAGCAGCTGTAGCCAGGTCAGCCTTGGTGAGTGGAAGTCCATGTTGCTGAGCCCAAGCATAACCTCCATCTCGGCCACCATGACCACTTTGTTCATGTGCCCACTGGGCAATAACTGGGGTGGCTGGGGAAAGAGGCTGACTGTCCACAGAACGCGTCATCTTATCCACTTGATTGTTGAACTCCTCCTCAGCTGAAGTCACCTTTTGGTGAGCATTTACATGGGACACAAATATCTTCACATCCTTTGCCCACTTGGAAAGATCTATCCACATACTTCTTCCCCAAATGTCTTTCTCACCAATTTTCCAATCGTGATCTTTCCACGTCCCTGACCATCCAGCCAATCCATTGGCTACAGCCCATGAGTCAGTGAACAATCGTACATCTGGCCATTTCTTCTTCCAAACAAACTGTAATACCATGTGCACTGCCCGAAGTTCTGCCCACTGTGAAGATTTTCCTTCACCTGTATCTTTCAGGGTAGTCCCAGAAAGGGGTTGTAATGCTGCAGCTGTCCACTTCTGGGTGGCGCCTGCATAACGTGCAGAGCCGTCAGTAAACCAGGCCCTAGTCTTCTCTTCTTCAGTCAGCTGGTCATAGGGAACACCCCATGAGGCTATAGGTGCATGCTTGGCAGCAGATGGCATTGTAACAGGAGTAGAAACCATAGGCATCTGAGCAACTTCTTCATGTAACTTGCTTGTGCCTTCAGGACCTGCTCTGGCCCGATCACGTATATACCACTTCCATTTGACAATAGACTGCTGTTGTGCACGCCCTACTTTATGATTTGGAGGGTCTGATAACACCCAACTCATGATGGGGAGTTCAGGTCGCATAGTAACTTGGTGTCCTATTGTCAAATGTTCAGTTTCCACTAAGGCCCAATAGCAGGCCAAGAGTTGTTTTTCAAAGGGAGAGTAGTTGTCTGCGGATGACGGTAAAGCTTTGCTCCAAAATCCCAAAGGTCTCTTCTGTGATTCACCTACAGGGGCCTGCCAGAGGCTCCAAACAGCATCTCTATCTGCCACTGACACCTCAAGTACCATTGGGTCTGCTGGATCATATGGTCCAAGTGGTAATGCAGCCTGCACAGCAGCCTGGACCTGTTGAAGAGCCTTCTCCTGTTCTGGGCCCCACACAAAGCTAGCAGCTTTCCTTGTCACTTGGTAAATAGGCCTGAGTAACACACCCAAATGAGGAATGTGCTGTCTCCAAAATCCAAATAGACCCACTAAACGTTGTGCTTCTTTCTTGGTGGTGGGAGGGGCCAGGTGCAATAACTTATCTTTCACCTTAGAAGGAATATCTCTGCATGCCCCACACCATTGTACTCCTAAGAATTTCACTGAGGTAGATGGTCCTTGAATTTTGGTTGGATTTATTTCCCATCCTCTGATACGCATATGTGTTACCAATGAATCCAAAGTGGTTGCTACTTCCTGCTCACTTGTTCCAATCAGCATAATGTCATCTATATAGTGCACCAATGTGATATTTTGTGGAAGAGACAAACGATCAAGATCCCTTCTAACTAAGTTATGACACAGGGCAGGAGAGTTAATATATCCTTGAGGCAAAACTGTAAAGGTATACTGCTGGCCTTGCCAACTGAAAGCAAATTGCTTCTGGTGGTCCTTATGGACCGGTACTGAGAAGAAGGCATTTGCCAGGTCAATAGCTGCATACCAGGTTCCAGGAGATGTGTTAATTTGCTCAAGTAACGAAACTACATCTGGTACAGCAGCTGCAATTGGAGTTACTACCTGATTCAATTTTCTATAGTCAACTGTCATCCTCCATGATCCATCTGTCTTCTGCACTGGCCAGATGGGAGAGTTAAAGGGAGATGTGGTGGGAACCACCACCCCTGCATCTTTCAAGTCCTTGATCGTAGCAGTAATTTCTGCAATTCCTCCAGGAATACGATACTGTTTTTGATTCACTATTTTCTTTGGCAGAGGCAACTCTAAAGGCTTCCATTTTGCCTTTCCAACCATAATAGCCCTCACTCTACAGGTCAGGGAACCAATGTGAGAATTCTGCCAATTTCTGAGTATATCTATCCCAATTATACATTCTGGAACTGGGGAAATGACCACAGGATGTGTTCGGGGACCCACTGGACCTACTGTGAGTCGGACATCCGTCAAAACTCCATTAATCACCTGTCCTCCATAAGCCCCTACTCTAACTGGAGGGCCACAATGTTTCTTGGGATCTCCTGGGATCAGTGTCAATTCAGAACCAGTATCCAATAGGCCCTTGAAAGTCTGATTATTTCCTTTCCCCCAGTGTACAGTTACCCTTGTAAAAGGCCTTAGGTCCCTCTGGGGAAGAATTGGAGAAAGAGTAACAGCAAAACTTTTAGGTGTCTTATCAAAATCCTTCCTCAGGGGAACCTGGCCACCCCTTCATTCAAGGGGCTCTGGATCTGCAAACTGGCTCAAGTCTGGAAATTGATTCACTGGCCGAGATTGCCTTTTGCCATGATTCAATGCAGCCTTTCTATCATTTGTTTGAGGATTTTTCTGCTTATACAGCTCAAACAGATATGCAGTAGGTTTCCTATGCATTTCATCCCTGGAAACACCATGATTGATTAGCCAGTACCAAAGGTCCAAACGAGTCATACCATTATAAATTCCACCTCTCTGCCCATTACTGGGTACGTCATTATAAACATTGTTTTGTCTACGCTGTCCATTATAAAAACTACGATCACCTTGTCTCTGGCGATTCAATGCTGCCACCTGGCCCTTGTTAACTCGGGGCCCGATTAAACCCATTGAATTTAATTCATCTAATTGAGCAGCAGCATCTCCAACCCTAAGGTCTGGCACAAGGAAAAGGGCAAGAACAAAACTCTTTAAATGTGCCGGTGCCCCTCTCACCAGTTTGCGTCTTATAGGACTGGTGAAAGGCATGTCTTCTGGACCTTCCCATTGTGGGGGAATAGGTTTTATACAACGTATCCACTCTAGCATTGCAATTTCCCTAAGCCTTAAAATCCCTTCATCAACACTAAGCCAAGGGATATCAGGCATCTCCAACTCCTTTTCAGTAGGCCATCTTTTAATAAATACTTCAGCCAACCAATCAAACAAACTTTTGACACCTTTTTTTAACTGTGCGAGCTTCTATATTAAACCTAGAATCTCCACTCAGAGGACCCATGCCGATAAACTCAGCCTGCTCTAATTTTATGTTCCTTCCACCATTATCCCACACCCTTAAAATCCATTCCCATGCATATTCCCCAGACTTCTGCTTGAATGAGTTAGCAAACTCATTAAGCTCCTTAGTAGTATAGTGTATTTCCTCATGGACTACACTTTCTACCTCCCCTTTAGGGGCCTGTTTTGCCTTGAGTCTGGTTATAGGTCTAGAAGAAACTATTGGTGGGCCCGGAGAAACATCAATATTGTCAGTAAAAGTCACTGCTGGTCTATCAGGCTCTGAGGGATTACTTTCCTCAAGTGGAGAAGGCATTAATTCAAGGGGTGGGGCTGAGGGTACTACTTCTTCAGGTGGAGCAAATCCTTGAAAATCTGAAGATTCAACAGGGTCTTCCCACACATCCCCATCCCAAGTTATAAGATCCCATTCTTTGCCAATTAATGCCCTTACTTTAACTGCTGACACCCTCTGAGGTTGAGACTTGAATTTTCGCTGTATTTCAGCCAACCTTATAATGAGTGCTTCAGTTTGATTTTCTGCTACTTGAGCTCTATGGCTGCTGGAAAGAAGACTCTCTTCAAGGGCACACTTGGAAACTTTTAGATTGTTTACTTGAGTCTGGAGCTGTTCGATTTTATCACACAACTCCTTCCTTTCCTTCATTGCTTTCTCCCGAGATGCTAAGAGTAACAAGCCAGCAAAATCATTTTCCGTTTTTTTCCCCAACTTGTAGAACGTATTGTATACCACCGAATCACCTAATTCATCAAGATAATCAAAGGCTTTGGCTTCTTTAAGCTTGGAATATAGTTTCATCCATGGGTTTTCAATATCCCCCGAGCTCCCAGGAGGGAGAGAATTTGGAGAGGTTTCAGTAATTGAGAGTGCTGGTGGGTCAACCAACCAACTCCAAAATTTTGAAACATTCATCCTTATACTTCTGCTCCTCTAGAACCACTCCTGGTACCACTTCTGTATTAGTCTGGGTTCTCTAGAGTCACAGATCGTATGGGCAGTCTCTATGTAGTTAGGGAATTTGTCGATGACTTACAGTCTGTAGTCCAACTCTCCAACAGTAGTCAGCAGCAGCTGTGGATGGAAGTCCAAGGATCTTGCAGTTGCTCAGTCCCACGAAGCAAGCCGGCAAGGAAGAATCAGTCTTCCTTCTTTCAATGTCCTTATATATGTCTCCAGTAGAAGGTGTAGCCCAGATTAAAGGTGTACACCTTTAATCCCAGATGAACTTGAAGTCTGGGATTAAAGGTGTATGTCTCCACACCTTTAATCCCAGATGACCTTGACTGGAATCCATGCTTCAAGATCTCCATGCTAAGTCCAGGTCAGAAACTTATATCTCTGAGCCTCCAAATTAGGATCATAGGTGAACCTTCCAATTCTAGATTGTAGTTCATTCCACATATAGTCAAGTTGACAACCAGGAATAGCCACTACAAGGCCATAACAGAAAATAAATGTCAACTATGGCATGGGGGTTGGTGGCTTGATTTAGCAATTTTACAATGCTTTGAACAATAAATATACAGTTGCACTTATCAATTTAAAATATACTGTAAGCGTCTGGTATGTTAGTGCAGATCTCTAGTCCTGTTTACTCGGGATGCTGAAGGCCAGCATGGTTGACACAGTGACACTCTGACTCAAAATGCAGAGTTATACAAGAGCATAGTTTCAAAGAAAATGCTAAACTTTTTCAGTGTTCCAAGTCAGCCGGAGAAGGTTTATTCTGTTGTTGTAAGGTGGCGTGGGCTCTACATGTCTGCTCTATGGTGCTATTCGGGCCTCTTTGTCTTGTGTTTTTCTTTCTGCTTAAATTGCCCTGTCGGATTTTGAGTTCTTTTTGGTGGTTGTGGATTACTGTCTAATCTTTCAGTTCATTTTTCCTAATCTATTTTGCGGTACTGGGATGAGGTGTGTGAATTTCTTCAGGATCATGTCTTTGTAGCCAGCCTCTTTCAGTGTGAGTAACTCCATCCTTGTTAATTTCCTTTGCTCTGAGACGAACGAGGGTATGTATGTGTGGGAGAAGCAGTTCCCAAGCAGCAGCCTTGGGAGGTAGTTTCCCCCTGCCACTCCTCACCAGGCTAGTTCCTGGGAGGCAGTTTCCCCCGCCACCCTCTCAGAGGCTGGCTCCTGGATTGGAGCTTCCTTGGGCTTCACAAGTTTGAGGAAGTAAAGTTCCCTTTAGAGGTTATCCAGTCTCAGGCGTTTTGTTATAGCAACACAAATGGGTCCAGGTCAGCCCTCTGCTTGTGTGATGCTAAGGTAGATGCTTTTCTTTTGATGGGTGTCAATATGGTGTGTTTCCCTGTCATGTTAGTGGAAGCCAGAGGGTGCCATGGGATGTCTGTATCATTTGCTTCTCTACATTTTTTAAAGATTTTGTTTGTTTGTTTGTTTATTTATTTATTATATGTAAGTACGCTATAGTTGTCTTCAGAGAGTCCAGAAGAGGACATCAGATCTCAGTACAGATGGTTGTAAGCCACCATGTGGTTGCTGGGATTTGAACTCAGGACCTTCAGAAGAGCAGTGTTCTTACCCCTGAGCCATCTCTCCAGCCCTCTACATTTTAAAAATCCTTCTTTTCATATGTTTGAGTATGTAGTGTTGAGCCTGTGTGTATTCATATCTGCATTGTGTGGGTGCACTTTTGTGTTTATAGGTGCGTGTTTAGGGTGTGTGCATGCTCATGTGGGTGTCCAGGCTTAGTATTCAGAATCTGCCCTTCTGTAGGCTGTTGCTTCTGTAGTCCGGTTCTCTTAGTCCTGAGGCTCACAGACTCAGCTGGTTTTTCCACCTTGCACTAAAAATACCCCATCTCTTCACCTTGGAGGCTGGGATTACAGGTGAACCACAGTGTCTATCCAGAATTTCCATGGGTTCTGGTGATCTGAACTCTGGTCTGCTTGCTTGAACCATTTCCCTCTGTCTCCACCTCCACCTTAGATTTGGAGATTAAGGATTTGTAGTAGTCATGGTTCTCTAGAGGAACAGGACTGATAAAATGTGTATATATACACATGTATATATGTTTATGTTATATATATTATATCTCACATATATCACATACATACGTGTATTAAAAAGGTCCCCTAGTGCAACAGTGGCTGCCTCCTGATGGAAAGGACAGGAGTCCAGTGGTTGTTCAGCTCTCAGGGCTGAACGTCTCAGCTGGTCTTCAGTATGTCTTAGAATCCTAAAGAAGTAGATTCTGATACCAGCAAAGGAATTCCTTGGCAGCAAGATAGATGAACTTGCCAATAGAGTGAGGGCAAGCACCCGTGCAGTAGAAGCTTCCATCGCCATGCCTTCTTTGGTGGGCTGCTACCAGAACGTGTGGTTCAGATTTAGAGTGGGTCTTCTACCACAGATGACCCAATCAAGAACCCTCCACCCCCCAGTGGTGCCCAGCTGCTTGGGGTTAGTTGACTCCAGGTGTGGTTAAGCTGACAACCAAGATTACACATCATAGGGTGTCTCACTGAACTAGGTTTATGTCTAACCAGTGAGCCCTGGGGCCCTGCTGGTCTGCCTTCCCAGCTCTGGGCACTTCCGATGCACACACAGCCTTAATCTGGTGCTGGGATTCAAACTCAGGTCCCCGTGCTTTCTCAGTAAGCACTTTACCCATGCTCCACCTTAGACACTGAAGCTCTGTTGTAGGCAGCATAGAGTTGACTTTTGCGTCTAATTTTACAATCTCCTCTGTAAGTGGAATGTTTAAAGCATTTGCTTTTGATGTACTTCTTGATGTTGTTGCCTTTAAATCTCTGAATTGCCTTTGTTTCTTTGTTCCATCTGTTCTTTTACTTTTTCTGCTGTTAGGCTGAAAGCAAGTCTCCCTCCCCCATTTTTTTTTCCCTTATTGGATGAGACACTAGCACTGCTTTGTGCATGTGAATGTGGCTTCTTTATGAACTATGGTATAATATGTGCCATACATTCTGTTAAAATTGTTATAGTCTGCAGCACATTTTTCTTTAAGTAACCTATTATACCTTTTATGAAGATGCAAACATTCTTTAGGTGTTTTAAGTTTTACTTATGTATTTACTGTTTTTGATTCCTCTGAGTCCCGTGCAGATTTTCATTTTTCTTTCATCCTATGAGATTTCTGTATCATTACTTACACTGAAGAATCTGGTCTGAATGCTTTTCATTTTTGTATGTCTGTAAAAGCATTTACTGCCTTAGTGTTTGAAAACATGTTTGCTGAGTACAGAGGTCAGCGTTAATATGCTTTGTCAGAGCTTTGAAGATTTGGTTCCAGGGTCTCGGCTGTGATTTGTATTTTTGTTCCACTGTATGTAATATATTGCTTTCTCTTGTTGGTAGTTTGTGTGATTTTTCACTCCATTTTAAGTGATTTGATTATAATGGCCGTTGCAGTTGCTTCCTGTGGTTCAGGTAAGAATGTTCTCCCCTAGCCTGTGTGTTGAGGACTTGGTACTCAGGGCGTGTTTAGAGGTGTGGCTTCTGGGGAGTGATTAGATCTTGAATACTCTACCAGTTAGAGCAGTTAATCCCCTGCTGGTTTCAGGTGTGATGGATGTATAGGAGGTGGGAGCCAGGACATCAGGCTTCTTGGCGTGTACACTGTGGGGTTGGCATTAGTGTGAGCCTTGAGAGGTTGGCCCGGTTCTGGCTCTCCCCTCGATGTCTCTGTTCCGTGGCTCCTGTGAGGTGCCCAGCCTTGCCCTCCTGTGAGGTGCCCAGCCTTGCCCTCCTGTGAGGTGCCCAGCCTTGCCCTCCTGTGAGGTGCCCAGCCTTGCCCTCCCCTCCTGTGAGGCGCCCAGCCTTGCCCTCCCCTCCTGTGAGGTGCCCAGCCTTGCCCTCCCCTCCTGTGAGGTGCCCAGCCTTGCCCTCCCCTCCTGTGAGGTGCCCAGCCTTGCCCTCCCCTCCTGTGAGGTGCCCAGCCTTGCCCTCCTGTGAGGTGCCCAGCCTTGCCCTCCCCTCCTGTGAGGTGCCCAGCCTTGCTCTCCCGTGCCTGCACTTTGATGTGCTTCAGGCCAGGCCCAGAAGACTGCCACAGGCTTCAGCCTCTAAAGCCTGAGCCAAAAAGTCATCTCGTGCAGTTTGTTTTTCTCAGACGTTTCACAAGGATATGAAGTTGACAAGACCTTTTTGGACTTAGGGATTTATAGTTGTCACCATGTTTGCAGTTTTGGGCTGTTGTTCCTCAAGTCCGTTTTCTGTGTTCTTTCCCGTCTCCTTCAGAAACTCATGTGCGTGTTAGGTTGTGTGCACTTGTCCAGAGTCTGTGATGTCTGCGCATTTCCCCAGACTTTTTAATATTTGTTCTTTTAAATTGCCCTGGTATTGTCTGCAGTTCAGAAATCCCCATTTCTGTACTGTTTAATCTGCCTTTAATCCCAGTAGGCACACCCCTCTCCCCACGAATTCTAGAAGTTCAGTTTGGATGTTTAATAAATTATTTTCTGTTTACGCCCTTAAAATGTGCTCACTCTCCTATATTGTCTTTAACAACTGGAACTTTGTTATAATTCTTTTGATATCCTTGTTTATTAAATCCTGCCTTCCCTATCATTTTGAGTTACTTTTTTGGACCGGCAGTTTTGTTTCTTATGACCAAGACTTTCTTACCGCTATACAAATTATCCGATGATTTTTAACTAGGAGCCAGGCATTGCGAATTGTATTCTGTTTTATATTGCTTATTTCCATATTTTTGGAAATACTCTCAAGCTGCATTTGGGGACATGTTCAACTTACCTAGAAACAACTTGATATGTTTTGTTTCTTTTGGTTTTGTAGAGGGGATTACTGTAGTCTTTAATCTACAGCGGACTGCTCTGAGCAAAGTCAGTATCTTTGTTATCTCCTTCAGAATTCTCTGTGATGTTCTGTGCATTGCAAGAGCTTCCCATGTAGCCTACAGGAGCATTGGTTAAGACTTGACGCCGGGGTTCTGCATGCTTCTCTAGTTTCTTCTCAGCCTTACACTGCCTGGCCTTCTGCTCATTCTGAAGCTGGGGCCTCTTTAGCACTCTCCTCTAACTTTCCCCTCCCCCCATTCTCCCTTACCACCCTCCTCCCTGCTGCTTCTGTAGCCTGAACAGTCATTCAGTAGGAGTGACTGCCACAAAGCCTCAGCTTTTACCTGATGGCTTCCCCATGAACCTGTAGAAGAGAGGAATGGGAGCACAGGAACCCCGGACGATAGAAAGACGCCTGGGGCAGGAGGTCACCTGTAAGTCAGAAGTCATTCTCCTTTGACCCAACCCAGTCTGCAAGATGCTGTAGATGTGATACAGCATGTGATGTGTGTAGTAGCGTCCTGGACATTTGTGAGAGGGGAACTCAGAGCTTCTTTAGACAGACTTGAGAGGAAGCTTCCCAACTGAAAGATCAAAGGAAGCACCCTCTCCTCTCCCTTTGTTTTCTCTGTAGGTTTCTTATGGGCAGGGCTGCTCCTCCTGCCTGCTGATGCAGTCCAGTGGGCTAGTTGGACTCCTTAATTAAAGTCCTGAGTTTAATTCTCCCTCCTGTACTATGGTCTGAAAATTCTGTTATGGTTTCTTCTCATAGGATCCACCTCATTTCCTTATTCTGAGAAATCACCATCCTACACTGATTTTCTGTTTAATATCTAATGTCTGGAAACTTTATTCTGTAATGTTATTATCCACTGTTTTAAAGTAAGAGCCTGTTTTTCTGTCTTGGTGAGAGGTGAGAGCTGGGTGTTCCCAGGTTGTCGTAGGATAATCATCGCTATAATTTACAACTAAGGCAGAATTGTAAGTTCAGGGAAAGAGTGAGTCCTGCCTTGGTCTTTTAAGCCTGTGCTGAGTCTCTGTAAATGTCTAACTCAAGGGCAGAGCTAAGACTTACTCATGGTCCAACTCCACTTCTTGTATGAACAGAACATGAGTTAGTTCATGTAAGTGCTCTCAGTTGGATTCTGATCTCAGGAACCAGGTAATTGGATTCCTTAGGCACAGATGAGTCCAAGATGGAAATTTTCAGACTAGCCTGTGAAACATTTGGGGCAGGGAGGGTTTCTGCTTTTCCTGTAAGAGTGACTTATTGCAGGATATGGGTAGATGATTAGTTTTCTTCAGAGATTTCTTTTCTGTCTTTCATTGGTAATAGTAATTCCAAACTCAGTAGTAGGGTAGGAAATCATAGGGGCTGGTGGTGCCAACTGCAGCCAATGTGCATACTATATAATGACCCTTATAGCAAATATGTTGGATATATAGAAAACACACATGGGTTACTGTAAGGAAAATATTATTATAGTTCTCAGATGCTCAACTTTGTGACATAATTCTAGATAGAGCATATCAAACGTGATTATGATACATTCTCAAGAATGGTGCTTTTACTGGTATTGTTGGATCTCTTTGTTGGAAGGTGGAGTTTGAAGTTGTATATTGGTTTGGTGTTTATGTAGCAGTTTTAAGATTGCATTTATAGGGCTGGAGAGATGGCTCAGCAGTTAAGAGCACTGACTGCTCTTCCAGAGGTCCTGAGTTCATTCCCAGCAACATGGAGGCTCACAACCATCTGTAATGTGATCTGATGCCCTCTTCTGGTATGTCTGAAGACAGGAACAGTATACTCACATACATAAAACAAATAAATCTTAAAAAAAGATTGCATTTATAGGGACAGTTAAGTCTGCTTTTCTAGTCCCAGTACAGTTGAGAATGGGTCCATTAGTATTGTCCTGTTTTTCTCTAAGTTTGTGACATAGCTAGAAATATGGTAAGCACTAAGAGGACGTTAAGACTCCAGAGGTGCCTGTTGGGAAGGGCTCTGTTGGAAACCATGTTCCATGGCTTGTTCCCTAGGGTTGTGGATTGCATATGCTGCTGCAAACCAACGTGGCTCGTTCCTCTCTGAGCAGACACTGTTCGAGTCGGGATAATGAATGATTTAGAAATGTTATACTCTGGTATATATTTTCAGTCTTTGGAGGAAAACACTATGTGAAATGGGTCAGTCAGTCTAAACAAATGAGTCAGTTTGGGCTTGGTCTTCAGGAGCTCTGCGATAAGCATCCTTTGTGTCGTGTTTTCTGAAGAGTGCATGACATAATATACCTTTTACTTTAATAACGACCTTAACATTTTTTTTTAAAGAACTAGCTATATAGTATACACATATCAAAAATCTTGCTGAAGCTGGGCGTGGTGGCGCACGCCCGTAATCCCAGCACTTGGGAGGCAGAGGCAGGCGGATTTCTGAGTTCGAGGCCAACCTGGTCTACAGAGTGAGTTCCAGGACAGCCAGGACCACACAGAGAAACCCTGTCTCGAAAAACCCAAAAAAAAAAAAAAAAAAAAAAAAAAAAAATCTTGCTGACTTACAAGTTTTATTCAGTATCTGATAAAGCCTAAATTCTACGTTGTTTTCATTCTAAGGACTGAGTGCTTGATTAAAGCTCCCTGTTGTTCCTTTGGGTTCTAAGGTATGGTGCAAAACAGTTCTTAAATAATCAGTGATGAGAAATATTGGCATGAGATTTGGAGCTTGGAGTAAAATTCAATTATTGGCCTAAAATATGAATCATGGAGCCTGGCGTGTCAGCATGCCTGCAGTCCACGCTCTAGGAAGCTGATTGAAGATGACAGTGAGTTCACGCCTGCCCCGAACGGAAAAGAATATGAGGAGAGTCTTTCCACAGCCTTTCCTGTTGCTTGCTGCCTTTCCTGAGTGGACAGTGGCTCTGCAGTCAGCTTTGACACTAAGATCCTTGAGGAAATGGTCCAGGCTTGGGCATGGATACCCTGCGCTCGGTGCTAAGAGGCTGCCTCCAGGTTCCAGCATTTTAAACTGCAGCACAGTTTTAATGCTTTTTAATGAAACACACTCAATTCTTTCATAAAATGTGGGATGTTCTTGGTGTATTGTATATCCTTGGCAGAACACCAAGTTAGGCTAATCGTTTCTTCCATAGAAGAGCTAATTAGGAAGACTGGCTTGACATGATCTTAGGTGTGTTTTAATAGCTTCTTCATTTTATTAAATTGGCTCGAATAAAAAGCACTCACCATTGCACTCAAGGACATAAATTCTTATGCTCCTGTTTTAAAGGTTGAGACAAATAGGAAGAGCAAGCAGCCCCGCATGCTGATAGTTCAGCTCCTGGAAAGGTTCCTGGTGTGCAAAGTGAGAGGAGTGTGTGACCTTTGCTGCTGACGCTGGAGTTGGTTGTGGCATGTCGGTCAGGTTTAGTAATCTGCCTGTCTGGAGTGACTGATAGGTCGGATGGCACCAAATGCCTTTTCCTTTGTCCATGGCTGGAACTGTGTGATTAATTAATCTCGAGACTATTTACTGTCTGCTCTTCCTCATGACTGTCCTAACTCCCCTTTGGTCCCTTTTTCTTTGTCATGACTCTTCATTCTTTGACCCCTGCCTCATTTTTTTTTTTCAGGTGGTTTTCAGTTTTCCCTACTGTGACCTTTGAAGGTTTATCTTTAATGCAGTAATAAGTCGGCCACTGTCATGTACTATGCATATATTATATTTTTCCTTCAATATACATAAGCATTACTTTTTGGAGTTGCTAAAGATCAGACAGTGAATGTGAAGATGTTTGAAAATATGAAATACTATACTTATATTATTATTAATAGGTATACTAGTGAGCTGGCCCTGTGTATATGGGCATTGCTATGAGTCTAAGGACCTCAGCTGTCCTCTGATCTCTGATGTTTGAAGAGGAGCCTGCTCTTCCCTCCTCAACAGATGATTAAATATAAAGATGTTTCATAATAACATCCCTACTTTCTCCTTATTGTTGACTCCGTGGTTCAGAGTCATTTAAAGTCTACCTTTCTCGCTAGTGTAGGCTTTGGGTGCTACAGTCCTGGGCTGTGTAACTCATGAGAGTGTCCAGATCACAGAGTCCATGCTGCATAGGCGCCTGGTTCCACTGTCTTCGCTGTCCTCTAAGGCAGAGGCACTGCTCCGGGGAGTCCTAGCCTTTCCTGCCTCATACACTATTGAGCGCCTTTAAGGATAGTACCGAATTCCCATCACTGCTCAGGACCCGGAGAGAGCTTTGTAAATTACAGATTGAGCTGAGATAGGGGAAGTGCTGGGTGTGTATGTGTGTATAGTGTTTGGTCCGTAAGCATTAATGATAGCTGTATTAGTGGAAGAAGGGAGACGCCCAGCCGACCCCTGCTGGGCTTAGAGAGGCTCTGAGCAGTCCTGTTAGCGTGCACTCAGGTTCCTGGAACTTACCATCACGGTCTCATCGAGAGGCAGATGTGCAGGTGTGCTCTGCGCCTTAGGTTTAAAGTTTAGGAAGTTCAACTTTTCCTGTTATCTCCTCACTCAAATACAGAATATCATAGCTTGTACCATTATGTTTATTGTCAAAATTATGAGAGTAATTATAGAAAAAACAAAATTCTTAAATCTTACAGTTTTTTTTATTGGATATATTCTATATTTACAATTCATTTCCCCTTTTCTGGTTCCCCATCCCCCAAAGGTCCCACATGCCCTTTTCCCTCCCCCTGCTCCCTCTTCTACCCCTTCCCTCTTCCCTGTTCTTATATTCCCCTACACTGATGCTTCGATCCTTTCTAGTACCAGTGTCCTCTCCTTCCTTCTTGTTGGACATCATTTGGTATGTGAATTGTGTCTTTGGTGTTCCAAGATTCTAGGCTAATATCCACTTATCGGTGACTGCATACCATGGGTATTCTTTTGAGACTGGGTCACCTCACTTAGTATGACGTTCTCCAGCTCCATCCATCTCTCTAAGAATTTCATGAATTCATTGTTTCTAATGGCTGAATAGTACTCCATTGTGTATATATACCACATTTTTTGTATCCGTTCCTCCGTTGAGGGACATCTGGGTTCTTTCCACCTTCTGGCTATTATAAATAAGGCTGCTATGAACATAGTGGAGCATGTATCCTTATTGCATGCTGGGGAATCTTCTGGGTATATTCCCAGGAGTGGTATGGCTGGGTCCTCCGGAATGAGAATTGATCCACTCTTATCTCCTTGCACTAAGCTCAACTCCAAGTGGATCAAGGACCTCCACATAAAACCAGACACACTAAAACTAATAGAAAAGAAACTGGGGAAGACCCTTGAGGACATTGACTCAGGGGGAAAATTCCTGAACAGAACACCAATTGCTTATGCTCTAAGAGCAAGAATAGACAAATGGGACCTCATAAAATTACAAAGTTTCTGTAAGGCAAAAGACACTGTCAAAAGGACAAATCAGCAACCAACAAATTGGGAAAAGATCTTCACCAAACCCACATCCGACAGAGGGCTAATATCCAATGTATACAAAGAATTCAAGAAGTTAGACCCCAGAAAACCAAATAACCCTATCCAAAAATGGGGTACAGAGGTAAACAAAGACTTTTCACCTGAAGAAATTCGGATGGCTGAGAAACACCTTAAAAAATGTTCAACATCATTAGTCATTAGAGAAATGCAAATCAAAACAACCCTGAGATTTCACCTCACACCAGTCAGAATGGCTAAGATCAAAAACTCAGAAGACATCAGGTGTTGGTGAGGATGTGGAGAAAGAGGAACACTCCGCCACTGCTGGTGGGACTGCAAGCTGGTACAACCACTCTGGAAATCAGTCTGGCGGTTCCTCAGAAATCTTACAGTTTTAAAAAATAACAACTCGGGTGAGGGGCTTGCAAGTCTCCACCTCTAGCTGACAGTTGATGGCTTTTGGGAAGGCAACAGTTTCCTTAAGAGTGTGGCCCAGGTTGCTCCACCATGTGCTTGTGAATGGCCTTCCATCTAGGAGTACATGGCAGGATAGCTTGGAATCTGTAGGGTGTGTGTGTGTGTGTGTGTGTGTGTGTGTGTGTGTGAAAATTGGGATGAGGTGGGAGGTGAATGAGATATAGTCGGTATCCAACACTCCAGGAAGAACATAGGACTATAATAAGCTATCACACCAGGTCAGCAGCTATTCGCCAGTCCTAAGTCAGCAAGTTTGGGAGCCTGGCTGGCTGTGACTGGGCACGCTTTAGCTTAAGCTTGCGGGGGGAGGGGGAATGGGGGGGTGGGTGGTGGGTGGTGGGGGGTGGGTAGGAAGATAGGTTCTAAGAGTTCATGACTAGCTGGGGAACAGAGAGAGCACGAGTCCATTGCTCCATGAAAAATAAAAGGAAAGCAAGAAAGGACAATTGGGAAGATTAGAACGCTAGACCGCGAGAGATGAGCTGTGCGATCCTCTCTTGGATTTTGCTGCTGTTCTTCTAGTCAGTATAGCATGACTCTGAGGTGCAGGTTCCCCTTAGTGGAGAGCTACTAGATGGCTGCAGGACCTAGTTTTGTGAGTAGAATGTTATTTGATTTATTTGTCTGTGATGTTTTATGATTAATACTTTGTATAAGTTTCCTAGTTAATAGTAAAAAGTCTGTGAAAGAGATCCTTGCTTTTTCCATATACTGGAATTTTTGCCATATTTTAACACTTTTTGATGATACTGGGGATTAACCCCACTAAGTTGTACATGCCAGCCCGGTGGTGGTAGTGATGGTGGTGGTGCTGGTGCTGGTGCTGGTGGTGCTGGTGGTAGTGCTGGTGGTGGTGGTGATTTCTTAATGACTTTAGACTGTAGAATTGAGGATGACAGGACTTCAAAACAACACAAATCTTTTACAGCTCACCTATCCTTCCTCTGTTTTCTCTGTCTGTGTGTCAGTGTGTTTGGCCTGAATGTATGAACATGTATCTCATACATGCCTGGTGCCCAGAGCGGTCAGACGAGGGTCTTATTGCAGTAGAAGCAGAGTTGTGGGTGCTCGTGAGCTAGGTGATTCCAAGCCGGTCCTTGCAAGAGCAGCAAGAGCTTTTGACGGTTGAGCCATCTCTCCAGCCCCTCCTCCCCGTCCCTGTGTGAAATCTAGTCCTTCATGGTGGAGCTGTGTCTAATATTTATTTCTGTTCTGAAAATGTAAGCATCATTAGTCTGGGCGTTGGGCAATTATCTTTTTCCCCCGGAACAAAGGGGCCTTCTCATTTTCCAGGAGATTCTCTTAGGGCTATGCTTGTTGTGGGAGGGCAGCTTACTCGCTTTGCTCTTTCTATGTAAACAGAGTAGCAGGAAACCATTCTTCCCTGTTCCCCTCCTGCCTAACCAAGTATGTATGATTTTATGCTTTTACATGAATTAAAAATCTCTCAAAGGCTAAAAATTGAGTTATTTGTTCTATACTATTCAGCTAGGTGGACATGGCAGAAGTGTGAGAGGCAGAGCTGAGATGTCTTCCATACTTAGTGAGAAGATCAGAGTGTTGCAGCATGCTGAATAATGCTTTTAAAAAAGTCACCACACGGTTAGTGGAGAGGACAGTGCTTCTGTTTCCTTAGCGAATATCCTGTGAAGGGTGAGGCAGTTACGCACCACGGACGGCAGGTGCAGTCTTCAGTCAGTGTGTGTGATGTCAGCGCAACGCGCTCTTACGGAGCTCCTTTTACATATTAGTGGGTCTCAACCTCCCTGATGCTGTGGCCATTAATACAGCTCTTCACGCTGTGCTCACCCCTCCAAACCATAAGAGCATCTCACTGCTACTTCATGACTGCAATTTTGCTACTGTTATGAATCATAATTAAATACCTGATATGCGCCTTCTGTGAAAGGATTGTTGGATTTGAAGGGGTTGCAATCTGACGGGTGAAATGGCGTTGAGTATAGCTTGGAAAGATCAACCATGTCCTCATCAGGACTGAGGGAGGGTATTGTAGCAGTGATGACTGTGATGCCGCTGCTCTTGCTGTCATGCAGAAGGCTATGAATTAGCTAGTGTCAGTGTAGCTTCCATCCATATAGGATAATGTATGTAATAATTATTGAGTGCCTTTTGACAGAGTGAAAGGCAGTGTCATTACTTAGAAAAAATACGGTATCTTAAGTAATCATTTAGCTTCTGATTAATAGTAAAACAATAGTTCATTAAAAAGTTTCTTCTTGATATTTCTTAATTTTAGGAAAAATTTCTACATAGTTCATAATTTATATAGCCATGATTGTTAAGAAAAATATGGTTTGAGTTGGCTATTCTAAGGCATAGTTTTCAAATATTTAAAATATGCACTGCTAGATTAATACTAAAGGTTAAAAAGGGAAATTGCTGGAGCATAAATAAAAGAGATTTTAGGATGGCCGTTGGCTTTTAACTGCTCCTCAGGTCATCCATAGCATACTGGACACATTTTTCATGTATTTATTTATTTGAGAATGGGTCTCACTATGTAGTCCTGGCTGGCCTGACCTCTCTGTGACTCGGAGAGCTTCCTGAGGCCGTGTCTGTCCGCTGCACCCAGCATTGGTTTCCAGTGGCTAATAAGGTGTGCACCCTCACCATCAGGACACCAGCAGCAGGACCTTGCCTTGTGCTGTCCCTTATGCCAATAGCCCTGGAAAGGGAAGATTCATTTTAGCTCATGGCCTCAGATTTCTCTCCTTAGCGCTTGGCTGTTTATTCTGTGCAGAGGAGCACGTGGATTAGGAGGCTCTTTACCGCAGCATGAGCAGGAAGCAGAGGAAAAGGAAGGGATGGGGCCAGGCGCAACTTTCAAAGGACCGGTCCCAGTCTGCTGGGCTCTCCTTCTAAGATTCAGTGGGGAGATAGTGCTGCTAGACAGTGGGCAGAGGGCCAGCCCGAGAGCCGGTGGGGACAGGTCTCCCAAGATCATAGCACCTGTGCTCTTCTTTCTGAATAAAGTGATGCCAAAAAGTCACAGAACCTTGACTTCAGGGTAGGGTGATCATGATACATACTGATCTGTGGTTTGTGAAATTATGACTTCTGATTTAATAAATCATGTCACCTGCCTGTCCTCTTCCCATTTTAGTGATAGGATGTCAGCAGGAGAGACAGAGCACATACCCTGTCAGGCATGGGGAGCTCTTTCCAAGGCCAGCCCCTCAAGGAGGAGACAGAAGAGTGTGCAGCCTAGAGAGCTCCAGGAGAGCTTCTGAACACAGCTCTGAGGGGCGGGGCTGGGCGGGGCATGATTATGATGTGCTCCTGATACAGCAGAGCAGAGGAGTAACCATTGATACTGCTGTGGCCTTTATCCCATTCCGCCAGCCCTCTCTGTGGTCCCCCTCTTCCCCGACCCAAGGAATGCTGTTCCTCTCAGCAAGATGCTCTGCTAACAGACAGACAGGTTAACAGCGGCTGTGGAGGTGGAGGGGGTGACTGTGGTGACATGTGAGGACAGATGCGACTGACTGCACATTTTGTCAGTGACAAAAGCATCATACAATAGTGCTCCAAAGGTCATTTTCACTGAGTTAAACTGGTATGATTACATTTGCTAATACTGTTGTTTTGTGTTTCTTGATCATGCCATATTTCTTTGGCTACATTGCTAAATTGCATTATTTTGAACATAATTGGTTTGGGGCTTTAACAGGGAAATTAGATACTGTGTGTATTACTTGGTGATTTCTGTAGTGTCTGTATTAAAATTAGTTAATATGTGAGTTCTCTTACTATGTTTTATACGCTATTGCATTGTAAGTCATTGCATTAGTTTTTATAATCTTCTGAGGTCAGCATTGTCTGTTCACAGGTGAATGAATGGGATAGCTTCATTAATTCAGTTGCACAAGGTCACACGGCACAGACCTAATTCACACTCCAGTTTGTGTGTTTGTATCCAACACAGCCTGCACACACACACACACACACACACACACACACACACATGCATAGGTGCGCATGTGTGCAGAGACAGCGACCATCTTGTTGCCCCTTGGGCACCATCTGCCTTCCCTTGCTTGTTTGTTTAAGACGAGGCCTTTGAGAGCTTGGAACTTGCCAATTAGGATAGACTGGGTGGCCAGGGGGCTTCCTGTCTTCCCCAGCCCCATGGGTTTGGGGGATTAAGCTCATGTCCCATAGCAACCGGGCCCTTCAGCCCACACCCACATTTTATTAACTTTGTATTTGCCCACTCTTTCATGCTAGTTAGATGGGTGTGTGTCTGCGGCAGGCATCCGCTCCATGGAAACGGCATGCCGGAGTTGAGCAGGTCAGGCTTACTGTTTGCAGACTAGAGCTGCAGTGTTTTAGTAGATGTGCCAGAGTGCATGCTCGGACTCTGAGCTGTGTCAGTGCTGACCCTGCCCTCTCAGCCTTCCTTTCCTTTCTTCTGTCCTCCTCCTCCCTCTGACTTCCTTTCTCTCTTCACTTGTTGAACCTGCCTCAGCGTCCTGCGTGGCCTGTATGACAAGGCTGCAGCGCCAGGCCTTGCTTTACCTTTCCTACCCTTACACCAGTGACATCAGAGAAAGCCTAAGACCCACATGTTTGTACTTCAGGAGCTTAGCCTCAAAATAAAGCCTATCAATGTGTTCTCCGTGGGCCACTGACGGAATGTGAGTGAGACACCTGTCCTGCACGCCAGTGGGATCAGGTAGATATCTGCACAGTAATGCATGCCAGTGGGATCAGGTAGATATCTACACAGTAATGCACGCCAGTGGGATCAGGTAGATATCTGCACAGTAATGCATGCCAGTGGGATCAGGTAGATATCTGCACAGTAATGCATGCCAGTGGGATCAGGTAGATATCTGCACAGTAATGCATGCCAGTGGGATCAGGTAGATATCTGCACAGTAATGCACGCCAGTGGGATCAGGTAGATATCTGCACAGTAATGCACGCCAGTGGGATCAGGTAGATATCTGCACAGTAATGCACGCCAGTGGGATTGGGTAGATATCTGCACAGTAATGCACGCCAGTGGGATCGGGTAGATATCTGCACAGTAATGCACGCCAGTGGGATCGGGTAGATATCTGCACAGTAATGCACGCCAGTGGGATCGGGTAGATATCTGCACAGTAATGCACGCCAGTGGGATCGGGTAGATATCTGCGCAGTAATGCACGCCAGTGGGATCAGGTAGATATCTGCACAGTAATACATGCCAGTGGGATCGGGTATATTTCTGCACAGTAATGCACGCCAGTGGGTTCAGGTAGATATCTGCACAGTAACACATGCCAGTGGGATCGGGTAGATATCTCTGCACAGTAATGCACGCCAGTGGGATCAGGTAGATATCTGCACAGTAACACATGCCAGTGGGATTGGGTAGATGCACAACACAGGCCAGTGGGTACAGGGATGCACAATATAGGCCAGTGGGTACAGGTAGATATCTGCACAGTAATACATGCCAGTGGGTTCAGGTAGATATCTGCACAGTAACACATGCCAGTGGGTTCAGGTAGATATCTGCACAGTAATGTATGCCAGTGGGTTCAGGTAGATATCTGCATATTAATACATGCCAGTGGGTTCAGGTAGATGCACAACACAGGCCAGTGGGTACAGGGATGCACAACACAGGCCAGTGGGTACAGGTAGGTATCTGCACAGTAATACATGCCAGTGGGTTCAGGTAGGTGCACAACACAGGCCAGTGGTACAGGGATGCACAACACAGGCCAGTGGGTACAGGTAGATATCTGCACAGCGACACAGGCCAGTGGGTACAGGTAGATATCTGCACAGCAACACAGGCCAGTGGGTACAGGTAGATGCACAACGGTCATCCCCTCGGCATCCCTGTTACCTGCTTAGTTTGCAGACCTTGCCTCATCTGCTAATGGGCTGTTGGCACTCCGCAGAGCTCTGCATAAGCATGAGAAGTCATGGTGTTTCTTTTAAGGGGGTGGTGAGGGGAGGCTGTTAAAATCGGGATGACAGCCAACACAGTGCTGGGAGAACAGCGCTTGTAAGCTGTCCGCTTTCTGCTCTGTGGCTGGAGATGGCTGTGTAGAAGTGCCTGTGCTCTCTGAGTAGGTTCTGAGCTTTGAAGAGAAGCATGCAGTGGCTCTTCCGTGAGGACTAAGAACGTCGCCATTAAAGCGTTCTTATCTTTGCTGTTTTTTTTTTTTCCTAATGATGGAGTTCTTTTCTAGTACTTAAAATGCCAATCACTTTCAATTAAATTAAGTTGCTGTGAATAATTCTTCATCCCCCCCTTAATTCCTTCCCAATTAATTATTTATCCCTTCTCTCTTTTGGCAGCATTATTACTTTGCTTTCTTTTGGAAGGCAGAACTCCCTGTACTGCTTTTGTGATTGCCCTGTTATAAAAACAGTGGGATAAATGTTCACATGCTATAACTTTTCTTTTTGGGGGCTGCGATGAGTAGAATTAGTGAAAAACATAAATAAGCCAGTGAACGTTGGCAAGCGTTCAGATACTAACTCCTTTGTGCACGCTGTAGTAACTTTTTACAAGTAAAATTTTCACACGGTCTCTTTGAAAATTAGCAGATTTGAGATAAAGTGTGAATAATTGATTAGCAGGCATCCTGCAGAGGTGTTGGATGCGTTACTGAGCTGATAGGAGGCCCAGGAAAACGTCACACTACAAATGCAGATAGATCACTGTCTGATGACCAATTTGGAAAATCATTGGTAATAGAGGGCTCTTTAGAGGAGATGGAATCCTATTTTCTGTTTCAGCTTTTTACTCTGAATCTTAGTTCATGCCTGAGATTCAGGCATGTATGTACAACTCAAGTGTTGTTGTTTTTAAATACTGTTGCCAAGTATTTATGCAAATGAATTAAATTTAAATTTCCTGACATAAAAACTTGCAGGAGGCTCGCTGGAGGCTTGCCTTACCTTATTGATACGGATGAACCATTTTCATTGTCATCACTTGGACTTTTAAAAATACCAGTGAGTAAAATTTTATAGGTGTACTTGTCCTCCCAATTTGAGACGAGAGAGCACACTTACATCTCTTCAAGTATTGGGGGGCATTTGTAGTTTTCTCTCAAGGTTCTTTAGTCTGCGAGATGGTAGATTACAGGCGGGCCGCCATGATGAAGGGACCATTCCATTCTCTGGAAGTTGACTGAAAGTTCTCCACAGAGGCTGGTGCTGCGTTAAGAGTTATAGTCTTGGGAACTTGGAAAGCCAACAGCTGGGTTCAGTAGGTTACAGAGCTTATTGTACAAGCCTCATGACCACAGTTCTAGCCCTGGACCCCACATAAAGGTGGAAGGAGAGACCACCATGGCATGCACTGGCATGCACACATGTGTGTGTGTGTGTGTGTGTGTGTGTGTGTGTTTGTGTGTGTGTGTGTGCGCGCGCGCGCACCTACAACACAATCATAAAAAGTACAAATTAAAATGAACCTATTAAATAATCCATTTATTTTGGAACATTTTTTTTACCACATTTGACTCAAAGACTAATAAACAATAGAAAAGTGCAATGATTAACCTAAATTTACTACTGAGCTATCATTTTTTTCTAGATATAAGGAGAAATAACAAGATAGGTAAAGGAATACTGCTTTCTTAGCTCAGGAGATATTTTTAGAAAATGAATAAAATCCAGCTACTTGTTTCCTGCTAGCATTTTTATATGGACTTTAAAATCTCTAGCATATTATTTGTCAAACCTCTTCTCTCACATCCTCACAAACAAAATTTTGAGGTTGCATTGCCTGTGTTATTAAAATATACTCATTCTAATAATTGCTACTTAGGTGATTTCATGTTATCTTTGAATTCATTGGGCTATAGATGAAAGTCCTGTTAGATTTAACATGACACTTAATTTCCTACTCAGAATAATCGAAGCCAATTGGGTCAAATCTGATAGTTATCTTATTTGATCATATTTAGATAGATATAAATAAAGCCCACATTCTCATTTAATTTGGGGAAAATAATGATTTTAGAACTTAGTGTGAAGTAGTAGAGCTATTTCCAAATGACCTAAATAAAGGTGCATGCCCTGACACCTGCAGTATACTATAGACTATAAAAAGACATTGTGGACAATTTTAGAATAATTTCTGTTTTTTTTTTTTTTTTTTTTTTTTTTTTTTTTTTTTGGTTTTTTTGAGACAGGGTTTCTCTGTGTAGTCCTGGCTGTCCTGGAACTCACTCTGTAGACCAGGCTGGCTTTGAACTCAGAAATCCGCCTGCCTCTGCCTCCCAAGTGCTGGGATTACAGGCGTGCGCCACCACGCCCAGCTTCACTTTATAATTTCTGATCAAGGGAGATATTCTTGGTCATTTTGGGTGTTGGCCTGATTTCTGAAATCCTGCTTATCTTGTTTTAGTGTGGTGATATGTTCTCTATAACAGTCCTTGTA
The DNA here is from genome assembly GCA_964023405.1 of Apodemus agrarius. Taxonomy (NCBI): domain Eukaryota; kingdom Metazoa; phylum Chordata; class Mammalia; order Rodentia; family Muridae; genus Apodemus; species Apodemus agrarius. Next base: position 15,952,304 of record OZ030007.1, read on the forward strand.
TAAAACTGCCGAGGTCTGTCTTTTTTGTGAAATATATAATACGCCCAAAGTATTTCTTCTCCTTTGACTCAATTTTTATGTTAGTCATGGAGTTTCCATTTGGCAGGGAGTTGTTTGGGGTCAAGAGGTGGACAAGGTGACTTATACAATTTTCTTCTCAATTATGTGGTTCCCATAAGCTTGTGCACCATCCCATGGCTTTAGCGAGTATTTCTTCACATAGAAAGTGCGCCCAGATAGTCAGTATTGACCCCATTCTTCCTCTTCCTTGCACAGGTAGCCACTATATTTATCTTTCTTAAGAAAGAGACCCCCCACCCCATCCCCCAATCAGCCTCTTTAGTAATGAATCAAAATTAGTGAGAAGAATTTGAGAGGAAGATTTTATAAGCAGAAACTTATGGCTATACTCAGAAGTTTAAATACTTGGTAAACAGTTTCTTCCTTCTATATTTGAATGTTGAGTACTGGTTATTTAAGACTTTTCTTTTAAAAATTCTAAAGATCCTGTTTATAAGATAAGGTTAGTGTTGTAGTTTTATTAAAAACAGCAAGAAGACTGTTACTTTACTCTTTCTGCTTCTAAATTAGCACTCTGTCTGAGTTCTCCTTCAGTCGATGATTTGCTAATATTTCTATATCTTTCCCTGGGGAGTCCACACATATGTGCATAGCATGCGGGGGGGGGGGGCTGGGGGGCATCCAGGGTTCTAGCTCCAGAGTTTGCTGTGTAGACTAAGTTGTCTTCCAGTTAATGATCCTCCTGCCCGAGCCTCCCAAGGTCTAGGATTACAGATATGAGGCATTCTACCCAGCTAAAAGTTAACTCTGTTGGTGGTACTGGGGGTCAGCATACACACCAGGCAAGTCTCTGTCATTCACACACACACACACACACACACACACACACACACACAGAGAGTTAATTTTTCTTCATGGCAGTAAAGATGATTGCTAGAAGGCTGAGGCTGTGGGGAGCCTTTAAACCATGTCAGCAGACGAACCCAGTCCCTGAGTCTGTCTACCTTCATAAATCAGGAAAGATGATATTGTTACTGTCTCAAGTCTTCTATGAGGTGGGGTCTACCGTAGCCCACATGGGCTTGCAGCCAGATCTTTGTCCTTTTCTTCATTAACTCAGATATCATGAATGCCTATGTTTACTGGACATTGCTGTCTTTGCCCTTCCTTCATTTTAAGTTTGACTTCCAGCTAAAGATTATTTCTTTGGTGTATGTCTGGTATTGGAGCTGCTGTGTTCTATTATCTCCAAAGCCAGTTCTTACTGTTTGTAGCTGCTTCGAATGTCCTTGTGAGGTGGTGTAGTGCACTTCCCTGTGGAGTACCACTAGCAAGCGGCAGGAATCTCAGAAGAGCCGCTGTCTCAAGTGCTTCTGAGGGCAAATGGAATCTGAGTCAGGCTTTGAGAGTGGGTAGGGATTTGACAGGAATTAAGGTAGAGGGGATGGCATGTCAAAGGTATGAAAGTGGGGGTGCACAGTGTGTTCGGGGTCCAAGATGTGCTGGGATATAGTGGAAGTGCAGACGGCTGCCCTGCTAATGGAGTGAATGCCCTCGGAAAGGGAGAGGAAGTGGGAACCGTGAAGTCTAGCTTGTTACTTAGTAATGTGCTCTGTTAGCAGAGACAGATACACTCACTACATGGCATCCTCATTAGGCGTCTTATGGAAAAGCCTCATTTAATCTTTACAAGTAGCAGTTCTGTATGGTGGATAGTCTCAGAAGACTCTATTTTGGGACTTAAAGGAAACAACAAGTTACATTTGAACTTGCATCTCTTTTACTTTTTTTATTCGATATATTCTTTATTTCAAATAATTTTCCCTTTCCTGGATTCCCCCCTCCCCAAAAGTCCCATAAGCCCTCTTCCTTCCCCCTGTTCCCCCATCCACCCCTTCCCACTTCCCTGTTCTGGTATTCCCCTACACTGCTGCACTGAGCCTTTCCAGAACCAGGGTCCACTCCTTCCTTCCTTCTTGGATATCATTTGATATGTTCAGTGTGTCTTGGGTATTCCAGTCTTCTAGGCTGATATCCACTTATCAGTGAGTGCATACCATGAGTGTTCTTTTGAGACTGGGTTACCTCACTTAGGATGATGTTCTCCAGCTCTATCCATTTGTCTTAAGAATTTCATGAATTCATTGTTTCTAATGGCTGAATAGTACTCCATTGTGTATATATACCACATTTTTTTGTATTCATTCCTCCGTTGAGGGACATCTAGGTTCTTTCCAGCTTCTGGCTATTATAAACAGGGCTGCTATGAACATAGTGGAGCATGTATCCTTATTACATGCTGGGGAGTCCTCTGGGTATATGCCCAGGAGTAGTATAGCAGGGTCCTCCGGAAGTGTCATGCCCAGTTTTCTGAGGAACCGCCAGACTGATTTCCAGAGTGGTTGTACCAGCTTGCAATCCCACCAGCAGTGGAGGAATGTTCCTCTTTCTCCACATCCTCGCCAACACCTGCTGCCTCCAGAGTTTTAAATCTATTTCTGACTGGTGTGAGGTGAAATCTCAGGGTTGTTTTGATTTGCATTTCCCTAATGACTAATGTTGTTGAACATTTCATAAGGTGCTTCTCAGCCATCCGAAGTTCTTCAGGTGAAAATTCTTTGTTTAGCTCAGTACCCCATTTTTTAATCGGGTTATTTGGTTTTCTGGGGTCTACCTTCTGGAGTTCTTTGTATATATTAGATATTAACCCTCTGTCGGATGTGGGGTTGGGGAAGATCTTTTCCCAATTTGTTGGTTGCCATTTTGTCTGATTGACAGTGTCCTTTGCCTTACAGAAACTTTGTAATTTTATGAGGTCCCATTTGTCAATTCTTGATCTTAGCGCATAAGCTATTGGTGTTCTGTTCAGGAACTTTCCCCCTGTGCCCATGTCCTCAAGGATCGTCCCCAGTTTCTTTTCTGTTAGTTTCTGAGTGTCTGGCTTTATATGGAGGTCCTTGATCTACTTGGAGTTGAACTTAGTACAAGGAGATGAGTGGATCAATTTGAATTCTTCTGCATGCTGACCTCCAATTGGACCAGCACCATTTGTTGAAAAGACTGTCTTTTTTTCCACTGGATGTTTTGAGCTCCATTGTCAAAGATCAAGTGACCAAAGGTGTGTGGGTTCATTTCTGGGTCTTCAATCCTATTCTATTGATCCACCTGCCTGTCACTGTACCAATAACATGCAGTTTTAAACACTATTGCTCTGTAGTATTGCTTGAGGTCCGGAATACTGATTCCTCCAGAAGTTCTTTTACTGTTGAGAATAGTTTTAGCTATCCTGGGTTTTTTGTTATTCCAGATGAATTTGAGAATAGCTCTTTCTAACTGAAGAACTGAGTTGGGATTTTGATGGGAACTGCATTGAATCTGTATATTGCTTTTGGCAAGATGTCCATTTAAACTATATTAATCCTGCCAATCCATGAGCATGGAAGACTTCTCCATTTTCTGAGGCCTTCTTCAGAGATCTGAAATTCTTGTCATACAGATCTTTCACTTGTTTGGTTAGAGTCACACCAAGATTCTTTATATTGTTTGTGGCTATTGTGAAGGGTGTAATTTCCCTAATTTCTTTCTCAGTAATCTATTACCAAAAGTTAAGCTTATGAAACCATAGCTTTTATATAGAGATAATGCCCCCGTTCGAGAGTTTGAGAACTGTCAAGGGTATGAAATATTTTTGTAAGCTGGTGTTTACCTTACTAGTGTTTCTATGAGTTGTAAGGAGACACAGATCAACACTGTTATACCAGTTTCTTGAGCTCCAGCCATGGGGTGACAGCAATTGGACCAAATGGCACTGTACCCCTATAACATGACCACACTGTACCCCTATATATAACATGACCACACTGTGTCCCTATAACATGACCACACTGTGTCCCTATAACACGACAACACTGTACCCCTATAGCATGACCACACTGTACCCCTATAACATGACCACACTGTACCCCTATAACACGACCACACTGTACCCCTATAACATGACCACACTGTACCCCTATAACACGACCACACTGTGCCCCTATAACACACATTACTCAGGAGTAACTGAGTGTAGGGAGCCTGCATTCTGGCCCTGCAGCGACACTTTGATTTTCAGTCTCGTTGCTGCCTGACCATCCTGACAAGGCAGACTTGAACACAGCACATTCAGTCCCTGGCTTACAGGGCATGGAGAATTATGAGACCAGTATGTGTTTGTTTTCTAGGAAACATCTTATTATTATCATGTGCTTTTTTGCTCATTCCAGAAAGTTTGTTTGCACATCACATGGACAGATAACATGAAAGTTAATTTTTTTCTTTCCCTTGGAAATTGCTGTGTAGACTAGGCTAGCCTCAAACTTCTGGAGGTTCTCTGCCTTCCTGGCACTCAGTTACAGCTCGTGCCCAGGCCTGGCTAGCTCGCTTAGTTTTGGTAGAGTATTCTGCTGACTGGATTTTTATCCAGGGCCTCGGGTTTATCCAGAGCACTTATCCCTTGTGTTATTTTGATTCCAGCAAGTACCTGCTATCAGGTTCCAATACTGTGTACTGTTTACATGACTAGATAAGAAAGATTGTGTGTGCCTGTTCTCTGACTCACCATCCGTTATAGGTACTTTAATTTTTTTAAGTGTTGGAAGATAATTTCATCAGCATTATAACAGGTGGGACTTCGAACATAAAATATGAGACAAAGAATCAACAATGAAACTTTTTCTGTAGAAGTATTTTAGATGTTATAAAGCAAACAAAAAGGAAATATCAGTTAAATTGAACTGTCTTTTTGCAGAGCAGGATATGGTGAACAGTGTAATGTTAGCAAAAGAATATAAACAGTTGTTACGATGGGAACATTGCAGTGGTTACATAAGAAAAGCCCACATGTTTAAATGGTGCTTATTGATATTAATGCAGTGTCAAGGCACTGGAAAGTAATTTCCAGATAGTTCAAAGAGAATTATGGGTGTAAGGAGAGGCGTGAGAGCAGCAGAACATTAACAACTGGGGACAGTATTGTTCCTATTGGGTCTGGGTAGTCCAGATGTTTTACATGAACGATCTATTTCATTGTGCCTCTTTGCCCCAACTTTTATTTTAGGTGTGAAAATTTTCAAAATAAAAGTTGGAGGGGAACAAGTAGGCTCTTGTTCTGTCTTCCCAGCACAGTTCCTGGAGATGCCCCCCCTTCTTCTGCTGTAGGAAGGGATCTGTGTGAGTTGCAGAGGAGCAGGTTGTATGGAGTTGTGCATCCGACACTGGGAATTGGTTCTGCTGGCAGTGGGGAGACAGGGAAGACTGTGGAGCCGCGTGAGGCCATCTCAGTGGGCTGCGTGCCAGGATCTATCTGTCAGACTCTAGTAGTGGACAGCTCACATTGTTCTATACAAGAAGGAAGCGTGTGAGAACATGGGTACATCTCCGACAGCCCTTTACCCCAACCACAGTGCTGCCGTAGGCTGGTCCCGCAACCTGTTAGGAAGGGATTGTTTCTGCCCTGTAACTCTCTGTGGATACCTAGATTTATTTAGATTTCTGTTAAGGCTCTCCTTATCAAATGAGAACTTTTCCTGTATCATTTCTTTGAAAAATAAAGTTGTCTCCTTGCCTGTTCTGAATACATTGTTAATGTGCTTACCAGGTTTAATAAAGCTTCATTCAATTATCGATAAGCATATTAGCAGCTCCTTATCTGAGAGGTCCATTCCAAGACTTGCAGTTCTGCCTGCAGTGCCTTTCCCGTAGGCAGTCACTGTGCCCTGAGCCATCACTCGGGCAGCTTGTGGTGAAGACTTCAAAACTAGCATAAATTTCTTCTTCACAACTTCATTTGTTATTCCTGTAGATTTACCAATCTTAGTTCATGTTTCCCTTTCCTTATCAAATGAGAACTTTTCCTGTATCATTGAAAGAAAGCCCTTATAATGTTTTCATTGACAATTCTGAATCCTCAGTGTTACTATCAGGTTTGATAAAGTAGGATTACCGGGGCATACACAGCAGTGTGACACTATGTGAATCCAGTGACCAAGGCAGCTGCGGAGTCATAGTGGGCAGGCGGTACACAGTGTGCGCACTGCTGCGTCTCTGTGGGCAGGCACCACGCACAGCATGGACACCACTAGTTAACAAGGTGAAGTCTACTTTGCATTACACAAAGCCAGAAGGTGAAGTGTCACTTTGAACAGCTACAACTTAAAACTAATGAGTGACTTGAAGAGTTTTCTATGTAAGATTTCTCAGCAGTGGCCGACTTAGCTAGCTGAACCACAGAGAGTGGAACCGGGAGGAGTTGCCGTGTTCTGTACATAGCTCCTTAAATGTAGTTACAGTTCCACACAGTAGGTGCTGGGACTGACTGTCACATGGAAACTGGCAGCGGGAGACTGCTTCTGAACACACATGGCCAGGACTCGATTCACAGGGGAGTGAGTAAGGGACCGACAGTGTTTCTGACAGCACACTCCGCCTCTGAGCACACTGTACATGGGCATAGCTCTCGTGCACAAGCATTGCACTGTACGGTGCCAACCAGCGTGCTTCAGCACAGGGCTCAGACTCAAGACCGCTGTATGTTACAGACTGCAGTGTGGTTTTGGACATGAGACTTTTGCTCTTACAGAAACTAAAGGTTCAATTACAGAAAACAGAAAGTTGGTGTTTTCTCTTGTCATTATTTAAGTATCAGAGTAGTACATTGTTAGATGGATTGTGTTTTAAATAGAATGTTACATGTTAAATTGCTGTTTGTATTGCTGACTTGTTTTCTGTAAAATCATTAAATAAATTTTGGCTTGGGAATAGGACTTCTTTTTATTATTATTATTATTTTCTATATTCTTTGTTTACATTCCAAATGATTTCCCCTTTCCCGGTTTCCCCCTTTCCCTAAGTCCCATAAGTCCTCTTCCCTCTGCCAGTTCCCCAGTCAACCCCCTCCCACTTCTCTGTCCTGGCAATCCCCTACATTGCTGCATCAAGTCTTTCCAGGACCAGGGCCCTCTCCTTCCTTCTTCTTGGGAATGATTTGATATGTGGGCTGTGTCTTAGGTATTCAGAGCTTCTGGGCTAATATCCACTTATCAGTGACTGCATTCCAGGGAATAGGATTTCTAAAGTAGACCAGCAACTTCTAAAATTGTCTTAAACATACTCCTGCTATTTTGTACTACATATTTATATGAAATGATGATCTTAGCATTGAGACTTAAAACATCAAAATATTGATCAACTAAACAACAAAACTAAACAAACACATTCATTCATCTCATTAAAATGCAAGTTTGCTTTCGTGTATAATAAATTGAAAGATTATTTGTTTATCAAATAATTGCTTTTAATTTTTTAATAATTTATCATCTGTAGATGTTTGATTAGATTACCTGTTTTATATACCCAGTTGTGTAAAAGTTTCCAAGCAAACTGGCCTTTAAGAAGCCTTATCAGTGCACACGCCTTTAAACCTTGCACGGGAAGGCAGAGGCAGGCGGGCAGCCTGGTTCCCAGGGCAAGTAAACGGGGTCCCAGACAGCAAACTGAGAACAAACAAACAGAAAGAAGTCCTCGGGACTCCCTTTGTCTAGGAAGTCAATGACGATAACTAATTTTTCAGGATCCACTAAAGCAAAATTCCAGGCTGTTTCTTTTTCTTATGTATATTGCAAGGCCTTTCTGTTTTCTGGTTTGGCTTGGTTTTTTTCTTTAGTATCTCAGTGAGACAAAGAATATGATCAGGGTGAGATATGTGTTAGATGATAAAGCAGTGGAGTTAAGATTAGGAAGGCTAAGTCATTTACAAGTCGAATATTTTTATTTTTAAGTTGAATTATAATTTGCCTTAAGGAAAATGTACATATTTTAAGTGTACAGCTTGTATTCAGTTCTGAATTTCCATCTGTGTGAAGCTAAAAGTAAACCTGGCCAGTTTCTTGCAGGGACCCATGTTTTCTCAGTGCTGATGTGGTGGGGCCATGTGTGACACAGGTGGCTTCACAGAGCTGTGGCCTTCAGGCATTTGAAGTGGGACACCCACAGTGAGGTGCCAGTCCTGGGGCCGGGTGTTTGTGTGTGTGCGGGGGGACTCCAGGGATGTGGATCTGCCAAGAAACCTAGTTCCCTTTCCTAATGTGTTCATGTAGCTATCCTGTTAGAGCTGATGATTCATGGACACGTGGACACACTTCTTTGAATGCATTTTTTGCTTAAAATATTGTATGGGATGTGTGCACTGTCAGAAGATTTGGGGGACTGGTTTTCTCATATCACGTGGGTCCCAGACCCAACTCAGGTTGGGGATCAATCTCTGATTTTTCAGTCCTAGCAGCAAGTGGCTTCATCCACTCCATCTCTCTGATTTCTGAGTATATTTCTTGATAAGAACTGATCAAGTAAAGGCCTCAAGTAACAATTATTCGGGGTTATTTACTAGGGTAGATCCATTGTTTGAGAAATAAACAAGTGGTAATACTGACTTCTTGTTTGAAAGTTTACACTCTCAACTTACAGAAATGTATGCTTTGTGGTGCCTTGAATTGAACCTGGGTTCCCATCCTCCTTCCAGTTCCAGTTCTCATGATGCTAGCCTACGTCTGGACTGATCCCTCTCCCAGAGTCCAGCTTCTGTCCAGTTCCAGTCCTCATGATGCTAGCCTACGTCTGCACTGAATCCCTCTCCCAGAGCCCAGCTTCTGTCCAGTTCCAGTCCTCACGATGCTAGCCTACGTCTGCACTGAATCTCTCTCCCAGAGCCCAGCTTCTGTCCAGTTCCAGTCCTCACGATGCTAGCCTCCGTCTGCACTGAGTCCCCTGCCCAGAGCCCAGCTTCCTGCCCTTGGGCTTGCTAGCTACAGCTCAGGGCTCCCTGTTCCCTCTGTTCTAATTTTTTCTTTTCTTGGGGATGGACAGACGGACAGTTTCACTCCAGAGTTGAAGCCTAAACTGACCCGAAACTCCAGCAGTCCTCCTTCCCCAGCCTCAGAGCTGGGATTGCAGGGGCGAATACAGCATTCTTGGCAAGACTGTCCCACATTCAGAGGAAGGGGGACAGTCGAGAGCCTAGGTTAATCCAGGTTTTCAGAAGGAATAATTTGTCTGATTCAGTGACTGGAAAGGAATCAATCAGGTCCTTAAAATTCCTTACAACACACTAAGGTCTCTGTATTTTGAGCTGCAAAGTTTAAAACAAATGTTTCCATGTGGCTACTTTGGCTGTAGAAAAATAGCTATAATGAAAGTCTGGTAGAGGAAGTGAGATCTTTCAGAAGAGGTCGAGGCTGAGGTAAGATCCAGAGGGGTTAAGGACACCAAAAGAAAGTAGCCCACAGAATATCTCAACCAACCAAGGGTCATAGGGATCACAGAATCTCAGCTAACCAGGGTTCATAGGGGTCACAGAATCTCAGCCAACCAGCGGTCATAGGGGTCACAGAATCTCAGACAACCAGCGATCATAGGGGTCACAGAATCTCAGACAACCAGGGGTCATAGGGGTTTCAGAATCTCAGCCAACCAGGGGTCATAGGGGTCTCAGAATCTCAGCTAACCAGGGGTCATAGGGGTCACAGAATCTCAGCCAATCAGGGGTCATGGGGTCACAGAATCCCAGCCAACTAGGGGTCATAGGGGTCACAGAATCTCAGCCAACCAGGGGTCATAGGAGTCACAGAATCTCAACTAACCAGGGGTCATAGGGGTCACAGAATCTCAACTAACCAGGGGTCATAGGGGTCACAGAATCTCAACTAACTAGGGGTCATAGGGGGTCACAGAATCTCAACCAACCAGGAGTCATAGGGGATCACAGAAACTCAACTAAACAGGGGTCATAGGGGATCACAGAATCTCAGCTAACCAGGGGTCATAGGGGTCACAGAATCTCAATTAACCAGGAAGCTTAGGGATCCCCGAGACTGAACTGCCAGAGAACCTGTGTGGGTCTGACTTAGGGCCTCTGCATATGTTATGGTTGTGTAGCGGGGTTTTCTTGTGAGACTCAACAGTGGGAATGAGGGTGTCTGACTCTTTTGCCTGCTTTGGGGACCCCTTTTCTCTTCCTGGGTTGCCTCATCCAGTCTCAGTGTGAGGGCATGTTCATACTCTTACTACAACTTGATATGCCATGTATGGGTGTTGTCTCTGGGAGGCTAAGTCCTTTTCTGAAGGTGGGGAAGGGGATCTGGGAGAGAGGGGAGATGGGGGGGAGAGAGGCTGCAGGAGGGATATAATGTATGAGAGAAAAAAACCCAAAAGGAATTTTTAAAACAGAAAAGAAGAAAAGAAAAAAGGAAAGACAGTCAGAAAGCCTGGTTTGAATAATATGGACGTGCACAGAAAGAAGCTGAAAGAGGCCCACTTTCCCCTTCAGATCATCTTTTTGTTGTTTGCTCCTTTGATCTGGTGCTCCTTAGAAAAAACTATGTAATTTCTGCTTGTCTTTTGATGCAGTTACATCCTGAAAACCCCTTTGTAAGTAAGTAAAAGCTCTACCTAGGACCAGCCTACTGGGTCCCCCAGAGCAAGCTGTACAGTATCAGTTGTTTACCCCCGTGAATCAGCCTGTGGGGAATTGCTTGTCATTTACCATGTAGTACAGATTTTGAAGTGTGCTTTTTACTGGATTTTGCATTGTAAGATTTAGAAGTAGTACATCAGTCATTGTAAGTTGGAGAGCAACCTTATTTGGTGAAAAAGAATTATTGCTTGTTTGTTTTGTTTTATAGGCTGCTACCATAAAACCTCTTATACCAGAAAAACATAACTGTTATACTCTGGTACTTACTGAATTTTATCATAAAATAGTTTGTTTTGGGGGGAGTTATTTGCTTGCGCGCTCTCTCTCTCTCTCTCTCTTCTCTTTCCCTCCCTCCCTCCCTCCCTCCCTCCCTCCCTCCCTCCTTCCCTCCCTCCCTCCTTCCCTCTGTTTTGTTTTTGGAGACAGGGTTTTTCTGTGTAGCCCTGGCTGTCCTGGAACTCACTCTGTAAAAACAGGCTGGCCTCGAACTCAGAAATCCGCCCGTCTCTGCCTCCCAAGTGCTGGAATGAAAGGTGTGCGCCACCACTGCCAGGAGGGGAAGTTATTTTTATTTGAAACTTTGGGTAACTTTTTTTTGCTAGTTACCTACAGAGTACCATGTAATTAAAGAATTTGTCAATGTATGTATTGGGATTCTATCAAATAGACCCCCCTTCCCTATCCTTGAGTCTTTGGCCTAGAATACCTGGAAAGTAAGCTCAGACAGGGAAATCACCCCCAGTTTTGCCATTTGGAGTCCCACATGGGTACGCTGTAGAGCGGTGGTGCACTGGAGTCCCAGGGCATGCTCACCCTGCACGCAGGGCCAGGCTCACCAGGATCAGTACTCACAGAGCACACAGCACACACACGCGTACACAGAGGCAACATACCAAGACTGTCAGATTCACGGGGATGATTGGTTATCAGTTGGACTGACAAGGATGTGGTGGCCAGCTAGATGTCTGAGATCTCAGGTGCCGGCTCACTGACTTCTGAAGTCGTGAGTCTCTTCTAGCGCTCAGCTCTAGAAAAACCAGGGGCAATGGAAAGGGGTCTTCTATTTTTTTTTTTTTTTAAAAGCTCTCTTCCCATCCCTCCCACTTTCTGTCTTACTAAAAAGCATAGCCTGGTGTTAGGGCACATGGTTGTTACTCAACGCCAGGAAGGCTGAGATGCAAGGATGGAAAATTTGAGGCCAACGTGTAAAACCCTGTCGCCAAGGTTGAGAGGAAGGAGTGAAAACATGAGCTCGACAAGCTCTCAGGCTGTACATGTTCTTTAGAATATCTTCTGTAAGTGTTTGTTATATGCGAGTGCACGTGCACGCGTGCGCGCTCACACACACATCTCTCTTTCTCATGCACACACATACACTCACTTAAAATGAACAAGTTTAAGAGGGTACACCAGTCTAAATGTACCACTCCAACTGCAGATGTTGGCTGTGAGGAGCAGTGACAGTAAATAGAAATAGACATAGAAATCCTGTCCGGATTCTGCAGCGGGTGGCAGTGCTCTGTGTGCGTCTGCTGTGTTCACTGCTCGTGGAGGTCAGGACGGATCGGCACAGCTATTCCTGTGCTGATTGACTCGTCATCATTACATCTTTGTAGTGTTAGGTCTCATGCTTGCAAAGGTCTAAATGATCTAAAGGCAAAGATCAGAAAACTCTAGGTCATATTTTAAAGACCTGTTTTTCATTTTTAATTACGTATATGTATGTATGTAACTGCGTGCATGAGTGCAGGTGCCCTTGGAGACCAGAGGTGTTGGATCCCATGGAGCTGGGATTCAGGTAGTTGACAGTTGTAAGGTGTCTGATGAGGATTCTGGGAACCTGTCTTGGGTCAGTTCTCAACCCCTGAACCATCTCTTCAGTCCCGTATTTTAACTGAGTCTCTTAATCTCAGCCTCATTTCAGCACAATAAGGTGAATGACTAAGGAAGTCAGGAAGAAGAGAAAAGTAGTAAACAAACATTTATAAGTGGGAGTAACACTCACACACCCACGGTGTGTCATACATTTACTAAATCACTAACAGAGCCCACAGAGAAGCTTTTGCCGCCCCCCCCCCATGCTGTGCTACAGATCACTGTAGGTAAGTGTCTGTACTGTAGCAATCACTGTGAGTATTATAGCAGTCACTGTAGGTAAGTGCTGTAGCAATCACTGTAGCTGAGTGCCTGTACTGTAGCAGTCACTGTAGCTGAGTGCCTGTACTGTAGCAGTCACTGTAGCTGAGTGCCTGTACTGTAGCAGTCACTGTAGCTGAGTGCCTGTACTGTAGCAGTCACTGTAGCTGAGCGCTTGTACTGTAGCAGTCACTGTAGCTGAGCGCCTGTACTGTAGCAGTCACTGTAGCTGGGTGCCTGTGCTGTAGCAGTCACTGTAGCTGAGTGCCTATACTGTAGCAGTCACTAGCTGAGTGCCTGTGCTGTAGCAGTCACTGTAGCTGAGTGCCTGTACTGTAGCAGTTGCTCCCATTCAACCAGCGCCCTCAAGAATGTATATTAAGGTTCGTTTCCTTATTCATGATTGCTAACATCGTGAGGTTCCATCGTTTTGATTTAATTTTTTTGGGGGGTGGGGTTTTGAGACAGGGTTTCTCTGTGTAGTCCTGGCTGTCCTGGAACTCACTCTGTAGACCAGGCTGGCCTCGAACTTAGAAATCCGCCTGCCTCTGCCTCCCAAGTGCTGGGATTACAGGCATGTACCACCACGCCCGGCTTTCGTTTTGATTTAAGTGTGAGGACCTATCCTTTACTGTGTCATTTGACATCAAACATTGCTTCTTTGTATTGTTCTGTTGTAAAGTCATTTACGTGTTCCCTAACGTTATTTCACTTTATGATTTCGTTTGTTTTTGTTTTTTTGTTTTGTTTGTTTGTTTTTTCAAGACAGGGTTTCTCTGTGTAGCCCTGGCTGTCCTGGAACACACTCTATAGACTAGGCTGGCCTCGAACTCAGAAATCCACCTGCCTCTGCCTCCCAAGTGCTGGGATTAAAGGTGTGCGCCTCCACTGCTTGGCTACTTTATGATTTCTTTCTTTTTTTTTATTTAATTTTTATTTTCTATATTCTATGTTTACATTCCAAAGGCTTTTCAAAACTTCAGACTCTCACCTTTCCCGCTGCAACCGGGCTTGCCACTGAGGATGGAGCTTCAGGAGTTGTTCCACCCTCTGTATCCCCCTGTCCCCTGGACTCCCCCCGGAGCAGCTTCCCGCCAGGCCCTTCCTGACAGGCCCTGGCCCAGGGCTCTGCTCCGCCCTTCCAGGCCGGTCCACTTGTCACTGGTGGCGAGGACTTTGTCTGAGAATGGCGGAGTCTCCTGGGCCTTTGCTGGAGAGCACTCCCTGCTTAGTGCCGAGTAGTTGTTCCTGTGTTTGCGTAGTTAGCTTTGCAGAGTAGCTACCTGCTGCCCTCTTCTGGGTTCATACTAGGCTGACCTTAAGTACATTTTAATTTTTAATCTTTAGATTTCCATCAGTGGTTTCCCAAGCCTGACTTGCTTGTGAAAAATCATTTAGGTGAATTTTTCTTTTAAACTTGCAGCACATGGTTTTCCACTTTTAGAGATTCTTATTTAATTAAGTGTGGGGGAAGGAGGATGGTTATTGGGAGATTAACAAAGAACGTCACTTGGGTGTTACAAGTCTCCGGCCAGTTACTAAAATCCAGCTACACCTGCAGGACTCGACCTGCTTAACTGTAGCCCTCACACTTTAAAATATCATGGATAAAGAAATTAGATGAGGAATATAGGACTTTACCTTCTCCAGAAAAAACCAAAACCAAAACCAAAACCAAGAGAACAAACAGATTTGTCAGACAAAAACCTGCAGGGCGCCTGCCGCTCCAGCCATGGCATATGCCCCTGAGTAGGCCTGTCGGTAATTCTACTCTGGTGACTCTCGGGAGTCCCCAGCAATCTTTATAGCAGCCGGGAGTAAGGGAAGTTGAGATTAATTTTATGGAATCTTAACTCTCTATGTTTTGTTCTCTGAAGTGCAAAAAAAACAAACAAAAACAAAACAAAACCCCACTGATGCTAGCAGCTTCTGGAGCTGTTCTCCAGCCAACCAGAGTGTGGAGCAGAGAGAGGCCCAGGCCCGCAGCCCAGCCGCCCTCCTCATCCGCCAGCCGGAGGGTGAGCACCGATGAGATAGAAAACGGGGGTTTAACGAAGAACAAATGGAGGCTCCAGTGGCCCTAGCCCAATCTTCGGGTACCAACGTGAGCTGTGCTTTTCTATAGAGTGGAATTTTGGGGATACATTTGCGTAATGAAGCAGTTGTGGCTGGACTGTGGGCTGGTTGATATTAGTTCTGGCTCTGCAAGATGGCCCAAAGAATTCCTCATGACTGCCGTCATCATGTGAAGATCAATCTGGTTCCTACAAGTGCTTGCTTCTGTTCCCGTGTCCTTGGAGATACTTGCCTCCACGTTGGGGGTCTGTCCTTTCAGGATAGGGTATTCTCGGAATCCAGGTCTGTGTCTGTACCTTCACGTGAATGGGGATGAGGTGGGTTGGTAGACGTTCCTTGGGTGATGCTCTTGCCTGTGCAGAGTGAAGCAGGAGTCCATCTAGAGTCAAGGAGACAGACGCGAACCACAGAGGCCAGGCTTCACTGCCTTTTAAAAAATGTCCGCCTCGGGGCCCAATGAGAAGTCAGGAGTTTTTACAAAGAAATCCTAATGAAAAATACACACATAGGAGAGAGAGAGAAAGAGAGAGAGAGAGAGAGAGAGAGAGAGAGAGAGAGAGAGAGAGAGAGAGAGAGAGAGAGAGTTTTAAAGTTCTAAAAGTTCTGAATAAGAGATAATGGTGTTTATATGGCTTGGGATTATTTGTTTCTTTTAACCTTTGGTTACTTATTTTAATTCTCCAATCCTTGAAGCATATGGTTCTTGCAGACTGTTTAAATGCCTTTGATCTACTGTATGCTTTAAAATAGATAAATTCACATCCTATGTGTGTACTGTAACACTTAGGTGTTGGCAGTCATGTGGTCAGGGCTGACGAGGCCCTTGGTGTAGAAAGCTATGGCCGTGTATGGAGGCCTGGGCTTCCTCAGCACCACAAGCATCAAGGGTCATGTATTTGGAAATTGAATTGCAATCCTGTTGAACTCATTTCATTCCCTTTTATTTGCATAAAGGATATGAAGCAATTATCCAGTTGAATAATTTATAAATTAATGTTTATAAACTGTAGGAAGTAATAAAATGTTTTTCTTAAACTCTTTATACTAATTGCATTTAAGGTTGTTCCGAGTATGTGGTGCTTAGATGTTTGCATTTTCCTTAGGAAGCAACAACTGCTTCTCTCTCATCTTAAGCCATCTTCTCCCTGCTATTCTTCCTCCGTATGGATTATCTCCTTAATGTTAATACAGACCTCTCCTTATCCCCCCCCCCCCGACTGCCTGTTTAGCCTGTCCTACCCCACAGTCAGAAGGAACAGTGGTTAGCTGCTTCTGATGTAGACAAGGCAGTGTAAGGCCGAGTTGGCATTGGAGTAACTGGGGTTACTGACGTTTCCCTTTCGTTCCTGTCCCTTACTTACTGGATACTGAGCCCCGTCTTGTCTGTGCTGCTCGCTGCTCAGACGGTCTCCCTCAGAGCCAAGCCCCACAGGTCACACTGACTCTAGTATTCTCGGGATTCCTGAGCGCCTCTGAAGTGTATATTAGGATCTCATTGTTTATATTTTATGCATGATTTCTGTTCTCCCTATCTACTTCCCTGTAATGACCCTCCCTCCCTCCCTCCTTCCCTCCCTCCTTCCTTCCCTCCTTCCATGCCCTTTCTTTCTTTCTTTCTTTCTTTCTTTCTTTCTTTCTTTCTTTCTTTCTTTCTTTCTTTCTTCTCCTTCCTTCCTTCCTTCCTTCCTTCCTTCCTTCCTTCCTTCCTTCTTTCTTTCTTTCTTTCTTTCTTTCTTTCTTTCTTTCTTTCTTTGTAGTTTTTCTTCAGTAGCTGTCTTCAGACATGTTTAATTCACTGTCCAGTTCATCCAATTAAAATTTCTTTCAAGACAGTGTCTTGCCATGTAGGTCTCGCTGTCCCAGAACTCACGTGAGGACCAGGCCTGCCTCTGCCTCCCAGAGGCTGGGGTGAAAGGTGTGCATCTCTATGCCTGGCCCAGTTCAGTCCCATCTCCAGTCATTTTATGTTTTTCCATTGTGATTTTTGATTGTTCTTTCTCATCTCCTTCTTTTATTTTTTATTTTGACATTGTCCTTCAAATGTTTCCGTCTCTAAAAACTTGTCCATAGTGAGCATGCTCTGTGATGGGCAACCGAGCTGGCCTGGCAGGCCGCTTTGGAGCCGAGCGGGAGCTCACAGGAGCCCACAGGAGCCCACAGGAGCCCACAGGAGCCCACAGGAGCCCACAGGAGCCCACAGGAGCCCGGCACGAGCCCAGCACGAGCCAGCGGGAGCCAGCGGGAGCCAGCGGCCGGCCCCTCTCCTTCCTCACCTGAGGGAGTCTGGCCTCTCTACTTATCCGTCAGTGTTGCCAGGCATTTTACTTGCAAGTTCATTTGTACTGACATTCCTCTGAGGGGTCTTGCTTGCCCTGTGCCCGTCTGGCTGTCTTTGAGCACGAACCATTTCTCCTGCATGTTTCTATGCAGGTTTTATGTGGTTTGAGGCCGCTGGGCTTGGGAACCAGGAACTGGGCTGTTGGGCCCTGGTTCTAATGCCTTAGTTCTTGTCTTAGTTGGGCTCCCCAAAGCTAAGCTGCCAGCCCTGAGGATCTCCACCCCCAGCTGGCTTCAGTCGGTGATAAAGAATTGCTGTACAGCCATGGCTGGGCAGGGAGATGGAGGTGGGCTTTTAGATTGTGCGGGCAAGGGACAGGGAGAGGGGAGGGAGAGGAGACTCATGACTTGAAGGGAGAGGGATCAGATTTAAGAGCTACAGGAGGGCAAGCACCTAGCAATGTAGGTGAAAAGGGAAAGTGGCCATATTTGCGGCCAGGGCGGGTGCCCAGAAGGTAATGGGGTGGCAAAGATAAAGTACTGATTCAGAAGATGTTAAGCCAGGAATGCTGGAGTGGTGTGTGTACTAGCCACAGAGAAGTTAGAAGTGTCCAGCCATTGAGCTGCTCAAGGCATATCAAAATTAGTTGGTGTGTGTGCCTGCTCATATGTGTGTGTGTGTGTGTGTGTGTGTGTGTGCGCGCGCGCGCGCGTATATACAGTGTGTGTGTGTTTCATTTGTGAATCCAGAGCCCTTGGGTGGGTGTAGTGTGCGAGATCCGCCAGGAGCCAAGACCAATGAACTAACTGCTGTTCTTGGCCACTCATCTCCGGACCCAGCCTCTGACCTGTGCAGATGATACTTGTTCATTGTTCCTCTCAGTGCAGTCAGCCAGCTCCTGGTCCAGAGGTCACGTGTACCTAGCAGTGCAGCGTGAGTGTTATGCTATACATACTTCTATACATAGAGAGTACACACTACCATGCTATGCATACTACTATACCTAGAGAGTATACACTACCATGCTATACATACTGCTATACATAGAGCACACACTACCATGCTATACATACTGCTATATATAGAGCACACACTACCATGCTATTCATACTACTATGCATAGAGAATGTAAGCTGCCATGCTGTACATACTGCTATACATAGAGAGTACACTTACCATGCATAGGAGTCAGATCACAGTTCTCCCATTCCCACAGGCTTAGGATAAGCTTCTTTATCATTTAATTTTTAAAATTAAGGAAATAAAATGACTTTCCTTACAAACTGGAGATACAGACTTGTCTTGCAGACCTAGTGCTTGCAGGTTAGTAAGCATGCAGAAGTCACCGAATGGCGCCTGTAATGGTGGTGCTGCAAGCATCTGAGTGGGTGGCTACCTTTAACCACTCTGTGCTGCACACAGTGCATCTAGCATCTCAATATGACAAACAGCACTGAGATTAAGACCTGCTTACATAAATGTCTGTGTCTCCTCATCACTAGGCATGGCATTAGTTATTCTAGTGTGTTTGGAAAGTTAGAGCTGGCATGAAGGACTTTAGAGTTGTCTGCCTTTGGGTTGTCTTGTTAGGTTGTGGTGTTCTCTAGGGATGGAGGGTTGTCTGAGAAATGCCAAGGCACTGTCCTTGTGAAATGTAACGAAGAACGTAGTGAAAACAAACCACTTTCCTCATCTACTAGCTAAAGACTCTAAGCCTTCCAATAGTTACAAACTTTATGTACTTTTAGGTTGATATTTACAACCTAACAGGTTTGTCTAACCTGACAGATAGAGCACAAAGGTAGTGAGCGACTTTAGTAACTTAATCTTATGTTGTATAACTAAGCAATGTAAGGCGAACTGCCTCTGATGGCAGTTTGCTTTCTAAAGTCCTGAGTATATAGTGGTGCACTGAAGACGGTTTTCCCATAGATTACCTCCTAAAAGTCCCTTCTTACAACCTTTTTAAAAATTTACCCTGATGTGTATAAAAGTGCCTTTCTTTTTTCTTTTTCTTCCCCTAAGACAGGGTTTCTCTATGTAGCCCTGGCTGTCCTGGAACTCACTCTGTAGACCAGGTTGGCCTCGAACTCAGAAATCCACCTGCCTCTGCCTTCCAAGTGCTGGGATTAAAGGTGTGGGCCACCACACCCGGCTAAAAGTGCCTTTCATATTTAAGTTTTTATTTCTTAGTTTTATAAGTCATTGGCTAGGTTTTTGGAACCTCGCCTAGGAGTCTTTTAAGGGACAAAATGCCTTTCCAAAGAAAGCATCCTGTTTTCTTCCCGAAGAAGGCTGTTCTGTGCCACGGTCTTCTCCACTCTCCCCAGCTGTGTTCCTGTGAGGTGCAGAGCGAGCTGCTGGGGCCTCGGCTCTTCTCAGGGCGGGCCAGAGAAGCCTTCGCGTTCAAATGTCGGGGTGGCCTAGTGGTTTCTAAGGGCTAGACTTTTGTAGTAATATGTTACGTTAGGTATTACGAGTATACATTAGTATTTCTGAAATTTAGAATTATTATTTGAAACAGTAGTTAACTAAAGAATTTATAAAAAACAGCTTGATAAATTATTCTCTACTTAATTGGCTTTTTAATTTAATAGGTAATCAGATTAAATTTATTTACTGACAGTTCTTTTAATTAAAAGTGCTTTAAATCATACGTAAAAAGACAGTTTCAACATTTCCTAACAGAATGATTAAATCTTGTTTAGGTTATTCTATCAGTACACATTTTATAATTAATGTCTTAATGCAAATAACCATGATTAAAACAGTTTTCTATGTCAGCAATTTAATGATACTGAGAAGAGCTGGAAAGAAATACATGTTGGTTGTGAATCAAAATGCTAAATGAACCCATCTATACTAACAAATAATTTTAAGTCTGCTTTTTTTCCCCCTTTGTCTACAGGGGATGGTATTAGCCTGTTATTTGTGGAGAAAAAAAGAAAATTACACAAGTAAATTAAGACATGACACAAATATACAAATCCAGAAGCCTTTACAGTGTTCATAACAAAGTCTTTTATGTACTAGAATAATATGTAGATTAAACATTTTAATATTTACACACAAATAGATGCCAGTTAGCACCATTAATTTTTTTTCCCTCAGAAAAGCTCCCACAAATAGCTTCACCTAATGCTAGCCCAGTTGATTGATCTTGGTGTGGATACTTGAGAGAAGCAGGACCAGTAAGGTCTTCTCACCATGACTTTATTAACTAATTTTTCAAGTCTATTTGATCAGAACTATTTACTAATAGTCGTATATTAGACATTATTCTAGTTACTGTGGACATGGGCAGGAAATGGGGGTGGGGGGAGTAAACACCCACTCTTTTAAAAACAGCTCAATGGTAGCAAGGTGTGGGAACAGTGGTAGCTAGGCTAATATAAGGCCCAGAGATATGGAATGGAAAAATCTTTAGAACTTGGGCCACATATTAGGCATGAAGCAAATTTGAGAAGTTAAAAATTAAATATTGATAAAATGTGGTCAGCTTTCTGGAGAAACTGTTGGCAGAGATGGAGAAGACCATCTGAACCACGAGGCTGGGTGATTGGGACCAGGAGTGGGGTTTTACAGTGGGCTCATCTTGGGACCAGGAGTGGGGTTTTACAGTGAGCTCATCTTGGGACCAGGAGTGGGGTTTTACAGTGGGCTCATCTTGGGACCAGGAGTGAGGTTTTACGGTGGCCTCATCTTAGGTCATAACCTAAATAGACCTAACGCCTAGACCTAAATAGACGTGTGGCTGTAAAGATGGAGGATTTGAATGTACAGTTTTTCTTTACAATTCCAGTCTTACAGTAGAGGAATGAACAGTTCATAGCAGAAAGTTTTGCTCTGGCCTGAAAAATAACAAAAATTAATCCTACAGAGTTTTGTTTTAGAATTGTTTTAAATGTGTTCATTATTGCAGAATTATTGTGTTTGAGTCAGAAAAATATTCAAGGATGACCATCCTCTTTCTAAAGAAGAACCAATGTTAGTTATTACCTTATTCCAAAATGTAGATGAGGACGAGAGTCTTACAAATGTTTTCTGCTATGTCAGATTTACTCATTACTGGCAAGGACACATGTACTCATAAAAAGGCCAGCCTGTCAGAAAATCTTGGTAAAATGAATATATCCGTTAAAGGCTTTTGTCCACAGTACAGAAAGAATCATTAAGAATCAACAGTAATAGGCAGGCATAGTGGCACATATGGCTTATACCAGCACTCAGAAAGAAGTCGGGAGTTCAAATACAGCTGAGTTGTATGGTGAAACCTTATCTCCAGAACAAACAAAGCCTCAGTGATAAGAAAACTAACAGTTCCATAAAAAACAAGCAAACCATCCAAAGCAGTTCACCTAAGGGGTCTCACAGATGGCTGACAGGTACGGTCATTAGAGAACACAAAATTAAAAACAGTGAGAGTCCACTCTACTCCTTAGACTGGCTGACTCTCTTAATGCTGACCTGGGCATGAAGTGGTTGGTATTCTTCGCGGCTTTTGTGAAATAGACACCTGCCCATCCGTGTCCACCGAAGCGCTGTTTACATTAAGGAATGGAAACAGCCTGCGGCCATGACTGACGACGGTGTGGTACACCCATGATAGAGTACTGTTGAGCAGAATGTAGATGGTGGGCTCCTGGTTCAAGGAGGGACCATGCCTCCATGTAGGGGGTGGAGAGTGAGCTGTGCTCCACATGCATCCACATGTATTTGCATGTGCCCACACACTTGAAAAGAGACACACAGAACCAAAAAAAAAAAAAACCCACTAAAAACATTCCATATTTTAGATATTCTGTCAAACTTAGTCTGCACCCTTTTTTAATCGTGTACACATTGTACCTCAATGTATAATTTTAAAGCCAGCATGCTTGTCCTTGAACCTTATTTTCCATCTAAGTTTCCAGAAATGGGAGTCTCGGGAGGGAGTAGCTGGGGATTAGAGTTAAGCTCCATCCTGTTGGCTCGCTTGCAGGTTTATGCAACTCCTCCGCTTAGTTCATCCTCTTGTTTCTGAGGACTTTAGGGGAGAAGGGACTTTCCCTTTTGCGTTTTAAAATCATCTTACTTTCCATGTGATTTGAGAGTCGCACCATGTGGAACTGAGAGCAGTGTTTTTCAAATGTCAGGTTTTTTGTTTTTAAAAAGGGTTTTCCTATCTTGATAATAGACAGAGAAGTATTGTTATAATTTGTAGTCTTCAGAATACTAATTGACCACATAAAAAAGGGAATGTATTTTTTTCCTATGATATAAAGTTGGTTGCTGTGCCTTGCCTTAGAAAGATCAAAGGCTAAATGGAGAAAGGAAAACAATGGGAAGTATTGTATTTAAATAGATTCTGAAGGTGGGCGGGGCATGATGACACATGCTAATGAGGTTGAGTCTCAGTTCAAGGGCATTCTGGTCTATGCAGTAGGGCTCTCAAAGAAAACACATAGTAATAATGATAATAATGACAATAATAATAGTAACAGCAACAATAATAATAATAAGTCTGAATCATGGGTGAGCTGGTCAGTTACCAAGCCAAGGGCAGAGCTTTTGATACACACTAGTCCCTTTTTAATAAAATTTTGTGTATGACCTCAAGATAATCTTCTGCTGTGCCAAATAAAGTATAAATGCATGCTTCAGCTTGGATCTGAGGGAATTTCTGTTAGGAATTGCTTATTCTACCTTATCCAAATAATAGCTTTTGTTTTAGGTTTATGAATGTTGCCTGTATGTACATGTGAATATGTCCACATACATGTCTGATGCCCATGGAGGTCTGAAGAGGGCATTGCATCGCCCGGAGCTGGGCTGAGATGGAGTTTTTAACCGTTTTGAGGGGGTGGGAGCTGAGCCTGGATCTTACACAAGAACAGCAGTTGCTTTCAGCCGGGAACCACTTTTCCAGCCCCTTATATTACTCGTGTGTGTGTGTGTGTGTGTGTGTGTGTGTGTGTGTCTGTCTGTCTGTCTGTCAGTGACAGAGAGAGAGAGAGAGAGAGAGAGAGAGAGAGAGAGAGAGAGCAAGAGTGAAAACAAGCGCTAGCAAACCCCTGTAGTCCCAGAACTCTGGAGCCTCAGGCCAGTGGAGCTGAAGTCCTCGGCCAGCCTGGGCTTACATAGCACGTCTAAGGTGCCTGGGTTACATGGTGAGACATAGATAAGGAGGGGGAGAGAGGGAAGGGTTACAGACAGGAAAGCGGAGCTGGTTTGCTCTTAGGCGGTATGACTGTGGGACTCTAACTCCCTTAAAGCGGGGTACAAGGATGGCTGCCTGAGCATCCTTCTCCTTCTCCCCTGGTTCCTCTTCAGACTGTAAGTTGGAGGCTTTAAAAGGGACTAATATTCCTAGTTTTACTTAGAAGTAAAGACATAAATTTTTATGAAGAGTGAATGTATCTTAGAGCTGTTTTTAGTCCTAATTCCTTGACCCCTGGGTGAGGTGATTGGGTTCGAGACCATTGCCTATGGCATGTCTGAAGCTTCGGGAATCCACACGTTACACAGTCGGCCGTGGCGACCTTCCTGGTGATGCGTTTTGATTGGGAACTTGTCACCCATTGTAGCAGCTGCTTTAGACCACACTTATATCTAACTGGAAACATGTCATCTGTTTGAAAATTTTAAAGTGGTTGCCATGGCAAAGTAACTTGCTTTCTTATCTTTGTCATTGAGATGACATATCTGGCAGCTCCGTCCCAGATGGAGGGTAGACCAGTCTGTGGAGGAGCTTTCCTGAGGACTGCACCGAGGGCCTGCTAGTGGGGCACACACGGAGTCGAGGTTTCTGAGACCACTGGCTTCAGCCAGTTCTGGATTAAAAGCAGACATGATAAAACAGGAACATTTTTAGAGAAGAAAAGTATGAGCCTAATTGAACAGTATTTTTACCAAACCAGAAGAATGACATCCAAATTACTATGAAAAGAATCTTGTTAGGGTTGTTCCATTACCTGTACAGCACGTGCCTGTGTGTGTGTGTGTGTGTGTGTGTGTGTGTGTGTTAAATAACCTTGCTGTTCTCTCAACCCCCAGCCCTCATTCTCTTGAAAACCATGTGGTAATAATCTGGTTGATAGTGCTCCTCTGTTTTTCGGCTTTTGTTGGAGGCAGGTTCCATTTTTGTAGCCCAGGCTAGTCCCAAATTTTGCAGTACATCTCTGTCGTGGCCTTCATTGCTGGGATTATAGGCATGAACCAGCCTGCTAAATATAAGTGATTTTTAAAAACATTTAATTCATATATACTTTAAATCCTTTGATGTGTTTATTGATTTTACTTTGTGTGTGTGTGTGTGTGTGTGTGTGTGTGTATTGTGTATGCACACACATGCATATGTAGGAGGCCATAGAGGCCAGAGAGGGGTTGGGTCCCCTTGAGCTGGATTTACAGGTTCTATGCCACCTGATTTAAATGCTAGGACCCAAACCTGAGTCTACTGCCAGAGCGCCAGGCACTCCTAACTGTGGAGCAGCTCTTATCAGATTCATAACCAAGGTGGATACCAACCCCAAACTAAAGCCTGCTCTTCCCTTATTTGATTTTGTCATTAAGCAGGGTACAAGTCCAGGAGACTTGTCTTACTATGAAGAATGGCAATCAGTTGTCTTATTTATGCTTTAATTTGGGAGACCTCTGTTGAGAAATGACTGTTACTGTTTGCCACACACCCTGAATCTGTGTGCCTTTAGCTGTTAATGTGTACCTGAGCTGTGTGCAGTATTTGTGTGTATGTAAGGCTTCACACGCCTTTGATTGCACTGAGGTATTTTCCTATCATGACTTGGCAGGGCTAAGACAGCACAGGCTTACAGTGTCAAGGCCTGGAATGCAGGGCGTTGGGGTGACGTTTACTGAGATGGAATTCTGAATCCCTGAATGTGAGCATGTGAAAAGGAGGTTTGTCCTTAAGGATGCTGACGTGAAGTTTCAACAGCCTAGCAATTAAGACAAGTCCCTTTCCACAGCAATACTATAGGCCTCAGTAAGCATCATCTTCTTAGTCTACCGACTGTTTGGTGGGTTTTTGGGCTCAGTTAGGATGGAAAACGGAAGAAATTGAAACAGCTGAGAGAACGCGCTGAATGCATGTAGCTCTCACACACATGTACAAGTCGATAAAAAGATCATAGCAAACCAAAATCATTAGAGTTTCAGAGGATTTTAGGAGTTTATCAGTTCTTATGTTCTATGCCAATTAGATATCTCACTTAGTATCAGACAGTGTTACAAGGTGGAGCAGACTGCAGTGTTTCTGTTGTAACTACCATCTGATCTGGCAGTACACCACCTGGGAATTCATTCAAAGGCAGTGAAGTCATGACATCAACAGGAGCGGAGCGCTCACAAGAGCCAAGGTGTGGCACCAAGCAGAGTGTCTGTCAACCGGCCACTGGACTTTTAAAACACTTTTAAAACATGTAACACAGTGGCATGTTATTCAGCCATAAAAACGAAACCCTTCAACTGCCTAGGAGAATGGCGCTGCAGGACCTTGTATTAAATGAAACAAGCCACACACTGAATAACAAACTCCACAAAGCAGCAGTCATTGGCGGAAAGAAGCCACAGGCTCCATTCATAGACGGAGAGCAGACAGCACTCCAGAGCGATCCTCGGGAGTGTGGGTCGTGGGAAGGGCTTAGCGAGGAGCTCAAACAGATGTGAGAAACGGGTTCCGGGGAGACAGTTCCCAGTAGCCCCAGACACAGTGCAAACACAGAGGGAAGACTCCAAACCTTCCAGCACATGGGAGTGACACGGGGTGGGGGTGGGGGAACGGACTGTGCCAGCTGTCCGAATTGATCATCATTCATGTGTAGAGATTCTCTAGTTATAGTTAATAAACATAAAGTCGCATCAGTCAGAGCCATAAATGTGTCTACTGGACAAGTTTACTACAGAAGATGAGTAACAGACACTGTCCTCTGCCTCTTTAGCTCTGAACTCTGGTTTTGACATGGGGTTGATGAGAACTGTTCTTTTTCCATCAGCCTCCTAGCTTCTGTGGCCAAGAGTCACATTTGCTGCATATAAATAGACTAGTGTCTAAATTACCAGATATATTGTAGTTAGATGTTGAGTAAAATTTGTAGCTATGGAATTACACATTACCGGATCTTTAAATGTTGAAGAATATTTTATTATAATTACATAGAAACGATATAATTAGAAATGCATAATAATATAAATTGTTTTAACTGGTAGTGATAGTGAATAAATGTTATGAAATATATGAGTTAACTCATTTCTCTTTTATCTAAGAGATGAAATGTTTTCATTAAAAATACAAATTCTTAGGAGTTTGTACTTAAAATTTTAGCCATATTTTCCTTTTAAAATTTGTGATAAAAGATTCATAACAAAATTTACTATTTTCAATTAGCTTTTAAGTCCGTGGTTATTAGTTTTAGTAAAGAAAATAAAATACACCTTTTAGTCCTTGGCTCCTGGTCCTTCATCCTACATTAGTTGTGGTATAATTCATACTCTTGGGGTTGCTAAACAGAGAGTGAGTCATTTCCCTTCCATTCTTAAAGAATTTACTGACTACAGCTCTGTTCTGATACTTATCTAGCTAATGTGTTTGCATACTAACATAGTAATAGCTTTCAGTGTTTATAAATTACTTCCTATCTGGGTAGTGAAGCCATGAGTATTTCATTCTAGTGATGGCAGACTAATCCTTACTGACTGCACGTGGTAGTGTGTTCCGTGGAACACTGTCATGTAAGTATGTAATGGACTCCTCACACAATTCTCTTCTTCCCTTTATCTTCCCCCCAAATCTGGCCGCCTTCATTCTCTTAGTTTGGCTTCTACATTTATGTCAGATGTACATCTATTATTTTCTGTATCTTTATTATGACTAGGATTCATACAGGAGAGAAAACATGCAATATTTGTCGTTCTGAGACTGACAATTTCTTACTATGGTAATCTCCATTTGTGTCCACTTTCTTGCAAGCAGCATTATTTTATTGTTCTTTATGGCTGAATAAAATAGTGTGTGTGTGTGTGTGTGTGTGTGTGTGTGTGTGTGTGTGGTGTGTGTGGCACGCGTGCGTGCACACACGCTTATTTTCTTTATCCATCTCTTTGTTAGCTTTGTCCATTCCTAGGCTGTTTCTATAACTTAGCTATGGTGAGTGCCAGCAATAAACTCTGCCTGGTGTGTAAGTATTCTGTGATGTACTGACTTAAAGTCCTTTGGGTAAATACTGAGTCGTATGGTGGATCTGATTTTAGTTTTTGTTTTTGTAAATCCATACTTGTTTCCCTATGGCTGGACTGAGTTAGATTTCTCCCAGGAGTGTATACCCGTTTGCTCCCTCTGCTCCACATGGTTTCCAGAGCTGCTGTTCTTTCTCTTCTTCATGACTGGCCACTCCGACTGGAATAAAATGGAATCCCAACGTAGTTCTCCTTTGCATTTCACCGAAAGCTAGGACGTTTCTTTTCATGTGAATTGTTCACTTGTGCTTCATCTTTTGAGAGCGGCGTTCAGTTCATTACCTACTGCCAACTGGGGACCTCAAGTCCTCTGACCCAGCCTCCGTTACCAGCCGTCTCCTCAGGAAGCGTCGTCGTGCCATTCACAACTCTCTACCCTTTGAACCATCACTCTCTTTGTCCCCCTCCCCTGCTCTTGGTAAATACGTATATTCTGTGTCTCTGCAGACCTGGCGGTCGCAGGTACTCTTGGAGTGGAACCATGCCGCAAGTGTCCTTTACACGGGCACACTCATTTTAGGGTTCATTCATGTCTAGTGTGTATGAGAATTTTGACACTTTGGGTGAGGGGGAGATTTTGAGAAGGTAGCCCAGGATGTTCTGGACCCCAGGACATCCTCCAGCCCCGACCTCCCAGGCGCTGGCATTGCAGCTGTAAGCCACTGTGCCTGGTGGTAATTCATTGGTTTAATGCTGAGCACTGCTGGTCTGTGGGTTCAGGCTATATTTTGTTTACCATTGGCCCAACAGCAGCCTGTCTAATCCCATAGATTACAGACAAGAGCAGCCTCAGAAGTCACTTCATTGCCTCAGCCACCTCATACACATGAGATCAGGCAGTTATTACAAGAAGAATGTAAGATGATTGCCAGGAAGGCATGGGGATGAATGATTTATTTAAAATTAATAGCTGCATGTTGACCTAGTTGTCTGTTTTACAGCATGGCAGTCTTCGAGTTCATCTTCCCATTCAGCATTCTCTAGGAAGAGACTTCTCCAGAGCAAACCCCTAGAGCGTCTGGGGGTTTACATGTGTAATCATTCAGTAAGAGGAAGAGAAATGAGGTGGAAGGCGTATTCAGCCTAATCCTATTTCCTTAGGGGATTTAAATAGTTTCCTATAAGCTAAATGTTTAGAAGAAATAGGTTATGCTGTGCCATTTCTTACTTGGAGTAGTTTATCTGATTGAATACAACTATTTTTAAGTATCTTGTAAAAATTTACAAGAGATTAAGGGTTCCAGGAACTTCCCAGTGCCCTAAACATTGGCCTCCTGTCATCCTTTGTACAACTTAATACTGGTTCATTAATTACAAGCTAGAGTCACTGGAGCCCAGGGCGCTTAGGTGTTTCTCGAAGCAATCACTGAAAGGCGGGATAGAGCTAACGTTTCGAGATTTCCAAGCCTTATCCCTTGGTATCTTCTCCTTACACATAAGACCTCCTGACCTCTATCTACCTCAGTTCACACCAGGTACAGTTTGGGTGTGTGACAACCATAGGAAGGAAACCAACCACAAAGAAGGAAGGACCGACACCTGCTTCTGTTTTACTGTTTGTTGGTTTGTTTGTTTCAAAGAAAGCACGAATCTTCCTGCTTTATGACAGGCACCAAGTTTAGGAGTTCCATCTGCTTGTTGCGATGATCCTTACTGTTTTGTAATGTAGTAATGAGCTTGGCTTCATTCTTTTCAGAAAATCTAAAAGGGCATTTCCAAGATCGTTGGGCTTTGTTTTTGTTTGTTATTTTTATCAGCAGACCTAATTTCTCTGAATAAAGGATGCTTTCTCTGTGTGTTTGGTAAGTACTGTTTGACTTTAGAAAACCATTTTATTACAGTGAGTTTGTAAGCATGGCCCTTCTTCCCCAGCCCCCTGCGTCCGGCGTGGAGGCGGGCATTGCCACGGTTCTTAAGAGAGCAGTACAGTAAACGCTTTGTAATTCACGGTACCAGTGGTGTTTGCTCGACCTTGTTTGCCGTACTCTGTTTCTTAATTCCAAGCTGGTTAGTCCTTCTGGTTGGTGTGTCACTGACACATTGTTGTGTCCCCTGCTACCTGCCAGTGTTTTGATCCTTATCCATGGAATACAATAATATACCCCTCAAAAGTATCCAAACTGTGATCCTTGGATTTACAGATATGTTTTGTCTCCTGAAAAAAATTAATAGCAGATGAGATTAAAGTTCTTAATCAGGGTTTTGGTAGTGCCAGGTCTGTTTCCAAGGGGCTGAGAGAAAGCTTGAGAATATTTTAGAAACCAGAAACAAGGGGAGGCTTATGATTTGCATAGCTGACCGAAGTCAGGCCACGAGTCTGGTTGGTTCTGCCAGGTCAGCTCTGTTCTGCAAGGGCTCTGGAGAAGGTGCCATTGCTGGGCCACTGTGGAGAGGCTGTTCCCCTGAGATGATTGCTTCTGTTCCAGCATGCAGCCCGTCATAAGTGATCGCCCTCATCGGGGAGCCCACCTGCCCTGCCAGGCCTGCTCCTGCTCGGGAGCAGTCCCTCTCTGCCGAGACCGACAAGATTATTCTTGGGGATCCGTCCCTGCAGCTGTTGGACCAGGTGACCCGTTGGCTCAGCTTCTGAGTGGCTGATCACTCAGAGAAGCACTCATGGCCGTCCCTGCTGAGCCTGCCACTTCCACGTGGGCCCTTTGATTCTGAGACCACTGCGTCCTTTTTAATTATCCAGATTGCTAGGAAGAGAAAGAGAGT
The DNA here is from genome assembly GCA_964023405.1 of Apodemus agrarius. NCBI lineage: Eukaryota > Metazoa > Chordata > Mammalia > Rodentia > Muridae > Apodemus > Apodemus agrarius. Next base: position 15,982,273 of record OZ030007.1, read on the forward strand.
CACTTCCCATACTGCCCAAATAAAGGTTGTCGATTTCTGTCGCTACAGTTCCACTTGCAGTGGCGGTCAGGGTCTAAGAGAAGATCCAACATTTCCTTTTTCCTTTTTACATTGTTTCAGTGTATAATCTCAATCTCTCAATCTCTCTCTCTCTCTCTCTCTCTCTCTCTCTCTCTCTCTCTCTCTCTCTCCCTCCCCCTCCCTCCTTGCCTCCTTCCCTCTCTATCACTCTTCTCTCTCTCTCAAATCTGTGTCTGTGTTTCTGTACATAGTACACATATGGAGTCAGAGATCAGTTCCTTTGTCCCATGTGGGTCCCATGTGGGTCCCATGTGGGTCCCATGTGGGTCCCATGTGGGTCCCATGTGGGTCCCATGTGGGTGCCATGCGGGTCCCAGGGATCAAGCTTCAGTTGTTAGGCTTGAAGGCACGTGGTGGCTTTACCTGCTGAGCCATCTTACCAGTCAGAAGATTTAATGCCTGAGATAGAATTAACATTTTATAAAATGCTTTTTTGAGTCTTTTCATGGCTGACTTGATGTACTGATTTGAATGAAAAGGCCCCCATAGACTGAGGGAGTGGAATAGTTGGGGGTGTGGCCTCTTGAGAGGACAGTTGCTTCAGCAGTGGCGGTGGGGATGCTTTCAGGTTTTAGAAGCTCAAGCCAGTCCTTGAGGCTCACTGTCTCTTCCTGCTGCCTGCTATCCAGACATAGAACTCTGTTATCTCTCCAGTGCCATGCCTGCCTACATACCACCATGCCTCCTGAGTGATGATAATGGACGAAACCTCTGAACTGGAAGCCAGTTCCAATTATAAATGTTTTCCTTTCAAGAGTTGCCATGGTCATGGTGTCTCTTCACAGCAAGGACCCCTAAGACACTTGGTAACTTTATATTACTTACTTTTCTGTTGCTGTAATAAAACACCTTGACCAAAGTGATCATAGAAGAGTTTACTTAAGGTTACAGTTCTGGAGTGTTGGAATCTACAGTGGTGGGGACAGTGTGAGCGCTCATATCTTAAATCACAAGCACAAAACAAAGCAAGGAAACTGGAGGTGACACAAAGCCAGCCACCAGTGTCACACTTCCTTAGCAAGCATATCACACCCTCCGCAAGCATTGGCGTCAACTGGGGACCAGGTGTTCAAATGCCCGAATCTGTGGTGGACATCTCATTCAAATCCCCACAACTGAGATTTGGATTTTGCTTTTTTTTTTTTGTTGTTGTTGTTGTTGTTCTTTTTTTATTATAATAAATTAAGGATTAAGGTTTATTTATTTATTTAAGATTTGTTTATTGTTATATGTAGTACACTGTAGCTGTCTTCAGAAACACCAGAAGAGGGCATCAGATCTCATTACAGATGGTTGTGAGCCACCATGTGGTTGCTGGGATTTGAACTCAGGACCTTTGGAAGAGCAGTCAGTGCTCTTAACCACTGAGCCATCTCTCTAGCTCCTGTTTTTGTGTTTGTTTATTTTTTTTAAGCCTCTTCTTAGTCTTTTGATGGCCAAGATTTGAAACAAAATGGATTGAGGATGACTGGAGACTGTAGCAGACATCTTTGTAACTGTTGTTAAGACTTCCTACCTTACTCTAAGAAAATTGCAAGGTAATTACCAACAGCCTCTCTGAAGGCCAGAAAGCCAGTGCTAGTAGATCTCAGGTCCAGGCTCTACTGCTTACAGTGGTTTCCGTCTATACCCTGAGTCCTGTTTTCTCACCTAAGGAGTTCCTCTTCCTGTTTCCCAGCACAAAAGAGAAGAGCCTTTAAAAACTGTAGCGTGTCCTTTGCCACTCCGGATTTGTTTCCTTTATCCTGTCCTGACCTTTCTTCTTGGCCCTTCCAGTTCAGGTAAGACATTGATCGCAGTTCTCTGGGATAAGGATTTGTTAGAGACAACTGTGGTTTACATTTTACATCACAAACACCTTTTAAAACACATTTGCCATCTGTGTATGAGTGTTATGTATGCACGTGTACCATATGTATACCTGGTACTTGAGGAGTTCAGAGGTGGGTATTAGATCCCCTGGAACTGGAGTTAAAACAAATTATGCATGACCTGGGAAAATGAGCCCGGGTTCTCTGAAAAAGCACCAAGACCCTGGCTGCTGCACAGCTTTCCAGCCGGTCGCAGACACAGGATCTCTGCAAATGTGTCAAATGAAAGCTGTGTTAATAGTACTTCTAAAAAGGAAGCGATTCATTCATCACGTGTGTGTGTGTGTGTGTGTGTGTGTGTGTGTGTGTTGTGTGTGTATGATAATATTGAAGGAAGAAATCTTTTGTTTTTATGAGGTATGGATTCATTAAAAGACAGTTAATGAGAGAAAATTCGACACAGGAACTTCTTTGTGAATTTCTTCTAAGTAGTAGCTGGAATTGGGTGTGTTTGCTCTAGGTTTGACTAGGTGGAAGGTTGGAGAAGGCTGTCCTAGGATAGGCACGAATATAGTGCCATCAGTAGGCATTTACCTGACCCCTGTCCTCTGCAGGTGTCGCCCTTCAGCTGAGGGTCCTTTACCTGATGTTGGTAGAAATCACAGGTAGGTAAAGTGTAGTTTGTAAGACATTAGCTCAGCCTCAGCCGCTCGTGGTAGGTAGCTCCTGACAGCCGGTGGCCGGGGGTTGTCTGGAAGTCTTCCAGCAGCAAGTGCCTTTCCTTGCCTGCAGTTCCTGCGACCAGTGTCCACCCCCTGCGGGCTGCTCCTGGTCCTCGGGAACTCTTCAGCTGCCTCTGGCTGCATGTGTTCTGTTCTTCACATAGCCAGTTCCGCTCGCTCTGCCTGGGATAGGTGACACATAGGCAGTAGGGTCCATCTGGTACCCACCTTTAACCGGGACCTGAGCTGTAGAACAGAGAGACGCAGTGCACAGCGCACAGAGGGCGGCCTCCTAGGCTGAGCTGATGGGAGTGAGCAGAGGGCTCCTTGTCTGACAGCCAAGAGAGGCTCCTGATTGCTCACACAGACCTTTACCGTGTCCATGGTCATGGGTTGTGGCAGTCCTCCCCAATATAGCAGTAACTTACGCAAGAAGGGTGGGGACGGCATCCAGGGCAGTTGAAGACTGAGTGTCCTGAAACACCTGTCGCTGACGGGAACTCTGAAGCTCTTGGTAGCTATGGCAGCGATAGTGTTCCTCTGGGTGGAGTGACGTCTCTGGGGCATCCTTGGCTAGCTTAGCCTTCCCCAGGGCATCTTTAGCCCAGTGTCTGAGCAGCTGTGGGACTCTGAAAGTAGCAAAGACAGCTGGCTGGCAGACAGCTCATGGGATCCCCAGAGAAGTGGCTGCTCGCTCCGCAACTCCCGGGGCTCATGCAGAAGGAGCAGGATCGAGGTCATGGCGGCCACCACCTTCAGTGGCCCTGAAAGAGTGGTGGCAGTGTCACACACAGCGTGCCCAAAGCAAGTCTGTGCATGCTCACGTACACTAATGTGCACACACAGAGACACACACACACACACACACACACACCCCACCCCACACACACACCCTCACCCCCACCCCCACCCCCGCGCTTCCCCTGTGTCTGGCCGTAAACAGTGGTGACTGGGAAGGGTTCAACAGCTCTCAGGCAGGCATCTTGCCCACTCTCACCAAGTTTTGACACTTTAATCACTTAAAGGAATGACAAAAACATTTTAAAGTGCCTGTAACTAACAGTTCATGTAATATTTACACATTTTGCCAGAAACATTATCTAGGACTTACCCCCTAGCTAAATGCCCTTTTAAAAAGGTATAGAAGGCCATGTCATCTGTCACAGGTAGAATACGTGGGAGGGGCTCGATGGGGCCTAGGAGCTGTTTCCCAGATTCCTTCAGGTTACCTGTTCTGCATAGCAGCTGCCATGGTTTCAGCTGGCTTTCATCTCAGAAGTCTTTTAATCTTGGTGATAAGAGGCCCTGTTATCATATGCAGGCTGCACTGTTAGCTTCTTTGTATGTGGTGGTAGTTGGGTAATGATTTGGTTTGGCTTCTTTGAGAGACAGTCTCACTTTGTAGGTCAGGGTGGCCCAGAACTCTTTGGTTGAGAAAACACCTTCAGAAGATTGCTCTGCAGGCGAGTCTGCAGGGTGCTGTCTTGAATAGTGGTGAAGGGTCCAGTCCACTGTGGGCGGTGCCACCTCGCCAGGTGTTGGGTTGTGTATGGAGGCCGGACAAGTCACGGGGAGCAGGAATGCTCCGTGGTCTCTGACTTGGCTCCTGCCCTGACTCCCCTCAGCATGGCCGCAGCTGTCAGCTGAAGTAAACCCTTTCCTCCTCCAGTTGATTTTGGTTGTGGTGTTTTATCCCAGTGATACAAAACAGACTAGAATGTGACATCCTTAGAGATCTAAAACCCAAGTAGTGTTCCGGGAGGCAAGGGAGTTCCTCTTTGTGACATTCTTGTCCAGTCCTAAGAGTCAATGTTATTTCCTCTGAAGAAATATAGTAGTGCTTTTTAGGGGACTCTTACTCATGTGTCTGCCAAGACATACATTATAAGGTTTTTATTATCTTTATTTTTAGGTAATTTTAATTTTGATTAGATTCTACCTTCTTGGATACAGACACAGCATACAGATACTAGATAGGTTTTTTTTTTTTTTTTTTTTTTTTTTTTTTTTTTGGTTTTTCCGAGACAGGGTTTCTCTGTGTAGCCCTGGCTGTCCTGGAGCTCACTCTGTAGACCAGGCTGGCCTCGAACTCAGAAATCCGCCTGCCTCTGCCTCCCAAGTGCTGGGATTACAGGCGTGCGCCACCACGCCCGGCGATACTAGATAGTTTTATCACTAAAATGAATGCTTATTTTATATAACCCATTTAGATTCTATGTAGATAATGCCACTGTGTCTTTTAAAAGAATTTTAATTTTTTAGAGATTATTTTATCTATATGGGTGTTTTGCCTACTTGTCTATATGTACATGTGTGTACCTGGTACCAACAGAGTTCAGAAGAGGCTGTTGGAGTCCCTGGAACTGGAACAAAGGATGTTTGTGAGCTACCCTGTAGGGACTGAGAAGCAGCAGGCCCTCAGAGAGAGCGACAAGGACTTTTAACTGGTGAGCCATCGCTCCAGTCTGATGTCACTGTATCTAACTACTTTAAAAAAAAAATACTATATTGATACTTAACACTGAATAAATGTGGTGTTCTAAAAAAGATGTTTTAAAAGTCCCTTCCATTTCTGTGAGAATTTGTATCTGTGAAGCATCATTACACATTTACATAAATTCACATTTGCCAAATTATACCAAGAGGGAAAACTTAATTGAATCATTTTACAATCATATAATCTATTCAATATGATTGCATTTGCTCGAGATGCAGTTTGGTAAACGGATGATTGTTGCAATGAATGATAATGTTTCACAGATAATGTGGTTTTTTTTTTTTTTTTCCTCTGTCTGGGGTTTTAATGTTCTTCAGTTAGCATGTGTATGTGGTACATGGCTCTCGTCTAGTGGACTGCTGTGGAGGACTGTGTATCTGAGGTCTTTTCTGAGATGTGCAAGAGCTACAAACTCTGGGATGGCACTCAAGAGTGCCCAGAGGAAGGGGCCCTCAGGCCAGTCACACACTCTGGAGGGAGGGCTCTGTGGCACCAACAGAATGCATCCGTCTGTCTGGTCGTGGACCACTGACCAGGTTTGCAGCCGTTTACTGAGGGAGAAAAGCCCCCCTCCCCAGGTGTAACCAGCCAGAGTTAAATACAGCTCTGGGGACTACCCAGAATGCAGCTCTGGACGGTGGGTGGAAGAGGAGCTCGGGATCAGGCTTGACGCTGAGGAGTTACTGCTCCACTGCACTGAGTAGACTTCATAACAGGGCAACTCTGAGAAAAGAAACCGTGGAAATGGGGCCTTGCTTACAGTTGCAGAGGGTTAGTCCACTATCAGGATGGTGGGAAGAAGCCAGTCATGGAGAGAGAGAGAGAGAGAGAGAGAGAGAGAGAGAGAGAGAGAGAGAGAGAGAGACACACACACACACACACACACACACACACACACACACACACGGCTCTGGGGGGGTGGCTTTTGGATCCTCAAAGCCCACCCCAGTGACAAATATCCTTCAACAAGGCCACATCTCCTAATCCTTCCTAAACAGCTCACCGGCTAGGGACTAAGCTTTTGTTCAAAAACCACCAGACATTAAGAACCAAAACAGCCAGCACATTGTTTGAGCCTTTGTTGTCTTTTCTGGCCCCCTTGTAATTGACTAAACAGTGCAAAACAGCTTTTATTTATTTATTTTTCTATTTATTTGCTGTAGTGCTAAAGATAACCCAGGGACTTGCATGTACAGGACAAACACTCTGCTGTAGCTGGACTTTTGGCTGCTATATCCGTTCCTATTTTTACCACCTTATCCCTCCCAATCCCCCAACACTAGGTAGGAGAGAAAAGGCCAGAGGGGAAAGAGGGCGTCAGTATTGTTAAGACTACTTCCTGCTGATTAGGGGTGTCAGTTCCCTGGGGCAGTTTTGATCTTCATCAGGATATCTCCAACCAGCTACCAAACAACAGCCGCTGCAGTGGCCGCCCCCTCTCTGGGCTCCAGCATTTCTCTATCCTTTCAAGAGTCCCTGAAATTCCAAGTGTCATACATTGGCAGAAACTATCTGCAGCTGGCAAAATCATGCCCCAGAACACATTTGCCAGAACACAAGGCAAATCCTAGTCAGCTGCTGAGGACAATCTGAAGCAGCCCCATGGCCTACACCTGGGATTAAAACAAAAACACATTTCCTGTAACAATTCTATTTTTTTAAGGAAGCCAAAAATCTCACTACACTGTCACCGAGTTAACAGCCAGCCCGGAGCAGTTTGAGTAATGCTGTGTATTTGACAGAGTTACATTCTCAAGTCTCTGGTAGATCTCCTCCTAGGGTTCATTCTCTCCAGGAGCTGCTCCTCAGAAACTCGGAATAGCAGCAGGTTTCTTGTTTGGGGCATAGGGTAGTAAGATTACGGCGTGTGGCACCAGCTCTGGAAGTGGCTTCCTGATCTCTAATGCCAGAACTGGGTCCTGGCAGGAGCTGGGCATTTGCTCAGCCTGGGCATCTCCCAGCTCCGTGATCTTCACCTGGCAGGGAAAGACGCTGCGGTCTTGAGACAGAAACGAAAGGCTGGGTGTCTTCCTGTCATCCATTAGTGGGGTGTGGGCTCTACAAAAGGGAAATACTGAGCAAGAGGAGTGACTTTACCAACCCAGAGATGCCATTTGGCAGCAGACTGCAGAGTGCTCTCCTAAGCAGCGCTCTCAAACTGCTGCTACTGAATTCCCAAAGACGCTGACTGGACGTTCCCGGGCAGACACGGCACAGCGTCTGCCTGGCATCCTGGGTACACTCCGGCACACTGACAGACGGCATCCAGGAGTGGCTGTGACACCTGTTGTTCAGGAGCTTGCAGGCGGGACTCCAGAGCAGTACGCATCACTGCTCCTAACTGACCACGCACTGGTGACCAAGGCCCTCGAGCTGAAAGAGCATTGTCACGGTGCCTTTTCTTGCCTTTCTCCAACCTAACACAGTGTGTCACTTAGTGGATTATAAGCACCAGCGAATGACTGGCACTGCCCCATTGCTTTGATGTGTCACCGCAGCTTATTTTTAACACTCAGGAGCCCAGCAAAGGAAAGCACAGGAGACAGCCGGCCAGTCAGGCAGGGAAATGGTTCATCCCTGACAGAGGTAACGCTGAGTCATGCTTGTCTAAAGCGCCCCCATGTCAGGTGCCCAGTGGGATTCCCAGCCTTCTGGGGAGGGAGAGAGAAGGATTGGAGGTGGACAGTGAACGCCTTCACTGAGATGAGAACACGGGGAGAGCAAAGCTGTACAGCTCTCCTGAGGAGCGCCCCCTCCCCGCCACTCCCCTCTCACAGCTGAGTCCGGCTGGAGAGGAAGCTTGGGGCCATATGGCTGTGTGTCTGGGAGATGGCGGTGTGTGGTGCTGTGAGAGGATGGGCAGCCTGCCCTTGACTCAGGCCTCAGGTGGAGGTAGTGTGAGAACCCTCCACCCCCACCCCCCAACAAGAGCAGTCACTCCCATGAGTCCTTTGGCCCGGGCTAAGTCCCCTCATGTGAGCTAGGTCTCTTGGCACTCAGTTCCCTGTGTGGGATCTGCAGGCCACAGTGGAGCACAGACGAGATTAACCAGCCCTATTACTAGGCTTGTGACAGAGAAGGTCGTCCCCGCGCCCCCATGCAGGTTCTCTCATGGAGAATTTCTCATGGCTTCAACAAATAAACAGTTAAAGGGAACGTGTATTTACCATACTGGAGTCGGGACCTTGGAGGCCCTTTAGGACCTGTCTTAGTCGGGTTTCTATTCCTGCACAAACATCATGACCAAGAACAAGTTGGGGAGGAAAGGGTTTATTCAGCTTACACTTCCACACAGCTGTTCACCGCCAAAGGAAGTCAGGACTGGAACTCAAGCAGGTCAGGAAGCAGGAGCTGATGCAGAGGCCATGGAGAGATGTTACTTACTGACTGGCTTCCCCTGGCTTGCTCAGCCTGCTCTCTTATAGAACCCAAGACTACCAGCCTAGGGATGGCCCCACTCACAAGGGCCCTCCCTGCTTGATCTCTGATTGAGAAAATGCCCCACAGCTGGATCTCATGGAGGTGTTTCCTCAAGAGAGGCTCCTTTCTCTGTGATAACTCCAACCTGTGTCAAGTTGACACACAAAACCAGCCAGTACAGGAACTAAAGGAAGAAGTTGTAGGATTTATAAAAGGCTCAAAGAGGAGAGAACCGGATGGTTTGGGCTGAGTCTGCAGGTGGCTTCAGGTGGTGTGCGTTGGTCCCTGAGGGGTGGGGGAGAGGGTGCAGCAGTGAGGGGTGCAGTGGGGAGAGGGCGTGGTAGGGAGGGGTGCAGTGGGGAGGTGGGTGTGTCCTGCTCCCCTCGCTCCCCAGCATTAGGGAGACTGAAGTTGTGAAATGGTTGAGCATAGGGGACTCATCTCCAGCCCCCTCCTCGGCATTCCTGGATGCAGTGCAGAAAGACTGACATTTTAATTTTTCTATGATGTAGACAGCGTGAAGACTCAAAGACAGGAATTAGATTTCGCCCCTTGGGATTGAACTGCTAGAAACTACATGTTTGTCTAAGGAGAGAAAATTAGATGAAAGGTTTTGGGGAGACATAGTACTTATGGTAATATCAGATTTATAATCTTAGAGATTTTGTATACTTTTAAACATCTATTGGAATATTAAATACGTCAATAACCACGCTGGGTAAATCCTAGAGGAAGACGACAGGCACAGATACAGACATGGCTGCTGCTTCGGTGGGGCTTACCATGTATGCAGGGGTAGTGAAGGAGGCCCCGGGGCAGGTCCCTGTGCTGGAGGGAGCAGAGGTAGTGCAGCCGGCTGGAAGCTGCTTCAGATGCCGTGCACAGGGAAGGTCCGAAGGGTGACCAGCAAGGCGGTGAGGACACACCATGGTATCACTCTTGACGTGCAGAGATGAATTACATCAGCTTTTTTTGCCTGAGAAAGGAATGAAACATACAGAAGAAAATATTTGTCAGTGCTTTAAAAGCAAACACTGAAAGGTAGCCACTGTTTACACCAGAGAAACTTGAACTAAAAGGTGGAAGCTGCCTGTGTTTCTCAGGAGTGTTTGCATGTGCCGCCTCACATCATTTCATCTCTCGTCCTCCCCTCCCCTCCTCCTCCCTCCTCCCCTCCTCTCCTTCAGTTGTTACTGTTGCATGTGCATGGATGTGTGTGCGTGTGTATTATGCGTGCGCACATAATATCTGCCAAGTCAACTTAGTGTTGCTTATATGCATATGTGTTTAAAGCTGACTGGTTGGGATTGTATAAGGTCTGGGGGTCACCCCCCTCCCTGTTTCTCTTTCTCCCTCCCCCACTCTCTGTCTCAGTTATCCTGTGGCTCTTTATCTAGAGTGGGACCCTGTGAGATCCCATTCATATCAGCTGGTGGTGTCCCTTTGCAGGGTCTTATTGAAAGTGACCATATTGTTTCTAACTCATGTCGCTTTCCTGTTATTCATGGAAGACACTACCTCACAGCAGACGTCCTGGTCCTCCGGCTCCTACAGCTCTTCTGCTCCTTGTCTCATTATTCCCTGAGCCTTATGTGTAGTTGTGCTGCAGGTGTACCAACTGGGGTTGGGCACCCCACGGCCCCTTGTCCTCGGCATTCCGACCAGCTGAGGATCTCTGTGACCATCTCCCATCTGCTGCGGAGAGGCTGCTGTGACGAGGGCAAGAGCTGTACTCATCTCGGGTTTTCCGGGAGTCAGAGATCCCCCTAAAGTCCGTGACTTTAGCAGCCTTGGTTCACACTATTAGACGTGAGTGCTGCCCTGTTGAGCTTGCCTTAAGTCCAGTCAGATAGCTGCTGCCTCCCCCCGGGACAAGAGTGCCTTTCGGGGAGGGCTACTCACTGTTGTGGTCCCGGGCCTTCCAGTTGGTTGAGGCTGTTCCTGGCCTGTCCTCCTGGGCAGCCTGCGTAGCATCTGAGATGCTCCTGGGGCTTCTAAGAGGGAGAGCCGTGCTGCTGAGCAGCACAGGAACTCAGGACGGAGGGAAGTGTTAGAGGACATGACAGAAGTGTGGCCGCAGACTGCCTTCCACACGTAATTGCTTCGCAGGTCTGTGTAGCCCACCTTGTCCAGACTGTCCTATCTGAAGTATCTCCTAAAACAAATATAAGCCTTATAAAAAATAAGTCACACTGTCCTGGACCACAGTGCTTATTCTTAACCAAGTCGTCTAAGAGTAACAAGGCATGCAATGACACAGACAAGTGATCAAGAACTTGCAAAAATAAGTCGTGACATCAACTCCACAGATAGCAGGAGCTGGTTACTAGGCATGGGTTTAAGACACCCACACGATGGGATAGTGACACACACAAATATCTGTCAGGTCGTCATCAAAAGTAACAGGCTTAGTAACACAAATGCAAGTGGAAACCACAGTAACTAGAACTGAAGGGGCCTTCTGGCCTGGCCTGTGTGAGGGAGTATCAGATGGGTATTCCTAGCTGAGCGTCATGAAAGCTAGCCCTTATTAGTAGAATAGTTCTGTGAAAGGCGTGGAGAGCCACTGGGACAGGCTACACTTGAGGGACCTGGCCTCCTGAGAAAGAGAAGCGTCTACAGTGATTTTGCTATCTATTCATTTTTACTTTCTCTTTGGGAGATTTTATTACTCTTAATGCTGGGTGGGACCTAAGTGAAAATAGTTTAATGTGTCTCGGAGTCCAGAAGGTTAGGACTCAAAACTGCTTCGGGGAGAACTATTGGATTAGAATAGTTCACACATGTCTACATATAAAATCTTCCCCCAAGCCGGGCATGGTGGCGCATGCCTGTAATCCCAGCACTTGGGAGGCAGAGGCAGGCGGATTTCTGAGTTCGAGGCCAGCCTGGTCTACAGAGTTAGTTCCAGGACAGCCAGGACTACACCGAGAAACCCTGTCTCAAAAAACAAAAACAAAAACAACAAAAAAAAAATCTTCCCCAAGTATGGTACAACTCTTGGCCCAGAAGAAATTCCAGCAGCCGTGGGGGAGATGCACATTAGAATTTATAATGATTGGGTATTTGAAAGAGTTTCGCTACATTTTTATCTCATTGGGGGCGGGGGTGGGAAGCTAATGCTTGGGAATCAAAGACCATGTGTAGAGGTTTTCTCCTTCCACCACGGCCTTCCCAGGGACTGGCTTGGCGCGGGTGCCTTTACCCACTGGTCTCTCTTCCCTTAGTGATCAGGTATGTTGTCAAGCAGCGAGGCAGATAATCAATACCGAGTTCAGGTGCAAAGCTAGTGAGTGGAGCCGGAGAGATGGCCCCACGGCTAAGAACACTTCTGCTCTTGCAGAGAGCCTGAGGTCAGTTCCCAGCACCTGAATCTCACCCTCTACTCAGAACTTCAGTTCCAGGGGATCTGACGCCTCTTCTGTGGACATCTAGCATATACATAGCGCAGACGGATATGCAGGAAGCAGACGTAGGCAAATGAAATAGAAGTAAATAAATCTCTAGAATTAACTAATAGTGAAAACCATCTATGAGACGGCGCATTGCAGCGAGTATCGCAGGATACAAGGCACCCATCTCCAGGACAGATTTGCCTCGTGTGGTCATTTTGTTCCTATGGGCTAAAGCTGAAAGAGAGTCTTCAAAGAAATACGGACTGGGCCAGGAGCAGGGTCGTTCATAAATGCATGGAAGAGTTAGGGTGCTCCCTAGACACAGATGGTGTTTTAAGTGCTGGAGCCGAGCATCTGTGGTCAGAGTGAAGGGGAGCACGGTTCCTACTGACTTCCCAGTGCTTGTGCTGTTTGTGTTGTCCAGGAGTTAACATCGCTCACAAGTGGGAAATACCCTTGTATTTGTCTACGTATAGATAGCTCTTGAAGTCATAGCTGTGTTTTTATCTTGCTAACTGTTTCTAGTATCTGTACTTTTACATGGCTCTGTCTGTTAAGTGGTTAGGGAAATCTGATGTGAGGACTGAAGTGTCTTCAGGATCGGCCATTGCACTTAGTGCATGGCCAGATGGGTTTAGCATCCTCAGGAGCACAGAGCAGCCTGGGAGCGTGCTTCATATGGGCCACTGAGCTCCTTCGGAGCCGAGAGTCACTGGGTACCGCCTCAGTGTGCTTGTCTCAGTCAGAAAGTGCACCTCACTAGGGAACGGCTGGGCAGCCCACAGAGCAGAGGTGGCGAATTGCTCTTGTATCTGGTGCCGCGTCTGTTTTTCTTGCCTGCACACTGTAGTTGTACCAAGAAAGCACAAGTTACTGCTTTTTGTGAGAATTATTAACTGGGTTTTCTTAATGAGATGGATGTTATTCAGTATATTTTTACATTTCAGTTTCCATTCACACATTCAGTGTAGTCATTGAATTAGTTTTTAAAAACTAATGTCCATGGGGACCAGCAAGATGGTTCAGTGGATAAAAACGCTTGTTGCACACACAGGACAACCTGAGTTCCTTCCCTGGACCCTGCGATGAGAGGGGGGAAAGTGACACCAAAAGCTCCCCTGGCTGTGCACATATGCCGTGCACATGTGTGCCTTCTTAAATACCCCCTCCTCTCCCTCTCCTTCCCCCTCCCCTGTTTCTCTCTCACACACACAAATAAATTAGATATGTTTGAAAAACTAGTGCCCTTTAAGCCATATTTTAACTTTTCTCTATGCATCAATAGATAGAACATATTTATTGAACTGGTTCATTAAAATTCACAAAAACTAGTATTTTGTTACTTCTTTACCAAAACTCAGTTTAATATCCAAGTTAAGCATTTAGAAATTCAGGTACATCTTTGGCAGGCCTTCTCTGGCTGTCATCTGGAGAGATATTAGAGATATAGTCTCTTGAGCCCCACCTGAGACCTATCCATACTTGTGTTTCAATGAGCTCGGCTGATTTGTGTGCACAGTAAAGTTGGAGAGGCAATGATCTGAACTCCTGGACTCCGGCAGCCTGTTCCCTAGTGCGCGTATTCCTCCAGCCCTTAAAAGTCCAGGGCCTCCTGCTCTGAGGCGCGTGTGGCAGTGGCCACAAGTGGAATCTCGTTCCAGTTTCTAAGGACTGTCTGGCTCTCGAGAGCACTCTTCTTGGAAGAGACGGTGACTCCCTTTCCTCCTGACGGCCGTGCTGTGTCAGCGCTGCCGTCCTTGGCTGCGGCTTAGCTAATGGACTCTCAGAAATGTGCTCTGTTCTTCTGCAAACCTTAAACATGACCCATGTGGAGACAACGTCTCTATTTGGGCCTTTACATTTATGATATCTCATGCCAAAGAATAGACTATAACATTGTCTCTCTGACTGCGGGGTCCCCCCAGGCCCCCTCTTGGTAATCATTACATCATCTGTGCTAGGCTTCTTAAAGTCCCATCTCTAAGAGGAATCTACAGACTTTCCCTCTATGCAGTCTTTTCACCCTCCTTTATAATCTCCTCTATGTCTTCTGTATGAAATGGCAGCAGAGTTCATGTTTCCAGGGAAACTCTCTTCCCACTATTTCTATTTCTAGTGATGTTTCTGAGAGTAAGATTTGTAATTAGAATGCATATTATGAAAGTAAAATATTAAATCACTAAGTTGAAAATAGTCATACCAGTAAGCACACCATTTAATAGCTTGACTAAAACATTAGTGTTAATGTTTCTGTGTTTTACAGTTAATTTAACCATCATAAGTAATAATTAGCCTTTAACAAAGTTTAGCTCATTAAGAAACAAAAATTGAATAAAAAAATCTAACAACGGAACAGTTGCTATAAAGTAGCAATCTCTCCACCTTTAAGTGCATAAGAAACGGAATTGTGTTTGGTATAATAATAAATGTGAACTGGTTATTTATCATTATTATCTTGGCCTTTTGAGGCAGTCTTGCTATGTAGCTCAAGCTGGCCCGGAACTCACTGTGTGGCCCAGGCTGGCCCCACCCTATAATAATTACCTGTCCTATCCATTTAAGTCACATCACGAGTTACTGCATCTGCTTTTCTATAGGCCATTATTTCATGACATGCGTTAATTTATACAAGTATAAGCCTAATAGAAAGGTCTTAGACCTGAGGACTCTAAGGACCACATTGCCTGCATTTCTCAGTGATAGAAATGCGGGCAACAGCAGTTAATGTCTCTTGCTGTTTCTTGCTGTGTTGTGTGCGGAGGTGTCTTGCTTTTGAGCTTTAGTTTAGAAACTTGAAGATCAGAAGTGTCCAAATGGGACAAGGTAAGGGTGCTTGCTGATGCCAGGCTTGAAGACTTGGGTTCACTTCCTGGGCCCCACATGGTGAAGGAGAGACACTCCTCCTGGATCCTCCATGTGTCCCCAGACTCCTACAGGGACGGGGACCCCGCCATACACACAGTAGTAAAGACTCTGTAAGCGTCCGGATTATGTTGGCATCAGGCTTGGACTGAGGGTGGGGACTAGGACTGATGGCAGCTGGCATCAGAGTGGGTGGAGTAGCTTTTACATAAGCGAGCACATGCTCCGAAGAACAGCCCCAGACCACAGCGTATGTGGTCGCTTGCTGCGCTAGACCAATGGGGACACGTGCAATTGTGTACTCAACTCTAGGGGGTTCGCCTGGAGACTTGGTGCATTTTCTACTTCTCTCCCTGTAAAAGGCATAGCAAACATTTCATCTGTCATAGCTCTGTGTGCTGCAGCTCTGTAGCACAGTGGGGATGTTCTCAGCTCTGTAGCACAGTGGAAATGCGCTCAGTTTTACCATGTAGAAAACACTACCCCGCTGTACTGTGCCGTTACTACACAGCAGCTTTAACAGATTTACTGACAGTTTCTGTTGGAGAGTAGCCATAGTCCTGTCATTTTAAAGGGCTCCAAAATGCCAGTCACTCAGATCTGAATTACCATTACTGTTTCCATCACTGTTTCCGGGGCTCGCCCCTTTGTTCAGCAGCTCGGTAAAAACTTACACTTATTCAGATAGACAGAGCCTTGATAAGTCTACTGTACTGCTCTGGAAAGGTGAAATTATTTGTAGAAAGTGAAATCAAAAACACTTCACACTGTCTCTATATCTTCATGCTGCTGTGATTGGTGAGCCCCTGAGAAGCGCCACCTGCAAACACTTTGGGCTTTACCATGTGCACACGAGATCTTTCTCCAAAATGCCCGTTCATCTCTGGGCTAAACGTTATTAGAACCATAAGAGTCAACCTCTGAGAAGACCATTTGAGAGGTTGTTTACCTTGTCCTTGTCCTAATAAGGGCTCTCTGCAGGGAAACTAAATTCGGTATACCTTTGAAATGTTACAGGATAACGAAGAGAAAGTACCTTCTGCAGCTAGAGAACTTGGGATGAGAGAACCTTCGATATAACATGCAATAATAAGGCGCTGGGGAAGGAGGCCGCTGTCTAGTTCCTGTTAGTGTGCTGGGAGAGCATTTATTTCTGACTCTCGGTACACGGTCATCTGCTTCACGGCTACCATTTAGATTCTGAGATGTTAAAATTTGTGCACCTCACAAAATCTCAAGTGTTTCTACACAAAATTCTTATTGTTCCTTTCTTTCTTTTTTTTTTTTTAGAAATGAATATGTTTTTTTTTTTTACTAAGTAGCTTGTTTAGTATACTTGTTTGGCCACTAACAGCCCTAAAACTTTGCTTTTAAAACCATGTTGTTTTAAGATGTATGTGCCTGGGTGAGTATGTGTGCACTGCATGTGTCTGGGTGAGTGCGTGCATTGTACGTGTGCAGGAACCTGAGGAGCTCAGGGCATCCCAGTGCCCACAGCTGGGGTTAAGGCGACTGTGAGGCACCATATGGTGCTGGGTCTGCTTTCGGCAAGAGCAGTAAATAAACTTCTGAGCCATCTCCAGCCTTCGACATTCTTATTAGACCCTGATTTGGAAAGGGGTCACTGAGGCACTTTCGGAATCATCGTTCAGCATAGCATGGAGACCGCAGCGGTCATCAACATTTTAGTGCTAGAGCTCGTTAACTATAAAGTCTTTCGTAACTAATGTTTGCACATGTGTACATGTACCACACACATACTTACCCATCTTTTAAAGCAAAGTGGAGTTTGGGCTTTGTCTACTTTTGTAAGTAAGGAGTGTGTGTGACCCAAGCGTTGGGTCTAGCCCAGCCTGGAATGGCTCCTTAGAAAGTGATGGGTCAGAAGAACGGAGGACCTTGGTCAGGGAAAGCCTGGTGCTGCTGCCTCGGTGATCCACGAGGAGCCGCTCGTGGTGGGTTAGACTGGATTTCCTAGAAACTTCATCTTTAAGTCAAAAGCTGTTTGAGATGCATTTTAACAGTTTTCTATTACTTGTGATAAGATTTAGGATAAAACAACTTTATATACCCCTTTATATACAGTGGATAAAACCGTATTAGAGTTCACACAAAACGAGATTTTATATGCAGATAACAAACTTAAAAAAAAATTGAGAGGCTGTGGTGTGGGTTAGAGTAACTGCATAGCATTTTTTTTTTGTTTTTTAAAACATTTATTTTTAATGTTTTGTTTGCGTGTGTGCATGTGTATGGTTATTCAGAAAGATAAGTGCATGGACTCTGCTGGAGTTACAGGAGGTCGTGAAGTGCCCATCCTGTGTGCTGGGAAGACATCCCAGTCCTCCGCCAGAGCGGTAAGGGCTCCTAGCTCCCGAGCCCGCTCTCCAGCTCTCACTAGATCTCTGAACTCACACGTGCAAACTCTTGTTGATTCGTCTTCTGTAGCCCGTGTAGGAATGCGGCCTGCTGTGGAGCAGGCTGCCAGTCTGATAGCTTACTTTTTTAGTCTCTTGAATTTTGCTCACTGTTGATACCTTTATGAGCACTGTTGACTTTGTAAGTGGTTTTCTCATCAGCAGCTAATCTTTTGTGTTTCTTAGCAATAGACTTCTTAGTGTGTGGTTAAAGAGAGTGTTGATGTTACCAAGAAGAATCCCTGAATTAATTTTTGTTTTTCATTTACAGATTTGTAACATTTGGCATAAAGCACATATGTGGTGTATGTCATTGTTTGCTTAGGAGATGGGTGTCGGGATGGATCACTGCGTCTTACTGCAATTGTGTATCTATTTGGATGGAGGTACGCCATCGCACCTGTGTGGAGACCATTTCCCCATTTGCCGCGTGAGTTTCAGGCATGGACCTGCAGGCACCGGCTTCACCCTCAGCCGTCTCCCTGGCCCCCAATATAATTTGTAAGCTTTTACAAAATGAGTGCTTATCTAATATCAGTGTCATCACCTAAAGAATGAAAAAATAAAATGAGGTGCCAGTGTGTACTCCCCAAACTCATCCGACAGGCCTGGTGAGCTAATACTAAGACTCCTTTCTGGCAGCCATCAGTTGGTCAGTGGTAAACGGTAGAGGTGCTTCCAGGCCTCAGGGGTTTCGAAGAATATTGAGATCAGATTGAGGCTTAGATGGTAAGTAACTTCAAACGAGTACAGATGCCCATTTCATAGTGTGTTTAACAACTAGCGATAGTCCTCTAAACACTTAGAAGTGGTACTGTTACTGAAGAGCAGGCTGTTTCAGTTTAAGGGACACCTAAGAATGGTCAGCTGGCCAGTGTAGCGCTCCCTTCCTATCGTGGGCCTAGTGTTGAACTGTAGGCTAAACTTCAGTCTGACAGAATCTGGCTTTCCACAGGATGGCAGTTGGTGTCTTTCAAGATGCTGGTCATGTCTCTCCAGTGAGCTTTGTCCTGTGTACTAATATCCCCATGTCAAATCGCTATGAATCTCAAAATCAGAAGGAGTTTTTTTAACTGTATGAATTCTTTTTGCCTGCTGAGAGGAGGAATTGTCTCCTGTGCACATCAGTGTCTTAGTTAAGGTTTCTTTCACTGTAATAAAACACCGTGGCCAAAAGCAATTTGGGGAAGAAAGGCTTTATTTCCACTTACACCTGTCGGGTCACACACTCCATTACTGAGGGAAATGAGTGCAGGAGCTGAAGCTGGGGCAGGGCGGGGCTGGGGCAGGGCCCGAGGCCAAGGCCAAGGCCAAGGAATACTGGCTTGCTCTCAGAGCCACCCTCCCGGGATGACGCCTCTCACAGAGAGCCAGCCCCTCCCACACCAATCACCAATTAAGAAAATGCCCACAGGCTTGCCCACAGACCCGTGTGGCGGGGTTATTTTCTCCATTGAGGTTTCCTCTTTCCAAATGACTCTAGTTGGTGTGGAGTTGATAAAAATGCACGTGGTTTATCATTTTACTTAAGCTGTTCTTGTATTATGTCTTGATAGACTCAAGGAATTCTAGAAGACCCATTCCTGTGGATAACCTACTTCTGTAATTATTTGAATGTTGAAATAGGTTAATCCTGATGCCTTTTAAAAACTATAGTCATTCATATTCATTACATGCATACAAATTAATGTGAGGCAGTGATATTCCATACATACCTATGCTGTGGTGTACTCCATGACTTCTCACACACACACACACACACACACACACACACACACACTCACACACATGAGATAAAATATACAATTCTTTTTGTTTTTTGTTTTTTGGAGACAGGGTTTCTCTGTGTAGCCCTGGCTGTCCTGAAACTCACTCTGTAGACCAGGCTGGCCTCGAACTCAGCAATCCGCCTGCCTCTGCCTCCCAAGTGCTGGGATTAAAGGCGTGCGCCACCACTGCCTGGCAAAATATACAATTCTTTACTTTTCAAGGTCTAGCAAGTCAATTCCACGTCTTTTTCAGAAAATTACATTATTTCATTGTTTGTTGTATATACATATCATACTTAAGTTTTTCCAATCCAAATCATCTTTTTTCTTTTTTTTTCTTTTTCTTTTTTTTTTTTTTTTTGGTTTTTCGAGACAGGGTTCTCTGTGTAGCCCTGGCTGTCCTGGCACTCACTCTATAGACCAGGCTGGCCTCGAACTCAGAAATCCACCTGCCTCTGCCTCCCAAGTGCTGGGATTACAGGTGTGCGCCACCACCGCCCGGCCCAAATCATCTTTTGACAGGCATATAGGCTGATTCTTGGGTGTTGTGAATAGTATCACAATAAACAAGGCTACACAGGGTCATGGTGATTGGAAAAACGCTCTGCAATAAGACAAAAGTTGGGTGATATCAAGTCCAGAGACTAAATAGATGTCAGTGATTGGCATCTTTGATAAAATACTTTAAATACAAAACAGTGATGCTGTAGCAGTGACGGGGTCAGGAGAGATTGGAAGAACTTATTTTTCTAGCATCCGTTAGTAATTTGGAGAGAACTATGGGCAAGGCGGCGTTCAGGAAGCTGCATGGACCTCGCGAGAGCGAGTCTGCAACCCAGGCGCAGCTGTGCAGAAGGCTGGGCGGTGGAGTTCCTGCCCTGCTGCTCTCCCGCCTCTCTCCTTAGAGCGTGGGGGTCAGATGCACGCGGCTAGCAGAGCTCAGCCATTACAGGCCATGGCTTCCGTGCAGCGGTCATGATACCATGGCCTGCCACTGGAACGGGGAGGTTAAATGTGATGAGAATAACTGCAGTACCACCCCACAGTCGCTTTCTCTTTGGGTTGTTTTGTGTGTGTGTGTGTGTGTGTGTGTTTCCCCAGTGTAAAATGTTTAGCAATTCTGACATCACCAGTGAGACATAGCCTTTCAGTTAGTAAGTTTTCCTTACTAAGCCTATTCAGCAGTCATGGCTTTAGAGTACTTAATCCATATGTTTTAGTGTGCCATAATATATCACTTATGCACAATGCTGATACATTGCTCTCTCTCAATGCTCATATCTTTCTCGGTTAAACCATGCATTGAATTCTGTTTATTGTTTTCTATATGGTCTTTATATCCATCTAAAAAACTCTCAACATTCTCAGCAATTATTTTAGCTTTCACTGGAATGCAATGGTATAAATCATTTCTATCTAATAACCTTATTTAAAAATTAAAGGAAAAGTTTGAAACTTTTAGTTGTAACATGGCAGCTAGAAATGTATTGAGATTTCTGAGTTATGTAGAAGAGAAACCAAATACTAATAGAACATTACTTACATTAGGAATTTCAGATACTGTTCTGGCTATAGTCTTTCTGGTGATGATTTAAATAGAGTGTTTTCTATATCAGGTATCACAGAAGCCAAGTCTAACTTTCCTGAATTCTTCCCTGAATATGTGTGTTGACAGAAACATATAAGACTATCCTACCAACTCATATGCAGAATTCTGCCTTATTAATTTTCTTTTCACAGCTCATGATCTGAGAACAAAATAATGTATGACATGTCAAAATATATATCCTATTAGTTAATAGCTCAGATTGGAAACTTCATAATTACACTGTATTCACCAGAAATGAAGAGTTTTTGCTTGTACATGTTTTGACAAAACATATATCTGCTGTAATATTCCGAAGTGTAATTGATTGGCAAAGGGCACATAAAGCTTGTTTAGTTCCTCTGTCCACTCTCACAGTCCAGAGGCTCCCATCCGTTCTCAGGGGAGCGTGTCAGCAGCATGCAACCTTTAGTACTGCTTAGAACTCATGCCTTACAAGCCCTTAAGGGGCGAGGGGGGCCAGAGCTGAGTGGTAGAGCAGGAGTTGGTGTGTACAAGGCCCTGGGGTCCACCCCGGGTATCACATGGTTGTCACAGTTGAGTGACAGATAGAGGAACTTAGGAAGCACTGCAGACAGAACTTAGTCTTTGAGTGGGCATATGATATGCTTTATGTTCTTCTGTGTGATGAAGGAGGCTCGACAAGTCCTATTCAGCTAACCCTTCCAGCTTCTACGTACAAACTTTAACCCTGGGTAAGGATTCTCGAGCTCCCTAGGAACCACTGCTGTCCACAGTGTGCATCGCGGGTCCCCATCCTCAGTGTGCATCTCGGGTCCCCATCCCCAGTGTGCATCGCGGGTCCCCATCCCCAGTGTGCATCACGGGTCCCCCATCCCCAGTGTGCATCACAGGTCCCCATCCCTGGTGTGCATCGCAGGTCCCCATCCCCGGTGTGCATCGCAGGTCCCCATCCCCGGTGTGCATCGCAGGTCCCCATCCCCGGTGTGCATCGCGGGTCCCCATCCCCGGTGTGCATCGCGGGTCCCCATCCTCAGTGTGCATCGCGGGTCCCCATCCCCGGTGTGCATCGCAGGTCCCCATCCTCAGTGTGCATCTCGGGTCCCCCATCCTCAGTGTGCATCGCGGGTCCCCATCCCCGGTGTGCATCGCGGGTCCCCATCCTCATCCTCAGTGTGCATCGTGGGTCCCCATCCCCGGTGTGCATCACAGGTCCCCATCCCTGGTGTGCATCTCGGGTCCCCATCCTCAGTGTGCATCGCAGGTCCCCATCCTCAGTGTGCATCACAGGTCCCCATCCCTGGTGTGCATCTCGGGTCCCCATCCCTGGTGTGCATCTCGGGTCCCCATCCCTGGTGTGCATCTCGGGTCCCCATTCCCGGTGTGCATCGCGGGTCCCCATCCTCATCCCCGGTGTGCATCGCAGGTCCCCATCCCCGGTGTGCATCGCGGGTCCCCATCCTCATCCCCGGTGTGCATCACGGGTCCCCATCCCTGGTGTGCATCTCGGGTCCCCATCCTCATCCTCAGTGTGCATCGTGGGTCCCCATCCCCGGTGTGCATCGCGGGTCCCCATCCTCATCCCCGGTGTGCATCGCAGGTCCCCATCCCCGGTGTGCATCGGGGGTCCCCATCCCCGGTGTGCATCGCGGATCCCCATCCCCAGTGTGTATCGAGGGTCCCCATCCCCAGTGTGCATCGTGGGTCCCCATCCTCATCCTCAGTGTGCATCGTGGGTCCCCATCCTCATCCTCAGTGTGCATCTCGGGTCCCCATCCTCATCCTCAGTGTGCATCGTGGGTCCCCATCCTCATCCTCAGTGTGCATCTCGGGTCCCCATCCTCATCCCCAGTGTGCATCTCGGGTCCCCATCCTCATCCCCAGTGTGCATCTCGGGTCCCCATCCCCAGTGTGCATCGTGGGTCCCCATCCTATCCCTTTAAGCAGTGCAGCAGGTGTGCTCCTTGGGAAGTAGTTGAGAGCAAACTAAGTGGGCTGGGACATCTAAAAAAATGAGATTAAGTGGCCTTAGTATTCCACTAGACACCTGTAACTTGTCTGTTCATGGGAACACAGAAAGACACTTTATTTTCAATAGTAGCCTGGATTGTTTGCGCGCGCGCACGCACACACACACACACACACACACACACACACAGAGTTTTTTTCTATTTTATTTGTAATACCAATCTTTTCTCTCACTCACCACAGTAATAGTGGATAACTCAAATTCCAGTGGCTTATTTATTTTCATATTCTGTGTACAGCACTCTGTGGATGCCCCCTTTATGCCCTCTTCATGTCCTCTTCAGTGTGAGGACAGGTTGAGAGGAAAACTAAGGTGGTAGAACTTGCGCGATAGTTCTTAAAGTTTCTGTTTGGAACGGACACAGCACTTTTGCAAACCGTTGGTATGTAAATGCAGGGCGAGTGAAGTCAAACATGTGCCCTTTCCTAGGGACAGACCCGATAGAGATGCTTGGCTGCTCATACAGGCCTCCACATGGTAATAGGCTTGTCCATCTTCCAAAGACCGCTGTCCGCTGCCCCGCCTTACCTGTCTGTGCTGGAGAATACGTTGGGTTTCTTTGTTTGTTTACATGACTCAGTTTTCTTGTTGATTACTGTTTATTTAGAACAGGAAATAGGAAGAACCATTAAAGTTAGTGACACCACTCATATCTATGCTGGTATACGATTGTCGTTACTACAAAATAGGTTGACAGAAATACAGAAAATATATTTCTCCTTTTTTTGTACAGAGTGACTTTATGATGATTAAGGAACTAGTAGAGAAATTTTGAATAGCACGTTGTTTATATGTCATGGTCAGTATGTCATAAGGAGACCAAAACTAGGCCCTTGTCATAGGGTATCTGTTGCTGAGGTAAAACACCATGAGCAAAAGCAATATGGCGGGGAAAGGGGTTTGCTTCGACTTATCGGTTTTGGTAACAGTCGGTCAGTGAGGAACGTCAGGGCAGGCGCTCAGGCAGGGGTCTCATTCAGAGACTCCAGCGTGTATGGTCACTAGCTCTGGCTTTGTGCTCCTTTGGCTACGAATCTGAAGTATTCTGAAGCACTGATGTGCATCCCTGCCCAGGACATGTTCGCGCTGTATAAACTAGCCTGCCCTTGAACCTGCGCCAATGCAGCCTCAAGAGCTGAGATCACCAGCACAGACCGCTATACCAGCGTCAGATGCCTTGTTCACTTAAAATGCCGTAAGAACTTAAAAATAAATGTTTTCACATCGATAAAATAATAAAAGTATGCATGTTGTTTTTCTCCTGAGTATTTGGTCTTGTTTTTGTGTTATTCTTTAAAAGCTGATCTACATTGTGTAGTCATTACACATTGTTGTAGAAACAGCACTGAGCTGCTGTGAACTCAGTTCACGGGATTGTGTGCATCTTCTTGACTGAGGTGGGGTGCATTTACATTATGTAATCTTACTCAAGCATTTGTTCTTGCTGTCTGTAAAAAGATGGCGCTCCAATTCCAGTGAGTCTCTGTGCCAGCCACACAGGGCTAGTGACTAGCGGGCGAAATGCAAAGCTCTGTTCCCTGGAAGGTCCGAGCATAGCAGCCTCCCCGTTTAAAGGCACCCTTAGGGACCACTCTGCCTGCAGTGTGGATTTGAGCTCCAGCACTAGAACCATTCTCTACATTCTCTTTTGGATCATGTTCCTTTATCAGTTTGACTGTCCTGGGTTTATTTATAATTTGAACAATTATGTTTTGATTTTGTGTGGTCTGCATTTATTTGGCTTACAAGAAGTTGGTCTGTCTTTGGAAGGTAGAATCTTTCAAAAGTGCTTTGTATAAAACTGTTCATTCATTGAGCAGAGTCTTTGCTGTTTGTGATGTTTTGATTCCTAGATTGTTCTTCCCTGTGAAAACTTGGCTGTCCTGAGAGTGTCAGAGAGTAAACACACACTATGAGTGTGACAGTGGAGGTTTGAGGTGGTTTTATGTATTATTAATCCAGGTTCCATTCCAACTATAAACTTAGAATTTGGTCACATTATTTATAGCCCCACATCTCAGCATGAGCTGTTCAACCTACCTCAGGAAGAGCTTGGCCGCCCAGGTCTGAGCCGGTCTTACCACATACAGGTTTCCAGTACAGTTGTCTCCCCACTGCACAGGGGAAAAGCACTTCTCTTGTGTGCACAGATGAATGCAACTGTTGCAGCTGTTGTGCTCAAGTCTCCAGGAGTCATCGCGACAGGAGGAGAGCCTAAGGGACTTGATCCGGTGTGGGCCAGGGTCCCTCGCTCACTGCTCGCCCATTGAGAGAGAAACTAGGGACTTGATGCCATGTGGGCCAGCCTCCCTCCCTTCCGTCCTTCCCCTCCCCTCCCCTCCCTCCCCTCCCTCCCTCCCCTCATTGAGACAGAGAATCCTGCTCATGCTTCTTGTCTTTCAGGCAGTTTCCTCAGCTTGGAAGGAAAAAAGTCTCAAATAATTGGAGTGTGTCAAAAATAAAGGAGAATATCAGAGTAACCTTAAAAAGCCACGTTTTAAAGTATATAATTGGGGATTTTTGTTTGTATTTCAGTTAAAATGATGCAAACAGATTTCAGATGTTCAGATTAAATAACGCTGGGTTCTACCGCAGGGTCGTTGACACAGGGTGGTGCCTGACAGTCAGTCTTCTCCCACAGGAGAATTCCTCCATTCCAACCTGTTGTGCAATGGTGCAGAACACTGTCAGTTAATCCAGACTGTTTGGGGAAATTAATTTATGCAATTTATTATAGTAAATGTGCAAAGAACAACTTGTAAGGGAAATGAACCATAAAAATAGACTACAGTAAAATGAAAGTCCAGAAACAGTGTATATTCTGTGTAAGTCAGTCATTGCGGATACTTTTCAGACAGCAGGGGGAAGTCCAGAATTGTGCAAATGGATTTTTGCATTATTATATTAAGTATTACAAACTGTGTTTTTAACTATGCTGCCTAGAATTACAAGTATGTCACAAGTAAATATTTACCATCTAATGACCTTGGAGGTTTCAGGTTCTAGGATTTGAAATGACAGTGATACGAGACGGTCCAAACAGTGGCGGGGTGACAGACTCCCCTGAGTCTCCTTATACTCAGTATCCCTTGAGCTGGCTTGTGTGGGAGGCTTGGCGTAGAATGTATATTCATATTCTACATAGAAATAGATATTAGCTAAATAAAGTGCCAGTTTTATTAGAATATAATACTAGACTGGTAAGCTTTACCTTACAGGAACAGAAAATTGTATGAAAATTGTGTGATTCCAGAATGGTTGAGATTATCAGGGTCAAAATAATAGAGTTTAAAGTCTACATTGAAATCAGTAGTATATGAATATTACACTCTATCACAGAACTATAACCTTTTGTAAAGTCTATTGTGTGTACACGTGCCCTGGCATGCAGGTGGAGTTCAGAGGACAGTTGTTGGTCACTCGGTTCTCTCCTTCCACTCTGGGTTGTAGGGATGGACTCAGGTCACCAGCCCTGTGCAGCACGCCTGCCCCTGTTACGCCAGCTCGCTGGCCCTCACTGTAACTCTTCAGGAGTAACTTGTGCTTTATAGTTTATAATGCACTTCTGTATGCGCCATCTCACCTAAGAAATAAGTCCCGGTGCACTGCGCCTCCTGCTCTGGCACCTCTTACGGGCTCGCTGCCTTCTTTCTCCAAGCTTAATCTGTATCTATCTCCAACACAGGATCACACTAACTCTGGGTGTGTTACGCTGTAAGCGTGAGGCCTTTACGTCATAGAATTGTATGCCGCAGAGATTTAAAAGTTCCTCACCTTGATGACCGAGGCGCCCTCCTCACTGACTGCAGTGACTCCCCATTTCCCCCTTGCGTGTGCCTCTGCACCCACAGCTCTACACCCCGCTTGCTTCGGAGAGCTGGGGTGCCTGCTTAGAGTCTTCATGCTGCAGGGACCTCTCTCCGTGTGCTTTACGTAGTGTAAGGGTCTCCAAACCTATTCATGCTGTCTCAGATGACTGTGATACACCATAGGGGCGTATCACATTTTCTTTATCAACTGGCCCATCAGTGGAGATCTTAAAGGCCTCTGTGTGTTGGCTATTATTAGTACTGCTGTAGTAAACTTGAGTGGAGGTGTCTTCTGAAGCTAGTGACTGTCTTAACTGGGAATGCCCAGATATCGCATTGCTAAGCCACATGGGAATGTTGTGTGCCATATTTTCAAAGAACCTCCATACTGTTTTTATAGTGGTGTAGAGGGGGGGGGGTTTATTTCATTACAAGAATCCTTGGCTTTTTACTCATCTAGGATTCCACAGCATCTTATTTTCACTTGCTGCATATATGGATGTTCAGAGTCGTCTTTGTGGTGGTGGAAGGGTGGGGGAAGGACCGGGCTTCACTGTCCCACTCCCACCGAGTCTGTCTGACACTGCAGTGTCAATCCTCAACTGTGAACCTTAATACGGTGCCTGCTGCATGCCAGGCTGGACTCCAGATGGGAGTTACGAAGACAGCTCCGCGCTCGTGCTGTCTGTCATAAGGACTGTGCAGAGTAGAAATACTCACTGCAGGTGAGATGACTTCTTACACCATCTAAGTGGTACACAATTGTTACTTAAATTCATAGATCAAGGATGCCATCAAAGAGGTGAGTCTGGAGTTTAGAGGCTATTCAGAAGGAGGGAGTAACATTTAATGAGAGATCATGCGTGTGTTTACAAGAAATGGGAGAAATCTGTCAGGGGCGAAGAAACAGGGACAAGTACTGAGAATAGTATCTGTGTAGGATCATGAAAAGAATCATTTGGAGGCAGAAGCAGGCAGATCTCTGAGTTCAAGGCCAGCATGGTCTACAGAGCAAGTTCCAGGTCAACCAGGGCTACACAGAGAAACCCTGTCTCTAACAACAGCAGAGATTCATTTGCTAAGTGAAGGAGTTTAGGTTTTGTCCTGTGGTGTTGGTGGGGTATGGTGGGAGTTTGGTTTATTTTTAAATAGGATATAGAAAACAACACAGCTGTTTCTCTCCATACGTGCTCAGAGGAATAATCTTAGCCACTCTTCTGGAGGACTAACATGTACTGTTTCTCAGTGAACCAGTTGCAAAATTCAAATCAAGTATGAAAAAAAAAAGTGTCACTGTGACAGCAACCTTATATATAAAAAACAGAATATTGACTAAGCCAAAGATTGCTAACAATAAAATCAGGAATGAGACGTTTATCTGGTCCTTAGAAACAGGGCAGGGCGCAACCGTGGGGAGGCGTGGAGGTGCGGAGGCGCGGGGGCGGTCCGGCAGGAGATACAGCGGAGTGACAGTCTGCTCACCGAGGTGGGGGCCTCAGGAAATAGCATGTCAGTCTTTTGCTCTAATTTCCATTTTGTAAACCTTCAAAAGCAAAGACAACAGAGAATGAAATAAACTGAATTACTATGTAATCCAAGATGAATTGAGTTCATTGTTGCTAGTGCAGAAGCCCTTATTTTACTATATGTTTTCATGCCCGGGTCTGCTTCAGCCCCTACAGAACACCTAGCAGTGTTTAACTCCCACATGAGCACATCCAAGAGAGCTCGTGACACCAGTTGCAGAAAGACTCCCAGGTCCTACCAAAACGTTTTGAAACATTTGCTACTCGCTTATAATTTAAAATCCGTTTTACTGTTAAAGTTTCAGTTAACTAACTCTCTCTTCCTAGAAAACTAACTGCTATTGCAAACCATGATACTGGATTATGGCAGGGCCAGAATGCTTATTCCTCTGCGCCGTATCGAACAAAGTCCTGAGCATCTCCACGGTGTACGTCCCCGCCAGTGAAGTACGGGTGAGGTAATGCCCGCCTTTTAAGGATGTTAAGGTTTTTGAGAAAAAGTTTTGGGTAGTTTTGATACTTGCCAAGTGAAACTAAAAAATCAGATCACTGTGTGCAACGCCATGTTTAGGATGTAGCAATGACGCCATTTCCTCTGCTGGTCACTTGTCTGTTCCTGTGATGAAATACCACAAGAAGGAGCAACTTGGAAGGGTTTGCTTAGCTTGTGATTCTCGAGGAAGAGGCCCATCACTGTGAGGAGGGGTGGCAGGGAGCTAAGGACACATCTTCCACACACAGGAGGCAGGAAGAGAGAGCTGTAGTGAGAACTGGCTTCTTTAAAAACACAGAAATGTAAAAATATTTTGTTTTAATTTCAGGTGTGGGACATGGCCTGCTTCCGATTGTCCGCAGCAGCTGACTAGGATTTGCCTCCTGCTCTAGCAGGGGCACTATTTTGCCAGCTGCAGATAGTTTTACGTGTATGTGATGTTTAGAATTCTGGGGGCCTTTTAGAGGATGTCTGAATGCAGGAGCCCCGACAAAGTTGGCCGGTTGGTGGTTGGATGCTGTTGGTTGCGGTTTGTTAGGTAGTTGTGCACAAAGAAGAGGTGGGAAGAAGAAATTATATAATCCGGATGGCAAAGATCAAACTCGCCCCAAGGAACTCGGCACCCCAAATCAGCACGAAGTCCTCTAAGAACATCGTCACCCCCTTTTCCCTCCCTCCTTTTTTCTTTCCTACCTAGTGTTGATAGGGTGGAAGAGGAGGTGCACAGAAAAGTAGAAGAAAGAAGAACCCACAAAGTAGCTGAAAGTCTGGGTACAGAGAGCAGACAGGCCCTCAGGCCAGGCTGTGAACCCTCAGGGACACGCCTTCCCGAGTAGCATTGCCACTGGGGACAAGGGTTCACACACACACACACACACACACACACACACACACACACACACACACACGATCCCCTGAGGGACATTTCTCATTCAAACCACCACTTTTAAAACCTGTTCAAGCTTCCTCAGATTTGTTGCAGAAAAATATTCCTATTAATAAACATAAAATCCTTCTGAACACACAAAAGAGACCCCGGGTCTCCGTCATATGAAATCAGATTTCTGTTTAGCCAGCATTTACCTTTTGTCAAACATTTGGCCCCAGTATTCTTACCACTCCTTGAAAGGCTTGGCCATCTCAGTGTGTCTGTCTCCCCCTCCCCCCTTGCATTCTGCCGTTCGCTCGTCAGGAATAGTTAAGGCATGGCATGCTGCTCCATCATGAGACAGCCATCCCCTTAGCTAACAGGATCAGCGTGGTTTAAATCTTAATAGTATGCTGAGCATCCTCTCCCAGTGAGTGGACAGGAGTTCTGTGTAGGATAGCTATCCAAAACCAGAGGTAGATTGTCAAGATGACGGATCTACATCTAAGATATGTGCTTCGAAAACTTGATGTTCTAAGTTTCTTATGTGTGATTTGGAGAGGAGATCATACCTATAAGGGATTTGTCTGAGCAGCTGAGGAGGGTTAGCCTGAAGTCTGACTCAGTCGTTCTAAAATCTGCACAGTAACGGGATCACGAGTTTCCCTTCCTGTGTGCAGTCATTCAGTCAGAACTAATTGATGCCTCCCAGCACAGTATTACCTCACAAAGCGCTGAGCTTGAAGCTGCCGTGATGCTTCTCAGTGTCTCACAGCTTCTCCCCCTCCCATGCTTCTCAGTGTCTCACAGCTTCTCCCCCCTCCCATGCTTCTCAGTGTCTCACAGCTTCTCCCCCTCCGATGCTTCTCAGTGTCTCACAGCTTCTCCCCCCCATGCTTCTCAGTGTCTCACAGCTTCTCCCCCTCCCATGCTTCTCAGTGTCTCACAGCTTCTCCCCCTCCCATGCTTCTCAGTGTCTCACAGCTTCTCCCCCCCATGCTTCTCAGTGTCTCACAGCTTCTCCCCCTCCCATGCTTCTCAGTGTCTCACAGCTTCTCCCCCCCCATGCTTCTCAGTGTCTCACAGCTTCTCCCCCCCTCCCATGCTTCTCAGTGTCTCACAGCTTCTCTCCCTCCCATGCTTCTCAGTGTCTCACAGCTTCTCCCCCTTCCCATGCTTCTCAGTGTCTCACAGCTTCTCCCCCTTCCCATGCTTCTCAGTGTCTCACAGCTTCTCCCTCCCTCCCATGCTTCTCAGTGTCTCACAGCTTCTCCCCCTCCCATGCTTCTCAGTGTCTCACAGCTTCTCCCCCTCCCATGCTTCTCAGTGTCTCACAGCTTCTCCCCCTCCCATGCTTCTCAGTGTCTCACAGCTTCTCCCCCTCCCATGCTTCTCAGTGTCTCACAGCTTCTCCCCCTCCCATGCTTCTCAGTGTCTCACAGCTTCTCCCCCTCCCATGCTTCTCAGTGTCTCACAGCTTCTCCCCCTCCCATGCTTCTCAATGTCACACAGCTTCTCCCCCTCCCATGCTTCTCAGTGTCTCACAGCTTCTCCCCCTCCCATGCTTCTCAATGTCACGCAGCTTCTTCCATTATAGGGTCACTTTCCATCAGTATTTCACCTCACTCAGAGCAGACTCATTTGTCTCTGTCAATGTCCATTTTGTGAAATGACCGTTCCAGAACATCCACACAGCATGCTGTTATCCAACAGAGCAGTTCTTCCATGTTTTTTGGGGGGGATTTTTAGGACATTTGAAGGAAATGAGCAGTTCATCTTACTCAGAGTTGCAGCCATTGCAAGCACTATATTTACTGTAAATCCATTGAAGACATTGTTTATTTTTATATATAATTGCACATATGAAGGAGCTCTGAGCTTTCTTTGGGAAAATCCTTATAGACGTTAGGGATATATTTTCTCAGTTTTGGTTATAAAGATAGATACTTGGGTGTCTAGAAACGGATTTGTTTTTCTTCTGCCTTGGATACTTGCAAGCCTCACATTTAATAGCAAATATGTTAACTTTTAAGATAGGCAGTTACTTTCTTTTTCCCAGTTCACGTTTTTTCCATTTTATTCCATCTATTGCAAATATGTTTTAGAAATGAACTCTTTGGAAAAAGAGGACATTTGGAGAAGCTCTTGAGTATCTGAAAGTAAAGGAGCCAGAGGTGGGCAGAGCGTCAGCACGCTGTGCAGTGCAGGCCAGGAAAGGTCTGTGTGGTGGTGAGGGTCCTCACGGGACGGTGTGTGGAGTGGTGAGGAGACGACTTGAAATCCTCACGGTACGTTTATATATCTGATTCTTTCAAACCCGATGGGAACAGAACTGAAAACATTACTAAATTTGGTTTCATACAGAGAAAATTTCTGGTATGCACTGAGCTGTTAACCTGTTAATGTAGTAAATAACCTGTTAATGTAGTAAATATACCAACTTTCCTAGGGTAAACATCATTCCTAGAGTGAACTTTGCTTATTATTAGTAACACTGAATTTGATAATATCTCACTAAGTATTTGTATTCATTGAATTACATCTGCATTTCTGAGTCTTTCATTGTACTATATGATCTAGGTATTGATGTTGGAATATGGCATTATTCCCGATAAAATACATGGCTCCCCCTGCTATGGTAGATGAGTTGAATCCATGCATTAGGTTGACTGGATCGGCCCTTTGGAGAAGGGTTGGTTGCTGTGGCTGGTAGCGATTGTGATGTCAGGTTAATTTCTCAGATGGCTATTGTTTTTTCACAGCTTCCTCTTTCTTTGAGGGGGATCAATAGATACAACATTTCCTAGGGCTTTGATCATTTTGTATGATTTGGTATATTTAAGATGTCTTCAGAGTCTAGAGTTTAAGAGAGGTTAGCCTGGAGATGAAGAATTGGTCAGAAGCACGGGAGGACGTTTGCTCTTTAGGCTGAAGCTATAAAACTAAGAGCACACGGCACCACGAACGAAGTTTGCAGGAAGTGCAGAAGCCCTCGCCTCTGCTTACATTTACTGTGCTGCAGGACTCCCATTAGACTCATAAAACAACTGTCCTGAGCATTGGCTCCGCGTGCCAGGCAGGCGTGGGAGCAGAAAGGAGGGGCCCTGGGCGCTCAGGAGTCCAGAAGAGCAGACGTGTAAGGGCTGATGGCGAGTCTATACAGCAACTGACTAGAAAGTGGAGGACTCACACTGTCTCCCTGCTGAGACCACATCCCTGCGGGAGCAGCCTGGGAGAAAGTGGACTCACCCTTGTTCCCTGTGCTCTCGCAGGGTGTCACGTCAGCGAAGGCATGGCAGTTGGAGGGGTTTGTGGACCAGGTTGGTGCTCCAGGTGCACCGGTGGGCCAGGAGACAGAGAGGAGCACTGAGCTCGGTCCCTCCCACTCATCCATCTCAGGACCCTCGCCCACGGGGTGGCTCTGCTTCTGTGAGAACAGGCCTTAGCCGTGGTATTCTCTCTGGAAGTGTACTCTACAGGTGCCCAAAGATGTGCCCACCATTGGGAAACAAGAAGGGTGATCTCTTGCTTTTGTGAAGACTGTGCTCTCTCACCTGTCTTAAAATAAGTTTCAGAACACAGAAGAACAGACTGCAGGCAGAATCTTTAATTTTCGTGATATTTAAGATCATTGTAAAGTTAGGGAAACAAAGATCCAAGAAATAATTTTAGCTAAAGTTTTCCCACACTTGTCTTAGATTAAAGTTTAAGATGAAATTACAGGTTAGTGTTTTCTAGTCCTCGCCGAGTTTGCCACTCATCCGTTCATTCTCTGCCCCATCTGACTAGTTCTCATTGCCCGAGTTAGGGAAGCAGAGGTGGGCCCTTTAAAATACAGTCTCTTTGCTCTCCGGTAGAGTGTGTCACACTGAAGGTGGAGGAAGAGACCTTCCTTCCTGACTGGGGTGCTGCTCCTCCCTCCCCTGGCTCCCCATGGCGCCCAGGAGTTACCAGTCCTCAGCATTAGCTCCCTCTGCGCCCAGAGTCCTCCTATCCAAACGGCCTCTGCCTCCCACCAAGATGCCTCCCATCGCTGTTCCCCTGGGCCTGCTCCTCACCTCGTGGCTAACCTTGGGAAGCTCCGTTAGTATTTCCTCTTCCTGTGGAAAGCTGCACAGCGTCACAATGGAGGCATTTATATTCTGAATCGCATTACCATCCCTTTAGCTCACCAGATAGTATTGTGTTTCTAGTTGGTTGCAAATGTTGATTTTTTCTTTTCAGTTTGCAAAACTGTGTGACAGAAAATCTGTAGCTAAATATCACTTTATGATTTCCATCTGCTCGAGTACAATGGTGTTTATGGCATAGTCCAGATTGCAGTGTCATAGAAATATCCTATTATAGCAGATAGAATTGAAAATGATCATTGTATGTTCTAATGAGGAAACATTTTTAAACAAGTGCTTCACTTAATTTCAGAGGAGAATAACTGAACGCGCTGCTTGATGACAGCATCTGTTCTTCAGTGTTAGTGCTGTCAAAGTGAAAACCTGCCTGGCTTTAATAGAACCCATCAGCTTGCTGCCCGAGTGGGCACCAATGGGGGAGTGGGGTATGCAGGGAGAAGATTGTTAAAGTCAATGGAAATAACCCTACATTTTTATTAGCATAAGTATTACCTTCCATTCTGTCTGGAGGAGGTAGGGTTGCAGATGTTATTTTGGCCTATGACAATGTAATTTTTTGACAAATTTTCTTGTGAGAGAAGAAAACTATCACAAATAACTCTGGTCATGTCAACCTCATTGGCTTGAAACTGAAGGAATGGGGGTGGGGAGTCATGCTCCATAGACTGTCGTGGTGGGATGCTAGAGTGTGCTCTCCATAGAAACTGAAGGAGTGGGGGCGGGGAGTGTCATGTTGGGATGTTAGCGTGTGCTTTCCACAGGGCATTGCTCTTGTGTCTACATACATGCTGTTACCTTCGTTGGGGAGGTGGGTGGGTAGGGCAAAGGCACCTGCCACCATCACCAAGCCTGATAACTCAGGTCCTGGACCTACATGGAGGAGACAAACAGGTCCTGAAAGTTGTCCTCTGGCCTCTAAGGATGTGTGCACACACAAACTAAATATGTAATTTTTTTAAACAGAAGAAGGTGATGTTCTGCTTATTAGCAGGCATGCAGGATCACACTGTGCTTAGGAGGTAGAGTGTC
The DNA here is from genome assembly GCA_964023405.1 of Apodemus agrarius. Classification (NCBI taxonomy): domain Eukaryota; kingdom Metazoa; phylum Chordata; class Mammalia; order Rodentia; family Muridae; genus Apodemus; species Apodemus agrarius. Next base: position 16,016,698 of record OZ030007.1, read on the forward strand.
ATGCAGTGAGACAGTTTGTGGGAATGGTGGGACAAGCTAGTGGACCCAGACCTCACACTATCCTTTGAAGGGTTAGAAGTGAGAACAGCAGATTGTGGTTGAACATTTGTTTGCGCTGGGGATTGAATCCAGGGATGGTGGCAAAACCATTGGTTTTTGTACTGTTGAGCTGTAACCCCAAAGCCCAATAGATTATCTTAGTTTGAAAAAATAATAGGCTTATGTATTAGAATAAGTGGGAAACATAGGATACTTGTATTTTTAATTATTGTCTTTTGATTTATTTCTGTGTATGAGTGCTTTGTCTGCGTATATGTCTCTTTTCTACATGTCTGCCTTGTACCTGTGGCAGTTAGAAGGTGTCCAGTCCCCTTGAACTGGAGTTACAGAAGGTTGTGAGCTGCTCTGTGGGTGCTGGGAACTGAACCCAAGTCCTCTACAAGAACCAGTGCTCTTAACCACTGAGCCATGTCTCTAGCCTACTTGTAGATAGATAAAGATAATTTTTTCTTGCATAAAAACTTACAATTAAAATGTATGTTGACAGTTTTATTATCTCTCATACTATGAATTTTTAAAATCATTAACAATTTCTGTGGTTAGAGAAAACAGGTATTCTCATTCTTGAGAGAGTAGTTTTCTGGAAATAAGACTTTGAATGTAACGAATCAAGCTTGAACTGTGATTTACTTTTGCTGCTGTAGTTTATCGTTTGAGTGATGTTGCAAGTGGGTTTACTCTGTTGAGGTCAGAGCAGAGTGGACTGCAGAGAGTGTGCTGTGTCTGTGGTGTAGAGGGCACTATCGAAAAACCAAAACAAAAATGGCTGTGTTCTTACAGGCCAGTACGCTACAGCTGTAATTAAGAACAGTGTGTACTTTTATTTTTGTGATAGTTAGTATTGGCATGGTATTGGCCATTAAGACAGACTGGTTGATCAATGGAATTGAATTGAAGACCCAGAGATAAATACACCTGCAGACACTTGATCTTTTTTTTTTTTTTTTTTTTTACAAAGAAGCCAAAACTAAACAGTGGGGAAAAACGAAAGCATCTTCAACAAATGGTGATGGTCTAACTGGATGTCTGCATATAGAAGAATGCAAATAGATCCATAATTATCACCCCACACACAAATCAAGTCCAAGTGGATCAAAGACTTCAACATAAAACTGGATATACTAAATCTGATAGAAGAGAAAGTAGCCTTGAATTATTGGCACAGGATACAGTTTCCTGAACAAAACACCAACATCTCAGGCCCTAAGATCAACAATTGATAAATGGGACCATGAATTTGAAAAGCTTCTGTAAGCCAAAGAACACCATCAATAGGGCAAAACACCATACAACCTACAGAATGGGAAAAGATCTTCACCAGCCCTATATCTGACAGAGGGCTGATATCCAAAATTTATAAAGAATTCAAGAAATTAGACATCAGTAAACCAAGGAGACCAATTAAAAATGAGGTACAAAGCTAAATAGAGTCATTTGATTTCATTTCCCTGATAATTAAGGCTATGGGGAGAGACAATGGCTCGCATATTTGAACACTTGGTTCCCAGTTGGTAGAACTGTTTGGGAAGGACTCCTTGTTGGAGGAGGTGTGTCCTTGTTGGAGGAGGTGTGTCCTTGCTGGAGGAGGTGTGTCTTTGCTGGAGGAGGTATGTCCTTGCTGGAGGAGGTGTGTCCTTGCTGGGCATGGGCTTTTTGGTTTCAGAAGCCTGTGGAACAGATAATTCTTAAACTTTGAGTTGGGTTCTATTGAGTAACCTGACAGAGTTTCACACATCCCAGCCCACCACACTTAGGTATGAATCACAACACTGTGCATGTTACTTGACCTTTTTAATATAGAACCCCATCTCCTTATCATATCAACTACCTGGTATTGACATGCTTGTGTTCAGGAAACCCTATTTACTTAATAGTGATCAAAAGCACAAAAGAAGTGAATCAGGAAATTGTTCTAATTGTATTAACCAACAAACATCCTGCAAATGATTAAGACTATGAGACTCATGAGAATGTGTCCACTGTCATGAAGTAACATATACATGACTATCTGTGGTAATGTCCTTTGTGAAAGTAGTTTTCTTCCTTTCATCGGACTCACTGCTAGTCTTCCTTCCTAATCTGCTTTGTTTGTTATAACTTCATTTTAAAGTCATGATGGGGCTCTAGAATGAAAAATAACAGTGATAATGACATTGTTTAAATGTTTAATAAATACTAAGAACTGAGCTTTTTGTGCACTTAAGAATCATTACAGATGTTTTCAGGATTTAAATAGGATTATAAAGTGGACCCCTATATATCTCTCACAAGCCGTGCAGTCATCAGCTCGCACTTGGTCATATTTTACCTGTATCTTTACCTGTTTGTGGGCTATCTCAGGCTTCATACCATTTTGTTTGCAACTGGTTCTCAAGGGAAGAAAAACAGAGCAGAGGAAGTTCAAGAATCCTGTTGGATACTCACAAGCACAGAGTACTGGGGAGTCTTTGTAAGCAGCGAGTTTTCTTTTGGAGTGCAAAGACTCCCACCTGGTAACTGTTCTACTAAGATTCTGTGTAGCATCTTCCCTGAGGACTAGCTCTCATGGTACCAGAAAGTGCCCTACAAGCTTCCAAGGTAGGGAAGCACCCAGTAGTCATACCCAGTGACGATGCCTATTGTGAAAAGACACCATGGACAAGGCCGTGCCTACAAAAGGAAACATTCAGCTGGGACCTTCTACAGTTTCTGAGCGTTTGTTATGGCAGGGAGCATGGTGACAAACAGGAAGCACAGGTGACAAACAGGCAGGCCTGGTGCCAGAGAAGTAGCTGAGAGCTACATTCTGATCTACAGGCAGCAGCTAAGGGCATGGACTTTCAAAACCAGAAAGGCCACCCCCAGTAACATATTTCCTCCAACAAGGCCACACTTTTTTTTTTTCCATTTTTTTCCTTTTCTTTTAATATTGTTTAATTGTTTTTTTAAATTTTCTATATTCTTTGTTTACATTCCAAAGGCTTTCCCCTTTCCCAGTTCCCCCCTTACCATGTGTTCCATAAGTCCTCCTCCCCCCAACTCCCCAATCACCCCCCAACCCTTTTTCTGTTCTGGTACTCTGCTGCAAAACTGGAATCAGTCCTTTCAGGGACCAGTGTCCTCTCCTTCCTTCTTCTTGGGAATCTTTTGATTTGCTAATTGTGCCTTGAGTATTCAGAGCTTCTGGGCTCCTTGATATCCACTTATCAGTGATTGCAATTCATGTGTATTCTTTTGTGATTGACTCACTTAGGATGATATTTTCCAGATCCAACCATTTGCCTACAAATTGCATGAATTCATTATTTTTAATTGCTGAGTAGTATTCCATTGTATAAATATACCACATTTTCTGTATCCATTCCTCCGTTGAGGTACATCTGGGCTCCTTCCAGCTTCTGGCTATTATAAATAAGGCTGGTATGAGCATAGTGGAGCATGTGTCTTTATTGCATGCAGGGGAATCTCGGTATATGCCCAGCAGTGGTATGACAGGGTCCTCTGGAAGTGTCATGCCCAATTTTCTGAGGAACCGCCAGACTGATTTCCAGAGCGGTTTTACCATTTTGCAATCCCACCAGCAGTGGAGGAGTGTTCCTCTTTCTCCACATCCTTGCCAGCACCTGTTGCCTCTTGAGTTTTTAATCTTAGCTATTCTGACTGGTGTGAGGTGGAATCTCAGGGTTGTTTTGATTTGCATTTCCGTGATGACTAATGATGTTGAACATCTCTTAAGGTACTTCTCAGCCATCCGAATTTCTTCTGGTGAAAATTCTTTGTTTAGCTCTGTACCCCATTTTTGATAGGGTTACTTGGCTCTTTGGGGTCTAACTTCTTGAGTTCTTTGTATATATTGGATATTAGCCCTCTGTCGGATGTGGGGTTGGTGAAGATCTTTTCCCAATTTGTTGGTTGTTGTTTTGTCCTTCGCCTTACAGAAACTTTGTAATTTTATGAGGTTCCATTTGTCAATTCTTGATCTTAGAGCATAAGCTATTGGTGTTCTGATCAGGAACTTTCCCCTGTGCCCATGTCCTCCAGGGTCTTCCCCAGTTTCTTTTCTTTTAGTTTCAGTGTGTCTGGCATTATGTGGAGTTGATCTTGGTACAAGGTGATAAGAATGGGTCAATTTGAATTCTTCTACATGTTGACCTCCAGTTGAACCAGCACCATTTGTTGAAAAGGTTATCTTTTTCCCACTGGATGGTTGTAGGTCCTTTATCAAAGATCAAGTGACCATAACTCTGTGGGTTCATTTCTGGGTCATCAGTTCTATTCCATTGATCTACTTGCCTGTCGCTGTACCAATACCATACAGTTTTTAACACAGTTGCTCTGTAGTACTGCTTGAGGTCAGGGATATTGATTCCCCCAGAAGTCCTTTTATTGTTGAGAATAGTTTTAGCTATCCTGAGTTTTTTGTTACTCCAGATGAATTTAAGAATTGCTCTTTCTAGATCTATGAAGAATTGCTTTGGGATTTTGATGGGGATTGCATTGAATCTGTAGATTGCTTTTGACAAGATGGCCATTTTTACTATATTGATCCTGCCAATCCAAGGGCAAGAAATATTTTTCCATCTTCTGAGGTCTTCTTCGATTTCTTTCTTCAAAGACATGAAGTTCTTGTCATACAGATCTTTCACTAGTTTGGCTAGAGTCATGCCAAGATACTTTATATTGTTTGTGGCTATTGTGAAGGTTGTTATTTCCCTAACTTCTTTCTCAGCCTGCATGTCCTTTGAGTACAGAAAGGCTACTGATTTGCTTGAGTTGATTTTATAACCAGCCACTTTGCTGAAGTTGTTTATCAGCTGTAGGAGTTCTCTGGTGGAGTTTTTTGGGTCACTTAAGTAAGTATACTATCATATCATCTGCAAATAATGATAGTTTGACTTCTTCCTTTCCAATTTGTATCCCTTTGACTTCCTTATGTTGTCTAATTGCTCTCGCTAGAACTTCAAGTACTATATTGAAAAGATATGGAGAGAGAGGGCAGCCTTGTCTAGTCCCTGATTTTAGTGGGATTGCTTCAAGTTTCTCTCCATTTATTTTGATGTTGGCTACTGGTTTGCTGTATATTGCTTTTATTATGTTTAGGTATGGGCCATGAATTCCTGTTTTTTCCAGGACTTTTAGCATGAAAGGATACTGAATTTTGTCAAATGATTTTTCAGCATCTAATGAGATGACCGTGTGGTTTTTTTCTTTTAGTTTGTTTATGTAGTGGATTACATTGATGGATTTCCGTATATTGAGCCATCCCTGCATCCCTGGGATGAAGCCTACTTGATCATGGTGAATGATCGCTTTGATGTGCTCTTGGATTCGGTTGGCAAGGACTTTATTTAGTGTTTTTGCATCAATAGTCATAAGGGAAATTGGCCTATAGTTCTCTTTCTTTGTTGGATCTTTGTGTGGTTTTGGTATTAGCGTAATTGTGGCTTCATAGAACGAGTTGGGCAGTGTTCCTTCTGTTTCTATTTTGTGGAATAGTTTGAAGAGTATTGTTGTTAGGTCTTCTTTGAAAGTCTGATAAAATTCTGCACTAAAACCATCTGGTCCCATACTTTTTTTGGTTGGGAGACTTTCTATAGCCCCTTCTATTTCTTTCGGGGTTATGTTTAGCTGATCTAATTGATCCTGATTTAATTTTGGTATTTGGTATCTGTCTAGGATATTGTCCATTTCCTCCAGATTCTCCAGTTGCATTGAGCATAGGCTTTTGTAGTAGAATCTGACAATTTTTTGAATTTCCTCAGTTTCTTTTGTTTTATCCCCCTTTTCATTTCTAATTTTGTTAATTTGGATATTGTCTCTGTGCCCATTGGTTAGTCTGGCTAAGGGTTTATTTATCTTGTTGATTTTCTCAAAGAACCATCTCCTGGTTTTGTTGATTCTTTGTATGGTTCGCTTTGTTTCTACTTGATTGATTTCAGCCCTTAGTTTGATGATTTCCTGTCTTCTACTCCTCCTGGGTGAATTAGCTTCTTTTTGTTCCAGGGCTTTCAGGTGTGCTGTTAAGCTGCTAGTGTATGCTCTCTCCAGTTTCTTTTTGGAAAAGCCACACTTCTTAATCCTAATCACTCTCAAACAGTTTATCAACTCAGGACCAAGTATGCAAATAATCTGAGCCCATGGGGCCATTTTTATTTAAACTATTACACCTTTGAAATATAACAATGACAAGTGCAGCACAGTATCCTGAGGGTACAGTCATGGCTCTTGCTAACCCACAGGCCTCTCTGATTGGACTTAAAGCAGGGAAATCATGCCTAGTATTAGAACCTAGCCATACCCAGGGCTAGTGAGTCATGTCGTGGACCTGGAGGAGAACCTCCCACCACCACTTTACTAAACCAGGATAATTCCTAACTATGTTCTAAATCCTTATACCACAGATAATTATAGCTCTCACCCTTCAGCCAAGAAACTTTTCTTACAACAGATAGAAACCACTTCAGAAAACCACAACTGAACAAAATACAGAGAAGGAGGAGATGATGTGGTAGCCGGCCCCAAGTGACCAGTCTACGGCACACCTCCTGTTCCTAGGGCTTAATTAAGGAATTAAATCACAGAAGAGGTGGGCAGGGAGATTTCAGATCCATGGGAGCAGGAAGCTGCTGAGACCACATTGAGACATAGCAGAGAAGTTCTGACATCAGTCTCACCAACATGGCTCCTAACCATGATTTATACAAGGGCCATGCCAGTAGACATGCTAACATGGAAGGAGGAAATCTGAGGAGACTTCAGCCCCGGACAAGGAACTAACTATAGGAATGCTGAGAGCCAGAGAAATACTCTTCCTTGGCAAAGAGGTCCCCCCCCCCACACACACACACACTCGACTGCACCTCCATTGGTCATCCAGTACCCTCAAATGGTGAGCACTGAGAACACACATGTACACAACATAGTACAGACTGAGCAGGGTATGGTTATAGATTTAGCTCTCTCTGTCTCTCTCTCTCTCTCTCTCTCTCTCTCTCTCTCTCTCTCTCTCTCCCCTGTGTGTGTGTGTGTGTGTGTGTGTGTGTGTGTTTGCGCGCTCGCGAGTGCGCACATAAGAGCAGAAGGAAAATGGTGAAGTTATATTTTATGTTGGAAAAAGTAAAAATTCTCTGTAGTATGGGTGAGCTCACCCAAGCTTCTGGAACCCATCTTTCTCTGATTTTTAATGTTATTTATTGGTTTATTTTGATTTTTTTGAGACATGGTCTTGCTGGGCGGTGGTGGCACATGCTTGTAATCCCAGCACTCGGGAGGCAGAGGCAGGCAGATTTCTGAGTTGGAGGCCAGCCTTGTCTACAGAGTGAGTTCCAGGACAGCCAGGGCTACACAGAGAAACCCTGTCTTGAAAAAAACCAGAAAAAGAACAAGAAAAAAGACATAGTTTCACTTGCAGCTTTGGCTGGTGTGGAGCTTGTTGGCCACGCTCCTGGCTCTGACGCCTGAGACTAAGGATAACGAGCACATGTCGTCACTTCCTGCTACAAGGGTTTATTTGAAATAGTTGATTTGTTAGCATGCAGAAAGCCTTTATTTTGTTAGGTGATTTGCAGTTCCTTGTACTGTTTGCAAATTACTATGACAGTCAGTGTCTTGAGTGCAATGGTGAAAGGCAAGGGTGGGAGAGAGATCAGTCTCACCGCCTGCCGTGTGGGACCAGGAGTTACCGAGACAGTAGTAACTGACTTAATGAATAATACCTTTCAAATTGCCTAACATAAAGAGGGAGTGGTTGTTAACCATATGTAAATCTATAAAAGTGAGTCACTACCTATCCCTTAATGTGTTTCAGAATATTAAAACAAAACTAGAATTCCTATTGGGAATAGCTGAGATCCCAGTGAGGGAAGTCCCAGTAAACTATTGCCCACGTGAAAGCGTCAACTTCTTCATCATAAACAATGACATGCAAAGGGAAAAGCAAGGGCATGTATGCTTGGAGAATTGTCAGTATGGAGCACTTGAGGGTTTTATTTTCCTTTTCTATTTCTGTGGTCTCCCACAGAAATAGACTCCCAAAATGATTGTTATAAATGGTTCTTACAGATTTTTTTTAAAGATGTATTCATTATTATATGTACGTACACTATAGCTGTCTTCAGACACTTCAGAAGAGGACGCCAGGTCTCCTTATGGATGTATGTTAGCCACCATTGTGGTTGCTGGGATTTGAACTCAGGGCCCTCCTTTGGAAGAACAGTCAGTGCTCTTAACTGCTGAGCCATCTCTCCAGCCCCGGTTCTCTCAGATTCTATAGAGAGGAAAATAAATTAGCAGTAGATTGATAACTATTGCACAAGCTATGTTAATCGTTTTCATTATAAGGTTGTAAATTTGAGGCAGGGGTGGGGGAGGTGTAAAGATGAAGAACACTTTCTGTTCCTGCAGAGGACCAGGCTTGGTTCTCAGCACCCACATGGTGCCTCACACCATCCGTAAGCATACATGTGGTCACGTGCAGGCAAGACATTCATATAGTAAAAGAAATAAAACCGAAACACATTTTTAAATATTTAAAGTTGACTACAATTCTTGAGTTCTAAACATACTAACCTATCCAAGGAACTCTCACTGTAGTGTGGTACAAGTCTCTTAGAAATCAGAATCATATTTTGAAATGGTATCAAGGTTTAAAATGTTGATAAACTGATAAAGTATTTGTATGTGTATTAAGCTTCTCCCTTTATAATAATTAATATAAAGAATCAGTGACTTTATAAAGGAGCTGAGTAATGTGTTATCTTAATATTATGTTTTAGAAAGCTGTGCAGTTATTTCCTTTGCTTACATATGCATAAGATAATCTCAATAGGTAACTAATAGCAATGGTTGTCATGGTGACTCACAACCATCTGTAACGGGATCCCATGCCTGTATCTGTGGGAATGAAGACAGCAACAGTGGACTCACATACACAAAATAAATAAATCTTCTAAAAAACGTAATGGAGGTTATATATTATAGAGGATGCAAACAGGGCAGACGGGGCCAGACAAAGGAGAAACTTCATTGCTTATACTTATAAAACCACTAATTCAGAATCTTAGCACTAGGGAAGCTGGGGCCACCTGAGCTTTAGAGAAAGCAGTGTCACAAAAAATAACATATGTATGTATGTATGTATGTGTGTGTGTATATATATATATGTATATATATACACACATGTATATATGTGTGTGTATATATGTATATATATATGATATGATATGATGGTGAAATCTCTCATTTGTGGATTGCTTTTGTATGTATTTAATTCACTTGTTTCTTTCCCTTAAAATGATTTTCTCGTAGCATTATATAAGTGAGTCCTTTTTCGTCATATATTTTCATTAGCATGTTTGGGTCTTTTCCTTAAGAACTGTCTGTATGGTGAGTGCGTATTTGTAGAGGTCAGAGGCAGCTTGGAGGGCCTGCTCTGGCTCTCTCTGCCCTAACTCTGCATGCGTTCCAGGGCCCAAGCCCAGGTTTCAGTGTCAAGCACCTTTAACCACCGAGGCGTCTCACCAGCCCGTATCTTTTACTCGTAGGATATAAATATCAAGTTTAGTATTCATAAAATGAGACTTGAAAGTATGAGTAATTTTCATCAAATAATTTTATCTCTAAAATTTAACATTGCTATGTTATATTTAGACATATTTCTAGGTTATCGTAGACCACCCACCCACCCAAAATTAAGAAACTGGGACTACATTAAGAATAAAATGCGAGACTGGAGAGACGACTCAGCAGTTGAGCGCCTACTGCTCACCCAGAGGCCCTGAGTTGAGGCCCGCACACCCACACCAGGCAGCCTGCACCCCCTGCCACTCCCTTCAGGTCTGATAACCACTGTCCTCTGCAGGCACCTGCACACATGTGCACATAAGCATATGCAGACACGTACTCATAAAATAGACTGAAATAAAAACAAATACATTGAAAATAAGATAGCTTCCAAAAGTAGAGCTTTGTATCAGAAGGCAGTGGATGTCATGAATAGCCATGTTTTTAGATTTAGCTTAAATGAACAAAACTTAGCAAGGCTTGAAGTTAATGGGAATATCTCCTAGTTACAGGGAAAGAAGAAGTGGGAGTGCGCTGTTTGACAAATACTGCCTAGAAATGTGGATTCTTGCATGTTCTTGGACCATCAAACCAAAAGTCAGCCCCAAGAGCGCGATGTACCATTTCCCGGGCCGTGAATGTGTAGCTAGTGAGCTGGGGAGGCCTGCGTCTGCCCCAGCCTCCTCAGGTGACTGTGAGGGAGGCCCGCGTGGAGAGCCTTGCCCTGGAGCGTGGCGTGCTTCCGACTAGTGAAATTCAGAGCTTGCGCTCTGCACACTAATTTCCAAGCAGCTGCGGATGAAGTTTTATCTAATGAGCCCAAGTCCAGCTGGGATCGAGTCCCAGTTACTCCTTATTTTCGCTCTTTCCTAGAGCATGGAGGACCAGGTGCAGCTGCTGCTCCGTGAAAAGAATTCCACTTTGCAGACAGTCCTGGCGTTCCCCCCCTTGAGTTTTGAAAAGGCTTTAATCTTCAGTGGTATTTATCTCAACAATCAAAGTACATATACTTAATGGGAATTTGTACTTATGCTAAAAATTTACAAAAATCTTTGAATCCTTTTGCCAATATAACATCAAAATTAATATTTTAGCTGGATCACAAAGCTTACGTTTAATTGAATCCCCACTGTGCTGTCTTTCCACTGGTGTTTGCGTCGCGTGGTTTATTTTGGGCCTCCCGTATCCTCATTGTTACTTGCAAGTGGGGTGACTCACCGCCGGAGCCTCAGTTGGTGACGTCAGTGTGCAGGAGTGAGGGTTTCCGTGCCTTCAAAGAACACCTGAAGCAGCGTCCCTGAGACACAGGACACGCCTGTGTGTCACACAGGTGCTCCTCTGTCATCCTAGACTAAGTACGGGTGTTTAATGGTGGACAGCATCATAAAACTTGTGTTCCAGATCCGAGCAGCTGTGGCGAGGAGGTGGAGGTCTTCAGCCCAGAAACGTTGTTCTCAGAACCTCCTGGAAGCATCCCGTTCTGACCCCACCGTCAGGAACTCATTCACAACTTTGACCTCAGCTGTGTTGTGACTTTTACTGTGACTGTCTGTAGGTCAGATGTGTCCTGAGATGTCTATCTGCAGAAATTCACATATTACCATTCAGACATTTCTTCATCTAAACCCCTTAATCCAGTTTTCCCTGCTCATCCAGAGAAAGTGTGTGGGGTCTGATGTACACCAAGAGGCCGTTTTTCTCTTTGTCTTGAGCACAGGTGTGTGCATAGGGCCTCCCTCTCGGTTAAAGTGCCTTTCTGTGGCATCTTCCCCGTCCTCAAATCTCCTGTGTGCTCTCAGTAACGAAGAGCAGAACTCCCTCTGCTCCTCAGCGTCTGCTTCCGCCACCTGTTGGTCCACAGCCTCCATCTCTAATCAGGCATTATTATCCGAGCTGCTGCCCCAAGAGGAAAACTGTCAGTGCCGCAGCCCTGTGTTGGCAGCGCTGGCGCTGTGCTGTCCGGAGAAGCCGCCTGTTCCCAGACTCCTTTCAGAACCAGGACAGTAGTAGACGCTGCTCTGAACCTGTTTTGTGTGCCCCAGAGAAGCTTCTGTTATTATATTACCTATGCGTTTCACCTCATAGTGTGCTGACTTTCAGGAGAGCTGTTGTGAGTTCAAGGTCAGCCTAAGCTAGATAGTGAGTTTCAAGCCAGCCTAGGCTGTAAGTGTGAGACCTTGTTTAAAAACAACAACAACAACAACAACAACAACAACAAAACCAAAGTGAGAAACAAAACACGTTCCTGGTTTGGCATTTCCAACACTGTCATGACAAGGACCCAGTGTCACCTCACGCCTCACTTGGCTGTCTCCGCCTCCCCCACGGCTGGGCTTTCTGACAGCCACGTCCAGGGCTCTGCTCAGGCTGTTCCCATGCCTGCGCTGTCCCTGCAAACCTGTCACAGGCTGCCCCACCCTGTGTGCTTTGCTTCTCTCAGCCCGCTCCTCTTGCAGCCTTCCTAGCTTGGCAGCTTCTGGCACGTGCTGTGGACTTGGCCTGGACAGTGTGATGTGTTTCCCAGGCTGACCGCACACTCCCTGAGATCCAGAGGCTCTCCCCACCCCAGCCTCCCTGCTGGAGGCCTGCAGGAGCATGTAGCTGTGCTGGCTTGTTCACTCACTATTACAAGCTCCTCATCGCACTTGCCAAGAGTAGGTTTGTCTCCGATATCTGAAACAATAATTAGTTAATAAGCCTGGTACAAAATGACTTGATTATAAACGGTCACAATGTTCTCGCCACTTAAAGCTGCACGGAGTGCTCTGACTGCTCAGCTCCTGGAGCTGCTAAAGTAACCATGAGAGCAATCTTCTTCAACACACGGAGAGATCTTAGGAGGCAAGGTCAGAGCTCAAGAAAAGGACTTAACAAAAGAAAGAAAGAGAGAGAGAGAGAGAGAGAGAGAGAGAGAGAGAGAAAGAAAGAAAGAAAGAAAGAAAGAAAGAAAGAAAAAAGGATTTAACATAGATGTTGAGAACAAGCGGGAAGACGTGAGTGTGGCTTCTCCAGCTGCGTGTCCCGAGAGCAGCTTGTCTCCACATCACAGCAGAAAGCTCAGTTCCATGTGGTGATTTATTTATTTCTGTTCCCACTCCTCCTGCTTAGCTGTCATGGCCCGCTTTTACTTCTAGTTCTGCCTGGCTCTGCTTTGTGGGATTCAGGGTTTATTTACTCCTGCGCCCCCATTTCAGCTCTGCTCAGGGGGCCTTTGGGCTTTGTCCTTTGGCCCTCGGTATCTGTATCAGCAGGGACTGACGGCTAGCCTGACCCACCCTGACCTCCTGGAAAGCTTGCCTTTACTCAAGACCTTCTGCTGAGCCAGTCGGCCTCAGAGACTGCTACGGAGACGGAGGCTTCCCGTTCTTCAGATCGTCCCCGATGTGTTCATCCACTGTAGGTCTCCTGGCCGCTTCTCTCTGTGTGCAGCGTATGATCTAGCTCACACACATTCTACGTGTGCCCCAGGCTTTCCCATGTGCCTGAAGTGTTGCATATGCCTCTGCCATTGAATACAGGCCTCAGAAGACCCGCCTCTTGTTGTGATTTAAGGAAACAATTACTACATTTTAATGGGAACGTAGGCCTCAGTGTCCAGTGCAGATCTGAATTCTGACAACTTTGCAATTACATTTGAGTCTAGCTTTATACCGTATCATCACATACAAAATCCTTTTAAAATTAGACTAAGTTGTGCTCACTTAACCTGTGGAGTTGCCCCTGGCCCACGGTCTCAGTGAGGTGTGTCCCCATCGCTTCCCATCACTGCCCTGTGGTCCTGTGAGTGCCATGGTAACGGGCATTATTTATTGACTACACCCATGCTCTATGCCCCCCCCTTTGTCATTACCACAATCCCCACCCTCCAAGGCTCAGTTGACACCGTGTGTTTCCCAGCCACGCCTTCCCCGTTCTTGGATTTGAGCGGATTTTGTTCTCCCAGCACTTGGTACACTGACATTCATTCAGCTCTGTACAAGACGGTAAGCGAAGAGGGAGGGCGCACGCAAGGCGTCCCTAAGAGTGGAAGGATAATCGGATGCCATAGCTGTTACAGCTCGCGATAAAGAACAGAGTGGCTGGACTGCCCTTTATCCAGGTCCCTGCAGTGAGGGAAGGTCAGGGACTTGATTCTTACACTAGTTCACATTTAAACACTGTGCGTGGCACAGTGATGGACTGGTAAAGAGGCAAGGACCGGTCAGGAAGACCCTTCCCACATACAGTGCCCCCTCTCCCGTCCGCGTAGTAACCCGCCACCCACTAGAGAAAACACCGACTTGTTTCCTAAATGCTCATGAATGGTGCTTGGAAAACTGTGCACTTAATGGGGTATTGAAGTGCTAGGAGTTTAAGAATTGTGTTGCTTTGGCTTTGATTTTTTTTAACATCATTTTTTTAAATTGATACACTAGCGAGAAGTCCCAAAAATAATACAGCCTCCTTTGCTTTTTAGTTCCTGGAAAACAGCTGAGTACTGTCCCTCTTTCTCACTCCACTGGCCACAAAATGCTTGGCAAACCTCAAAAGAAAGCACTTCCTGTGAGCAGTTTTTAAGAGTGTGCCTCTGAACCCTGCCCCACAGTAGCCAGCTTTAACGCTGTACCCCTTCCTCTGACTACACTGAGAAAATAATACATTTCAACTGGTGTAAAGTGGAACACAGACTCTGGGGTCAGAGTGACCTGGAATTGTGTCCTTCTGCAGGTAATCAGCTAGCAGGCACATCTGTGACATCCAGTTTCTGAGCAAATGGAGATAACAATGGGCTTATTGGAGTTCATTCAAGAATAAAACGCGAGACGGGTACAGGACAGAGGTGCACACTGTGAAGTAGGCAGATCGCAAACCCAGGGCCAGCCTGAGCTACTGTGGCAGTCTTATCTCAAAAAACAAATGAATAAACACGTTTTAGAACTTTTTAGTAGTTTTTTTATATTATTAAAATGAACTAATACTTTAAGATCTGTAGTTTGTACGTTTTTACTTTTCATATGTTTTAAGTGAGATTCACATAAATTAGCCATCGCAGAGCGAGCGGCCCACCAGCACCCAGTGTGGTCAGTGTCAGGCACTGCCTCTATTGACTTCCGGAGTACCCTCACGCCTCCGAAAGAAACTCTGTAACGTGCAGCTACAGAAGTGCTCCCTGTCCCTCCTTCTGTGGCATCCATCAGTCTGTATTCTGGTTTGACGAACCCACCTGTTGTAAGCACTTCACTGTGACTTTCAGTATCTTACCTTTTTCACTTATTTTGAGATGTATTCTTTATTCTTTTTAAGGAGTAATAGTATGTCCCATATACATACCATGAGTATTTATCTATTGATGAATTTCTGTCTTTTGACTGTAAAGAAAAGTGCTGTTGTTCCTAGGGGTGGAATTGCTAAGTCATGCTCTGTACTTAAAATTTTGAGAACCGTGAAACTGTAAACTGTTTTCCACGGTAGGTGCACTGACAGCCCTAGCAGCCGTCTGCGGGGGTGCTGGTTCCTGGGCTTTCCCAGGAGCACTGTTTGTAATAGCTGTCCCCGTGAGCACCGTGTCACTTCACTGCTCTTCCTTGTGACAATCTCAAGCATCTCCTTATGTGTGTCTCCACTTGCATGTCATCTTTATTACATGTGATGCTCATGTATGCGTGTGCTTTAGATCTCCCCCTCACTCCTGCTCTACCTAGATCTCAAGTATTGACACTTTGTTTCATTTTTATCCACTTTAAATGTATCTTTAAGATTCTTTTTGACACTTTGTTTTTCTGTTCTGGGTTTTCTTCCAGTGATTTTTGTTGGATGTTTCTGTCTTCTGCCCTCGTATGTATTTTTTTCATGATTTTACCCTAGAGTATTTTGAATGTATTGTCTTTGCATAGCGTCTTCCAAGTCTGTTTTTGTTCTACAGACATCCTGTTTTCCTGTACCTGGTACAATTTCACAAAGTCACAGAAGTGTGAGAGCCAATGGTCCATTTAGGCCTTTTTAGTCTCTGTTTATAACATCCTCTTCAGTATTTGCTGTGTTTGAATTTTGAACCAAATTCCATTTTATAGCTTTTGCTTTAGTTGTTTAAATACACTTTCAAAAACTCAAAAGGAGTTAAGTTCATTGTGTTATTCATATTTATTTTAATTATCTTTAATCTTTTTTTTTTTACATTCCAGTAGTAATCCCCCTCTGGGTCTGCCCTCTGACAGTTCCTCATCGCAGTCCTCCTCCACCATCTCCAAGACGATGTGCCCACACCCTACCCCCACCAGACCTCCCCACTCCCTGGGGCCCTAAGTCTCTGGACCATCAGGTGCATCTTCTCTCACTGAGGCCAGACCAGTCAGTCCTCTGCTGTCTGTGTGTCAGGGCTCCGACCAGCTCCTGTATGCTGCCTGGTTGGTGGTCCAGTGTCTGAGAGATCTTGGTCCAGGTTAGTTGAGACTGCTGGTCTTCCTATGGGGTCACCTTCTTCCTCAGCTTCTTTTCCCTAGTTCAACCACAGCGGTCCCTGGCTTCTCTCCATTGGTTGTGTATAAGTATCTGTGTCAGCTGCTTGGCCTCTCAGAGGACAGCCATGCTAGGCTCCTGTCTGTAAGCACACCGCAGCATCAGTAATAGTGTCAGACCTCGGAGCCTCCCCTTGAGATGGATCCCAAGGTGGGCCGTCAGGTCACATACTCTCCATTTTTACCTTTTTATTTAAATTCTTAGAGAATTCATGTATGTGCACTGTCTTAGCATCACATTGCCCCTCCTCCTCCTCCTCTTTCCCTCCTCCAGCTCCTCCTGGGTTCCTCTACCCCCTCTTAAATTCATAACCCCTTCTTTAATTGTTATTTTGATATGCACACAAAACCTATGGAGTCCATAAAATGTTGCTCATATGTGTGTTTCGGACTCACAGCTTAGAATTCCTGGAGGAAACTGGTTCTCCTTGTCTCTGCAGCCATAAATAGCCTGTAGCCCTTCGTCTAGGGGTAAGGCCAAAGGGAGTTCCCATTCCTGGTGGCATGCTGACTGCAGGACTTGTTTAAGGGGTTTGTTTGTTTGTTTGTTTGTTTTAGCTTTCAAAGGTGTGGCTTCCCTTTGACATCTGGAAAGCACTATCTGACAGCAGGTGCCCTGGTCCTCTGGCTTTAAACATTTTCTGCGTTTCTGTGTTGTTCCCTCTGGCATAGGGATTGCTGCAGATGTGAAAGTTGGTGCTGGTCATTTGTTCCCTGCATTTTGACTAGCTGTGGATTTCTGTGGTGATGTTGAGAACTCAGGGTCTAAGGACGAGGGTTGAGAGTGCAGTTAGGGATTGCACTGGTGTAGGAAGGTGTCAGGAGTAAGCTCTCTTCTAAGAGCCACGACTTCAGGTGGTTGCCTGGGTTTTTGTGGTACCAGCCATGAATTCCCTTCTGCTAAGCTTGCCCTAAGTCCAATTTGATGGCTCTTGGTTACCTCTAAGATAAGATTTAGGTGCCATTATTGCACCTCTGAAGACATCTTCCCATGCTGGCCATTGCTGTGGTCCACAGGCTTTACAGGCGGGAGGTTTCATGGGTGTTTGTTTGTTTGTTTGGTTGGTTTTTAATGTTCTTGGCTGTCTCCTAAGAATCGAAGGGCTGGGGTCCTGGGATGCTGATTGATAGGATAAACAAAAGGAACCTGAAGTAAATGACTGGATTGATACGGAAAATAAAATACTGGGCTTAAGATCTGCAGGAGATGAGCCGTCCAGAGAATATTTTATAATAGCAAGAGAAGACTCTTTGGAAAACTGTCTCAAGGAGAAAATAGAGTGAGCGAGCTGTCTGGAGATCTCCAGAGAAGGCAGAGCAGGGAGAAAGCAGTCTGAAGGCTGTCTCCGGCAGAGCATGGCGGCTGCCTCTGACCCAGGATTTCACTTCAAGTCCTTTGTTTTGCCGCTCTCAAACACCCCTTCTCTCCGACCCCCTCTCCAAGCTGACCCTGCCCCTTCTCTCAGACCCCCTCTCCAAGCTGACCCTGCCCCTTCTCTCAGATCTCCTCTCCAAGCTGACCCTGGTCCCTGGTGCTTCCTGGTCAGTTGAGCTCCATTCTCATGTTCCATGTCCATAGCGTATGGTGTATTCAACAAAAGGCTCTCACCTTCAGTTTTGGCAGGCAACCCAAAACTGTGTAGTTTGGGAGTCTCTTGGAACCCCCAACCAGCAACTCAAAGGGAGGTTTTTCATGCCTTGTACTTAATATATTTTTTTTAAAAGAATATTTTATCTTGCTATGTAAGGGTATTTTTCCTGTGCCAGAAAAAGGTGTGGGACCGCCTGGGTCTAGAGATACAGACATTCTTAGCTGCCTTGGAAGGACTGGGACTTGAACCTGGGGTCTCTGGAGGAGCAGCAAGTATTAACTACTAAGTCATCTCTCCAGTCCAGGACTAAGGTTTTGTTAGTCTGTAGTCTTCCAGAGTAATTAATGTTTTTGCTTAGCTGTTATACTCTCAAAAAAAAAAAAAAAAAAGCAATTGAAAAAGGAAAGCCTGTTGTATTTATGAATGTTTACTGTCTTCATTTTTGTTGTTTCTATTATTTTCTGGTTTTTTTCTATTTAAATTCTCTTTCAATTGGATCTATCTATCTATCTATCTATCTATCTAACCAGTTGTGTCTAGACATGGGGGACATGCGTGTCTCAGAGGACAATTTACAGGAGTTCTCTTCTGTGTGTGTCCTGGACATCAACCTGGGCTCTCCAGGCCTGGCAGCAGGAGCCTCTTCGCTGACACCCAATTTAGAGGACTTTTAGAGCCAGCCTTTTATCAGTGAACATTTTGAACATGTTTTTTCTTTCATACCTACAAGAATTATCTTCCTCTTCATTCTTGAAAGCCATATTCTCCAGACACTGGGTTTTTAGCTGCAGTTTCCGTTACTGTGCACGCCCATGCTGCGGTCCCCAGTGGGAATTGTGTGGTTGAGAGTTCTCCAGTTCTTCGTGGATATGACTTCATCTTCTCAAGTGGCTTTCGACATTTTTTTTGTTAATTATGCTAGATGGATATCTTTGGGCTCTATCTTATGGGGTTTCTTGACTCTAAATGTCTGTCTCCTGCCAGATGTTGGTTTTAGCCGCGGTTTGTTGAGTGCTGTTGTAGCTGGCCTCTTTCTCCTCTATCTCGGCCTGCTGCAGCCCGGTTAGATCACAGCCCGCCTGCCCGTGGCACCCCTCGCTCCTATCCCAGCCTCCCCTTCTCCATTCCGCCCATTTACAAGGCTTTTACCTCAGTTACTGTATGTTAGCTCTACAATCTCCGTTTGATTCTTTTGGTTTGTTTACATTTTTACTGTTTATCTTACACGTGTGGGCATTTTGCCTGCTTGTATGTCTGTACCACATGTGTTAGGGTGTCTGTGAGGTCCCGAAGAAAACAGAGGAAAGGACACTTTCTGTATACATGGGGACTGGGTCGGAGTCAAAATTAAAGGCTTGCACCACCCTGCCTGGGTGGTGGCAAATTTTAATAAAGTAAGAAGTAAGTAATCCTAAGTAAATGTTTTTAAAAATGATCCCATAAGATAATTTCTAAGTACATTTTATTTGTGAAATCTCTGTATTTTTGAAAACTTTTTCTGTTGCTGTGACCACATGCCTGACAGAAGCAGTTGAAGACAGGGATTGTTTTGACTTCCTGTGTGAAGGGCACAGTCCACCTTGACAGACAGCCTTAGCAGCCGGAATAAGAGAGACTGTTCACGTTAGCGTCTTACCTCAGAAAACAGAGGGGGGACAGAGAGGGGGGCCTGGCTGTAGAGACCCCCGAGCCCCATTCGGTTCCTTCAGCCAGGTTCCACTTCCCAAACCTTCCGTAACTTCTCGGAACAGTGCCACTGGCTACTCAGACGCAGGAACCTGCCGGGGACAGTTGGCAGTCCAGCCGCCAGCAGGGGTCTGGTGTGTGTTTAAGGGTTACTGGAGGCAGTGGGAACTCCATTAGGACGCACGGTGACTTGGGGCTGTGAAGTATACTCTGAACCAGCTGTTCTTTTGTTCCTATTTTGCATCTTTCCATCCTGCAGAGGAAGCTCTGAGTCCTTTAAAAGCAATCCTCTAGCGGCCGTCCTCCCTCAGGGCTTGGGAAGGGAGTGCTCCCAGCTGAAGCGTAGAGCGATCAACTAGATTTTCCTCTTGGCCTCACTCGGCCTGCCTTGTCTTCCGTTCTTTGTCTTCATGTTCTTGTATGTTTTTCTCTCACCTTACGATAATCAGAAGTTAGCTGTTCATAATTTTGTAACACTATCAAGAACTTAGTTCATTCAGAAAAGCTATGCAAAGTGTATAGACGTTCATTGGGATGTATAGACTTAGGGTGTGGCGGTTAATTTTGGTGTGCAATTTTTTTTTTATTTGTAAGGATTTTTTGTAGTAAAGTTTGTTAAAAAAAAATAGATTTTTTAAAAAGGTAAAGAACTTTGAGCTTTCCTTTCCTTGCAGAAAGGGCAATTGCAAGACACGAAGTCCGAGAAATCGAACAGCGCCATACGATGGACAGCCCTCGGCAGGACTCGACTCTGGACGAGGAAGAAGACATAGTCATCATTTACAACAGAGTGCCCAAAACTGCAAGCACCTCCTTCACCAACATCGCCTACGACTTGTGTGCGAAGAATAGATACCATGTTCTTCACATCAACACTACCAAAAACAACCCAGTAATGTCCTTGCAAGACCAGGTAATTACCGTGTAGGGAATGCACAAACACGTTCTGACATCTCCTCACATTTGGTATTCCAAGGGATGACGTGTTGGGGGAGAGGCAGGGGGAGGGCGCTACGAACTCTATTTATTTATTTATTTTTATACATTTATAGCTTTCCTACACTTGACACATTTTCTTGCTTCTAGTCTGTAGTCAAAAATTTGTGAAATAAGTGGATTGATAAATAGCCAGAGGTTTTAGACAGAGTCTTGATATTCTTCAGAATGGAATCTCTTTTTGTAGTTTGTTTGTTGAGACGAGGTCTCTCTAGGTAGTAACTGGCTTACTGGCTTGCTGTGTAGACTAGACTAGCCTTGAACTCACAGGCATCCCCAGCGTGCCCAGCGTAGGCTTTTTTTAAAACTTGATGAGATTCCCGCTGCAGCAGTGACTTTATGATAAGGAAGTATTGGCTTGACTCCTGACCCGTGACTCCTGACCCGTGACTCCTGGACCTGTGACTCCTGACCCGTGACTCCTGACCCGTGACTCCTGACCCGTGACTCCTGACCCGTGACTCCTGGACCCATGCTGGACCCTCCTGAGTTTCCTCTTTAGTAACTCATGTAAATATTAGCTATAAATCGACCTCCAGAGAACAGATGGCACCGTGTCTATAGCCAAACCTCACTTTTTAGTAGTGAGGGATTTTAGATGAACGAATGGATAGGTAACTTCATGGAGTGGTAGTTTAAAATAGAGGATATTGTCAAATGGAATCTAGTTTATCCATCTCTTCCAGAACCCTGAAATGGTATCCATAATTATAAAGTTCACGTTGTGCACATTAAAAGTGATGGGTATTTGACCATCCTAAAAAGACACCGAAATCCGAGGTAACTCCAGACGCCATATCAGAGAAGCTCCACCGGACGGTCTCCATACGCCGCAGTGAGGTCTTCGGCCGTTTGGAAGCGGTAGAAGCCGCTGGGTTATAAATTGGCTGTATTGGCTCTTTCCCTCTATTAAGCTCACCCGTAACACTCACACTGAGCAGGGGATGAAGCCGATGTGTGCTCTTGCAGGGAGCTGGTTTTGGAGGTTAATGTATATCACCTACCCACCTGCTTTTGACTATGTGTAGGATCTGTAGGATCATTTATTTTTTTATAGAACCAAAAATATATATCTGTTAGCCAAACCAAATAATTCTTCTGTAAATGAGAAGAAACACAAGGTTTTTTAGACTGTTGGAAGAAGAAGAAAAAGGAGGAGGAGGAAGAGGAGGAGGAGGAGGAGGAGGAGGAGGAGGAGGAGGAGGAGGAGATCGTTCACTGTATATGGAGGGACGCATACTGAACGTCGCTTGTGCACATGGTGTGGTAGTCCGTGTTGGTGCCTTGCAGTGCATACTTGCTTCCACAGGAACATGGCTTGATCCTCACAGAATTACTTCAGATTTCCTCAGCAGTACTTTTTTTTTTTTAAATGTTAACTTGTTTGTTCAGTTTTTACTTTTTTGTGTCCAACCTTCCAGAGTTTTCTGGCAGCCACGAGGTATCTGGCAGTGGCATCTGTGGTTTTTTTTTTTCCTTCTTCATGAAATGTAAGCATGGAGACGCTCACCACACATGACATTCATCAGCCCCGCGTAGATGCATTTCCCAGTTGCATATGGACGGGACGCAGCTTGTTTTCCTTTCCTCCGCTTGGCATTTGTGCAGAGGGGACCGCAGCGGAGAAGCAAACTTGCCGAGTACCGCGAGCAGCACCGAGAGTACCGCGAACAGCACCGAGAATATCGCGAACAGCACCGAGACCTTCTTGCCTGGAGCGCTCTAGGGAAGTGGACTCAAGCGTTCAATGGCGTGCTCCAAATGTCAGCTGGTAGATCCCAGCCCGGTCCTAACCAGGAGTGGCTCACCGGGTGTCCTCTGATGCAGAACGGGTCGGGTTTGCTGAGCCCTCAAGTGTCTCATTTACCTTCTGAACAAGGGATGTATACAAAGATTGTGCCACGTTCTATGGGAGAAGTACCAATGAAAGAAAAGCCAGCACGTGCCTTTCAAGGAGCTTTTCATCATTTACTTGGGAGTCGAAGACATAGAATCAGAAATTGAGGATTGTTCAGTGTATGATAATCTCACTAAAATGTTTTATACGACATAACCTGGAGAAAGCCCATATTCATATCATAGAACTTCTTGCAAAAGGACTCGCCTCGTCTTTTCTAAAGTTTCAGTGTCATGGCAACCAAAGGACATAGTCCTAGGGTGAAAAGTCAGGTTTCAAGGGATTAAGAGACACAGAGAGCAAAGACGTTGAGTGTTCTGTAGTTGTCCTTGTTCATACACAGTACACGGTGCGGCACTTAAGCATGAAGTGTGGATGCGTGCCAGCCTCAGACGCTTGAGAACAGTGAGTATGTCTGAACGTAGGAAGAGAGACCATGTCCTGGCAGTTGCAGTGTCCTAACAGCTAGAGTCTAGGTAAGGGTTTGTGGGTTTCCCTTGTGGGAAAAGGTGCCATACTGTGTGCACTTGTGTGGTGGAAAGGTGCTCCCTTCCTGCCTTTACTGCCGTCTTACTGCCCAGGATGGGCTCAGTGTGTGCAGAGCTGTCTGCCCCGGCCTCTTGTCTGGGGCAGGAAGAAGAAAGGTGTTTGAAGGTGATTAATAGAACATACAACACGAAAAGTTAAGTAGTTAAAATGAAGTGACTTTTGTTAGATTTTTGAGGTGGCCCTTAATTTAGATGATTAAAAAGAATTGTCAAGACTTAGAGAGGTGCTCAGTGGTACTCTTTCAGAGAACCCAAGTTGGACTCCCAGTACCCACGTGGTACCTCACAGCCGTCTCTGACTCCAGTTTCAAGGAATCCAAGTCCCTCTTCTTCTGTATGTGAGCACAAGGTGGACGTGTGGTACACGGGCACGTGCAGACAAAGCATTCACACATAAAAATAAAATAGATTGTTTTTAAAGGATTTTAAAAAACTGTCTTTACTTTGAGAACATTTTGTGACTATTCCTAGTATGTGTGTGGTCTTTCTTAAATCTATGCTGTTCTCAGGTGTTTAAGTTGATTATATGTGACCAGTCTTGGTGTAAACATTGCAAGTATCTAGGACCACAGTAATGGCATTATATACTACTTCCAAGGTATTGGGACCACATCACTCCTAGTACTGGTCAGTTTTTGCCATTATCTTTATACAGTTAGTTTGATTTTTCCCTGTTTTCTTCTGTGGTAGTGTGAGCCCCTTAAGGGCAGACATCTTGTTTGTCCACTGTATGCTTCATGCTGTGTGCCTTCAATAGTGACCAAGACATGGCAGATACTTGACACACGTTTTGTTACTCAATGCATATGTGAGCACATGAGCCACCCTAGATTTTGGTGGTAGCCCTTCGCTGTCCCCGTACCAAGATGACAGCTATAAGCAGAGTAAACCCTCTGGTTGATGAGAGTTTATCTCTCCCTCTTGGGTGACTGAGGACTCGTCCCCCAAAGCAGCGCAGGGCTGAGCCTCAGTCCCAGTGTCGTGTGTTGGAGGCCAGCTCCTTCCCTTTCCATCTGCACACTACTTTCCCCTTAGTATAGAAAATCTTCTCCCTGGTTTAGACTCAAAAAATATGCCTGTGGCTATACAAGAAATATTTATTTAAAGTAAACTTATCAGCAGGAGTCGCTGTATAGTAATTACTCAAACTAATAATAGTCTTCATCTCAATAG
Organism: Apodemus agrarius; assembly: GCA_964023405.1. Taxonomy (NCBI): domain Eukaryota; kingdom Metazoa; phylum Chordata; class Mammalia; order Rodentia; family Muridae; genus Apodemus; species Apodemus agrarius. Next base: position 16,040,684 of record OZ030007.1, read on the forward strand.
ATAGTGATTACACAGTTGGAAGTAGGCCAGGGCACTCCGGAGTCCTCCTACTCCTTCAGATACTGGAAATGAGTTCTTTTGTGCTCGGAGATATCAGAGTGTAGACTTGAACTTACTGAGAATGTAGGCCAGCATTCTTGCGATGGTGCCGTCTTGGCTTTTCCCTTTAGTGTTGGTACAGGTCTGATTCAACAAGCAAATAAATCATGTCCCCACCTGCACGGCCTATGTTTCCCCCAAAGGTACGTTGTGATTACTCGCTGGCCCAGCTCTGCTCGAGTTATAAAACCTGACAGAAGTCACAGTTTAGAGTCTGCTCCAGGCTAGCCATAAAAGTGTTATTTTCATGTACTGTATCTAACTACTCCTTCCAAACCATTCTTCTTGATAGCATGCTTCAATCAGAGTGTCGAGACTCTGAATTCTCTCTTCTATCTTTGCCAGTGTTCAGTGCTTTCAGCCTCTTAAAAATCATTTGCTGCTGTTGGGGTTTATTGCCCTTCACCTGGCACCTAAGGAGAGGTGTGTAAAGACCTGGCTGGCTCAGCCGTCCTGTGGACCGCATGCCCCTTGTAGAACACCAGAAAAGAAACTGAAGACAAAACACGCAGTGCAGGACTGAGGAGGCCGGGAATGACAGATGCAGAAACTGACTGGGCAGGTTGGAGGAGGGAAGGCGGGTGGAGGCAGGGAGAGAGCTCAGAGAGGGTCAGCATTGACCACGGCTGAGAGGGAAAGTGGCTCCGTGATACTTTCAAAGGGAAGCCTGCAGACCGCCATTGTGAAAAAGCTCACAGCATCTCCATGGAGGACAGCTTTGAAGAAGGGTGTGTGAAAGTTGTGGCCCTAAATGGCACTCCTGCTTGTCCTGGGTGCTTAGCCCTGCAGACACTTCCTTTGAAGTGACTCCTTCCTCCTGAGGCTGAGCCACAGCCCCTTTTCTGTAGCAGATTTTCTTGTTCTTTGTTCCTGGTGGCAGGCAGGGACAGCTGTCTTTTTGATCCGGGCTCTCCTCAGGGGTACGCTGCTTCACTAAAGGCCTAAAACAACAAGGCTGACTGATGGTAAACTAAAACTCCCAAGGATGAAGGCAGAATAAACTTCCCTCTTGGAAAGTGACTGAGTTATCTGTTGAGGACTAGGAAGCTGACCAGAACACGTTGTGTAGAAAAGAGATCCTGTGTGTGTGGAATTGCTCAACAGTGACAGTCTGGGGGATTTAAAAGCAGTGATAATCCACCTGAAATTGCCTCAACTGTAATGTCAAATTTAGGGAAAGCTTAGAGTCCTACACAGACTCTTGGGCTCTTGGTTTGACTCCTCAGTGCTTAGGAGCCAGACTTGACTAAACAGTGAAAGAGGTCATCTCCCCACGGCGCTAAAGTGTCTGTGGGGCTGCTTTGGTGTGATCATAGAAGACTGGAAGCCGGGTTGTGACGGAAGGGATGCTTAAGTCCATAAGGAATCAAGAATACAGCCACAGTGCTTTGAGATTGTAGAGGGAGAAAGTTATTAACTTGAATGCTAGGAGTCAACCATAGGTGTCCCGCATAGTAGGCAAGCGCTCTGTGGTACCTTAAATAGGTACACACACACACCCACTCACATAGGGAGTGGCACCACCAGGAGGCGTGACCTAGTAGCAAGCAGTATGTGTGTTCTTTTTTTTTTTTTTTTTTTTTTTTTTTTTGAGACAGGATTTCTCTGTGTAGACCTGGCTGTCTTGGAACTCACTCTATAGACCAGGCTGGCCTCGAACTCAGAAATCCGCCTGCCTCTGCCTCCCAAGTGCTGGGATTACAGGTGTGTGCCACCACAGCACCCGGCACAGTATGTGTGTTCTTGTTGGAGGAAGTGTGTCACTGGGGGTGAGCTTTGAGGTCTCCTACGCTCAGGCTGTGCTCAGTGTGGCTCACAGTCTCCTGCCGCTGCCTTTCTCTTCAAGACAGAGACCTCTCAGCTCCTCCACAGCTGCCTCAGCTCCTCTGTGTCTGGTCTGCGGGTATCCTGCTGAGCTCCCCACCATGATGATAATGGCCGAGATCTCTGAAACTGTAAGCAGCCCTAATGAAATGTTTGCCTTTATAGGAGTTGCTTTGGTCATGGTGTTTCTTCACAGCAATCAAACCCTATCGAGACACACTCTTGACTGATTTATACTACCAGTCCAGTGCTGAATCTTTGATTGCTGAGGAATTACTATAGTAGTAAGCAAAAGCTGAAAATTTCAGTACCCAAATTGCATTGGTGCTCTTTTGATTTTGTAGTATCAGGGATTAACCCAGGGTTTTGCACATGCTAGAAAGAGGTCTATCACTAAGCTACATTCTTAGTCCTAAAGAAATGATGTCTGTTCTTTTTTTTTTTTTTTTTTTTTTTTAAGTCCTTGTTTGTTTTTCTGTTGAAGTTGTACTGTGGTAAGTGGAGAGGCTGGGAATGGGGTTACCGAGTTGATGGGACAGTTGCCAAGTGTCTGCAAGACTGTGGGTCCAGTATCCCTCCCTAAACTACGCGCGCGCGCGCGCGCGCGCACACACACACACACACACACACACACACACACAATTAGCTAGGTACATAGGCAGATGATTAATGGTTTTCAGTGTCTTTATAAAAGTATAAGTTACAGGATTTCCGTGATCTCTTCCACCTCTAAAATTCTGACCCTGCTATTAAGTTCAAGATTACTTATAGCAGAACATTCTGCCTTTTCTTCTGTTCTCTGCCTCCAAGAAACTCTTCCTCAGTCCCACTGGAAGTTCTGTCATTTATGAGCTGTTTTTGAAATGCTTGCATCTAGTGTGCTTCAGGCATTGCTGGAGAGGTGGGAGTTACGGAGAGAGAGTAGCAGTAGCCAGGATGCCCCGCCTCTGCCCTGTCTGTGGTTTATGTACTGTAGTACTTAGGTTACGAAAAACCTGCTGGAGTTCCATGTAGTCTTCTGAAACAGCGTGAGGATAACGGTTCCCAAGAGTTTTTGTAGCCTCAGACCAGCCCACACCTTCTGAAACAGTGGTCTTTACTGTGGCTCGGGGTTGAGTACCACTTCCTGAAGGCTCCTTAGAAACGCAGAATTCCAGGCACTCACTGCTTCAGACGTGCTGTGTAGGACTCTGCCTCCACAGGAACTCCAGGTGGTTTGGAGTTTTTGCAGTTTGCGAGCTTACAGCAATCTAAGCCAGCCTCCCGGGCTTGCCCTCCTGTTACAGGGCACGGTGCGCCGTGCCAGTCATCCTCCAGGAAGGTTTGGGAAGCACGCATGCCTGCAGTGTGTCTGACCCCGTCTCTGTGACTCGCTCGCCACACCCAGTCCCCGTTTGTATGCTCTGTCCTCTGACATTTGCCTTCTGGCGCAGCATTTCCTTAGAATGTAATCCAGCACCTTTTCCATTTCCCTCCTGAATGACCCCATCCACACTAGGTCTCAGCGTTCCGACAGCAAAGCTGAGTTTCCGAGTAGGCCTCCAGCTCTGGAAACCAGCCCCTCTTTGCCTCCGCCAGCCCCATGTGTGCATGGATGTGCTGCCTGCATACATGTCTATGAGCCATGTGCATGGCTGATGACCACAGGCCAGAAGAGGGCGTCAGATGCCCTGGACCTGGAAGTACAGGTGTTTGTGAGCCGCCATGTAGGTGCTGACAACCCAACCAGGTTCCCCCAAGAGTCACCTGTGCTCTTCACGGCTGAGCCTTCTCTCCAGCTGCTCTTCATTTTGGGTAGAAAGACTGTGATTGGTTTTCATAGGACCCAATGTAACTAACAGCGACAAGTTCCTTTCATGTCATCATGCAGTTTATGCTTCATTCTCTAGTTTATACTTTTACCCTGCCTCGTGCCTAATTGAAGGAATGGACAGGAGCGGACACGGAAGCCCATACACACACTTGTATGTGCTTGTATGTGTTTGGCTCATAGTGTTCCTACCATTTACATCAGTGTGTCTGTTAATTATGTGTCCCCCTAAACCTAACCTGTCCCAGAACTGTTTTTCCCCAGCGGACACTCTAATGCGTGACTGCATCTGTCCCGTCCCTAACCCACAGCAGGTCATCTGTTCTGTCGGAAGCAGCTGTGCTGACCGCAGCCTGAGGTCAGAGCTGTAGAGTAGGCCCACGTGACTCTGAATGTCGATGAAGGCGTCGGTGGACATGGAGTCTGACTTCCGGGACTGATGCCGCAGCTCGCCTTCCCGCAGTGTGGAAGGGTGGGCCTTGCCGTCCCCGTGTCCCTCCAGAAGAGAGTCTGGGCCAGCTGCTGTTTACTGTACAGATTTGATTTCCCCGGAGGAATCGTATAGCTGCTGGCACACAAACTTCTTTACATTAGCGACTTGTTTTCTTTTCTTAAATCCTCTCTCAATTCTTTAAAAATAATTAATGTACACTTACAGAATTTTTCATGTTAGCTGTTTGTATTCTTCCAATTCCGGTAATTAAGTACTTTGGAGCTGGAGAGTTGCCTCGGCAGCCAAGGGTTCCCAGTGCTCTTTCCTAGGACGTCAGTTCAGTTCCCAGAGCCACATCAGGCATCCCCCGACAGCCTGACCCCAGCTCCAGGAGAGCGAGCCCTGCGCACACCTGCAGCCACGCTTACAGTGCACAAACCCACTCATTCTAATTACAGAAAAATTTAGATATTTGGCTATTCTAAAAGTTTTTATTTAGCCAGGTGGTGGTGGCGCACACCTGTAATCCCAGCACTCTGGGAGGCAGAGGCAGGCGGATTTCTGAGTTCGAGGTTAGTCTGGTTTACAGAGTGAGTTCCAGGACAGCCAGGGCTATACAGAGAAACCCTGTCTCGAAAAGACCAAAATCCCAAAAAACAGAAACAAAAAAACCTAAAAGTTTTTATTTGAACAAGCTTATATATCCACTTTTTAAAATCTTACAGTCATCATCTTTAATTATTTTGTTGGTCATATTTTGATTTGTTGAGGCATAAATGAAAGAGACTGTCTTTTTAAAGAATTGCTTTCTCAGTGCTGTGTCAGAGAAGAAAACAGGTGACATATAGAATGAGCTGGTATGGTAGGTAGGACTCTGTAAGCCCAGGCCTTGGGCGGGGCGGCAGGAGGACCCAGAATGTGATGTCACCCTAGGTACGCTGAGCGTGAGGCCAGCCAGGGGTATGAATCCCTGCTTGTAAAATACATGTATTCATACCTAACACGGAGAATGAGTGTCTTAGATTGGGCGGGCTTGCCTTCTCGGTGTGTATTGTGACCGAGGGTGTGTTTTTTCTGTGCTGGCTCTTTTTATGCCAGCTTGACATAAGGTTGGCTCATCTGGGAAGAAATCTTAGTCAAGGAAATACCTCCGTGGCATTCCCTGCAGGGGAGTCTGTTGGCCATTTTCTTGACAGATGTCTGTGTGTGGGGGCCCGCCCACTGCGGGCAGCACCACCTTGGGAAGGTGGGCCAGGACTGCGTAAGGAAACCAACTGAGCACGTCAGGAGGGACAAGGCAGGAAGCCGCGGTCTTCATGCCTCTGCATCAGCGCCTGCCTTGCTGGGTCCTTGCAGTGACTTCTCTTGATGATGGACTGTCAGTGAAATAAGCCCTTTCGCTCGTGTTTGCCTATGGTCATGGTGTTTTCTCACAGCGCTGGAAAGCCTGAGGAAGACAGCCGGGTCCTCTGGAGGACCAGAGCAGAGGGAACGAAGGCACGCGCGTTTTCCATTTCTATTATGTATGCGTTATAGTCAAGGGGGTAGAGCAGTAGAGCCGTGGAATACTTGTTCATCAGAGAGCCTGTGTTTGCTTCCCAGCATCCACTGTGGGCATATCACCCGTCTCCAGCTCCATACCTTATGGCTTCTGTACACATATGTATAGAAACATGCAGATGCATGCACACACGTCCATATAAATAACCTTATGGAAGAGAGTGTGTTAGAATGTCTTGCACAGTGCTGTCTGGATAGTCCAACGATGGCTGCCGTCACACTGGAGCCACAGAGAGCCCGCGGCTGTGCAGTCCACGAGGCCCGGCGCCTGCCTCTGCGGGACTGGAGGGGTCCTGGGCAGCGGCTCACCTTCCGTTCAGGTTTGAAGGACCCAGGTTCTACCGGAGCAGCTGCAGCAGCACAGACAGCTACAGTAAATGAGCGCTTCACCACGGTGCAAAGGCCAAGGGGCACATAGAGCCTTTTCCCCGGGCCTCCTTCCTCCTGCTGTCTGTGTCTGGTGCAGGTCGTCCTACTGCAAAGAAGCCCGTCAAGAAATCCCTGCAGCTGTGCCAGCTGCTGCCTCTTATTGATTCTGGTGTGGTGAAGTCGGCGGTGATGATTTGCCCTCATGGGGTGAAGTACAGCCCCACATCCCCCTCCCACCCTGTGTAGATACCCTGCACTCTGCACGGCTGTGGGAGAGGTGCATACAGACGGCACTGGTGCGGGGCCTGGAGCCTGTCCCAAGTGGGAGGGTCTTGCCCCTGACCTTGCTGCTTCTAATCTGACTTGCACTGAGGTAATGAGAATGTCCTCCTTTTTCAGGTGCGCTTCGTGAAGAATATAACCACCTGGAACGAGATGAAACCAGGGTTCTATCACGGACACATTTCGTACCTGGATTTTGCAAAGTGAGTAGCATCCAAAATGATGTACTGACGAGTGCTTTGTTTGTCCTCGGCCTAGACGCGCCTTAAAGTGTTAGGGATACACTGCCAGGCCACTGTTCGACGGGTGATTTAAATATTCCTCCCAGTGCTTTACTGCCCTCTAGTGTTCATAAAACGACACGCCGCGAGCTAATTACAGCAGTTCCCATTCTGTTAAGTTAGGGCTTTTGGCAGTTTCTCACCTGATTACTCCATGAGTCAGCCTGGCTCGTGGTCACTGACTGAGGACACAAAACTCTCCCTCAGTTTCTGGCACCGTGATGAGCTTTTCCTTGAACCACTGTGTTTCGGCTTTGAAATTATTGACAGAGTCTTTTTAAAAACTAAGAATTTTCTTTTATGTTTGAACATGATTGTGTTAAGTCACGGTAATTTTGTCATAATTCTCTTAAAGAAAAGTTCAAAAGACTGCAGAGTACAAACAGTGCCCAAGCGTTCTGTGGCCCCCTTGGGAGCCCTTCGCATCTTTAAGAAGTAATCAGAAAATTGGTTAAAAGAACTAGTCTATACATCAGACCTGTTTACATTCTCCATGGAACACATGGCGCCATTACAGTAAAACCCACAGCCAAAGGCTCCGCTAAAACCTCACAGCCAAAGGCTCCGCTAAACTCTGTTAACCTCGGAGACAGCGGAAACTGGATTGCCGACGGTCGGCACGCACAGCTCAGTCCCGCCTCAGCCGCTGGGCCAACTGTAACTGAGGCTCTGTCTGTCTCAGGTTCAGTTTTTAGGTTGGAAAAGAACAGAATGGCCTGCCGTGGGGCCAGGCAGTGGGAAATGCTAGCTTCTCTGGAAATCATATAATTAAAGAATTATCCAAATATTACACTCATAAAGTGATCTATCCTGATTTGCCTCGTAATCCCTCAGATCTTCCAGTAACATTGTAACTTTCCAGTTAAATGTACACTTTTCTATAAATAATTCATGCTGCAATGTTGAAAGCATCTTATCGCAGCATTGAAATAAACTAAAATTCCCTCTGCAGAGGCCCTGAACCGGTTTCATGACCGCCATTCCTATGCATATGTCCCCTGAGGGCGGTCATCCTTCACTGAGCAATTGTCCCCTTCACCCAAATGATTTGGGGCTTTTTCTCTCTCTCCACAGCCCAGTTTCTAATATTGTAGGTTTTTCTTTATTAAAATGATATATTGAGTGCTTTTGCTTTGGGCACAGTCTTATACATAGAACAAAGCCCTGGTGTTTACTGAGGTACTTGGACTTGAAACAGATAAAGCGTTTTAAAAGAATAATCTTATTAAACACTGACAGCAACGCTGAGTTTGAATATTTTCATAGTGGCTCTTGTTACTGGAAATAATAATAATAATGTAAGAATTTTAATAGAATGACAATTTTAAATAGCTACATGGAATCAATTAGAGGAGATTGTTTAATGTGTTCTAATGTATCTAGTCAATAAATGTTGTAGATGTGACCATTCCTTAGCTTGATAGTCATAAACTCCGCGATTGAGGAAGGAACAGAGAAACGTCATTTACCAATTTTAAAGTACTTTATTCTTCAAAACATGTTGTGCTGAGTCTGGTGGCCCATACCTGTAATTTTAGTTACCAAGGAGACTGGTACAGGAGACAGCCTAGCGAGATCCCACCTCACATTAAAATGAGGGTTTAGGAAGACAGCTCCGTGGGTGAAACCGCTTGCGTCCCAAGTGTGAGGACCTGGGTTTGAATCCCCAGAACCTTGTGGAAAGCAGATATATAGCTCAGGCATCTCCACATGGTCCAGCACTCGCTCATGTGGAGAGGTGGGAGGGACAGTAAGATCCCCAGAGCTCAGCAGCCAGTGAGCCTGCCTCAGAGGAGCGGGAACGGAAGGACCTCTGACTACTGTACACCGTGACACGCGTGCTCCTATGTTCACACGCACAGCGCAGGTAAATGACTCAGTGTGAAAACATGTTTCCAGAGCTATGACTCTGTAGTAGGACAGTCACCTAGTTAGGAGGGAAGCCTGGGTTTACTTACTCCCTGTTACTATCACACACACAGAAGTACTCTGTGGGTGGTTAAGAGCACTGGCTGCTCTTCCAGAGGACGTGGGTTCGGCTCCCAGCATCCCTTGTGGCTCACAGACATTTGTAACTCAAGCTCCAAGGATTCGATGCACAGACATGGTACACAGACATTCATTCAGGCAAAACACCTTACACATGAAATAAATAAGGTCTCAAAAAGGGCAAAGACGGGAAGACAAGCCCCTGCGTTCTGGGCGGGAGTGTCCTCTGCTTGGCGGGCTTCCTTAAGATCCTTGCCCTTATAGAAAAAATGGTAAATTCATGGGGGCAAAGGTGTTTAATTTTTCAGTTTACTAGACAGATAATAAAAATTGCAACATAGTTTTCTGGAGACCCAGGGAAAGTATGTGGGAAAATAACAAGTGAAAGACGTTTCTGTGTGGACTGACTTCTGAGGAGTGCACATTCTATTTCCGACGTCCCCATCAAGTCCTGCCTGTGTGTTTTCCTACAGTATTAGGATGGAAGAGAACGTCTTCTTACCTGGCAGCGTTGACTCCGGTTCTATCCTGCGCCCTTTGCTTTAACCCCTTGTGGTTTCTGAAGCATTTTCCCTGGGTCTGCTCTACCCGTAAGAGCTCAGGTGTTCTCTGCCTTCTTCCTAGTGAGGAGCGGTTTTCAGAGAGTCGAGCTATGGCAATAGTGCCATTGACTTCAACTCTCTCCATTTTAAAATTATATAGGTTGGGCATTTTCAAGATGCCAGGATTATTACCAAACTGAATAAGCTGTAGTTCTTGATAAGGGGTTCATGGAGACCCCCTTTCTTTCTAGGGTGAAGAGATTGTGCTTTACTGAAAATTGAAAATATTTACGACTGTCCTGTATACATGCACGTGGTTCATGTATCAGTAGCATTTACTGAATAGGAGTCATCCTCACAGATCAGCTGCCCTTGAGACCACAGCATTATCAGTGAGCCCAGCAGATGCCAACAGACCACTGCTGTGAGACGAGGGCAAGGCAGTGCCACTGTGTGAGCCATTTATGGCCGAGAGTCCCACATGAATATGCACAACACGAGATATGACATATGACTGTTCCTAGCCAGACTTACGCCGACTTAATGGCCGGCAAGAAGGCCCAGGGGGAAAAAGGCACCTGTCCCCAAGCCTGGGACCTGAGTTTGATCCCCAGAACCTACATGACAGGAGAGAAACTTTTGCTGCTGGCTGTCCTCTGACCTCACACCTGACAGGCACGCCCAGCACACAACAGTAGTGTTTCTAAAGATTGCTGCTTGAATCTAATACATCGCAGAAGGCTCAGAATGCACCTTTGCCCAAGGTCATGGCCCTCTTCCGGCTTCATGGTCTCTCAGACTTCAGCCAGTAGACCAGGCCCCTTACAGAGGGCCCGCGGGGCCCTGGTCACTTCATCCGGGCCGGGCACGTGTAGGTGTCAGGGAAGAATCCCAGCGCTGTTCCTTTTGTGCAGCACGTAGCTGACATGCACAGATACCGGTGTAAGTGTGTTAGAGTAGTCGCCTGCACACCCACCAGGGGCACGCCTCTTCCCACGGGGACCATTCTCTCGGCTCAGAAGTTTACTCTCCTTAAACAGAAGGAAATTTCTATCCTTCCTGGCCACGATTGACGGAAGAGTCTCCAGCCACGGAGATTGCTTCTCTCCCCGTGTAAGCCGTGTGGTCAGCAGAGGTTACCAGTAAACTCTCAGCCTTGTCTGTTACTCAGCTGTGCTGTGTGTCCCAGATGCCATTGTTACTGGGCCCGTTTCCTGTTCGAAGCCCTGGCCTCCAGCCCTCCAAGCCTTTATAACCCTTCTGCAACTGCAAGTAATAGTCCATTCCTGATTTCAGGATGCGTTCACAGCTCATCTCATTAAAGTCTTGCTCCATCCATAATAAATGCCGCCCAGTGTGCTCACAGACAGCTGTTCATTGGTTAGGAGAGGTTTGGAATGTGCTGTCCTGTCTGCTCCCCCTCGGGTCCATATGTCCAAGCCTGGGGAGGCGGGGAAGAGTGCAGCATCCTGGAGTGAGGCCTGGCTCACAGCTCACGGGCCGCAGAGGAGTTTCCCAGAGAACAGTCTGAGCAGTGCTGTCTTCCCTCCCTGCTGCTTCTCTTCCGTGACTGTCTCTTTAAGCTGAAGTGCTTCCTGTGTATTGCCAGCACCTCTGTGCTGGGAGCTCTCTCACAAGACAGTGTGAGTGGTTAGAGCCCACAGTCTCTCCGCCCCAGCTCATTAATACCTAGCCCTGTGTGCTCGGCCAGGAGCTGCACTTGTGATAAATCCCAGACAGACGTACAGCAGGTGCGGCCTGTTCGTAGCCTCCACCACTCCTTAGATCATCCTGCTTGCTGCGCGTCCACAGCGTTCCTGTTTCCTCTCTAGTCGTCGCTGGTCACTGGTTTCTGGACACTCAGAAGACACCGTGCGGGGGGTGGGGGAGGGAAAGCATTAGCAAGACAAGCTCAGAGCTGATTTTACCTGAGCCTAATAGCTCACAGGTACCACAGGTGTGTGATAGCAAGGCTGATAGCACTGTACACCGTGGTCATGGGGTCACAAGAGTGTCACAAACCCTCTTCATTCTGAAACAGTAGCCACCCACCTCTGAAGAGATGAATCATCCTAAGCCTCGACTGGATTCCTCCAGTGACCGCACACATGACTCACAAAAATGAATGCTTAGAGCGAGCGGTCTGCAGCGCGCGTGCTGCACTCCCCAAGGCCACCCAGCCTCCCTGATGCCTCGGCCACAGTCCTCCTTCTCCAAGCAGCTGGGACCAGAAGCCTCAAGACCTCCTCCATGAAGGTTCCCTCTTCCCAGAATGCTTTTCCCCACCACATATCTACATGTGTCCCTTTGGTATGCACCATCAGTGATGGCTTGGTGGATAACGGCTCGGAGCTGCCTTCTCTGCTCCGGCCCTGGCGCGTCCCCTGATGTGCTGCCATCACTGCTTAAGCCCCGGAGCTCCCTGACTGCAGGAAAATAAGTGTTAGCTCCTGAAGAGCCAGGGGTGGGGCTGTAGAAGGGAAAAGCCAACCAAGAGCAGCGTTGTAGCCACGGGCGAGCATGGCGGCAGGGAGGCAGGCCTGACTGCGGACCGACAGCGTCTGCCTAGAGTAGAGTTAAAGAAAGCAATAAGTAAGGTGGCGTAAGATGGAAGAACAACCAGTGTAAGTTGGCTGAGGAGTCGGGGCAGGGTTGGCACCACTGTTATTTTTGTGGTACTAGGGACGCGGTCTAGGGCCCTGGACAGGGATCAAGCCACACCCAAATCCCAGACACTTAGGGTTGATTTCCGCTGTCCACGAGGTTTATTTCAGGTTTCTGAAGAGCAGGTGACTAACACGTGGTGTTTTAGGAAAACAGTTGGGAACTGCCGGGTGAGTAGACAGGGGAGACCCTGGCCACCAGACAGCCACCTAGCGCATGGCTGTCTTCCGTCGGGTACTGCAGAGGTCAGGTCCCTTTCCCTTGGGATTTGATAGAGGTTTGTTCAGCGTCTCTGCACTGCTCTTGTGCACTGGGCAGGTCGGGAAAGACTGTTGCCCGTCATGGAGTCACAGGCTGCGTGTCTCACAGGCTGCTTGGTTCCAGGTGGATTCCAGATGCAGTGTTGATGCTGCTATTTCAGCTGATCAGTGTTGGTTATGTCCCTGCGAGGCTCGTGGGGTAGTACTAGCAGATAGAACGCAGTCTTCCTGAGGAAGCTGGGCAGGTGCCCTCATAACCCGGGCGCAGTACATGCAGCTTCGGGCATGGGACACCTGTCAGTTTCCACAGGTGACATGGTACGAGGACTCTGGTAGGCCTAGTCAAGTCATGCTCAGCAGATGTGACCCTGTAGGATAGCGCTCATGGTCTCCAAAGGCTGTGTGGGGTCTGAGCTGTTCATGGTGCACACAGCGACGGGTGGGACGGGTGTCAGTGTCCGAGGGCCACACAGGGCTCAGGAATGAGGAATGGTGATAGGTTCCCGGGCTCCGGGCTCGAGCCTCCCCATCTGTTAAACAGAGACTGTGTGGCTGCTTAAAGTCCTCAATAAATCAAGGCATAAATATTCCACTGAGGCAAGAGTGTGACTGGACAGGACCTGCCAGGGCAACACACGAGTCCAGGGTCTCTACGAGGCCCTGGGCCTGCCAGGGCTACACACGAGTCCAGGGTCTCTACGAGGCCCTGGGCCTGCCAGGGCTACACACGCCTCCAGGGTCTCTACGAGGCCCAGGGCCTGCCAGGACTACACATGCCTCCAGGGTCTCTACGAGGCCCAGGCCCCAGGGCATAATGCCTCCTTACTCCTTGAGGGCATAGGTAGGCAGTCTCTATTGTTTCTTGAATTATTTTTATTTGCTTTGTTGCATCCTAACTATGAAATATTTCCCAGTCTTCACATACTCAGTGTTATTTTAATTAACTTCTTTTATTACTTCCGTCTACCACCAATACTTAGATTTTTGTATATAATTTCAGAGCATGCCTGAACTAATGAAAATGCTGACCTCACCACTGAAATTCTGCTGTTTCAGATTCGGGGTGAAGAAGAAACCGATTTATATCAATGTCATCAGGGACCCTATCGAGAGGCTAGTTTCCTACTATTACTTCCTGAGGTTTGGAGATGATTACAGACCAGGACTGAGGAGACGGAAACAAGGAGACAAAAAGGTAATATGCCGGCTGCTGGTCACAAGTGTGCTCTGAGGTTACCGTGGCCATTGCGGAAGGACTACAGAAGCAGCAGTGAGCAGGGACACACAGAATCCTGAGACTGCATGTTTGCCTTCTTACAGTCCTGCTGTAAGTTACTGTCCTCGGTGCTGTGACGAAGGATGACTGACAGAAGCAGTCTGAGGACGGGAGGGATTGTTTCCGTTACAGTTGAACCAGTCTGTGGGGCGGGCAGGCGGGGAGGCGTGTGGTGGGAGGGGCGGGCGGGGAGGAGCCGGACCGTGAGAGCTGAGCCCGGCTTGCTTCTACCCCTTCTGTTCAGTCCAGGGCACATGTGCCACACACAGACATGCAGACACACGCACACACGCACAGCCACTACGAGGTGCTTCTACACACGTTCAGTTATGCTTCCCTGGAGAAGCCCTCACAAACAAAGCCAAAACTTTGTCTACAAGGTGATTAAGTTGCTAATCCATATTGACGATTCCACCTGCCAACAGATTTCTAGGAGGTCATTATCAGGGAATCTGTCTTCATATATTTTGGTTCTCAGTCTTATAATGGTAGTCTGCGTTTACTTGTAATCCTGAGTTTATGAAAATTGTTTTGCTAAAGCAGCTTCAGGCAAGCTGAGACAAGGGGTACAAGGACCTCAGGCTCAGATGTGGGGTTTCTGCATCATTTCTTCCTGCGTGTCGCCAGAGGCCAGTTCTCAGAACCATGGTGGTTTGCTCTTTCTTAATGGAACACCTTTGTAGCTTTCTTTGCTCAAACATTCTCCAGGGTGGGGCTGGAGAGGTGGCTTAGCCACTGAAGATGCCTGACGACCTGGGTCCGTTTTCTGGAACCCACATGGTGGAAGGACTGGCCTGGCCTCCTGCTGTGGCCCATGCGCATGTGCGTGTGCACACAGACAGACACACACACACACACACACACACACACACACACACACAAAACTGTAAATGTCTTTAATTACCTAAGGCTTAGGAGACACAGTCGAACATGACCTTATGCCCCCCTGTCTGAAGCGCAGTCACCCCATGCGCTCAGCCAGTCTTCCAGTCACTCAGAATGCAGATGCCCTTGGAACGCTGTGAATCCCCGTTGTTTCCATTTAAGGTTGGACGTTGACATTATCTCAGCCGGGGCTGCTCCCAAGCCGAGGGTCTTCCTCCCACTCGGATCTCCACTTTAAAGCGTTTACTTCACGGCACTCAGGTTCTCTGTCTATATTATGCTCCCCAAAGGGGTGAGCTTCGTGAACCGTGTAGCCCATCCATCTTTGAGACCCTAAAGTTTATCACGGAGCCTAGTGCACCGATGAGTCACCCGGCAGCCGGATGTGTGCAGTGTGTGCATATAAAGCGCTGCAGAGTTGTGCTGGGTTGCACGGCGTGGCCGCCAGTATACGGCTTTTCTAAGTTAAGTGCTAACTCTCAGTTACATGAAAGTGGAGGGCCCAGGGCGGGGGCGAGGGGGATGGCTCGGTGCTCAGGGACACTCCTGCCCCGCGAGGCCCCCGTTTGGATCGCAGAGCTTATGCTTCACAGCTCACAACTGTGTGTAGTGCCAGCTCCAGGGACTGGTGTCTGCTTATGGCCGGCAAGCATGCGCATGTGTGTGCAGCATGCCGGTTGTAGGTGGGTGAGAACACGTGTGTGCAAGCACACTCATACATGTGCACATGTGTGAATAGTAAAGAAAGTGGAGGACTCCAGAGAACTTTTCTTTATGTAGCCAGCTGTTGGTGTTTACAAGTATGAGTAGATTCATATTTACATAGATAATTTTAGCTTGTTTTATTTTCCCCATTTATTTTATATTATTTTCCTTTCTTGAGAAGGCCGTGTGTGCCACAGAGCACATGACAGAGGACGACTTGTTGGGTTTGGTTTCAGGGATTGCGCTTGGGCCCTCAGTCTTGGGCAGGCACCTTTACCCGCCAAGCCGCCTCACTAGCCGAGGGCTTCTTTAAGGGCCGTTTCAGGATGTGCCCCACGGTAACGCGTAAGTCTGGTGTGAAGAAACCTCTTCCTACAGACGTGAAGAGCGAGCGAGCCGCCCACTTGCACTTCCTTTGTTAAGTACATAAAGAAAGAAAACCCAGCTTTATGCAGGTACGCAGTTGGAAAAGAGAGTTTTAGTAGCCTTTCCCCAAAATTAAGGCTACTTTTTAAAACTACAGTGAATTTGATACATGGAAGGTCGGCGTGTAGAACATGAAGCCACAGTGAACTTTTACACATTGAAATGTATTAATACATTTGACGTTGTACTTGTTTTCAAACACCCTTCATTGTCCATACTGTGTTACACAGAGCTCCCAAGGATTGGTGCATTTGGTTATACAGTAGCAAAAGTTTGCCTTCACCAGTCCCAGTGCAGACATTGCCAGCAGCAGCAGTGAGAGATTGCATTTTGGAAGCTTGTTCTTGCCACCGCAAGCCTGCAGGTGATCTACACGCTGTTGCTGGTAATGCCTATGTAGAGTGCTTAGCAGCAAACCTGTTCCTGACAGGAGGGTCGTTGTCGTGTAGATTGTAGGCTGCTTTAAGGAGTGTGGCCTCTACTTAGTAGCATCTTCTCCATCTCAGATTAAGAGCTCAGCATGTCTCCACGCATGGCCAGTGTCGTCTGAGAATAGTCAGAGCTACCAGAGACCAGCACAGCTCAAGGTGAGGACCACGTACTGATAGACAGTCTTGGCTGTTTCCTTTCAAGTGACACAATTGGCTCCTCTTAAGAAAGCATCACCAGCCGGGCCGTGGTGGCACACGCCTTTAACCCCAGCACTTGGGAGGCAGAGGCAGGTGGATTTCTGAGTTCAAGGCCAGCCTGGTCTACAGAGTGAGTTCCAGGACAGCCAGGGCTACACAGAGAAACCCTGTCTGGGGGGTGGGGTGGGGGTGGAAGCAAGCATCACCAAACCCCACTCAAGCTGGAACCCCATGCATTCCCAGTTGTTTTTAGCAACTTCATGTGACATCTAAACATCTGGCACTGCTAATTCTCTCCATTTATAATTTCAACTCAGCATCACCCTCATAGGCTCCTGTAACCTCAGGCTTTTCCAGCTACACCCAAATTCCAGAAATAAGGACACGGAGACGTATTATTCATGAACGATTGCCTAGGCCATAAGCTCGGGCGTGTTCCCCAGCTAGCTGGTACCTTAATTACCCCGTGCATTCTGTTCTAGGATAGGGCCTGTCACATGGCTAGTTACCTCGCCTCAGGTTCGTGTGGCCATCTCCATCGTCGGGGTGAATTTCTTCCCACAGCTGACTCTATCCCAGAATCCTCTCTCCCTGCCAGAATTCCCACCTCCTACTTCCTGCCTAAGCTAATAGGCCAACAGTTTTCTTCTAATTGATGGGTGATGTTTCCATACAATACACAAGAGATTCTCTCCGCATTTCCCCCCTTTAGTCCAATAAAAGTCTCATATTCTTACAATAAGACATATATAATAATAACAGTTATGAAAACTATCAGGTAAGATTACACTCATGATGTCCAGTCTTGTACATTTGACAACCTTGGACAAAGTATTCTATCTGTCCTATCTTTTTGAGTTCAGAGTTCTGTACTTTCAACTTCTATCAAAACATCATTATCAAACTAAAACATCTTCCTAGATTTAAAAACATTTTCTTGAATCCTAAACAACTTATAACTATAACCATCTAGTCTTCACCTCCATCAGAGAACTGAGAAGGGATAAGTCCTACGTGGGTATGCAGGAAGTTCAGCAAGCACTTCCCAAAACTCCCGGGGTGGCGAAGCAAGCTGGCCCCCGGACAGCAGTTTGGACAGCATACTGTCAGCTGTTGGCATAATGTTATTTGCACTGTGTAAAGACTGTCCTCGCATTATTCAAATGCTGACTTCTCTGCCCCCATAGCTGGTTACAGTCTAGACCTGGCCTTGTAATGCTTATTCTAAGAATCTCCTGCCTCAGTGTTGTGTAGACAGTGCTACCCATTTATTCTCTGATTTTTCAACTTAAAGCTGATCAGCCAATTCCTGAGCAGGGGAGAGAACAGGGCTGGAGTTCTGATTCCAGTGAGGGGATGGGGGGAGAGAGAGAGAAGAAGAGAGGATTCACACATGGAGAGGGCCTGGGAGACACTGTGAGACCAGCAGAGAGCCAGATCAATACTAAAATGCAAGTTTCTCAGGGACTTTTGGCTGGGAGGTAGCCAGATTAATTTAGAGGATTAAAATAGATTAATAACATTGCTCAGTTTTTGTGCTTGGAAGCTTTATTAAATAAATCTAGGAGTTTCCTCCGTACTTACTTGGGAGCTGGTGGGATAAAGGGGAGATTATTACATATCAGACCGCTCTTAGCAGCCAGCCGTGGGGCAGGCTCTGCCCAGAGTCTAGCCTGCCATTTTGAAGCTAACTCCATCTGGAGGTTCTTCAGTGCTCGCCGTCTTCTCTGAAGTAAAATGGGGTGCTTCCAGGAACTGACATGTCTGGTTGTCAAATAAGGCCTTTTATTAATAAAACATCTTTAAATGTCATGTTCTGTAGATCTCGGGTTTTTGAAGACCATCTGTCTGTCTGTTATATATCTGAATAGGCAAATGTTGCTCATTCCTAGCTATTTACTATCTGTTCAACCTTGGAAATATATTTCTGTAGTAAAAACTAGACTAGTATCTAACATGACTGTAAGTTTGATTAAGTAATTATTAGATTTCATTTCTTAATATCCCAAACAGTTTGTAACAGCAGCCTTCAAAAGGACTAGAACTTGCCGGGCGTGGTGGCGCACGCCTGTAATTCCAGCACTTGGGAGGCAGAGGCAGGTGGATTTCTGAGTTCGAGGCCAGCCTGGTCTACAGAGTGAGTTCCAGGACAGCCAGGACTACACAGAGAAACCTTGTCTCGAAAAAAACAAAAAAAACAAAACAAAAAAAAAAACAAAAGGACTAGAACTTAACATTTCATTTTTAAGAATTACATAGGGACAGTACCTTAAAAAGAGTTGATGCATGGTCTGTTGTAACCAAATATAACCTTAATTTTATATGATTATGCAAAGATCTATACCAGTGTAAGATTTTTGACTTGTCGTAGGTCTATAGTTTACGAGTAGATTCAATAATCAACCCTTTATTCCTGTTATTCCTATTTCTCCCCTCTTTTCTTCTCAACCCTTTTCCCTCCTTTTCCCTTTAGCATAAGAAAGGAGGATAGAGGAAGAGAAAGAAAGAAATCCCTGAGTCTAACCTCCTATATTTTATCAAGACCATTAACAACTTGTAACCAGCCCTCCTTTAATGACACCAAACCCTTAGGACGACCAGAAGCCATCATCCCGCCTTTTAGGAACGGGGGCATCACTCTCTGAAAATTGCTTCCTGCTGACTTGGAGTATCATTTTCCTTTTGCTCCCTCCCTCCAAATGATATTGGTCAGTCTTAAAGCTGGCTGTCCAGTCTCTGCATGCTGAGAAAATTCAGGGTTCAGCTGGTCCTGGCTGGAACAGTCTGTGATGGTGGACGGTCTAGCTGTTTCGAAGTTGTTCGGATGCAGAATTTTAAGAAAAACAGCGTTGAGGCAGTCTAAGGTAGGCTCGAGCAGGATGCTGGAATGAATGTATCTCAATGCCTCAGCATCTCCAAGGGTAAATATTAACATTATCCAAGCTGCACTGACTTCATGGTGTCTGTAAACACGAAATCTCACAGGTAATATATACATTTTTGCAATAGTGAATGTATGGAATTGCAGCATGCACAGTTCAGCTAACTATGGTTCTCTGCTCTCTGTGGAAGCCGGTAAGGTATCTGCTGTCTTTATAAGATATTGGATTGTATAACCAAGCTGTAATATAAATTTCTCTCTGTGCCATTTGAAAGGATGGCATGATATGTCTTGACGGCTCTGTCGCCAGCAAGATGCATTGACTATGTATTCGTAGCCGAAGTCTGCCTGGAGACATTGTCCCGTCTCAGACAGTGTCCCCTCAGTGCTGGGCCCACGAGGGATCAGCAGTACAAGTTTCCTGCTCTGTTGGTCTTTATGATTTCTTTCTTTCTGTTTGCAGCCAAGATTTTCAAGGTCTCCCCCACTGTTAAATTTGATGGTTTTTTGTTTGTTTGTTTGTTATATTTTTTACTGATTTGGAAGGAATCCACAGCTTTGCTTTTCTATGGAAACAAAGGCAAAGCCTCTCCCCAGCACCATTTCCTTCCCTCCATTTTGAAGTTAGGACATCCTTAATACGAGCAGACTGATTTAGTTCAGCAGTTTTTTCCCATAAACCAGTGTATTTAGCAGGTATATTATTTGTTTTCATTGGCATTCAAAAAAGTTAAAGTCAGTGAGGCATTGTTTAAGCCATCGTTGGGAGACCATGTCCTCCTTATATTCCATGAGCGTTTCCTGTAAAGTACTGTTAGATTTCGCCATAATTGCTGACCTGTAGGATTATAAGATATATCCATAACATTTTCTACGTTTGTCTCTGTGATTAAAACACTGAGCAGAAGCAACTTGGGGAAGAAAGTTCACCGTATAGCTTGCAGTACATTATCCAGAGAAGCCAAGGCAGAATCTAGGTAGGGCAGGACCCCGGAGGCAGGAACGGGGGCAGAGCCCTTGGAGAAGTACTGTTTTGTGGCTTGTTCCTCATGGCTTTTCTTTGCTTTGCTTTTTTTCCCTTTTCTTTTCTTTTCTTTTCTTTTCTTTTCTTTTCTTTTCTTTTCTTTTCTTTTCTTTTCTTTTCTTTTCTTTTTATTTATTTATTTTATGTATGTGAGCATCCTGATGAGCTGCCTTCCAACTCACCCGAAGAGGGCATTGATCCCATTACAGATGGTTGTGAGCATCCATGTGGTTGCTGGGAACTGAACTCGGGACATCTGGAAGAGCCGTCGGTGCTCTTTAACTGCTGAGCCCTCGCTCCAGCCCTTCAGCCTGGTTTCTTACAGAAGGGGCAGCACTGCCCACAGCAAACTGGACCTCCCAGTCAGTCATCCATCAAGAGAATGCCCCACAGACCTCCCCTCAGGCCACGCAGGGGCAGCTTCTTAGCTGATGGTCCGTCTACCTAAAGGACTCTAGCTTCTGTCAACTTGACATAAAACTAGCCAGCACAGAGAGCAAAACTCTACCATTTTCTATATTTGGTGGGTAAATTACATCAAATGCTATAAAGCAAACAATTCAGGTAAGATGCTCACGTAGAAGCCCTGGGGGTGAGGATGCATCTAGCTGTTTGTGTTTCAAGACATTCTTACTAGGTAGCCCTGGCTGTCCTGGAACTTACTGTATATTAGGCTAGCCTTGAACTCACAGAGATCTACCTGCCTCCACCTCTCTGCCCCTCTGCCTCTGTCTCCTTAGAGTTGAAATTAAAGTCATATACCCCTACACCTAGCTAGTTTTTTTTAAACGTTATTGTTGTTTTGCTTGGTTTTTTTGTTTTGTGTTTGTGTTTCAGCAGAGTCTCCATAGCTAAGACTAGCATCTACTCAGCTGTTATAGCCTGAAGGATGATCCTGAACTTCCGGCCTCCTACTCCCAAGTGTTGGGGCTCCGTGCATGTATTTAGCACTCCTGTTAAGATCTAGTCTCTTGAGGAAGCTCTGTGACACACTGTCCCTCAAGTGCCCAGTGTCCTCGTAGATGGCCATCTACCGTGACTCAGGAGATCGCCGTATTCTGTTGAGTTCAGGCACTATCACATCTGTCCTGTGGCCCGGTGGAAAGGAAAGGAAAGCAGATGGCTTTCTCCACAGCAGGTGACCCAGAAGTTGTCCTCCAGCAAGCCTGTGACTATGGCCACACTGAATCCCATGCAAGAGAGGGTAACAGTCTGGCCTACAGAAGGCTTGGTTTGGAGGTGACTTTAGTCTGCCCCAGTCAGGTGGCAGATTTAAAACACTGCCTAAAAACAGACTTGAAGATGTTCTAAATTTTCTTTGCCTGAAGGACTAAAATACTTGAAGAACACAGGAACTAGAAGTTTGCTAATTAAAGAATTGAGTTAAAATAGCCATCCAGTATGATTATTCAGTTTAATTAAAATAGCATGCATGTAATCTCCAGGGTTGTCTGCATATATAGTCTGCCCTGTCTACATACTAATTTTATGGAAGCTTTTAGTATTGCAGTCTCCTAACATTCCACTTTGTCATAGTTAAGCCAACCTTTTTAATGTCGCTGAATGTCACACACACAACCATGTGCACGCACGGGATGGTCGTGGGGACAGTGAGGTTATTTAATGGGTTACTCATCTTCTGCCTTACACTCAAGTCTGGCACAGACATGAAGAAATGGAGTCTGTACTGAGCTGCAGGGAACATGCCCCGAGCTGGGGCTGGTTAGAAACAGGCGTGGAATCAGAAACGTTCTGACCTGTCAGACTTAGTCCCTTGAGCCACAGCCTGTGAACGTTGGGGTACAGTAGAGATAAGTGGAGGTGTCATGTGTGCTTGCTTGAATTGGTTTTTTTTAAGCTAATGTGGCTGGTGGTGAAGCCACTTTGGGGTTGGCTTCCAGCCGGAAATCTAAACCAGACTGCCTTCGCTTCTTGTCCCGCTGCTGTGTCAAAAATGCCCCGACAAAGGCACCTTAAGCGGGAAAGGACTGACTCATGGTTTCCGGTCAGAGCCGCCATTTCCTGGGAGTCTGGGTAGCAGGACCGAGAAGCGCATGATGGTGGTGTCTCTAGTCAGCTGCAGAGGGCGGTTAATTAACTAATACGTTCATTCTGTGTTCAGCTCACTTTCTAGTTCCAGTAGTTTATTTTCCTCTTCCCTTTCCTCCCTCCAAGCCCCCATGTACCTGCCCTCTCCCCTGAGGCACTGCCAAGCAGGCCTTCTTACCTCAGTTATGCGACTGAGATAAGCCCACAAGCAGCCAGACGCCAACCTAATTTAAACACATTATAGCCAACATATGGGAGGCAGAAGCAGGCAGATCGCTGAATTCACGGTCAGTCTGGTCTAAGTAGTGAGATCCTGTATGTAAAAAAATGAAAACAACTCACCCTCACACAGACCGTCAGGGAAAGGCCTGAGGAATGCGGTGGCCGAGGGCACCTTTCCACTCAGATTGCACACACGTAACGGAACTCAGGGAGCTGCTCGGGGTGAGCTCCTGCCCGGGGTGAGCCCCTGCCCGGGGTGAGCCCCTGCCCCTGCCCCTGCCCGGGGTGAGCTCCTGCTCCGGGTGAGCTCCTGCCCCTGCCCGGGGTGGGCTCCTGCCCGTGGTGAGCCCCTGCCCGGGGTGAGCCCCTGCCCGGGGTGAGCTCCTGCCCGGGGTGAGCCCCTGCCCGGGGTGAGCCCCTGCCCGGGGTGAGCCCCTGCCCGGGGTGAGCTCCTGCCCGGGGTGAGCTCCTGCCCGGGGTGAGCCCCTGCCCGGGGTGAGCTCCTTCCTGCTCGGGGTGAGCTCCTGCTCGGGGTGAGCCCCTGCCCGGGGTGAGCTCCTTCCTGCTCGGGGTGAGCTCCTTCCTGCTCAGGGTGAGCCCCTGCCCGGGGTGAGCTCCTGCTCGGGGTGAGCACCTGCCTGGGGTGAGCCCCTGCTCGGGGTGAGCTCCTGCCCGGGGTGAGCTCCTGCCCGGGGTGAGCCCCTGCTCACTCACTTTCCTCCAGCGCCGTCATCCCAATGGAGGCAGCAGCACCGTGTGCTAGTGAGATCTGCCTCCAGTTGTGTGCACACGGCATGATCTTTTCAGGCTCTGACCATGTGTCTTGAAGAGCAAGACACACGTTATAACAAGTACATGAAGCTTCGTATGGGCATAAAGGTAACACACTCAGACAGGTACCTACCCCTCCTCAGAGCCGGCTGTTAGCAACTCAAAAGAGGAAAAGCCCCTTCCCGCCAGAGGAGGAGCTGGAGGCAAGGCTGGCCTCGTGTACCCTTGGTGGGAAGAATCAGTCTACCAAGGAGGAGCATTCTAGCCACGTTGCAGGGATTTGGGGCACCATAGCACATTGACGAACCCACAGGACACCGATGTGGTGTGGGAAGGTCAGATGCTCCATCCGTGTCAGAAGCCAGCAAGACCTGCGTGTGGAAAGCGCTCCTGAAGGGCGGGGCAGGCAGCGTGTGGCCCTCAATGGTGCCTGTGTCAGGATGCGTGGATGGTTGGCAACCACATGTGTGTGTTGGGACAAGTGCCCTAACCACTGAGCCATCGCCCCAGCCCTCGTTTTCTGACCTCATCCCACACCCTTGCACTCCTTCCTTCCATACTATGACTCAGAGCTGGAGGGCCGAGTCACTGGGTAAAGCAGTTACCATGCACTGGGCAGACCTGGGTTTAGCTCCCTCCGACCGGCCGACCAGTACAGCTGGGTGTGCTGGTGAGCTCTGGGAACTGTGAAGACAAGAAAACTCCTTAATCTGTGGCCAGGCAGGACCGACACCCAGGGTTGCTCCGACCTTCCTGCACACTGTGGCGTGTGCATGCCCACACTTACAAGCACACGCACACTCAGAGATTAAATCCTCTTTTTTTTGTAACTTGCCCGTGCTCTTCTCTTCGCTACAGACCTTCGATGAATGTGTGGCCGAGGGCGGCTCAGACTGTGCCCCAGAGAAGCTCTGGCTTCAGATCCCGTTCTTCTGTGGCCACAGCTCGGAATGCTGGTAGGAAACTAAACTAAACTAATGCTGTCCTCCTCTCTGTCTCCATAGCCCACATCCCATGATCGGGGCGGGGTAGCCAGGACCAGATAGAGAATAAGGAGAGTCTGCACCACACGTAACATGTAAATAGATTTGTTTACTTTAAATCTTCTCAAAGGTCCATTGTGCACATGCTCTCCCGGTGTGTTTCATCAACTGCAGGTGTTACTTTTGCTTTGGGGTTCTGTTTTGCTGAATTCCAGCAGAGGATCTTAGAGGTCAGAGGTCATTTCAGAAACCTTATTTTGTCCTAAGTTTTCTGCTTCAAGTAGGTCAAATAAAGCCAAGAAGTATTTATCTGATTTTATTATTAAACTTCTTTTAAGTTTATAAGTATCCAACAAAATACCCTTATCACGTGTGGTTGTAATATAGTCTGCTAATAAACATGAAAAACAGAAGAGATTTTACTTTAAAAAAAAAAAAAAACAACACCTTATATCCCCAGAATGTTCTGTGCTCCAGTTCTTTAAATAATTGTCCATATTTATTTATTCCAGTCACCCATTGATTGGGGGGGGGGCTCTAAGGATCAGATCTGGAGCTGTGCACGTGCTAGGCAAGCAGTGCATCACCGGCTGTGTCCCCACTCTGGTTGGGGGCTGTTTTGTTTATCAGCTGGCCTGAACCTGAGACTCTCTTACCTCAGACTCTCCAGTGCTGCGAGCAGACAGGCACACCTAGTTTATTCAGACATTTTGATAGAAAATACAGAAGCAAAATCCATTCAGAATAAGTATATTTTGTAAACTATAATGGGAAATTCAAGAGATTTCTAAATTATTTGAACCATGTAGATCGACAGAAAGTTCAAGGTCCTACTTATAGACTGCTCCAACGCATCATCAAGGAACAAGAGTTGGAAACATTGGAAGAGTCTTTTCAGGTTTTAGCCATGTTTTCTGAAAAGGAAACTAATTCTGTGGCCCAAATATGGCACCACACTTGTTCTTTGTAAATAAAGCTTTATAGAGCACAACCACTAATGCTGGGGCACTTACCATCTGCTGAGAGAGCAGACTTAAACAACTGTGGTTGAAACCATAGAAAAAAAATTTTACTCTCTGCCTTTTGTAGAAAAAAAGTTTGTCAGGCCCTGCTTTTGAATAATAAAACGTATTGCTTAATTGAGTTTTAAATAGAATGCTTGATATATTTCATAAACAACTTGGAGAGACCTTAGAAAGCAACTAATCCCTTCTTCCCCTCCCTTTAAGGTTTTTGTTTGTTTGTTTGTTTGTTTGTTTAAGATAGAATCTCTTGTAGCCCAGGCTGCCCTTGAACTTGTAACATTTCTATCTCTACCTCTCATGTGCCAGGATAACAGGCACTTGTGAAAAACCATACCCAGTTTTTCGGTTTGTGGTTCTGACTTTCTTTTAATAGTTGAGAAAACAAAGAGTGAAGCCCCAACCTTGGGATTACTTTGGCACTTAAAATGCAGAGCCAGAGTCAACCATAAAGAATGTTGGTGCTAATTAGATCCCAGAAGCATAGTCTGTCCAGGGTAAAACTCGTTAACAGCATCGGCTGACACTGTAAACAGAAAGGTTTTAAGCCAGAGCCACTTCTTACCTACTGTCTCTTTCTCAGGATTTCAGGAAACACTAAAGCTTATGGAAAGAAAAGACATGGAGTTTACAAATTAAGATAAACAATAAACACAGGTTGCTTCTACTTTACCAAAGGGGCTCTCAGAATGCACAAAGTTTTCGAGTAGTTTTAAAACATAGTGCACACTGAGTCAAATAAAAAGGAACATATGATACAAACAGACTGTTTGTTCGTTTCTAGAACCCTTGTGTAGTCTAAGTGTCTGTGGGAGCAGAAGCCGGGTGTGGAAGTAGGGAGAGTGAGAATCCAGTTCGCCTTCCCAGAGGTGCCTCTGAGGGCGTGGTGCTGCTGCACCCACCTGTGCGCCTGCCTCCCCTATTTCCTCCGTAACACGGGGAGCAGACACAAAGAAGCACTTAGCAGATCCCACAACCGAGTGTCTATTCCTCTTCTGTGGTTTCAGGAATGTAGGGAGCAGATGGGCTATGGATCAAGCTAAGTACAACCTAATTAACGAGTACTTCCTGGTGGGCGTTACGGAAGAGCTGGAAGACTTCATCATGCTCCTGGAGGCCGCTCTGCCCCGATTTTTCAGGGGTGCTACTGACCTCTATCGTACAGGTATGCACATGATAGGTTCATTTCTACAGCGTCACTGCCTTTTGTTTGTTTACAAGTTGACTCTGTAATAAAGTAGTTCTAGAAGACGAGCCCAGTGGAGGGCTAAACACAAGAACACCATCATGGGCTGGATCTGCTGTCGCTTGTCTGAGAGCGTGACCAGACCTTTGTGAGTCGTCAGCTCTTGATGGTTTTCCTTTAGTTGTTTGACAGCGTACCATCCCTCAAACTCCCCTAGAGTTTGCACCTACCCTCCATCCTCCATGAGTGTGGCAAATATAGGGGGTGGGAAACCAGATACAGGCTTCATCGGAATTTTTTTAAATAAACGAGGGCCAGCAAGATAACTCAGCAGCGTGAGAGCACTTGCTATGTGAGCCCAGATATGTGACAGGGGAAGAGGGCCGACTCCAGGGAGGGCTCTGGTGTATGTGTGTGCGTGTGTGTGTGTGTGTGTGTGTGTGTGTGTGTGTGTGCGCGCGCGCGCGCGCGCATGCGTGCGCGCGCTCTCACACACCCTCCACTTACTGAGTGCTGGTCTTGTGTTTACTGTGTGTGCATTTTGTTGAGTCTTTTAAGGATTAACCTTCTAAGGGAGATGCCTCTGATGAGGTGAGCTTTCTGAGTTTTGCTGGGTTAGGATTATGTTAATGTTAGACCACCGCATGTTGCGTTCCCTTCAGAGTGTCTTATTAACATAAGCCATTTCTTCAAGTAAAGAGGCATGTCTGTATGTGTCCTGAAAGAATTATTTACGTTTCTTATTCTTCCATCGTAAGTAGGAAAGAAATCTCACCTTAGGAAAACCACAGAGAAGAAACTGCCCACCAAGCAGACCATCGCAAAGCTGCAGCAGTCTGACATTTGGAAAATGGAGAATGAGTTCTACGAGTTTGCCCTGGAGCAGTTCCAGTTCATCAGAGCCCACGCCGTCCGGGAGAAGGACGGCGACCTCTACATCCTGGCCCAGAACTTCTTCTACGAAAAGATTTACCCTAAGTCGAACTGAACGCGGGTGTGGCCGGAGCGCTCCTGACCTGGAACTTGACTCTGTCACCCCCCTCTCAGCTTCCTGCTGATGCCTGTGGGAGCCCTTCGCCAGGCTGAGCTGGGGACAGGCGTGACTGTCACGGAGCAGGATGCTGGCGGCTGGCAGAGGCCTGTGGAGTTTCTAGCTTTCAGGCATTTTTACTTTCTTGTTTTGTTTTCATTTTCATGATAGTTCTAATCTTCTCCTGGTGCAGGGGACGGGCTGACATTGCCTGAAATGCACACATGGCAGTTTAGTCAAAAGCTGAATACCATTTCAGAAGAGTTCTGATCCTTGTGCTTTTGATAAGCATTTCTTCACCTCTCCTTGAATGAAGATGAACCCATTTGCCACTTACCCTTCTGGCACCTCTGCTGGATAGTGCTAATAACTGTTAGCAGTATTGATTTATTTTTATGAGTCATGTCTCACAAAGTTTATTAGAATGTTTGATCATGTTTTCTCAGAACATTTCTGCTACAATTGGGTTTGCCCATATTTATGTAGGCTCTTATTTTATTCTATTTTATTTTATTTGATGATCATTAGTGTTAAAGATATTAATTTGAAACCATGAATAATACTGTAAAAAGGTAAAAAGAGTTAAAGCAGTATTCCTGACTCCTGTCACCCCAGTATCCAATATTGGGATGATATTTCTAAGAATGTGGACATCATCTGAGGCTTTCTTAAGGATTCCACATATCAATATCAAAAAAGTGAGTTTAATATTTGTTTGTTCCTGGCTTATCTGTAACCCTGAACACTGGCGTATTGGTGATTCCATATGCGACTCCCATCGGTGAGCTGTGACGTGGGTAGGATTTGCCTACTCTGTACTTTTACCTGTAGACTATTTTTACTACGGTGCTTTATAATGTGTTTTAAAGCATTGCATTTACAAAAGAAAAAAGGAAAATGCTGTAAATATTGCATATTTTATGTATTTGGACCAAAAAGTTACAAGTAAGTAGACAACAGTGTTTTTGCACCCATTTAATTATGTCGAGTAAAGTCGTCAGACCGCCTCTCCTATGCTGGTATTTCTTGTTTAACGTTGCTGTTATGATGTCACTAAAATGAGCTGATGTAGCCTTTCAGTTGTCATAGAGAACGGTGCTCGCCCCGAGGCGGTAGTGATCAAGGAAGAGAAGTAGAGTCTGAGGGTTCTGCTGTGTGAGGTTAGGAAGTCGCCTGACCTCTCTCTGCCTCTGCTTCCTCAGCTTGAGAAGGGGACACTAATACCTGCTGTACCTACCTCACAGGGATGTTGTGAGGACTCAGGGGAGCACGGCGGGGAGCACTGTGAAGGTGTGGCGTGGTGCTCAGATGTGAGGTGTTGTCACAGAAGTGTCTCCAGCCTATAGTTTCACAGTCTCCATTCTTTTAACAACAAGAAGGGAAAATTCACTTTTAAGCTTTATGGGGAGGGGGGAACCTTTCTCTTGATATAAATTTGTGTTTGATAAATATCTTCTCAGTGTTTTCTCTTCCGTGCTTCAGTAACTGTTGAACTGCCGTGAACTCGGCACCTCGGGGTCCACCCTAGCTGGCGAGCAGCAGGAAGGCCCTCTGTAAACCTGAAGGATGTTCTCGTGTATCTGACTTTGTCATCCAAAAATGGTGTCTACTTTACACCTGTGCTTGCTAGAGTGCATTTTATAAAGTTTAATTTCTCCCTGCATTCTTCACCTTCTCCCTCTTCACATCCAGAATTCAGATTTCTATCAGACAAACTTTTCTAAAGGAGTAATCACTTATATATTTAAATGTTTCTAAACAGGACCTCATCAAACAAAGCATTTTCAACAGAAGGCTTTAAAGTATTTATTGTGTAATCGGAGGAGCACAGAACACTGCATATCAGAAAGCACTTACGAAGATTAAAGCGATGGCAGAGCCACCGGCCCCGCCAAGATGAAAGTATTAAGAGAACATAGCAACATTTCCCTCCCCGCTCCCTCCTTTCCAATGAAAGTTTCTCTAAACCTGCTAAAAATAAGTCATTTTCTGGCCCCAAAGCTGAAGAGCCTTGTCGAGACAGGCATCTGACTGCTGAGTAAGTCTGAGGTGACTCTTGAGAGCTCGCACTAAATTCTTTTAGGCCGTTAGGGTATCGCTCAGAACACTAACTGGGACTTTCCGTGAACTGTTCTCATAAAGCCCAGAGTGAATAAGTCCGGTCTCTGCGCGGCCACTCTTCCTGTTGCAACGAAGCTGTGACAGACAGAGTAAACAAAAAGGCCATGGATCTAGCTCAGTAAAACCTTATTTACCAAGCCGAAGATATGCTAGATACGTACAAACCATGAGCTGCAAGCCCTCCCACGCACTGTGAGGGATCGGCACAGAGAAGCCATGTCTGTCTGAACCAAGTTCCCCAAAGAGTTTCTCTACCTCCCACATCTCCCAGCTCACGATCCCAAGAACTGCTTTCTGACTCAGTCTCTCCCGAGGTTCCTTCTGTCTTGTGTACAGTGCTTTCAGGTGACAGGTTTTCCCAGTTCACCCATACAGAATCGGGATGTTTCTGACTCAGTCTCTCCCGAGGTTCCTTCTGTCTGTGTACAGTGCTTTCAGGCGGCAGGTTTTCCCAGTTCACCCGTACAGAATCGGGATGTTTCTTTCATCACTTTTTGGAGTGAATGGGTTCAAAGTGTCCTTCTGGAGACTGAGAAAAGGGTAGGTTTGTTTCTGTAGGTGTCTGAGTCCTTAGAATATATAACTTTATACTCAAATGAATAGAACCACTGAGACAATGTGTATTTTTTAAGTGTGGCAAATACTTTTCTTTTTTTGGCCTTCGTGCTTTTTCAGTAATCTGACCTTAGGAGACGGTTCTTTTATATGATAGTAAAGCAGAATAACCACGTTGAATTTTGTGTATATGTATCCATGTTTATTTCCTACAAAAGCAGAGGTGGCTTTCTGTGTTCAGCTTATATCAGCTGTCTTCTTATTGCTGAGAAATGGCACCTGTTGATAAACCATTGTGTTTGAAAATGTAGCGGGGAGGATATGTTTTGATTTTACCTGGCTTTAATTTGTAAAGTGTTACTTAAATATATCTGGTAGCAACCCTTGAAGTACTGCATGGGAGCTGCTTCTGTGTCCCCCCAATACAGTCACACAGTCTCTAACACCTGCTGCTTCTGGCCTCCTGAGGATTGGATTTAAATATCCAAAACCCACACCACTGAAAGTTGCCGGCTTTTTAGACACTCACCTTTTCCTTCTGTTCTGAAAATCCAGCTAGCACCTAGAGTTTGGACTCTATTGATTTTCCTCATTATGTGTCCTGTTGGAAACCCCCCTACAATTGTCTGCTCCATCAGGGAACTTACCAGAGTATTTTGATGTTGTATTTGCATAGATGGATATGAAATAGTTTGTAGATGACAATTCTCTTTTTTAATAAAATGAAAATTTTGAAAAATCCGAAAGTACTAGAGAACTTAACTAAAGCCCAGTTCCCTGACGCATAGCTGGTGTTTTAATTCATGTTGAAATTCTGCTCAGAGACCATCTGTGTGAGTCATCTTGCCAGCCCTGCCAGCCATTTTCAGACATAGCTGTGGTCCCAGGAGCCTTTATCATGGGAGGATCTGGATCCTGAGATTTCTATGAAGCGTGTGTCTTAGAGATGCTTCTGCTTCGTGAGGTATCAGTGCCATTGCTGTGAAGCCTTTGTATCCTTGTATCTTGGAGGGAGTTGCCGTGTGGGGACAGACTGCTCTACAGGCAGCCTCCTGAGAGGAACCATCCTTCCATTCCCAAACCTTCCACCACCGTGGCTCCTCTGGGATGTGGCTTCCTCTCTAGCTTCCCGAACAGGGAGTCGAGGGGCTGGGTGACCGTCTGGTCAGATTCATCGTATACTTTAATGTCATGTGGCTTGGTGACCTTTACAGTGCCATTTACAGAATGGACCCTGATGGTTATGGCCTGTTGAAGATGGGTTCTAGTGATCATGTGACATGCTGCCGCCGCCTCTCCAGGATGAGGTAATCGGAGCATCTCTAGGTCAGTGTGCAGTGTCGCTTAGACACACACACATACACACACACACACACACACACACACACACACACACACGGTGAACGGGGACTTCAGCTAATCATGTCCGCCCACCCCCAACGTTTTAGGAAATGTCCCTCCTCCCCCCTTCCCTGCCCTCTCTCCCTTCCCTCTCTCTCTCTCTCTCTTCTCCCCTCCCCCTGCCCTCTCTACCCACCAGTATCATGTATGCTAGACTGTCCAACTTGAAACGACTTTGTCACATCTCTTGGAGAGATAATCATGCCCTTTCCTCTGCATTCTTACGACTCTGCTGCTGAAGTGTTTCTGCCTGATACCTGGAACAAAAGCTAACCAATCAGCACTGCAGGAAGAGGGCATGTGGCTCGGTGTTCTGGCGGAATGCTTTAGTCTGCTGCTCTGATGCTGAGGTGACTTGGTGTTCCGTGTCACCCAGGAGCTCAGATAATGTCACCAGCAAGCCCTGGATCATCAGCCATCTACAGAGCTTTACTAACCTAATTTTTGACCCGTTTGTATGCGTTTTGAGCCCCATTGCCTTTGCATGTATTAGTCATTGGTGTTGACATTTCAAATTGGAAGTATATAAGGTATACTTAGGTATTTGGTTAGCAAGAGGAAGAAATAAAACAGGAGCAGGCTGTCGGGAGAGGACGGGGTTGGGGGGTGAATCTGGCTAGTGCTTGGAACTCTGTCTTCAGGGCAGCACGTGGCCGTCACATCTTGATCGCAGCAGCAGCAGCGTCGCCACAAGAGATTGCCACAAATACAGCATTTCGTTTGTTTTTAAAAGATTCATTAACTTTAGACAGGCATAGTGATCTCTGGGTTTGAAGCCATTCTGGTCTGTAGAGTAAGTTCCAGGACAGCCAGGACTATGTAGGTAAAACCCTGTCTTGAGAAAAATCAAAACCAAGGAATAAAATTTACCAATTTTGTTTGGTGTGGTAGGGCGTGCCTTTAATTTCGTTGAATTCCAGAACTTGGGAAGCAGGCACAGGAAGAGTTCTGTGAGTTCGAGGTCAACCTGGTCTGCATAGAGTTTCAGAATAGCAGGTCTAAGTAGGAAGACTTGTTTTATTATATTTTATGGATATATTTTGCCTGAATGTATGTATGTGCACCATGTGCATGCCTGGTGCCCACAAAGGTCAGAAGATGATATCGGGGTCCCCAGAACAGGTATTATGGATGGCTGTAAGCCACCATGTGAGTCCTGGGAGCCGAACCAGTGTCCTCTGCAAGAACCAGCTAAGCCAACGCTCCGGCCCTCACACTTTGTCTTTAAATTTAAAAATAATAAGATTTTTTAAAATTTTCTTTTTGATTTTTGATTTTCGTGTGTGGGAGAGGGGCAAGGGGAGAGCATGCATCAGCTTCCTCTGAAACTGAAGTTAACAGGTGGTCTTTGGCTGCCACATAAATGCTGGGATTTGAACTTGGGTCCTCTGCAAGAGCAGCAGGCGCAGTAACCGCCCATCGGTCCCTCTAGTCCTATGATCACACTCTGAACATGATTCCTTGGTGAGGGTCTAGCCTTTCTTACCTCTTCGCCCCAGCTCTGTGTGGCCTTGGGAGATGGTAGGGTTCATGGGAGTGTTAGCTGGAGGGGGACCCCGTCTATACAGCATTGGCAAGCTCACCCACATTGGGGTTTGGCTTTTAGCTGAAATCATTGTTTGTCTTCTAGGTTCCAGCCAGCAAGCTCAGTAAACTCATGGGCTCACCAAACCCTATTGGATTTTTCATTTCAACTCTAAAGTAGTGTAAGCGATAGGGGACGGATGACACAATGCACTCCAGTGAGCTGAGCCCCCGCCCAGCTGCCCAGATGTATACTCGACTTAGAATATTCAGCTAAGGAGTGTTAACATCTGGTCCTTAGAATCCATATAGAGCCAATATACACATTAGCCCAGTACCTAACTGTTGAGGTGTTGATCCCGCAGTCATGAGATGACCTAACTGGGTATTTCATGTAGCATCCCTAGGATCTAAAGTGTCTAAGGCAATAACAGTCCGTTTGTATAGATTGCGTTGAATCTGAAGGTCCTCTTGATTGTGAAGCAGGACTGGGCCATAGGAAGTTTCGTGTATTTTCAGAGTTTTAGATATTCTATACTGTTCCATGTTTTAAACCTCTTAATACTGGCGGCGGGGAGGGGCTACATTTTTTTTCTTCTGGATAACCAGCCTTTCCTTTAATATCATTTGAAGTCGGCCAAACCTTCAGAAACTAGCCGAGAGGGAATAAGTCGCATGTTATTCCAACAAGAGTAACCAGAGACTTATCCCCCCCCCCTTACATTAATTTAAAATTCTCCAGAGAATTAGTAAATTAGGTCTCTAGGCACACTGTGGTAATCTGACCAGATGATGGAACCTATAAACAGTAAAACTTGGGCTTTGGATCCATCCAGGGCCTGTTTAGAGGAGGCTGTGGATATTAAACTCTGGTGCTCATTCTGTTTCTGTCGTTTTTCCTGGTGGGGCTCTTCAAAGAACACCACAGACAGGAACGGTTTAAAAGCCAGCCAGTTCTGTCTTCTTCCGCCATACTAATGGCTCCATGCATGGGCATTGAGATGGATGCAAACCCAGATGGAGTTCGATGCCCTCTCCGCTGCAGTCCTGCAGTCAGACCGTCTGTAATGTCTGATACAGATCTTCTGAGTGGGCAAGGTGAGATTAGATTGGTCTCTCTGGGAGCCAGCACTGTTCAGTTTGTAAGAAAGTTCTGTTGGAGGCCTGAGGACTGCCAGGAGCAAAGTGGGAACAGCCCGGCTTTCTCCTCTTATCAAGATCCACAGCTGGTCCCACACTGAGCAGTGGAACAGACCGTGGTAAAAGGATTTGAATAATGAATTGGATGGGAAGCCAAGAAGGAGGTCCCTGCCACCCACGATCGCAATACGGGCTTCATATGTTATAACTTAATTTCCATTTCTTCTTGTAATGTGGGACAAAGGCTGGCGTCTCCAACATAAAGCAGATGGCTATTTTTAGTTATCGGTGGTGGGCTTTGGTGGTTTTTGTCTTTTAAAATAACCCTACTATGTGCTGAACGCTGCAGTACAGACTCTGCACCATGCCCCTAAACATTTGTAATAGTACTCATATTTCCTCCAGTCTGCTGGTCTAGATCTTTAGACCACACATGGTACTTTGCAATCTATTCTCATGAGAGGAGACCTCCACTGGCCTCATTTGACAGCTGCTGGCAGACCAGGCGGAAGGTGATTCCTGCCCTGTTTGTTATAGTCAGTCCTTAGAGAGTGTGAGGCCTTTGCTCCTGGCCGCATCAGCATCTCTTGGGAACGCATGCCCAGACATAAGAAGTCCCAGCCAGTCAGGTGTTCTGACCCGGGATGAAGCCCAAGAACTACTGGTTCAAAATGGCAATTCAGTGTAAAAGCTTGAAGTCTACAAGTTTAACCTAGCTGGTTAGATAGCTAAGGCTACTCATAGCAACATCGTTGAACTAAGACTTGAACCCAGATCCTCCTGGCCCCAGTGTTACCTGTTTCCAGCATGGGGCTGCTGTATAGGCTACAGTCCATATCATCCTTGGTACTCGCATTCTAAAACAGGTGAGGAAGAAGAAAGCAAGAAATTAGAAGAGAATATCTCTGTTCTGGGTGTCCAAGTTCTTTTTCTTAGGAGTTGGGATAGACCTCCCCACCGTTTCTGGAGTGTCTATGGAAGGCCCAGACCAGCCCTCCATTGTAAGCACGCCGTGTCTGTGCCTTCCTTGTGGTGGATGGGTTTGGGTCTAATGTTCCTTGACGTACCTAATCTTTGACTCCGGTGAATTTTATGGCTAAGGGATGTATGGCCTGGCCTTGGCAACATCCTTAGAGCTCTGAGATGAGGGTAGCACGGGATCTGCAGCTGCCTGGGAATGCTGGGGCTGTCCACGCCGGGAGTGATTTTCAGCCCACGGTCACAGTGGGGTGAACAGCCGCATGGCTTACACGGAAGTTACTCACTTGGTAATCACTCCTTTCACCTGCCTTGGCTATTTTGTTGTTGTTTTTTGTTTTTGTTTTTGTTTTTGCTTTTTTAAAGAAAGCCTACAACCTGATGCTAGGTCACACCTCAAGGATGGGTCAGGTAACTCCAAGCTGTCCCTGCTCTACCAACAGACTCCCTTGCCGCTGTTCTCAGGAGAGATCACAAAGAGGCAGGCCGCCTTGGCCAGCAAGTCTCACGAGCACATTCTTGAAAGAGAAAAGCTGGGCCAGAGAGATGGCACAGTGCTTAAGAGCACTGACTGCTCTCCCAGAGGTCCTGAGTTCAATTCCCAGAAACCACATGGCGGCTCACAACCATCTGTAATGGGACCTGATGCCCTCTTTCTGGTGTGTCTGAAGACAGTGACTGTGTACTCAAATATATAAAGTAAATAAAGCTTAGGGGGGGGAAGGAGAACAACTATTTGGCCGTGTGCCGCGTCTCACACCTAAGTGCTATGCCTTTAGCATCTTGCTTCAGTCTCTGTCTTCTGAGGAAGATGCAGCCATCGACCGCATGTGGCAGGCGAGGAAAGCCGGATCTTGCAAGGCCGGACACTTTATCGGTCACATTGCTAGGAGGAGGTAGAGGCTCTGGCAGCCATGAGTGGCAGAGGGGACAGCTCGTTTTGAAAGTCTTCCCAGGTGTCTTTTTGGCCTCAGCCACACAGGGCTTGGCAACAGATGTGGGGCCTGGTGCTGTGGCACCTGTATGGGCTCCAGCTGGGGCTGTACAGGAGTGGTGTCCTTCAGCTGGAAAAAACAAGGAGAACATGGGGGCCCTTGTGTTTTTCTTATCTTTCTGGTCTCTTCCTAATTTCATGCAGTCATTGTCCGGTGAGTATATGATAGTGCTATTCTTGCTGCCATCTGATACTGAGATTGGGGGCTGGAAAAATGGCTCTGTGCCCTTGGCTACCTGGGGCTGAGGGGGGGCAGGTCCAAGCCCTTGATCCCCAGGGTCAGTGTATGAATCCTCTCCCTGCTCTGGCTTATCGTGGTCTCCACATTCAGGACGTAGCGTTTGCACAGCAGTCACGGCAGCAGGAGGAGGACGCCCAGGCTGCTCTTAGAGCTTAGAGGTGCTCAGAACCTTGGCGCTGTGTGCAGTAGCCTGGGCCCAGCATCCGTGTGGGTGCCCAGCAGGGTGCTTGTGGACCAGAGGATCTCCTCGGTGTCTTCCTCCCCACTCCTGGGAGACTTACCACTCACGTGCTGTCCCTCGAGAGACCTTCGCCGCCTAAGCTCCACAGGAGGGCAGGAAGAGAGGACCATGACAGTACAGGAATCAGGCACGTCTGTCTTCAGGGAGTCCAAGCTTCCTGGACCAGGGAAGGGTGGCTCAGTGGTCAGTGGGTAGGAAGGATGCTGCCCCCAGACATCTTCATGAGTTTAGTGGCGATCTCCCAGCTTCTCTCTGGCTAACAGATCGAATCCCTCTGAGTCCCACAGAGCCTCCCATGTAGTCCTTCTAGGCCTCTGGAGTGTGGGTGGCCAAGGCTTCCTGCCAAACCCCGCCTCTGCTAACAGCAGTACTATTAGAGAGGCTTTCATACTTACATTTCTTTTCTTCCAGGCGCCCCCAAGGTCTTTAACAACCGCAGGAATGATGTTTCAGGCCCCACGATTAGAAACTGAAGGAAAATAAGACACCCTCGTCCCAAGCCTAGTCTTTCCAACGGCTCGGCCCCCTTGCTTCTAAGGGTGGATCTTTAAAGATGTAGGAACCTGGGTGGTGAGGGGGGTGGATGAAAGGAGACCAGGGGTTTCCTTATTGCTTCACCCTGCCTCCCTCTCAGCTCCCAGCGTCTCTCTGTGTGGTGTCTCAGCTGAGCCTCTTCGGTGCTGCGTCTGGATGAGCTGACGGCTGCATCTGGGAAGCTGAGTTCGACGTGTGTGTCTGAGGAGACACAGGAGCAAGAGGAGGGTGCCTGTGTCCCACTCTGTCACTCTCTGCCTCGTTCTCTCAAGACAGAGCCTCTCACCGGATGTGGAGCTAACTTGGTGGCCAGCAAGTACCAGCAGCCCTTCTGTTCCCGCCTTCTAACGCCACAGGGCTCACCAGCGCGCATGGCACCAGACACAGCGTCTGGCTTTGTGAACGTGGCTCCTGGGGATTCGAGCCCAGGACCTTGTGCCCGCACAGCCAACAGTTTCCAAGCCATCTCTGCCCCATGTCTTAGTTTTATATAATTTGCTTTCTTTATGATGTTCTCACACACGTTTGTAGTCTGTTCACACCTCGTTACCCTCTCTCATCTCCCTCTGACTTGCTGGTTCTGTGCCTCTTCCCAACTAGCCTCAGCTTCTGTTCCCATGCCCATTTTGTGCATCCTGTAGAGGACTATGTGCTCAACAGTCAGTTGTCAACATAATGGCAGAGTGTGTACACACACACACACACACACACACACACACACACACGCGCGCGCGCGCGTGTGCGCAGCTCCTCTGACCAAAGCTGATAGCAGTGCTGATCTATCATCATAAACACACAGTTAGAAGGCAGTTTGACGAGCACACACATCTCCAGCCTGCACACATATAGGTCTAGCACATGCTAGCCCAGCTTTTTGTCACATGGCTCAGGCCAGACTAGAATGGCAGGTGCCTTGAAGGACAGTGTCATTCTAAAAGGCGAGAGCGACGTTTGGACTCCGTGCCTTATTTCACATCTGTGAAGACCTCAGGGGCGATATAAACCAGCCTCCCTCCCTTCTGTGCCTGCCATGCTGGTCCAGAGGGAGAAAAAGTGCTGGAGCGAGGCTTGGCCAGGCCCTGCCTGCCTTCCTTCTATCTCTCCTTCCTTCCATCCTCCCTCCCTCCCTCCATGGGTGAATGCTGAGGCAAGGGTGTTTGAGTGGTACAGCTTCCAGCTCTGTTTCAGACAGCGCCACAAAGCTTTGTTGTCTTCCTGTTGGGGTGCGAGAGTGCCACCTACATACGGGCTGAGCATCCCTAATCGGAAAACCTCAGCTTGAAAATAGTCCATAATTGAAAATATATTTGAGCACACGTACGATGTCACATGTTACAAATTCCTACATGTCACGAGTATTGAAAGAGACAGACTTGGACCATTATTGCTGGTGTGCCCCTCACCTGCCACATTGCTTTGGGGAAAGCATTCATCTGTTTACTTATCCTACAAAAAGTCGGGACCAAACTCTACTTGACCTTATGTATGGACTGAGTGATGTCACATATATAAGATTCTTAAGAGAATTCTAAGGGAGCTGAAGAACTTAATAGTACTGTTGTCTCCTCATGCGTCCCCTGTCAAGGATGTCAAACCTTCTGAGGCTGTGACATGATGTCATCACCTACTAGGTTCATGCGCAGACACTCAACCATCCTGGCGTGGTGGTGCACGCCTTTAACCTCTCAGCACTTGGGAGGCAGAGACAGGTGGGTCTCCCTTCCAGGCTAGCCTTGGCTATACAGTGATATAATGAGACCCTGTCTCAAAACAAGGAACAGAACCACTAGTCCAACCACGTACGCGTGCACACATACCCACACACACACACAGTACACTTTTTTTTAAGTTTTGTTTATTATTGTTCTGTCGTTTGAGATTGGATATCTCTATGTAGCTCTGACTGTTCTGGAACTTGCTCTGTATGCCAGTCTATCCTCCAACTCAGGCATCAGCCTACCTCAGCCTTCTAAATGCTAGGACTAAAGGCATGTGCCACCATGCCTGGCCAGAAATCTTAACAGTGTTTTAAGTAAGTTTATGATAGTGTGTTGGGTCTCGTTCACGGTGACCTGTGGTTGCGGGTCCCACGCACCTGCGGGATGAGGTCTGCCTGCCTTTTTCACTGATGACTGGCTCAGCAATGGGCCAGTCTGGCCCATACTGACAAGTTCCTCATCGAACCTCAACATCCTCTATGTGTATAGGCGCCCGCTCCCCGGTCGCATGGTGCACGGAGCACTGAACGTCTCGGTTCCTCAGTTTCTCTATCTGGACAGTAATTTCAAAGGCAAATGAAAAAGAACATTCTGGGCTTTGAAGAGAGCTCCTGGGACAGAGCCTATTGTTAATTGGAAAATAAATAGCTCTCCCTTGAGCAGCCTCCTCCTCTCGGGGACCCTCCTGCGAGGTGGGCTGGGAGACAGTTACACCTCCTTTGAGGATAATCGTGACTGCCCCAATGCTTTGGGGGAGATAAATGAGACGATACACCTGACAGCTTTTTAAGCTCTCCGAGGAAGATACCCTTGAAATCCAGCATCCAGGTGTGCTTTGCTTTGACTTGTGAATTTGGGGACTTTTATGAAACTCTGAACCTACCAAACAGGCAAATTAAGGGTGAAAATTAGCATCACACGCAGCCTCTTGGCTTGACAAAAAGATTCACAGCAGGATTCCTTTAACTAGCCAGCTCCCCCGGTGCATTTAAAATATGACTCAATTTACAAAGATTTTGATTTACATATACCCAGTCAGGAACAGTCTATTACAGAAGGAGCACATATGTTTTCTATAATAAAGATCGATAACTGTGGGCTTTTAAAAATACAAAATAATTATTCTCATCATCTCAGCTGTGCAGTTAACACTTCCAGTGCCAGGAAGCCTCTCAGAAAACTACAGCTGCTGCTGAGGCAGGAGGCGTGGAGCGGGGATGGGGTGGAGCAGGGATGGGGGCGGCTCCTGAGCACAGCGACAGGAGCGGGCGGTGGAGAGGCTGGAGGAGCTAGGCTGTCAGCTGGCGCCTGCTGACACAAGTACCTGGCTCAAGGTTGCTTCTAAACACACTCTATGCTGCTCCAAATGAGGCTAAATAAAGTATTTCCGAGTTAATGGAAGATGAACATCAGTAGGTAGGGGGTGTGGGATGTCTGTATGAAGCCTTAATAGAGAAAAGAGACAGAAATCCAACAGCTGCAGAAGTCAAGAAAAGTGAGTAAGCCCATTGGCCCATTTTGGGTCTGGGAGCACATTGAGGGAGTGTGTGTGTGTGTGTGTGTGTGTGTAGCAAACAGTGCTTGCCTGGCCTGGCTGTGTTGTGGGGAATGTGCTGGTCAGAATAACGGCATCCCCCAAAATGTACACTTAATACCCAATCTCTAAGACCTGCAAATACTCTGATATCGCTGAGGGCAGATGAAGACAGTGGATGGGATTAAATTTACTTAGCATCTGACCCTAAAATATGATGATTGTATTTTAGATTATCCAGATGGGCCTGGCTCACACAGTATCACCACAGAAGTCTGGAAGAGGTGAGAACTGGGGTGATGTCTCATCCTGAGTTTGCTCTCCAGGATACCCCAAAATGAATCACTGTGACAGGAGGAACCCTGGGGCTCGCTGAGCAGCCAGTGTGTCCCGTGGGTAGCTCCAGGCCAATGAGAGGTCCTGTCTCAGAGGAGGCAGACAGAATTTCTCAGGACACCCAAGCCTGTTCTCGGGTCACATGCACATATACATTTCAAAAAAAGATGGAAGACAGGACTGTCTCCAGGTGATGTCGCACTCACCATGCGGATCGGGCTTGGCTGTCTTAGATCCTGGATCTAGACCTTCCGAGTGGTGATTTGCTCCCACCACTATTTCACGAGTTTAAGAAGCTGGACGTGGGCCTGGGTGTGGTGGCACACAGTTTTAATCCCAGCACTTGGAGGCAGATACAGGCAGATCTCTGTAGGTTCAAAGCCAGCCTGATCTACA
This sequence comes from Apodemus agrarius, assembly GCA_964023405.1. Taxonomy (NCBI): domain Eukaryota; kingdom Metazoa; phylum Chordata; class Mammalia; order Rodentia; family Muridae; genus Apodemus; species Apodemus agrarius. The sequence continues at coordinate 16,081,599 of OZ030007.1, forward strand.
TAGTGAGTTCCAAGACAGCCGGGGCTACATCAAGAGACCCTGTTTCAAAGGAAGAAGGAAGAGGAAGAGGAGGAAAAAGGAGGAGGAGGGAGAGAGAGAAGGAGGAAGAGGAAGAAAAAGGAGGAGAGGATGTTGTGATCATAAAAAGAGAAAGTGGCGTAAAAATATGTTCTATGGGCGAGTGGGGGAAGGGGGTGCCTCAGTGGGCCCATGTCGAGGCATCCCTTCTGTCTGAGGTTCCATGCACAGGATGGTATAGCATAGAATAGAGTTTATTTAGGGTATGGGAGGGGGAGTTAAGGGGTAGTAGAGGCAGAGAAAGGCAGAGGCAAGAAAAGAGTAGAGAAGTAGAGGCAGGCCATGACTACATGGAGAGAGGGGGGAAGGGAATGGGGAGAGGAGAGAGGCAGAGAGAGAGAGAGAGAGAGAGAGAGAGAGAGAGAGAGAAGAGAGAAGAGAGAAGAGAGAGTAAGAGAATAAGAGAGAAAGAGAAAGTGAGAGGAGGGGGCAAGAAACCCCTTTTATAGTGGGCCAGGACTACCTGTTTGTTGCCAGGTAACTGTGGGGTGGAGTTTAGACAGAATCCTAACAGAGGAGGAGGAGGAAGAGGAGGAGGAGGAAGAGGAGGAAGAGGAGGAGGAAGAGGAGAGGAAGAGGAGGAGGAGCACAGTACCGAGCTGGGGGACTGAGAGGAAGTGAGTCGCCAAGGAGCAGACTTCCACGCACTCCGCCCCGAGTCCCCGCCCTCCCTGCTGAGAGCCGCCATGCAGGACCTGCAGCCCCTCAGACCCCTTCGTTACGTTGCTTCTTGTCAGGTAGTTTAGTTAGTCGTGGAGATGAGAGGTGATGGGAGGGAAACAGAAGCCAAGGGGTTTGAGCAAGCCCTAGAAGCTCAGAAAGAACCCACAGAACGGCCCCCGGGCTCCCAGGGAGAAACAGAGCTCTGACGTGCCCGATGAAACCTTCTCCAGCCTCTGCCCTCAGAAGCTGTAAGGTGACCGACGAGTATGGCTATGACATCAAATTCATCATAATTTTTAGGGGAGGGGAAAGGACTGTGAGGGAGCGGATTTAGTACATCTTCCCTTCACATGCACGCTTTCTGAGCCCCGTACCGAACGGTTCTCTGGATGCAAGGCACTGGGGAGGCAAAGTCAGGCAGGTATCCGTGAGTTCAAGGCCAGCCTGGTCTACCTGGTGAGTGGCCAGCCAGCCAGGATACAGATAGGGAGATCTTGCCTCAAAAACGTATCTCTGAACCTGGACCCGATTTCACAAATGCTTCAGACCCTGGGAACTAAACCCCCATTCTAACCCCAAGGCAAGAAGCAGGAAGTAAGAACACTGGGGGCTGTCCCTGGAGCCTTCTCCTGAGCCACGTAGCAGGGAAAAGACCTAGGTTGTCCTGACTGACGACTCTCCTCTTCCCAGTAACTTTCCGATTGCAGGGAAGCCCCTCCCAGTCAACGGCACCTCTAGGGACTCCCCCAGGCTCCTCCCTGCAGTGTCGGGGCCTTCCTCACATCTCAGTAGCTCCCGCTTCTAACTGGTCAACTGTTTCGGAATTCGAGTCTCTCGGCCTGCCCCTGTGTCCCTGGCACATAGGCTGTAAGCTGGCTGGCCCGGAACGGACTCCAGTGTCCGTGCAATGCTGTCCTGATTTAAGACATGCCCCTGCACGCTGCGTCCCTGCATGCTACCCCATGTAACCAGCGCGTTTGAGCCATGCCCTCCTTGTTAGCGGGTCCAGTCAACTCAGGACGAAGGTGGAATCATGGCTTGGTTCATTTTACTTTCCAACCTAGCTTTCAAGACTAGCTGATGTTTGGCCCTTGACCGATTCTAATTGTACACCGTGGGTGTAATTAATTTACCCCTACAGTTTTCACGGGCATCTTACCGACGACTCAAACTCGGTTGTGTCTTTAGAATCTGGGTAAAATAGTATCTGCCTCCTGCTGTTGTCCTAAGGACGAGATGAGGATCTCTAGTGAGTTCCTTGCAAATTTGCTACATCGAAGAAAGGGAGGAGCGGCTCCATGGTTTCCACTCGTGTTGTTACAAAACACCAGTAAGTTGGACCCTCGTGGCCCTGCTTTCAACTGGATTCTGAGTGGGGCTGAAATTACATTTTGGCCACTTGCCCGAGGACGATGAGGATGTAAGGCAAGGACTCCAGACAAAGAATGCAGCCTTAGTCAAGAAGCTTCGGAAAAAGAGGGCGAGGCAGGACAGAGAGGGCTCGGTTGGTCATGAGCAGGAACTGGCCAGGTGTAGTCGATCCTTGCCTTAATCCCAGCCCTGGGGAGCCAGAATCAGGCAGGTCCCCGTGAGTCTGAAAACAACCTGCTCTGTGGCACACGGTCCCGTCTGTGTCGTGTAAGCAAGGGTGCAGGGAGAGGCGACTTGGACCTGACTGAACCATAGGGTGAGGGTGGGGGGAGAGGGGTTTTATTATAGATACCCATGGCTACCTCTCCGGGCAAAGAAAGAAAGGCAGACTGACAAGGGCCAGGGATACCTCTCCCAGGAGCAGAGGGAAGGCTGGGAGCGAGGGACGAGCCTTTGGGTTATAGAGGAAAACCTAGTAGCTGCAGGGTTCTGGAGCAGCCCGGCAGGGACCTGAGGAGCTAAGAAGTTAGCACTGGCTATGGTATTGAATAGGGAGCCAGATGCCCCCTCCCCCCCCCCCGAGTGGGGGGGGATAGGAAAGTGGGTCTTCCTGGCAGAGAGAAGTTTCACAGCTTCTTGAGGGAGGCTGAAAGTATCCACCAGTAATCTGTGTGCTTTTCCTGTTAGCATCCAGCCTGGGGGGTAGGGGTGGGGGGGTTGGGAGGAGCTAAGGTTATCATTTTAGACATAGTCAGTGGACCTGTCTTTTTGAGGGGCTTTGGGTTTTCCTTCAGACCTAACATACAGGACAGCGGATGCTCTTAGAGAAGTGGGTGGAGGCCCAGAATGGGTCTGTGTGTCCGGGAACCTGAGTTAGGTGGTGGCTGTGTAACTCTGAGTGCGAAGGAGGGACGGGTGTGAGCAGCTGGGCGGAGGAGGAAGATGGTCCCGGAAAAGTACGGGTTAATTGAGGCAACTACTAGCTATGTCTGTGACCCTGGATTTATTGTTGTCCGTTTTGTTCTGATACATTTACATAGCATACTTTAATTCTCAAAACTGTCTGGGTTAAGATAGTCAGTGATAGACTCTGCCTCTGTGGTGACCAAGAGGCAACGGTGTTGCCTGTAGTCAGATTGTGCTGACCTAAAGCTCATTTCCCACCCTCTTCCCTCTCTCTCCTCCTGCATTCACCCCAGCTGGGCTTTGGTGAGTGAGGAAAGAGAGGGCTGGAAATGTGGGCCCTGGTGTGGAACACAGGGAAGCTCAGCACACACACACACACACACACACACACACACACACACCCGCCCCGCCCCACTCCTCTGTCTTTTGCAGCTGATGTTCCTATTTGAAGCATGCCCTAGTTGGGGAAGGGAGACGTAGATTGGAGTGTTGGTTAACCTGATACAACCTAGAGTCCTAAGAAGTCAGTCAGTCAGTCAGAAAGGGGAGAGTAGACCCAGTTCGACCTCAGGCAGCAAGAAGAGGCAGATTTCTTAACTAACCTGGGCCCATTGTGCTCAGAGTCTGAACTGCCAACAGAGAGCACGCACAAGACAGACCTAGGCCATCTGCGCCTGTGTAACAAGTGTGCACCTCTGTCTACGTGTGGGATTCCTAAAGCAGGAGCTGTCTCTGACTCTGCTGCCTGCCTTCTTTGGTCCCTTTCCCCTAACTGGCCTGCCCAGTCTAGCCCCAGCAGGAGAAGAGGCACCTAGTCCTACTGCAACTTGATAGGCCAAGGCTGATTGGTATCAGTGGAAGGAAAAAGGGAGGATGGATGGTCTGAAGGGGAGGTGAGAGGGAGGGGCAGCTGCCATTAGGATGTAAAGTCAACAAGTGATTTGTTAATTAGTAATTAATAGTAAATTAATTAAAGAAGAGGCAGATGTTTACGGGCCTAAGAAGTGGCACCCCTAAAAGTCCCTGTGGGAAGACATCTGAGGGTGCAAGGGGTTTGTAGTCAGAAAGTAAAGAAGGGTGAATGCCTGGCAAAGCAAGGCTCAGAAACTGCTTTGAGGGTAAACTGTCTTTTTAAACTGCAGGTAAAAGTTAAGTCCAAGTCCCTGCTTTGTGACCTCTGATCTCCAGGGTATGTGGTGGTGGTGGTGGGGTGTGGCTGCTTTCTGTAATTCCGTATATAATAGCATCCTTAATGCCTTGGGCCTATTTTATGGTGCTGAATCTGTGTAAGGGAACCCTAGTTGAAGAAATGTCTCGATCAGATTGGCCTGCAG